>JADMNL010000028.1:106010000-106610000 GCA_016271365.2 Neoceratodus forsteri
TCATAAATATTTTATTGTTTACTGCAGCATGTATTGATCACATAAATTGTGAGATAAATATTTTGCCACTTGTATATACTTTCAACATGAAGAAAAGTTTATGTTTTTGAAGTGAATTCCAAATTATTATGTGGCAAATCTTCTAAAATCTAAAGACATCTACCTCATGCAGTGTTAACGAGATTTTATTTAGTAATTCACACTCAATATTTAAAGAGTCACTGATACCTCAAGAAGAACTTGGAAGAACATAATATTTAGATGCAAAGCAGCTTATATTTCTCATTAGCTTTGTACTTCTTATCTCCAGCATTTATTACGGAGGTCAGATGTATGAAAACAGAAGAGTTGTTCCCTGAGGGTTCACCAGCTCCTATTGTGTCTTCCCAACCTGATGTCATAATACTGTGCTTGTGAATTCACAGTTATTCTCATAGCAACAGACTGTGATGTCACAACAGAGCATTACGATGTCAAGTAGGGAGTAAGTTATAGAGACAGATGAGCTCTAAGGGATAAAGATCCTGTTTTTGTGGGAATTTCTTTAGTAATAAATAATGTGGAGAAATCTATAGATGATATGTGAAATACAAGCTGAAATGTATCCAGCTATTTTTCCAAAGTTTTTTCAAAGGTGTCAGCTACTCTTTAATAAATCCTGAAACAACATATTTTGCCAGTTTCCAGATGCTAAATAAAGAAGCCTGTTTAACATGTAACCACCCCTTCCCTTCTACCTGCACACCCACCCGCAAGTGGTGCTGCCTATAGGATATAGGTTGGCGCCTTGGCTTGTGGTTATAATTGGCTGGGCAAGTGGCACGGTGCCTCCACCTATGGGGATCCTTCTAACAGCGTACTGCCTGGGTGCTTCCCCGCAGAAAATGAAATACAGCCCCCTCCCTTGGTAATAAACAGTACATTTTACAATCCCCTCCCCACTTATAACTCTAAGCATGAAATATCACACTACACAATAATGCAATGGCTGCAACAGATTTCAGAAACATAAACAACAGGGTTTATTTTGGGGTGGATAAAGAGGTAGGGGGCAGTGGAAGCAAAGGGGAATAAAAGCATTCAAATAATCCAACTCTAAACTGTATGCAAATCAGCAAAATAACAACACATTGGCATTTATAATTAGACAATACTTTACATTCCAGAATTACCAGCCCCAGAGCCACTCCCCCCCACTGGGGCACCAGTTAACCCCACAGTCCCTGTGAGAGCTCTCAATCTGGTGTGCAAACACTGAGCAGTTGCAGGCCGTGACATGGAAAAGCTGGGTACAGCACAGGTGAAATGCTAGGGTGCTGCAGTGCAAAGTACCAACCACACCAGGGGGTGCAGTGACAACAGTTTTATTCCTGGCTACTTGTTGCTAAGGGCATTGCTAAGGTCATGCAGGAAGCCCAGATGTAACGTTAACTAGCCAGCTAGCTGAACAGTTAGAAACGTGTTTGTTTGGGTAAAACCCAGTACTCACGACCTTTGGTAAAAAGATATAGGTTGTTGGGGGACATCTTCCCTTTTCAGGCAATTTGGAAGAACAGGCAAGAAAGGCGTGGATGCAGGCAATGATCCTCTTCACCCCACAGAGGGACTTGTCTTCATCCACCTCCGACTGTAGGTAGGCAATTTTCACCCCACAGAGGGACTTATCTTCGCACACCTTAACTGTAGGTAGGCAGCCTTCACCCCACAGAGGGACTTGTCTTCACCTCCCTTAGCAGCAGGGAGGCAGCAGCAGATCAAGCAAGCTGGCAGGACCTCAGAGCATAGGTCCTGACAGGAAACACCGTCTCTTCTTGGTCAATAAAATGAGGCAGTTGCTTTTGATACCTCACTCTCCACAACAGAGATACACTTTCCTTCAGCAGGCTTTGGAAATTTGGCACACCAAATATCCCAGTTCCCATAGCTGAGGCAAATCCCCATTCTCTGGGATTCACCAGGATCTAAAGTCAGTAGTTCTTGATCTGTGCAAAAGGCACAAACTGCAGGATTTTCTCTCAGACAGTAGCAGGAGCTGTCAAAAATATACCTTCTCCTTCAAACTCTCACAAGAAAGACTCGCTTAGTATGTACAGGAGGCACAAACTGCAGGATTTTCCCTCTGACAGCCACAGGAGCTGTCAAAAAATACACCTTCTCATTGAAACTCTTATAGGCAAGTCACACCGGCAAACTGTAAAACTCAGAATTTTCATGTTTGAAACTCAGCTTCTCATTGGTCCTTATAGTTCACAAGCTGTTGTCCTGATTGGCGGTACTGCAGCTACCAACAGGATTCCACGCTGTCCTCAAGCAACCTTGGCAAAGATGGCCACCTTTGAACAGTTCCCACAAGCTCAGTCTCTTTCTTTAAACTGTAAAATAATTTTGGCACATTGTTGGCAGAATTTGGCTGCATGGCTAGCACCCTCTTGGTCCCTTCTGAGGGTCGCTAGGGCCAGAGGGCACAGTTTGGGAACAGGAGTTGAGTCACTAGCTCCATTTTGTAGGCTCCCCAGGGGGAGCAGTGTCTGTAAACAGCATCTTTTGGCTGCTAAGGATTCTGGGACATGTAATCCTTTGCAGTGGCCATCTTGTCCCTTACTCCCCGACCCACTTGGAGGCAGAGGCAGAGTCGAAGAGTTCTTCAGAGTTTTCTTTTGTTGCTTTTTGTTTCCCCCAGCCCCTTAGGCAGTCCGGTGAGACTGGGGAGATGAATCCCCTTATGCAGTGCTTATGCTTCTTGCGGCGCTTGAGGCACCAGACCAACAGTGTGGCCTTGTTCCTGTGCTCCCTGCCCTGCTGTGCAACTGTCCTGTGCGGCACTCTGGCCACTCTTCTGATAGGTGCAGGAGGTGCTGGAATTGATTTTTCTGCTCCCTGGCCCCCTTGGCAGTTTGGGTTGGGTCGGGGGAGTGAGGAAGACAGTGCGGCTCACTGGCCATGAACATTCAGGTGCAGGAGGCGCTGAGGAAAGTTAATTGGCTCCCTGGCCCTGGCAGTCCAGGAGTGGGCTGGGAGAGTGAAGTGGTTGAGTGGCTGCAGCAAGAGCAGGCACGAGGAGCCCCAGGTAAGCTCCCGACTTGGGTGGGGGGTTACAGACAACTACTTAGTTGGTGCAAGAAAAAATAAGCAGCTGACCAGGATGCCTAATCAAGTTCTAGTACTGTAGAAAGAAAGCAAACAGTTTATTTTGTTAAAATAATTGCTGTTCTTAATCAGCACTGTAAGTACAAATGTTTTAAAGTCACATGATGAAAGTATTAAATTATTTTTTATTTTTATTTATTTAAGTCTTGGGTTACATATACCTTTGAGCTAAGAGCTCTTTTACAAAGGTTCCACATCAGTAGAAAGGACAACAGATTAAACAGGACAGTAAAGTACAGTACAATAAAGTGTAAATAGGAGGTACAAAAATCATAATGGACACAAAATCATAATGAACAGTCAACGTAAAACAACAGAGACACATTATGCTAATCAGTTTCAGGCACAGGAAAATGCATATAGTACATTAATATCGGCCAGCAGGCTTTGTCAAGACAAACAGGGCACAGGGTGTAGGAAGGGATGTGGGAGGGTGGGCTGGGAAGAGTAAGAGGGGGGTGGGAGTGGAGGACGTGAAGAGAGGTGGGGCAGAGAGAGGGGGAGGAAGGGTGGGGGGTAATTATACCAACAGCTTTTCATTACATCATACTAGTTTTTAATACATAGCACTTATGTTTTGCTCAGGTTGCAATTATTTTTGGCTCTTTGAAAGCCACTATTTGCATACACTTCACCTATTCTATCAATGTGGTTTCAGAAATGTTAGTTTGTTTTCTGTAGGCTTTGTATGTGAGCACGCAGGTGTGGCAGATTATCAAGTAAGAGAGCACTGTCACCAGCTCCCTTGGAAGTACATTTGGGTTAATAATCAGAAGGGTCATCCAAACTCCTCAGACATTTGAATCAAACCCCATTCAGAATGAAAGTATGCATAAAAGGAAGACCTACCCTACCACTCAGTAGTTAATGCTCCATTTATTTAATTTATTTCGTTTTTGTTAACCGGGTAGGTGCACTAGCCACGGAGATGACTATTTTCAGGCACGACATTTAGGTGAATGGGGCAATTTGCACCTTCTCTCACACCTATTGTTTCAGTCACTGCGGCAGAAAAAAGTTTTCTAATAGTCTGCTTCAACACAGTGCATATGCATGGCCAGAGGATTTTTAAATCAAAGCAGGGTAGTGAATCACATGAAATCAGAGTCACACTGGACCCCTCCTCACCTCATACTGTATTGCTTTGGCCAAATTCAAATCAGCGTACCATATTGTTAGCATGCTTAAGTATCTTGACTTGAGAATTTAGCATTTTGTATACAATTTCAGTCAAAAATTCAGTAAGTGGCAAGAAATTGCAGATTTTGTGCACAGAATGATGAAAATTGTAGATATCGTGGAAAAATTGAGAGCACAATTTTCCAGTGCCTCTGGTCAAAAGCCACAGCCATTGGTGACTACTGGTTTCAGCCAGTTCCTCTGACCTGCGAGGGCTATGGGAACTGTGATGGGGAGGGAGTCTATTGGAGAGCAGGCAACCCACCCAGGGTAGATGTGCACATATATTTGCCACTATGAACTATTGAGTAGATCGTGGTTGAACATCTTGCCTGGTGGTCTTATCATGTCATTGCAAGGCAACATCTGACATTTCACCACACTCATTCTGTGTCGGGGAAGGGGCCAGAGACTAAACCATAGATGTCGCACCTGATTTCTGGAATCGTGCCCCAGAGTGCACCTCAGCAACAGAATCATGAAAAACTGCTGGGGACAGCCACTGACAGTAGGAGTGATGGTTGGCAGAATGGCAGGGGAAGGGGTAGCAGTTTGATCCCTGCCAGTTAGGCTTCGCCCAGCTTGCCTTGTGGGTAGGAGGCACCATGTGTGCTGGGTCCAAGAACAGGCGCAGACACCATGGCCATTACTGCCCTTAACCAATGTGTCATGTGGGCTAAGTATGGGGTTTGCTATGTCCCGGTTACCAGGGTGAACGCCCGGCCATGCACTGATCAATATCGAGCAAACTAAAAACGCAGTACAAGCATTAATCTGCCATTGCTAAATAGGGGATACATGATGGGCAGGAGTGGGATATGGAAAATATTCTCACTCCTGCAGAGTGAGCTGTGTATTCTCACGAGTGCCGAAGGCACGAGTGAAAATACACAGCTTACGAGGCAGGAGTGAGAATATTTTCCATATGCCATGATCTGCCCATCAAGTGTGCGATTTATACCAATAGGGTGAGAGCTGCAAGAACATTTTTTCTGAGTCTGTGTGTTTCCTGCTCATTCTGTGTGCGCTGTTAGTGTGTGTGTGTGCGTGCTGAATGGACTGGGAATCACAAACACAGGTGAGTGTGTTCTGCAGAGCTAATTGAGTGAGTCAGAGGCTCAGTGAGAAAGACAAACTGCTGCAGGTAGCACTGAGAAACAGAACCTGCTTTGTAAAAGACTCATTTAGAATTCAGTTTGTTTTGAAGCTGAGATCAGCACAGCAATGGGCTAGCAATGTTAGAAACACAATGGGACATAGGTGAGAGTCTTTTGCAAAGCTAATTGAGTAAGTTGCAGCTTTAGTGAGAAAGAGAAACTTTTTCTGAAGCAGTTTCCTTTAGAATGCAAGCTGCAGTGCATTTATCCTCACTCTGGTGACATCAGCAGAGTATGGATAAATATCGATATCCTCACTCTGCTGATGTCATCAGGATTTATCCTCACTGCAGTGGAAATAATACAGGTTATCCTACTGAGAAAGCTACTCCTGTGGTATAAATATATTTATTGTGCAAAAAGGTGCATAAAGAGTGCGATGAAAGTGATCATCAGAGAGATAGACCCAGCCGCACACAAAAAGTTTTGCACTGTGGAAGCCAGCATGCAAAACATGCAGCTGATTGCACAATAAAGATATTTATTAATCGTAGTCTGAAGCCAATGCAGTCTCTTTTGTTTTCTCTGTTGTCTGATCCGCATGCAGCACAGTTTTCCTAGAGCGATTTTGTTGTAAATATCAGAATATTTCCTGAAATAAAGTGGCGGCAGTTGTTCCTGTATGCATGACCATTTTGCACTGGTGGGCGGAGGGGTAGTGTTTTCTTTTTTTATTATAAATACACAATTTTATTGACTTCCATAATGGTTAATCATACAGTGTTACAGTACAGTTCATCTGATGCACATGCCCCCCTCCCCCCGTGGGTGTTGGAAGACATACTCCATGTACAGCACATCATGGGTACAATGCTCTGCCTCTGTGCCCTCCCTCCTACTGACAAGGCCTCCAGCCGCCTCTCCCCTCCTGTATACTCCCACCCCTCCTCCCTTGCCTCTACTGCCTCCCTACAACTCATCTAGGATGACAGAGCCCCTGGCTACCTCCCCCCTTCTTTCCTGCCTCCTTACTCCCCTCCTCCTCTTAGTTATAGCCTCACTGCCCTTGCAGATTATTTCTGATGTGACTTACTGTACTTCTGATAACACATCCTCACCGCTTCTGTTTGTCTGTCATTCCTCCCTATGACGTTTACCTTGCAATTGTGCTTTCTTTCTAATGTATATTAGTCCGAGATTGTTCAGTCACATAATGTATGTAAATTACTTATGCTGGTAGACATTCTGTACATTGTACAGACTTAGTATTTACTGTCAATACTTACAACCTTGTATTTGTATCACCTTTGTATGTATGTAACCCTTCCCCACTGATGTGGAACCTTTGTAAATGAGCTTTTTCTTGCTCAAAGGTATAATGATCCTAGATTTCAATAAATTAAAAAAAAAACAATAAATAATATTACTTTTCAGGGGGCAGCAACAAGGCTGTGCACTGCTACTATGGCTTCTTGCAACACAACATTTGGCCAACTGATACTTTCTGTACTTTCATTCTTTGGGGCCAAAACAAGAAGGGTATTTATTTATTAATTCTCGGATTAACAAATACCTTTGAGCACAGTACAGCTCATTTACAAAGGTTCCACATCAAAGAGTGGGAGGGTAGAACAAACAGACACAGGATGGCATAAGGTACATTTTCAAATAATAACAAAAACAGCATCGTACCAAAATTGTACATACATTCTCAGATTAGATTATGATACAAATGCGAAAAAAACAAATAATGAGTGGAATGGAAGTAGGGGCAGGAGATTAGGGAGGGTGGAGAGAGGTGCGGAGGGTAGCAGACCAAAGGCTTTGTCAACGATAGTGCGTGGAAGGGAGGGAGGAAGTGAGAGTAGAGAGAAGCGGAAAGGATAAGAAGACATGAGACAAAGGAGATAGGACAGAGCTGGTGGCCAGGAGGGCAAGAGTGAAGAAGGCTAGGTTCTTAAGTGGGCAAGGCTGTTCTTAAGTTAGGCAGTCATAGGTGCTCTGTAGCAGGATGCGTTTGTGCAGAAGGTGTTTAAACGTGGTCACTGAGGTTGTATTCCAGGGACTGTACAACATTACAGGCTCAGGGTTGGTTATGTGGGTACTTTTTTTTTTAACATTATTTATACATCTACAGCCCTGGGCTTCCTTCAGGAGTGCCCACTCAGAATCTGCCCTACTCCTAGCCTGACCCCCTCGCATCTCCCTTTTTGATCTCCTCCCCCGAATGACCGCACGCAAGCTCGACCCCTGGTACCATCTCCGGGGCTGATTCCGCCCTCCCTCGGCAGCTGGTTCCTAAGTGTGAAGAGCCTTTCCTGCTGTCGTCGGTTGATCCTGGTGGGATCCGGGCGCATCTGGGCTGACATTTGGGATGTGGGTGATTCCCTCGGGGCCATTGTCATCTCACCGACGGTGCAGATGGCTTTTTGTCCTTTTTTCATTCCCCCAAGAGCGTGATGTGCAATGGCGTTGGCATGCAGACTGCCCCTGTAGACGCCTGCCACACTCGTCCCCTAACCGACTCGTGTTACTGGACAAAATCCCCCTGCTTCCGCTAGGGGCTGCCGCGGAGCACAGTACACCCTGGATCCCATCCCAGGAGAAGAGAGCAGTCCACTGGGCAATCGATCTTCTCCTTCACGGCCGACCCCCGATGGCCCTGGCTCATTCCCAAACCTGGGTCGCTGGTGTGGCACGAGGTGTGGCGTCCAGCGCCTCAACCCGGCTCTGGTTATGTGGGTACTTGAGGGAACAATGTATGGCAGCTGTATTTACCAGAGCATGGAAGGGGGCAACAAACACTGCCATTGTCTACAGAAATTGTGTTTATAGTGGCAGGTGGGGGTAACAAACATGGTCATGGTGTACACATTTTTTATGTTTGGTTACACCCTTGCCCCCCTCCCAACACACACACTCTCTTACTTCCTCTGGCACTCCATCCAGAACCACTCTTGGGTTGATTCCTTCATTGTTTGCCTCCTCTCCCAGTGGCACCCAAATGTCCGTGATGTGCACTGCCTTTTGCTGAGGGCACACCATAGCCAACCCCCAGGAGTGGTGGATGCCCAGCGTTTGGAGGTGTCTGGGGCGGATGGCGTGGCATCTTCATGGCAGCATTCCCAAAGCACTTTTTCTATGTTGCAGCCCCTCCCATACAGATGTGCATGTCATTCGAGCTCCAAGCTCGCATGCACGCATAAGCGTGCCACCGCAGAGCTTGGCAGACGCTTGTCCCTCCCTCTCAAAGACTCTTACTGTACTACCACTTGTGATCACCCAGGTAGCAGTGTAGTAGCAGAGAGTTGCATGCCCCCCCCCTTTTTTTTCCTGCAAAAAAGAGAATGTCCTTGAGATGCTCGCTACTGAACCTGGGTCGGATCACCGGCATTATTTTATTTATTTATTTATTTGCTTTTGTTAACCGGGTAAGCACACTAGACAGCCAAGTGCCTATTTTCAGGTGCGACCCGGGAGATTACAAGGTACATTACAAGGTACATACATGAACATCAGGCAGATACAAGTGGAGGATTACATTACATAGAATTAGCATAAAGGACTTTACAAGCATCAGATTTCATCAGGCAAATAGTAGTGAAGAGTTAATATAAAGTGACCAGAACACAGGACATTGTAAGACAACAATACCAAAAACAGGTATTACAATACAGTATTAAACATTGCAGTCAGTGGGAAGAAGTGCAGTGTGAATTCATCGCTCCAGGCAGCAAGTTGTAAGGCTAGCAGTTAGAATAAGGAGGAGTCACAGTTGGGATAGAGTTGGCCCAGTGCGAGTGGTAGAACTATCGTTGTGCTAATGGGCCGGTCAGAGGCGGATTGTTGATGGCTGTACAGTATTGTGTGTCTGCGTACCACTATGCTGCCTACTGTTCATGTGTGTTATACACTATTTTAAATGAGATGCCCCATTCCTACCGCTCAGTGGCTATGAATTATGCATAGCACTATGATTTTTACACTTAAATTTACCCTTGCTCCACAAAGGTTTACTAATGTTCTTAATGATGTTAGGAGCCATTTCTGGACACACAAACTGTTAAATCATTGAACTAACTTGACAGAAACATTCCTTAACACTAAATATATAGGGGGCCCAATATTCGCAGACATATTATTCTTTAAAATACAAAAATGCTACACATTCTGGCTATTTTCTACAAATTTTGAAGGTCAGTGCTATGAATTTTAATGCTGAGAGGTTGAGAGGTATGGTCCCATCACCACTGGTACCCCCCAGATGGTGTCATTGTGAGGTCTGTGATCTGCATGCATGGACAAATATCTCGTGCTGTGAATCTGAATCCTCAAATACAAATGGTGCATATGTCTGAGAATTCCCATGTGCAGAGGCATGCCACTACATATTGTGGACATGTCAGTACTTCCCTTCTGCACAGCCCATAGTACGCACTGTGAAGAGGTGGCCTCCTGAATTCTGCAATTTTGACACCCTGCACCCTGCCACTAGCCAGCCACGTAGGCCTCTTGCAGCCTTTCTGAATCAGGCTCTTAGTCTGGCTAGTATCTGTCAACCAACAGCTAGTACAGCACAAGAGCATCCCAGGTTATTCTTCCTTTTGAGCCATTAAAAAAAAAAGTGAGCGAGACAAGCAACAAAAAAAGCAGATTGGCAGTGAAAAAATTCTACATTACTCCAGTGCCTGCTGCATCCTAACCATGAAGTCCATAATTTTCTGATTGTCATTTATTCAATTGAAAATCTGTTCTATTGTAACCTACCAAATTATACACAGATACCATATGGGCTTTTCACAGTGATGCTTCGTTGAATCTCTTGTCCTTATTTAATCCAGATGTACGCATCACATGTAATTATCTTAGGGCTTTCCTCTGTGAGCTGTGGTTTAGTTGGCATGAACAGGCTCCAGGTTTATCAGAAAAACAAAATTTGCATGGACGTGCTCTGCTTTGTTTGTTCTGGGCGTCATAGTGCCGTTCACTGTAGAATAAAAAAATGTAGAAAATGTACATTGCTGTAGTTGTCATGAAGTGGTGAAGAGATTAAAAGGAGCACAAACCTCATGTTTCACATTTGTTACTATAATTGGAAATTTGGGCATTTGTGAAATCTGTTTAATAACCCCAGTGTATTGTTTTGTGTCTTTGTTTTAACTCTTGCTGTACCATGGACTGATATATCAGTCCAGAATGCCTATATGCTCTAATTCTGTTTGCAGCCTAAGGGTTAAAATAGTCGTATTTTTTTCCTGATTTAGGCTCCCATGTTAATGCTGGCAGGGGTTAATCCTGTGTCATGCTCTCAAGGTTTCTCTGAATCCTGTGTAACCAACGAGTCTGAAAGTTGGTTATGCCCTAAAGTGTATGATGTTTCTCTATCTTATGTACTTACTGCATCAAACTGTTGACTATTTCTGCTTGGTAATGTTACTACCGTTTGTACCACTGTTGGTACTATGTTTAATGTCCCTCTACTGTGTTTAATGTCTTTCATTTGTGGAATGCTTAGATTCCCTGAGTCACCACTGAAAAAGGGACTGTCTTGTCTCAGTGGACCTACCCGGTCATCAAAATTCAAAAAAATAAATAAATGCTGTATTTTTCCTGCGCAGTATTCATTGTTATTCAGTACTCATCACTTCGGGAAAGCTGGTCATATTAGCTGAGCAGAAGGCCTGGGAGGAGTGCTTCATTGTAGACTTCTGCTCAACTGATGACACTGGGTTCTGTAGCTATTAAAATATTTTTTCCCACTAAAGATTTTATTAATAGAATTGCAAAATACAGCATACACAATACATTGCTTACAGACATAGTATGCATAAATTGAAACATTAAGGTTTAGATAAGACAAAGGAAGAAACAAGGTAACAGGTGACTCTCACAAATCATACATTCATAAGATAAAATGAAATAAGTTTGTTATTAAAACATTAAAATTGAGCAGGAGAAGGGCAGCATTATTAGGGGACCCTAAACAAAGAAAAATAGGAATATTTCAAGAGACACTAAGACTTATTAAACAAACTTCACCCGTGACCTTATTTGCAATTATAACAAGGAATGTGGAACACAAAAGGTTTATGTTCCTATCAATCTCTGCTCCACGTCATCACAGCTGCAGCAGTGTGCATGTTCTACATTTTTTATTACAATGAACTAAGAGTTTGCATCCAGAACAAACAAAGCAGAACACATCCATGCAAATTTTGTTTTAACTGATACAGTGCAGTCTGTTAATGCCAGCTTTAACCCGTCTGATTCCACTTTAGTTCATGGGACAAAAGAATCCTGAAATGATCTGGCAGTTTGCGTTTGTCGAGAAGCGTGATACAGTGTTTCTTTTGTGTCTGAATGTCCTTTGGATGAGACATCAAGCTGAGATGCCGTCCTCCCATCCCTGGCTGCTCCCAGGTGGGAGTTAAAATATCCCATGGAACCAATAAGGGAGTTAACCCTGGGCCAGAATATTGGAAGCCATTTTGCACTCACAAAACAGGTTAGCGCCTCACAAACTGTGATTAGCACCCCAAAATCAGGGGCTAGTGTCTTGGACAACATTCTCTCAGTAACACTAGCTCTAATGCATGTGTGTGTGTGTGTGTGTGTGTGTGTGTGTGTGTGTGCATGTGATGGTGGGGTATTAGCATGCACATTTAATAGCTGCTGCATTTATACAGCATATAGCTCCTGCTGCACTACCAGTATCTAACGCATTGCTTTGTAAAGCACATTGGAGAGATAGTGTGCATGACTGGTACTAGACAGAACAAAATTCTGTTCTATTCTTATTGTTTTTTAACTGTTTATCTCCCCAGGGCTTCTGCTTAGGCCTCCTTTATCTCTGCCAGTGCCACCTACCCAAACTCAGAGCTGCCGTCCGGTGCCCACAACTCACCATGACATGCCTCCTGTGGGTTACCCTGCACAGTAGGGTCCTGCCAGCATTTCCATAGCAGCAATATCTCCACTTTTTTCCCCCTTCCTCCTTGGCTGGCCACCTTTTGTTTTGTTTCTACCCCCAGTCCCGTCACACACTGTCTCTGGGACTTAAAGCCCTGCTGCCTTACAGTGTCCCAAGGATCCTCCCTGATGGTGGGGCCTCCTGGGTTCCTCAGGCCTGGGAGGAGGCTAGGTAATGAATGCGGCAGTGGGCAGCCCAGTAGACAGTGCAGAGCCTGTGGGGGAGTGCTGCATCATTCCACAACAGCCTCAGCTTTTTCTGCCATTTTCTCCCCTCCCTTGGGCACCCCATGGGTGGGATCTACGTGTACACATGCAAGTGCGTGTGTCCCAGTCAGGAGGCACCCTATCTCTCCTTGTGGCTGCACTTTGCACTACCACCTGCGGTTACCCAGGTAGCAGTATTACAGTGGAGCTCACAGTCCTCCCTCCCCAGAAGAGGAGAGCATCCTTTGGGATGCTTAATCCTCCTCCTCCTCCTTCTGGTTGACCCCTGAGCAGTCCTGGTTCATTCCTGAACCCGGGTCCCTGGCATGACAGCAGGTGAGGCATCAGCACCTCAGCCCTCTGTGCCATCGGGTTGGCTTAGCTATGGTCTCTCTTATCTAGGCACTGATGGTGGAGTCGCTTCATGGAGCCTTCTCTGGAGTCTCCAAAGAGTCAGTGGCCAAAGCTAGTTGTGGGGGTGGGTGGGGCTTCATCTACCTTGCAGTCACTATTTTTGCCTTGGTAGTCCCACCCTCCAAAAGCCTGCATGCGTCACTTAGTGCCGGCAAGCCAGGCACACTGATGTATGCACTCTCCCCTCCCAGTGCAGTCCCGATCCTGCAACACCACCTGTGGTCACCCAGGAGGCAGTAAGCAGCAAGATGCACAACCCTCCCTTCCTGGAGGAGTAGAATGTCAGGTCAGAAGCTCAATCATCCTTCCTCTCGTCTGGCCAACCCCTAATGTCTCAAGCTCGCTTCCGAATATGGGTCATCAGCATCACAAGCGGTAACTCTACTGTTGTGTAGACTGACTGGCCTAGCCTATTTTGTTGTAACCCATTAGTGCTCATGCTCTGTAACAGTGAGTCCCCCTCAGCTGAGAAGACGATCTCAGGCCTCCTCAAATGGACCATACTTCGCACTGCATACCAGCAGCAATAATGTAAAATACATAGGGGATATGCAACAAAGCAGGGTTGGATAACTTATTTATCCCTACAAGTTTTGGTGGGCTCGGATATCCTCACGAGTGGTAGAGTGAAGTGTAGCCACAAGTGAAGAGTCCTCGAGATCACCACACTGAGTAAGAGAGAAAAATGTATCCAAACACTGCTCTTGTTGCATATTCAGTTTATGCAGTGTAGTTTGTTTTTAAGGTACTGTTTGGTTGATTTAAGTATATGTGCTGTTAATGATTTTAAACAAAATTGGTGGGAATATTTTGTTAACTTGCCAGCTCTGTGCTGCTGTTCACACCAGTTATTGAATGGGAGGAATGAGAGTTTTCTGAATGCTCTACATCATTTTGGAATCTGACTGTGATCCGACAGCTGCTTCAGGGAATGGAGGGTAGGGACGTGTGGAATGTGCAGATAAATGTACACTGGGAGAATAAACTGTTCTCATCTAGAATGTAGAACCTGGCCAGATAAATTATTTATCTCGCGTTTTTTCTCTCACATACATTGCATAAATTTAAACAAATTATTGGGTTTTATTCATTATTTCCATGCATTGTTATGACATTTGTGCCCCATCTCATGAATTAAAAAAACAGTAAAAATTCAGACGTTCAAATTTACTTGCAGTTCCCCTACAACAGGATGGGGTCTCCCGTGGGAGGCCAAACTTCAGTGGGTGCCAGTTGGCCTAGGTTTAGAGCACGGAGCTGTGAACCGGGAGGCACAGGTTTGAATCCCACAACTACCATTTGCTAACTGTGTGATCCTTAGCAAGCCATGTAACCTTCCTATGCTTAACCCCAGTCTGAGGGCTAATCTGCATTGTCTATTTGACTCTTCCTGTGCACCTAACATGGCAGAAGCATTCTTTTCTCTCCCTCACTTGGACTGTAAAGCACTTTGGGTACAGCATGTATGAAATGCACTATATAAAACCAGATTCCTTTCCCTTCCTTTCCTTTCCTTTCCTTTCCTACAGGAGGCTGCCTCACAGTTTGAGAAACACTGCTAATCCATGTACACCATTTCTGGTGCATTTTCATTTTATTTTACTGATGTGGTGTGTATATAGGTCTTAGGTTAGGACTTTGGGCAAACCTTCAAATAAAAGAAGATACAGTAGCCAGACCATCAGCACAGCAGTTGGATTTCCACTTATGACGCCAGCGACCCAGGTTCGGGAACAAGCCTGGGAGCTGGAGGGCCAGCTGGGGGGAGGAGGCTTGAGTGTCTCAGGGACAGCTTGTCTTCTCCAGGGAGGGAGGGAGGGTAGCCACTCAGTGCTTGACTGGCCCCAGGTGGAAGTCTGGGGCATAGCAAGCACCAAGCAGACACAGAGGGGAGGACATCATGGACATCAGCGCCAGGCGCCTTGACGTCAGGGCACATGACGTCTGTAAGAAAGGAGGAAAAAACACCTTCCAGCTCCAAGGAGACAGAGCACCGAGTATGGCCCCAATGTGCTCCTGCCTGCCTGACTGCCCCGAGCCTGATGAGACACTGAATTGTCCGGGGTGTTCCTGCCCCACCTCGTTCCCACCTTGGGGGGTGGTAAACCGTGGCAGGATGGGGAACGGGCCAGTGCAGGTAAGGTGGGTAGCAGGGGTGGACTCCATTGGTGCTCCTGAGGATGCGGAGCTGGTAGGAACGAGGGGTGAGATAAACAGAAATTACAAAAAAATAAAAGAAGATACAAAGTATCAGCCTTACTAAACTGGGTGAGGCACTATCTCCATAACAGATTGCAGATATGCCTGTACATTAATGCTGATTAGTGCCGACTGCAGAGGGCTGGTTAGTGTTTGTTGTATGTTCACAATTAGGAAAGGAATAAATTCTGACCTAAAAGGACGACGAGCTGCGGTGAGACTCACCTGGTGCTGCCGATTGAGGATCTGTCTCCGAGGTAGACACAACATAACTGGCACACACAAATATAGAAGTGCAGTTACAAAAAAGTGAAAAAAAAAAGATTAAATACTGATCACTTGCATAAAAAAGGTGTCATTTTATGTATGAAAGAGGCACTGCGGCCCAGTGATTAGAGCGCTGCTTGGGAACTGGGAGATCACAGGTTCAAATCCCGCTAGAGTCAAATACTCACTGTGTGACTCTGGGCAAGTTACTTAACCTCTCCATGCTCATGTCCACTCAGCTATGGAAACTGGAAAGAGCAGGACCCCACTGGAAATGAGTTGTTGCATCTCAGCTGGGCTATCCTGGGTAAATAAAAAAATGTTTGAAAAAAAGTAGGCAGAACAATCTGGGTACCAGTTTCTAGACACACTTATTAAAAAAAATGGGAGGCTCCTCCTGTCACAGAGCAGCCATCTTTTATGTGGTTAAACTGATCGATATTCTGGTGAAAAGCACAGGTACCCATTCAGACTGTAAGGATAAGGGCTTGCAAGCATACGTACTCAGCTGCAGGTTTTGGTTTGCGTGCCGTGTCAACCCTGGCCATAGTACACCGAGCACTGTGTGAATGATTGGCAGTAGTGGATGAGGTTCCTGAGGATTCTCCAGTTGGGATCGCTTTCCTCTAGTACATATCCAGGAAAAAAAACTTCTGCTTCTGATGAAGGATTGTGTGTTGTCCAAAAGCTTAAGCACCTATTTTCTTCTGTAACATCTATGTTGGTCCAATAAGAGGTATCAAGTCATTTTTTTTTCTGGATCTTTTGTTACAAGGACCAATACAGCAACAATAATATTTTTCTCTAGTACATATGGCAGCCTCCTTTTTGGACGATTCCATGGTGGATAAACTCTATCAGCAAGAGGTGCACTGCTGCTGCTCTTAGGTTGGGGTGGCTGAGACATTGATCGGCAGACTACATCTCCAAGTCTCACTTGCTTAGTGGATCATTCACAGATGGGACGTTGTTTGGCCCACAGCTGGAGGAGATCCTTAAGGATATGGAAGGATCCCTAAAACGCTCCAAGTGCCCACACAGATCTAATACTGGTTTCAAAGGTCAGGGTTTTGTTTGGGGTTGCAATTATCATGGCAATTTTTATTTCTTTTAAAGATTTGGGAACCAGCATAGTACAGGTGCATTTTCAGGCTTCACGACCCAGGAGAGTAACATAGAATTTGATGGTAGATAAGGCTCACTTAGCCCACCCGGTCTACCCATTTTCTTCCCTGACAATACTGTCACCGCAGACCCTACTTGGTCTCCTACTCCCTGCCTCTTCTTCCCACTAAGATTCCCTTGTGCCTATCCCATGCATGCTTGAAGCCCACCACTGTTTTGGCCCCGACCACCACAGCTGGAAGACTGTTCCAGGCACCCACCACTCTTTCAGTGAAGAAGTACTTCCTCACATCTCTCTTGAATTTATCCCTTTCCAGCTTCATTGCATGTCTCCTTGTTCTTGTGCATCTTTTCCTCTGAAAAATACTCCCTTCCTGTACCTTATTAACCCATGTGAGGTATTTATAAATCTATAGCATATTCCCCTCACTGCTGTCTCTTCTGGCATGTGCATATTGAGGGCCTTCATTCTCCCCTTGCAGGGCTTCTGATGCAGATCCTGCACCATTTTAGTTTCCTCCTCTGCACTGCCTCGCTTCTGTGTCCTTCCTGAGATGTAGTTGGGGACAAATAATACAGAGATCAAACATTGGCTGGATGGTGTGCAGGTAACCAGGTCAGAGGAGGAGAAGAACCTGGGAGTAATCATCAAGGGTGACCTAAAGCACTCCGCACACTGCAAGAGAGCAGCAGCCAAAGCAAACTGGATGCTGGGATGCATAGCCAGGGGGACAACAAGCAGAAGGGCAGAGGTCATTCTACCACTGTACAGATCACTGATGAGGCCACACCACACCTAGAGTACAGCATGCAGTATTGGTGCCCTTACCTAAAGAAGGGTGTTAACTTACAGGAGATAGTCCAGAGAAAGGAAAACAAAATGATCCAGGGTCAGCAGGGCAAAGCTTATGAGGAGAGACTAAAAGAACTCAACATGTACTCCCTGGAGGACAGAAGGGAGAGGGGACACATGATCAAGAAGACCTTCAAATACCTTACTGATTTCAACAGGGTGAGCATTGAGAGTCTCTTCAATTTTAGTGGGTGCAAGTTCACTGGGGGACACAGACAAAAGCTGGTGGGGGACAATTCAGGAGAGATATCAGGAGGCATTATTTTCACTGAGAGCGTGGTGGCCAAGTGGAACGAGTTGCTGGAGGAGGTGGTCTCCCTGAATACCAGGGGAGTAATTTTAGGGGGGGCAGGGGGACAGGTCCCCCCCAACATTTCATCACTGCAGTCTTGAATAACTTACTGTAAAATCCCTTTATAGTTGTGCCCCCCCCCCAAACTATTACACCAAAGTACTCCTCTGCTGAAGACAGTGGCTGGCTTCGGGAGAGGATGGGACAGGGAAAAGTTGCATGTAGTAGGGGGTGGGGTGGAAGGTCAAGGGGAGGAAGCGGTGGGGGGGATGGTCCCTCAGTAAACACTCAGGGACCTGCACTCACAAGCAGACTTGATAGACCAGAAAGCTTTTATCTGCTGACTTATTTGTATGTTCGTATGCTGTGGTCTGCAGAAGCAACTTCTCTCCTTAATGCTTCAGGGAGCCAACCACAGAAGTGGATACTCCACATAAGGATTTACAAGTCCATCTTTGTCCACAGGCTCTGGCCAGACAGCTCCAGAAGTATTACTACAGATGGAATTTTCAAATTGGCTGCAAGAAAATGGCGAAGGCTGAATGGCTGGATTCATAGGAGCCAACTTTTATTTTTGCCACGAGGGGGGGGGTTCAAGAAATGGCCGGGGGCCTGGGGGCTGCCAAGGCCCCCAGAAGCTCTAGGGTTTTTGGTGCTCTGTGGTGCATTTTAGGGAGTTTACTGAAGAGATAGCACAGCATAATAAGCACCATTTCAATGCCAGCACATTAACCAAATTTGCTTGTATTTTGTTGCCACTCACCACCTTGACCTAATGCCCAGCATGTGTTGCAGACACTGGTGGTGTCACTGACCCACCTTGCCCGCCTCCCCAGCTAGTGACGTAGCCTCTGATGATGTCACTCCCCACCTTGACCTAATGCCCAGCATGTGTTGCCGACACTGATGGTACCACTTTGTCCCCTCAGCTACCTGTGTAGCCTCTGATAGGGTCACTCACCACCTCGACCCACCCCCCCAGCAAGTGTTGCAGGCACTAGTGGTGTCACTTACCCACCCTGATCCCCTCCCCAGCTACTGGCATAGCTTCTTGTGTTGTCACTCACCACCGTGACCCACTCCCCAGCAAACTGTGCAGACACAAGTGATGTAACTCACTCACTCCCCTCCCAAACTAAAATATGTAAACTGCATGATGCCAGGTGACCACAGGTGTATGCTGCAGGTTACACTGGCAAAATATGTGGGTTGTTTTAATTCTTACTGCCATGATGCCTATACAGAAAGCAGAGTAATAATGCTCTGAAACAGACAGGCTGCTCATTTGCCTTTCTTATGAGTCTTCACATTATCTGTCAGATGTAAATCTTTATTCTAGAAAGGCACTGCAACAATATGGGGTTGGGGGGGAAGTGACTGAGACACAGACACTAACAAAAGTAAAGAGCCAGGGCCTGGTTACACCAACGGATACATTTCAGGATTTCAACTGCAGTAGATGAGGTATGGACAACATAAACAGCAAGAAAGTAACAAAAAAAAAAATGACCCACATCATAGCACTTTGCACACCGGAAATAATGCAGCTGATAGGCTGTGGTAATACTTCAGATCAGTGTGTCATGTGTAATGTGTACATTATACCAGTTTTGTTGACAGCCTACTTTTGATAATCCATGTTACTCAGTGACACACTGATATGCAGTACTAGCATGGCATGCACTGGGGTGGATGAATATTAAAAAAAAAAAATCATAAAAATGCTTTTTTTCTGTTGTTTTTTTTTTTTTTTCTGCAATGTTTCAGCCCCTCCGCATCTTGGGTTATTGCCCTTGAGGGGATCCCCACCCCCGCAAACAGAGGTGGTCCCCAGTTGATTTCCCTACTACCCTCTATAGGTAATAATCACAGAAATCTACAGTATGTAACTGCTAACAACTGTTAAAACAACAGAGCCAAGTACCTCACATTACTATACAACATTTTGCTCCCTGCTTTGTCCTCCCTTCTTTCCCTCCTTTCCTGACACCTCCTGTAGGTAACACAGGAGAACACCCTGGATCCAAAATATTCTCCTCACTCAGTCATACCTCTCACCTGCTTTGCACTGGCTGGCAGTATAGTCTAGAGGTTAGAGTAATGCATTTTAAATGAGCTTGGTATATCCAGGAGCATGGAGCGGAACTGGGTTTGATTCCCACAACCTCCACTTCTAATTACTGGGAAGAACGAGCAGAGTGTCTCTAAAATGACTGTGGCTATTCAAGACTTCAATCCCACAGCAGATCCCTTTCAAAAATCATACAGAATTCTGACTAAATAGAAAAGTTAAAGCACTTTAAAAGATGTTAAACTGGGGACCAGGAAGTATTGATAAACTGAGCAGGAACCCTAACTTGCTGCTGATTTAAGCAGTGCAGTAGGTAAATGACAGACCGCTTATATGTGGAACCCACCAGTTTTTTGGTTTAAAAGGATTCTGAGCAGAATGCTCAGTGCTAAAGATTCTCGAAGCAAATAGCAGCTCTGAAATACAGTAGTTCAGAAAAAGCAATCTAAATGACATAAAACCTCATCACATAAGCAGTGATTAAGAAAGGCTTTACCCGATAGGCCATTGTCAGTAAAGTCAAAGCCACAGTAATACATTACTCATATATCACTTACCACATCATAACGTGAAAGATCATGCAACTCACCATGAAACAAATTAATAAATTATTCTTTACAATTATGAAAGTGCAAACTTACACATTCTAGCCATGTGCTCCAATTGCATTTGAAAGGGCCACTGCTATGCATTTTGGTACGTAGCGAATTGGTCCATCATCTAACAGCATAACACAATTGCCTTTTAAAATGTGCTGATAGGCATTTTAAATCAGCTACTATACAAAGGTTCAGACTTGGTTAAACCTTAAGACTTGGTACACTGGCCCGCCTCACCCTCTCACCCTCACCTTCCCATTTCCAGAAATAAAATATCAGAACAAGCCTGGAGGGTTATGCATGACTCATCACTACTTTTTAAAAAATGGACAGGGAGTGGGGCTCTGAGGGTGGGACTTACTAAGGGAGGCTCAATGTGGAATGGTATGGATTAATGGGACAAAGGGATTCAGTCTCGATTCAACTTTTGTTCAGAGCTGTGATCTCTTTCTCTTAGGGAATGAATGAGAGCATGCTTGCATGTTGCAATCTAATTCATTCAGACAGCCATGTTGGTGCATTCAGTTTCCTACTTCCAGTACCAAAGCACAAAGGCAGGTGTCACCGGCCAGCCCCTTACCTTTCTCTCCATGGCTTGCTTAGGTGGACGTGGAGCTCCAGGGAGGCTGCTGATGCTCTGTCTGGTCTGATTGGGCCGGGCATGCGATGGTGCGACTGCTGCGCTGCTGTCTTCCCTTCTCGCCCGAGTCCCGATGATCGGGCAGGGAGGGTTGGTGCTGCTGTTGTGATGCAGCAACGGGTGACGGTCCCTCGCTTGCTGCGCCTGCTGCTGCAGTGGGGAGGGCTCAGGGTCGGGGAGACAGAGCGAAGGATGGAAGGAGCCAGGGAGGCAAAGCAAAGGGAAGCAGCCCAAACAGGAGTGGCTGAGGGGAGGCACGCAATTCGTGGTAGGGCCAGGGCGGGCTGGGTGGCTGACAGTCACGAATGGTGGCTCTTCGGGTGACAAACTGGTGCCAAAGACGTGCTACGCCGCATGGCCCATGACATGGGAGTCGGGAGGGAGAACATGCCCCCAGCACCCGCCTCCTGCCCTAACACACACCAGTGGCACACCACACTGACACCAGCCACTCTGCCTGAGCCCGCCGGTGCCGAACTGCCAATCCCTAACTTTTCATAAAAGAAAACAAGAGATATCGCTGCCCCCCACCAGCAAGGCTGCCTGTCACTACGCCTGACACAGCAGATTGCAGACACACACGGACGGGATGTAGCAGTATAAAAAAAAAAAGAAACAAAAAGAAAACTGTCCAGTCCAGCCTGGGGTGGGGTGGGGGAGCCCTCACTTGAACCTCCCTTGGGGGGGCTTCAGCCCCCACTGTAGTTGGCGCCTATGGCTGGATCAAATTAGCAGCTGTTTTGAAATGATCCCCGCCCCTCCTCATCTAGGATATTGTTGATTTTTTGAAACTCAGCCTTGTTGATGGTCTCTGAGAGCGTACACGCCAGTTTCATAGTGCATTTAGAGCCATTACAAACAATCAGTACATTAAACATTTACATATGAACATAAGAATGTGTTGTCAGATGAGGACCGTGTGATCCATCTAGTCTTTACATTTATTTATTTATTCAAGTCTCGGATTACAGACCTTTGAGCTGGGAGCTCATTTG
This sequence comes from Neoceratodus forsteri, assembly GCA_016271365.2. NCBI lineage: Eukaryota > Metazoa > Chordata > Ceratodontiformes > Ceratodontidae > Neoceratodus > Neoceratodus forsteri. The sequence continues at coordinate 106,032,055 of JADMNL010000028.1, forward strand.
CGAAGGTTCCACGTGAAACAGTACGCAATCAATAGGTACATACAGGTTACATAACAAGTTTCATTGGTGGTACAAACATGAATATGAGATTCAGGCAAACACTTGGTACATACAGGTTACCATCATAGTTGTACGAAAAGTTTCATAGTTGGTTCAAGCGTGATAATGAGATTCAGACATGGCTTTAGGATGTAAATGGTTGTACAGAAAATCAAGGAAGATTGTTTCGCTAAGCAGGAGGCGGAGGAACCTCCAGTGGAAGGTAATAAGCAATGGGGTGGGGGGAGTGGGGACCAGGCAGGACTAAGGCCCATTGTCAAGGTGAGGTACTGTAGTTGGGGGGTAGTAGGGGAGAGGAATGTTTAGGACCAGAGTAGTGGGGGAATGGAGCTGGTGTAAGGGAGTGGAGATAGTGATAGGGGTATGGAGGAAAGGGGGGATAATGGAGGAGAGGTGGGATAATGGAGGAGAGGTGGGATAATGGAGGAAAGGGGGATAAGGAGGAGAGGTGGATAATGGAGGAGAGGTGGGATAATGGAGGAAAGGGGGGATAAGGAGGAGAGGTGGGATAATGGAGGAGAGGTGGGATAATGGAGGAGAGGGGGGATAAGGAGGAGAGGTGGGATAATGGAGGAGAGGTGGGATAATGGAGGAGAGGTGGGATAATGGAGGAGAGGTGGGATAATGGAGGAAAGGGGGATATGGAGGAGAGGTGGGATAATGGAGGAGAGGGGGATAAGGAGGAGAGGGGATAATGGAGGAGAGGTGGATAATGGAGGAGAGGGGGATAAGGAGGAGAGGTGGGATAATGGAGGAGAGGGGATAATGGAGGAGAGGGGATTAAGAAGGAGAGGGGATGATGGTAGACAAGGTGAGGATGGGTAAGAGAGACAAGGGGGAGAATAGAGTAATAGGTAGGCATCTGGGGTAGGTAATGGCATCTGATTGGATAGAGATAAGTGCAGGGGGCACATAGAAACATAGACTTTGATGGCAGATAAGGACTGCTTGGCCCACCTAGTCTGCCCATTTCCCTACCTACAGGATAAGCTGCAGATCCTAGTTAACCAACAGCCTATTTCTTCCTACCCCCCACAAGAATTGTCTTATGTCTGTCCCATGCATTCTTGAATTCCCCCACAGTTTTAGACCCCACAACCTCCTCAGGAAGGCTGGTCCATGCGTCCACCACCCTCTCTGTGAAAAAATACCTCTCATTGCCCTGAGCCGTCCACCTCTATCTTCAAATTGTGTCCCTTGTTCTTGCATCTCTTTTCTGAAAGATGCTACCCTCTTGGATTAGTTGATTCCACTGAGGTACTTAAAAGTTTTATCATGTCTCCCCCTTTCCTCAAGGGCATACATATTAAGCTCCTTTAGTCTCTCTCTATGGCTTCTCTTGTAGACCCTGCACCATTTTAGTTGCCCTCCTCTGGACTGCCTCCATCCTGTCTATGTCCTTGCGGAGATGGGGTCTCCAGGATTGGACGAAAATTACTCAGATGGGTCTCCACCAACTGTCTGTACAGAGGGATAATAACTTCCTGTTTTCTGCTGGTGATGCCTCTCCTATACATCCCAGTATCCCCCAGCCCTCCCTACTGCCTTTTCACATTGCTTGCATATCATCTGATGTGACTACCCCCAGGTTCCTTTCCATTTTTATGTTTGCTTGCACGCATGTGCAAGAAACATAGTGCCATCATCGGAGTTTTCGGAGGTGTGTCAGCCCTCTTCCAATTCAGTCAGTGCGTTTGCAGGCGCGGCCGCAGTTCTCCAATGCCTGCTGGAGCTGTCTATGACAGCTCCAAAATGCAGTGGCATACAGTTGAAAGGGGGAGCTACGCTTCAGTGAGCAGCGGTCAGATATCGCCTGCTCATGCACGCCCCCACACACACACATTCACACACACACACACACACACACACACACACACACATATGCTGCTGCTGCTCCCCCCCCCAACGTACGCACTGTATAGCTGACAGGGGTGCCCAATCCCCGTCGGCTGTGCTGCGCCCTAAAACATAGTTTCAGTATGCACGCTGGGTGCCTATCCCAGCGTGGCTACGTCAGATAGCCAACGGGTGCCCAACTCCCTCGCCTCCACTGTGTCTCCCCTCCCCGAGTACAGGGTGCCACGCTGGGAGCCCACCCCAGTGTGGCGACAGATGCCATGGCCGATGGGGGTGCCTAATCCCCATCGGCCCACGCCTCTAGTCGTTCTGCCACGCTGGGGCCCACCCCAGCATGGCAAATGTCCTCGTGCCTTTTAAAACAAAAACCTGTAAAGAAAAAAATGGTCCCTCGCAGTCTCCCTGCCCCCCCACAACCCGCACTCCACCCACTACGCACCCTGCCTCCCCACACCCCACCCCATACTTACCTCTCTGGAGTTCAGCGTGACGATCTTCGGTGGACCGGGAACACGTCTGCACTCTTCAAAGCCGATCGCGAACTGAGGAAATGCTGGTAAGCTGTATAATGGGTTAGATAGGATTTAGAAACATAGAAACATAGACTTTGATGGCAGATAAGGACCACTAGGCCCATCTAGTCTGCCCATTTCCCTACCTACAGGATAGGCTGCAGATCCTAGTTAACCAACAGCCTATTTCTTCCTACCCCCCACAAGAATTGCCATATGTCTGTCCCATGCATTCTTGAATTCTCCCACAGTTTTAGACCCCACAACCTCCTCAGGAAGGCTGTTCTAGTATAGTATTTCAGGACACACAGTACCGTAGTTTGTGCAGTAGCCGCTACAAGTACAGCACAGTATAGTAACTCCACCGTTGGCTGTTTCGGCTAGTGATCCCCCCCCCCACCTCATGAATAGTATCTGTTGCACTCTAGTATGGTATTTCAGCACACAAAACAGTACCGTAGTTTGTGCAATAGCCCTAAAGTACAGCTCAGTATAGTAACTCCACCTTGGCTGTTTAATAGTGACACCCCCCCACCTCCATGAATGGCATCTGTTGCACTCTAGTATAGTATTTCAGCACACAAGACAGTACCGTAGTTTGTGCAATAGCCGCCACAAGTATGGCACGGTACAATAACTCCACCATTAGCTATTCTCTAGCGCCCCCAGACCCCATGAATGATTGAAAATAGAAGGGGGCAGTTCATGCTGCCACAATAACTGTCAATCAATTGTCTTACACAAAGATGGACAGCAGGCACCTGAGGTCCAGTGATCATCACACAGCGTAGTTCAATGTGAGCACTATGACACTAACTAGCAACACAAAGGGGAAGGTCCTGGCTTGCTGGATGGTAGAAACATGGGCTCCAGTTATGGTCACAGAGAGTGGTTTAATTTGAGCACAATAACCCAGACAAGCCACACAAAGGTGAGGCTTTCTTTCTTTTTAGGCAGGCACCCAGGGTCCAGTGATGATCACAAAGGAGGTTCAATATGAGTACTGCGACACAGACAAACCACACAAAGGTGAGGGTCCTGGATTGCTAAAGGGCAGGAACCTGGGGTCCAGTGATCATCACAGTGTGTTTCAATATGAGCGCTATGAAACAGGCAAGCCACACAATGATGAGGGTCCAGTCTGGCTGGAGGGCAGGCACCTGGGGTCCAGTGAACATCACACAGTGTGGTTCAGTATGAGCACTATGACACAGGCAAGCCATATAAAGGTGAGGGAACTGGCTTGCTAGAGGGCAGGCACATGTGGTCAAGTGACCATCACATAGTGTGGCTCAATATGAGCAGTATGACACAGTCAAACCCCACAATGGTGAGGGCCTTGGAGTGCTGGAGAGCAGGCACCTGGAGTCCAGTGATCAAACAGTGTGGTTCAGTATGAGCACTATGACAAAGACAAGACCCTCAAAGGTGAGGGTCCTTACTTGCTGGTGGGCAGACACCTGGGGTCCAGTGATCACCACAGAGTGTGGTTCAATATGAGCACTAGGACACAGACTAGCCACACATAAATGAGGGTCCTGGCTTGCTGGATGGCAGGCTCCTGGGGTCTAGTTATCTTCACACAGTGTGGCTCAATATGAACACTACGACACAGACATGCCACGCAAAGCTGAGGGTCCTGGCTAGCTGGAGGGCAGGCACCTGGGGTCCAGTGATCATCACACAGTGTAATTGAATATGAGCACTACGACACAGACAAGGCACTCAAATGTGAGGGTCCTGACTAGCTGGTGGACAATCACCCTGGGGTCTACTGATCATCATGCAGCGATGTTCAATATGAGCGCTATGACACAGACAAGCCACACAAAGGTGAGGGTCCTGGCTTGCCCGGAGGACAGGCACCTGGGGCGCAATAATCATCACACTGTGTGGTTCAATATGAGCACTATGACACAGACAACACACACAAAGATGAGGGTGATGGCTTGCTTCTGGGCAATCACCTGGGGTCTAGTGATCATCACACAGTGTTGTTCAATATGAGCACTATGACTCAGGAAAGCCACAGAAAGCTGAGGGTCCTGCATTGCTAGAGGTCTTGCACGAAGAGACCAGTGATCATCACACAGTGCGATTCAATATGCGAACTAATGTCTGAGCCCCAGAGTTTTATCTTTTGCCATCCCGATGTCTCTCTGTGCGCCCCTTTCCCTCCGGACGGCAGGCTCTCCCTTAGAACTGGAGCGCGGGAGGTGGTTCTATCTGCGGAGCGTTGGCACCATCTAGCGGCGACATGTGGCGCAGCACACAATACAATAAAACCATTTGTCCTGTAGCCTGACAGTCCGTGTAGGAAGCGCAACCTCCATTCTACAAAAAGCAGACCTGCATCTCATTGTATTTTATGTCATGTCTGTGCCATCTTTCAACTCTGTTGCATATCTCAGGCATTTTTTGGAATTTTTGCACCAAATTTTCAACATGAGGTTTTTGGGACCCCTTCTCCTGAATTCTTGCACTGTCATGGCGTTACTCAGGCCCGAAGGGTGATTTCGCAGCTACTGCGCGAAATCACCTTTCCGGAATGATTAACGAAACGACACTGCCAGTGTTCTTAAGGTGGGCCTCAGAAAGCCTATTTTGAAAATTTGTGGAAAAAATTCCCAAAATGACTGTTTTAATGAGTGTGCTGTGTTCCCCACACACGCCATAAGTTCGCTAATTTTCAATATTTTCACTCCAGATTTCAACATTGCCATTTTACCACAACTTCTTATGAGCAGTACAGCTGTCATTTTTCACATCTCACCCAAAATGTGTTTCAGCCCATGTAGCGCACAATGGCGCAGTTGGTGTGCAAAATCAATGTACGGGACACATTAAGAAAATCACAGTGACACGGTTCATGAGCAGTGGTCTTAAAATGGCTATGTTGAAAATTTGGTGAAAAAATTCCTAAAAATGACTGTTTTACGAGCATGCGTTGCACAGTTCTTACGCACGCTCGTAAGTTTGCGAAATTTCAATATTTTCACTCTAGATTTTCAACATTGCCATTTTACAACACCTTCTTATGAGCAGTACAGCTGTCATTTTTCACATCTCACCCAAAATGTGTTTCCACCCATGTAGCGCACAATGGCGCAGTCGGTGTGCGAAATCAATGTATAGGACACATAAAGAAACTCACAGTGACACAGTTCATGAGCAGTGGTCTTAAAATGGCTATGTTGAAAATTTGGTGAAAAAATTCCTAAAAATGACTGTTTTACGAGCGTGCGTTGCAGAGTTCCTACACAAGCTCGTAAGTTCACAAATTTTCAATATTTTCACTCCAGATTTTCAACATTGCCATTTTACCATGCCTCCTTATGAGCAGTACAGTTGTCATTTTTCACATCTCGCTCACAACGTGTTTCTGCCCATGTAGCGCACAATGGCGCAGTCGGTGTGTGAAATCAATGTATGGGACACGGTAAGAAAGTCACAGTGACACTGGTCATGAGCAGAGGTGTTAAAATGGCTATGTTGAAAATTTGGTGAAAAAATTCCCAAAAATGACTGTTTTAGGAGCGCATGTTGCGCAGTTCCTACGCACGCTGGCAAGTTTGCGAATTTGTAATATTTTGCACACCAGATTTTTCAACAGTGCCATTTTACTACATTTCCTTATGAGCAGCATACAGCTTACCATTATTATCTCGCCCAACATGTAGCCTCGCACGGTAGCGCATAATGGTACAGTCGGTAAAAGAAACAATGTTTGGGACAGATTAAGAAAATCACAGTGACACTGGTCATGAGCAGAGGTCTTAAAATGGCTATGTTGAAAATTTGGTGACAAAACTCCATAAATGACTGTGTTACGAGTGAGCATTGCGCAGTTTCCACGCACCCTCGTAAGTTCATGAATTTGTAATATTTTCAGTCCAGATTTTCACCAGTGGCATTTTTCCACACCTCCTTATGAACAGTACAGCTGTTATTTTCCACAACATGGCCGAAATGTGTTTTCACACTTTCAGCACAGAAATGCGTGGTCGCTGTGGGAAATCATTGTTCAGGACAGATAAAGAAAATCACACTAACACTGTTCATGATCGGAGGTCCCAAAATGCCTGTGTTAACAATCTGCTGTAAAAAATCCCCAAACTAGTTACATTACGGTGTCGTTGCACGTTTCTCTGCGCTGCTTCCAGTTTTTAAGATTTTCACAGCAGATTTTCAACATTGCCATTTTACACCTCCCATGAACAATACGCTGTCATTTTCACATCCTGTTCGGAATGTGTTTTTGCACCTGTGGTGCCAAATGCCATAGTCGCTGTGCAAAAGCAGTTTTCGGCTAACAAACTGATATTGCCACTGTTCATGAGGTGGGGGTCACAAAAAACATGTTGAAAATTTGGAGTGAAAATACCAATGAATGCCTGAGGCATTAGGGTTTCCGACCATAACGCCCCACCCTGTAGAGAATGACAGGCATCAGGGGTGTGACTTGGGATTCTTGCCTGTAATGCTCATACCATTCCACCCCACCCCCACCCACACCCTGCAGCCAGTGAGAGGCATCAAGGTGTGCCTTGGACTCTTCGGGCCCAAACTTCACCCCATTCTCCTATACCGCACTCCATCTCACCGTATTTCCTGATGGAGTGGGGTGCGATAAGGCCAAAGACCCCAAGGCACACCGTGACACTTGTCAGTGTCTGCAGGGTAGGGTGGTGAAATGGCGTGGTCGTTATGCCTGGACGACCCAAAGGCACACCCAATGCCTGTCACTCGCAGGGTGGTGGTGGAGTTGGCTTCAGTTCAATACTTCGCTGCTATTCCTATTATGCAGCTCTGTAACTTCTACACTACCAATGCCAATGCCAGCAAGCAAACATTCGGCATTGACAAATGCTTGTTGTTGTTGTTACTACCCCCCATTTTGTAATCTTCCCCTGGGTTTTTGTTTCACAGGTGCATTATTTTGCACTTCTTTGCATTGAATCCAAGCTGCCATACATCTGACAATTCCTCCAACCTTGCTAAGTCCCTTCTCATCCTTTCCACACCTCCTTGTGTATCAACCCTGTTGCAGATCTTTATGCCATCTGCAAAGAGGCATACTTTTCCTTCCAGTCCCACTGCAATGTCACTTATAAAGACATTAAAAAGGACTAGACCCAGTACTGAACCCTGCGGTACCCCACTAGTAACTTCTCTTTCTTCAGAGTGGACTCCATTTACAATTACCTTCTGTGTCCTGCTGTCCAGCCAATGTTTTCCCCAGGCTACCACCCTGGGACCCACTCCTAGGCTGGTTAATTTGATTATTAATCTTTTGTGTGGGACTGTGTCAAATGCCTTTCTAAAGTCTAGGTATGCCATGTCCGCAGCCCCTCCCTGGTCTACTACTTTGGTCACTCAGTCAAAGAAATCAATTAGATTTGTCTGACATGACCTTCCCACTGTGAACCCATGCTGCCTCGGGTCCTGTGTCCCACTGGCTTCTAGGTACTCAACAGTTCTTTCCTTCAGAAGTGATTCCATCACTTTCCCTACCACAGAGGTCAAACTGACAAGTCTGTAGTTTCCTGCCTCTGTCTTGCTCCCACTTTTGTGAAGGGGAATCACATCCACCTTCCTCCAGTACTCGGGTACCACACCATCCTCCCATGATTTGTTAAAAAGGGTAGTCAGTGGTGTCACTAGTTCTCCCCTTAATTCTTTTAGAATTCTGGGGTGAATTCTGGCCGGCCCCATTCTTCTCTGAAAGGACTGGGATCGACCCCCCCATCCAGAGTGCTTCTGTTAATTGGATTAGGCACCTCCCCCTCCTCCTCTTTTGTGAATACTGAGCAGAAGTATTCATTCAATATCCCTGCTTTTTCACTGCCCCACTCTGCCCACCCATACCCCATAGGCAGGTAAAAAGTGCTGGGGGTCTGCCTGTATGAATACCCCCTCCCTAGTAGCTTCGTTGTTTCAGGTTACTGCAATGCCTATCCCAAGAAAGTCTGAATTTTGTAACTGTCTTTGCCTCCACTACCTGTCGTGGAAGTCCATTCCATGGCTCCACTACCCTCTCGTTAAAGAAGAACTTTCTGATCTTCATCCTAAATTTCCCTCCTGTTAGGCGCACACTGTGGCCTCTAGTTCTTTGTTCCTTGTTTTCTTTGAATAGGCTCTGATCCTGCACTGAGTTGATTATTTTAAGGTATTTCAATCAATTTTATTTGTATACTGGAAAGTATGTGAGCAAAAATGCCCATTTTCACAAATGTCCAGTGTAAGAATACAACAAGAAGGTAAAAATAAAAATAACAGTGCAGTAGATATAAAAAAAATTGAATCATAAGGGTAGCAATCTAATACAATACATAATGGTAAAACAGGTCAGGTGATGAAACAGGATGAACAGAGAATAAAGAACCAGAATAATTTTAAGGTGGGGGTAGGAAAGGAAAAAATGGAGAAAAATAAGCACAGAAATGTGGGCTAAGTGTGAGTTTACTGGTGATGGTAGAATAACAGAGACTTATGTGGAATTAGGAGGCTAGGTTCAGTGTTGAGGCTGGGTGGGGCAACTGCAGTTGGATGCATTAAGGAGGTAGGCCTTGCAGGAGGAGTTGAAGGAGTGGACGGTCTTACAGGCCTAGATTTCTTGAGGTAATTTGTTGTACAGTTTTATCCCAGCGTAGGAGATAAAATTCTGCGCCTGCTTGGTCCGGTAGAATGGGATGTTGAAGACCAAAGTGGTGGAACCTCTGGTCAATTGCCCAGGGGCTGAGAGTGGGAAAAGGGAGTTGACGCTAGGTAGCAGCAGTTTCTATCATGTCTCCCCTATTTCTTCTCTGTTCTAGGGAGTACATATTCAAGTCTCTAAGCCTTGCCTCATAGGGTTCCTAGTGGAGGCCCTGAACCATTTTTGTTGCTCTCCTTTGTACTGCCTCCAACCGGTCTATATCCTTTTTTTAAGTGAGGTCCCCAGAGTTGGACACAGTTCTCCAGGTGAGGCCTCACTAAGGATCTGTATAGTGGGATTATCATCTTGCACTCTCTGCTTATGATGTCCCTGCCTATGCATCTGAGGATGCCATTAGCTTTTTGTGCCGCCCTTTCACACTCTCTTCCCACCTTCAGATCATTGGAAATCATGACCCCAAGGTCCCTTTCTAGGTTTGTAACAGATAATTTTTGGCCCCCTAATGTGTATACCTTACCTGGGTTATTTTTCCCCAGGTGCATAACCTTACACTTCTTGGCATTGAACTTTAACTGCCAAGTCACTGACCATTCCTCCAATTTCCTTAGGTCTGATTCCATCCCTGAGGATCCTTCCTGTGTGTCTGCCCTGTTGCAGAGCTTGGTGTCATCTGCAAACAGGCATACCTTTCCTTCCAAACCCTCTGCTATGTTGCTGATGAATATGTTAGAGGACTGGTCCCAGTACCGATCCCTGTAGCACTCCACTAGTCACTCTGCCCTCTTTCGACACAGTTCCATTGACCATTATGTTATGAGTTCTCCTCTGAGGCCAGTTCCTTACCCAGTTAACAATTTTGTGTCCCACCCCTGTGTCCTCTAACTCGTTGATGAGCCTCCTGTGGGAGATGGAATCGAAGGCTTTGCTGAAGTCTAGATATACTACAACTGCTTTGCTTTGGTCCTCTGTTTTTGTATCCCAGTTAAAGAAATCTATTGTGTTTGATTGACATGATGACCACCCAGTTGTGAAGCCGTGCTGTTTAGGGTCTAACATCCTGCTGGTTTCTAGATGTGCCACTATCCTTTCCTTTAGTACTGATTCCTTCATTTTGGTGATGCATTTTTTCACTTTGAGAGCCCACAGGTCTGTTATGAATGACAGCTTTTTGGGATAGTGTTGATTTAATGTATTAACTGTATATATTTTTCCGTTCTTCTTAGGATATTGTGATTTTTTTTCTTGTCTTCATGTTGGGAAGGAGAACTTTGATATAAACTATAAATTTGCGGCAGCACATTTTGTCTTCATGTTTTTATTGTGCTATGCATTTCATTGCTTTGTGCTGTATTTGGGTATGGGGGGGGTTGTATATGTATTTATATAATACTGTTCTGCACCTTGCTTAGCGCCATGAGTCTTCACCATTCCAAATTATTATTTGTTTATTGGAGATCTACATTAATTCATCATGGGTTGCCTGACCCTTTAAATTTCCTGTAGAAAAGCATGATGGACCTGCCTGTGGGCCACTCCCTTGTTCCCTTGAGAAAGCACCATTTTTCAGGTGTGAAATGTGATTGGGGCTTTTTGCTGAGGGTAGGCACACCGGCATGCACTGGCTGGTCTCTTTTTATGCACTTTTAAAGCCATTGCACCTTATTTAGTGCATTATGTGCCTTGTGTGGGATTTGGGTAGTTGGATGCAGGGTTTGTCCTTTTTATGTTTGCTTGCACGCATGTGCAAGAAACATAGTGCCATCATCCAAGTTTTCGGAGGTGTGGCACCCCGTCCTCCAATTCAGTCAGTGAGTTTGCAGGCGTGGCCGCAGTTCGCCAATCACTGCTGCAGCTGTCTATGACGGCTGAAAATGCAATGGCATACAGTTGAAAGGAGGCTCCGCTTCAGTAGCAGACTCCCACAACTTCGCCGCCGCATATTGCATGCTGACACGGTGCTCCCCCACGCACATACTGTTTAGCCGACGGGTGCCCACGCCCGCCGGCCCACGCCGCCCCCAAAAAGCTTCCTGGTGCCATGCTGGGAGTCCACCCCAATGTGGCGACATCCGTGATGGGCCGACGGGATGCCCAACCGCTGGCTCCAGTCCCCCAAAAACAGTTTACAGCTGCCACGCCAGGAGCCCACCCCAGCGTGGCACAGCCCGTATGACAACAGGGGTGCCGAATCTCTGTCGGCTTTAGCCCACCCAAACAGTTTTTCTGCTGCCATGCTGGGAGTCCACCCCAGCATGGCAAATGTCCCGCCCTGAATAATAAAAAAAAAAAACCTGTAAATTAAAACGGCCCTCGCAGTCTCCCTGCCCCCACCTGCACTCAGCCCACTGCGCATCTCTGCCTCCCCACACCTCCTCACCTATACTTACCTCCAGAGCACGGGCACGATGATCTTCGTGGACCGGAACACGCTCTGCACCTTCAAAGCCGACCGCGAACTGAGGAAATGCCGGTAAGCTGTATAATGTAATAGATAGGGTTTTTTCAACTTTGCTGCATATCTTAGGCATTTTTTGGAATTTTTGCACCAAATTTTCAACATGGGGTTTTTGGGACCCCTTCTCATGAATGCTGTCACTGTCATGGCGTTATTCGGGCCCGAAGGGTGATTTCGCAGTCACTGCGCGAAATCACCTTTCAGGACTGATTAATGAAATGACACTGCCAGTGTTCATAAGGTGGGCTCTCAAGAAGCCTAGTTTGAACATTTGGTGGAAAAATTCCTAAAAATGACTGTTTTACGAGCGTGCGTTGCGCAGTTCCTACGCACGCTTGTAGGTTCGCGAATTTTCAATATTTTCACTCCAGATTTTCAACATTGCCATTTTACCACACCTCCTTATGAGCAGTACAGCTGTCATTTTTTACATTTCGCCCAAAATGTGTTTCCGCCCATGTAGCAGCTATTAAAGCAGTCAGTCGAAATAAATCAATGTATGGGACACATTAAGAAAATCACAGTGACACTGATCATGAGCAGAGGTGTTAAAATGGCTATGTTGAAAATTTGGTGAAACAATTCCCCAAAATGACTGTGTTATGAGTGAGCATTACGCAGTTTCCATGCACGTTGCGCAGTTCCTACACATGCTGGCAAGTTTGCGAATTTGTAATATTTGCACACCAGATTTTCAACAGTGCCATTTGACCGCACTTCCTTATGAGCAGTACAGCTACCATTTTTCACGTCTCACCCAACATGTGTTTCGCACATATGGCTTTGCAAATACAGTCGGTGGCGAAAACAATGTTTGGGACAGATTAAGAAAATCACAGTGACACTGGTCATGAGCAGAGGTCTTAAAATGGCTATGTTGAAAATTTGCTGACAAAACTCCATAAAATGACTGTGTTATGAGTGAGCATTACGCAGTTTCCATGCACCCTCATAAGTTCATGAATTTGTAATATTTTCAGTCCAGATTTTCACCAGTGGCATTTTTCCACACCTCCTTATGAACAGTACAGCTGTCATTTTCCACAACATGGCCGAAATGTGTTTTCACACTTTCAGTACAGAAATGCGTGGTCACCGTGGGAAATCATTTTTCGGGACAGATAAAGAAAATCACACTAACACTGTTAATGATCGGAGGTCCCAAAATGCCTGTGTTAACAATCTGCTGTAAAAAATCCCAAACTAGTTACGATGCGGGTGTGTGTTGCACAGTTTCTGCTTCTCCGTGACTTCACCAGTTTTTAAGATTTCTGGCAGATTTTCAACCTTGCCATTTTTACTTCCATGAACAGTAGCTGACATTTCTCACATCCTGTTCGAATGTGTTTTTGCACCTGTGGTGCCAAATGCCATAGTCGCTGTGCAAAAGCAGTTTCCGGCTAACAAACTGATATTGCCACTGTTCATGAGTGGGGTCATAAAAAACATGTTGAAAATTTGGAGTGAAAATACCAATGAATGCCTGAGGCGTTAGGGTTTCCACCATAACGCCCCACCCTGTAGAGAATGACAGGCATCAGGGTGTGACTTGGGATTCTTGCCTGTAATGCTCATACCATTCACTCCCACCCCACCCACACCCACCCTGCAGCCAGTGAGAGAGGTACCAAGGTGTGCCTCGGATTCTGCGGGCCCAAACGTCACCCCGTTCTCCTATGCCGCACCCATCTCACCATATTTCCTGATGGAATGGGGTGTGCATAAGGGCCAAAGACCCAAAGGCACACCGTGACACTTGTCAGTGTCTGCAGGGTAGGGTGTGGTGAAATGGCGTGGTCGTTATGCCTGACGACCCAAAGGCACACCCCTATGCCTGTCACTCTCTGCAGGGTGGTGGTGGGGTTGGCTTCAGTTCAGTACTTCGCTGCCATTCCTATTATGCAGCTCTGTAACTTCTACACTACCAATGCTAATGCCAGCAAGCAAACATTCGGCATTGACAAATGCTTGTTTGTTTTGAGACAGACAGCCAGGCAAATACTGTCAACAGCCAGCCAGCCAGATACTGTCCACAGCCAGACAGCGAAACAACTAGACAGATACTGTCAACAGACAGCAAGACAGATACTGTCGACAGACTGACAGCAAGACAGATGCGGTCAACAGACAGACAGCTAGATACTGTCGACAGACAGATAGATACTGTAGATAGATAGACAGATAGAGAGAGAGAGACACACAGACAGGCAGACAGAGACAGACAGACAGACAGAATGATATACAGACACTTAGATACTGTCTGCAGACAGATAGATAGATAACTGGACAGACAGAGAGAGAGAGAGAGAGAGAAAGAGAAAGAAAAGAATCCTCACCATGGTTATGGGCAAAAAAAGTGTTACTTGGGCTACTTACTTCAGGGCTTCAGTCCAAATTCAAATTCAGAGACAATAAATACTCAACTATGTGTAGGACACATTTCTTTATTACTACTACAGTGAAAATCCACCCTCAGTCAGAACTCAATCTTCTGTAGCTTTGTTAAATCCTAGAATGCCTCAATGGACTTGTTAAGGGACTGTAACACTATCTCCACTTTCAAAAACCTATTACTGAATGTACTGCCTCAAACACTTGTAACTGCTTCTAGCTTCTGTCTGACGTCTGATAATGTATTCCCTTACACTGCTTTGTATGTCTACATCCCTTGTCATTTTTCTCTGTGTTCTCACTTATAACTTGTGTATGACACTAGATCCTTTGAAAATAGGTTCTTGTCTGTCCTGACACGGTCTGTTGGCTGATTTCAACTTACCTGATTTTACCAGTAACTGACAAAGCTTGTTTTGGCTAATTTTCAATTTACTGTATGCATTCCTGTGCATGAAACTGCTTAGCATTACTCGTTTCTGTTCAATTCACCGTGAATGTCAACTATTGCTTTCTTTTCTTATTTACAATTATTTTACCATACCCTGTTTAGTCTGTAAACCTGTTGATCTCCTTTCTCTATGCGTACTGTTTTGCCATACCTTTTGTTCTGTTAACCTGTTGCATTATGCTGCTGACGTGGAACCTTTGTAAAAGAGCTCTAAGCTCAAAGGTATTTGTAATCCGAGATCTAAATTAATAAATAAAAAATAAACATTTTCTGTGCAATAAAAACTAAGAACTGAAACTGAAATAGTATTTACGTCGTGCTTTCTATAATGCTTTTCGTACACAGCATATCCCCAAATGCTTTATAAACAGTTATACTATGCCCTCCGATGTATAAAACCTGCCCTTAACAACGCCTGCAGGCTCACCTTAGGGGCACACCGACTAACCCACACCTGCGATCTCTATGCAAAGGCTCACTGGCTAATGCTCTTTGGTAGCTTAAAATATCAATCCTGCCTCCTGGCCAAAAAAGATCTGCCTTGCTCAGCTCCCGACTGGGGTCCAACTCCTCCTAGTTCCCAGCACTAATCCCAGGCCCACCCGAAATTCAGAACTGCAATCCTTCCTGACTCCAAAATGTCGGACATTTCAAGGACAAAGGTCCTTTGTCTATCGGGCACCACTGTGGTTCAACTCCCTCCATGAGAACATTATTAGCCTGCCCACTCTGTGGACCTTCAAAAAGAACCTAAAGAACCATTTAATACAGGAATCTCAATGTGTCTGCTATCGCTAGCACCTAGCAAAGGCATCTCCTACCATCTGCCCTTCTGCCAAACAGATCTCTCTCTCTCTCTCTCTCTCTCGGACACCCTGCACTTGGGGCTCAACCCCTCCACCCACCTCTCCAGCACTTCTATGCGCGAACCCCCTCGTGTTGCTGACAACTAACAAGCTCCCTGTTGGGCACAGTTATTTAGTCTGTTCCTGTATGTATCTGACTGTGTTTACTTATTCCAGTTTTAGTTTTCGCTGTATTTTTTGCATTCCTTTGTTTAAAGACCAAATGTTCCTAAATGTTCTCATTCTAATTCTATTGCCTTGTTTGTCTCAGTCCTCTGTATAATCACCTGCTTGTTCTAAATGTACTAACGTGGAACCTATGTAAAGAGCTCTGAGCTCAAATGGTTAATCCGAGATCTGAAATAAAATAAATAAATAAATAAAATACACTGGTGGTGAAGTGACTGTATATGTATAGTGGCAGTCATTCCCCCCCGCCCCCATCCTGGCATGGCTGCCATCCTGCTGACCTCCCTACAGCTCCATCTCCCTGGCTTCTCCAAGGTCTCACCATGCCATGTTCTCCTGCAGCTTACCCCCCCACCCCACTGTGGCAGGGTGACAGGGAATGCTCTTGAAGGACCATGCCTGAGTGTCCAGGTGTGGGACCTGCAAGGGGGTCAGCAATCATCCTGCCAGACAAGATGTCTTTTTCCGATTTCCATCCCCTCACTGGCGGGGAGGAGCATGTGAGCAGTGACGTCAGTGGTGGTGCCATGCACATGCGTACACATGACACACTGGATGTCTGCCTCTCCTTTGCCTCCTAAGTATGGTCCCAATGTTTTCTTCCCCAATCTCCACTAGGGGACAGCCTAACTCCAGGCTTCACACCACCCCCTCCCTAGAGGAAGAGAGAAGTCCATTGGATGCTGGACCCTCCTTCCTCCACCAGCTAACCCTCTGACATTCTGAACTTGGGTCGTTGATGCCACAAGCAGTAAGTAGCACTACTGCACCAGTGGGCCGACCCTTAGTGGTAGCCATGTCGCACATCAACACCCACACACAACCTTGGACAATTGCACAAAATGGCTTTACAGGACACAAGCAGTGTTGGCCAGTACACCAGATAAAATCCTCTACTCTTGTGAAAAGTGCCTTGGGTTCTTTTAATTCTACCAGGACAGCCACCAGGACTGCATCAGAGATGGGCAGAAGGGACCTCAGTTTACTGTCTCATCCGAAGGACAGCACACCTCAATGGTATTATATCCCCCTAGTATTGCACTCAGGTGCCAGCATTGATGGCACAAGACTAGAACCCATGACCTTCAGACTCAGAGGCATATGTACTACTTACTCAGCCACGTTGACACCTGGATATTGTACAAGCTGTATTTTCATTAATGGTTTGCATTCTGTTATTGTTCCATTTATACTGGCTTTATAGTACATTCAAAGTAGAAACATAGAAATATAGAATTTGACGGCAGATAAGGACCACTTGGCCCACCCAGTCTGCCCATTTCCCTACCTATTGGATAAGCTGCAGATTCTAGTTAACCAACAGCCTACTTCCTGCCACCCCCCACTACAATTGCCTTGTGTCTGTCCCATGCATGTTTGAATTCCACCACTGTTTTAGCCCCAACAACCTCCCCAGGAAGGCAGTTCCACGCATCCACCACTCTCTCCGTGAAAAAAGATTTCCTCACATTACCCCTGAGCCGCCCCCTCTATCTTTAAATTGTGTCCCTTGTTCTTACACATCTCTTTTTCTGAAAGATGCTACCTCCTGACTTTGTTGATTCCCTTGAGGTACTTGAACATTTCTATCATGTCCTCTGTCCCTTCTTTCATCAAGGGTATACATATTAAGCTCTCTCAGTCTCTCTTCATATGATTTGATGCAGACTCTGCACCATTTAGTTGCCCTCCTCTGGACTGCTTCCATCCTGTCTATGTCCTTGCATAGATGAGGTCTCCAAAACTGCACACAGTACTCAGATGGGGTCTCACCAACTGTCTGTACAGAGGGATAACCACTTCCTTTTTCTACTTGAGTCCTTCCTATGCATCCCAGTATCCCCCTGGCTCTCCTCACTGACTTCTCACATTGCTTACCCACCTTTAGATCATCCGCTATGACTACCCCCAAGTCCCGTTCCATTTTGTTGTTGTTAGTACCTCTCCTGCTATTGTGTTCTCTTCTCCTGGGTTTTGTTTCCCAAATTCATTACTTGCACTTCTTTGCGTGAATCTAAGTTTGCCATATGTCTGACCATTCCTCAACCTTGCCAAGTCCCTTCTCATCCTTTCTAACTCTTGTGTATCAACTCTGTTACCGATCTTTGTGTCATCTGCAAAGAGGCATACCTTTCCTTCCAGACCCTCTGCTATGTCACCTATAAAGACATTAAAGAGGACTGGAACCAGTACTGAGCCCTGAGGTACTCCACTAGTGACCCCCCTTTCTTCGGAATGTGTGCCACTCACTATTACCTTCTGTGTCCTGTTGTGCAGCCAGTTTGCAACCAGGATACCACCCTGGGACCCACTCCCAAGCTGGCTAACTTGATTATTAATCTTTTAGCGGGACTGTGTCAAATGCCTTGCTAAAGTCTAGGTAGGCCATATCCACAGCCCCTCCTGGTCTATTACTTTGGTCACCCAGTCAAAGAAATCTATTAGATTTGTCTGACTTGACCTTCCTGCTGTAGATCCATGCTGCTTTGGGTCCTGTGCCCCGCTGGCCTCTAGGTACTCAACAATTCTTTCTTTCAGAAGTGATTCCATCATTTTCCCTACCACTGAGGTCAAACTTACAGGTCTGTAGTTTCCTGCTTCTGCCTTGCTCCCACTTTTGTGAAGGGGAATCACATCTGCCCTCCTCCAGTCCTCAGGTACCACACCATCCTCCCATGATTTGTTTAAAAGTGTGGTCAGTGGTGTCACTAGGTCCTCCCTTAGTTCTTTTAGGATTCTGGGGTGAATCCCATAAGGCCCCATTGCTTTGTCCACCTTGACTATTAGGAGTTCTTTCAGGACTCTTTCTTCTGTAAATGGATTGGTGTCAACCCCCCTACCCAGAGTGCTTCTATTGTCTGGTTTAGGTAACTCCTCCTCATCTTCTTTTGTGAATACTGAGCAAAAGTATTCATTTAGTATCTCTGCCTTTTCACTGTCTCCCTCTGCCCACCTCCCCTCTCCCTTATTAATCTTCACTATTCCTCCTTTAACCTTTCTATGCTCCCTAATGTACCTATAAAAGGTTTTATCCCCCTTCTTTTTTTTTTTTATTTTCGTCTTTATCCTCCTTCCTACCTCCGGTGCCCCCTCCTTCCGTCCGCTCATGTCCCCCGTTACCTACCTTAGGGATCTGTCCCTAGAGTGCCCATCCTCCTCTCCTCGCACAGTGGGGTCTGTCCTGTAGGTGGTCCGGGTGGACTTAGGGCAGCCTTCATCTAGGGCTGCCTGAGGGGATTTTCCGGTTTTCTCCCCTTACGTCCCCACTCCCCCTAGGACGCCTTGCGCTTGGGACGTACGTCCTGAGTGGTAGCGTGCTTATGCATGCAGGCCCTCATGTGCCCGTGGCGTCCCCCTCCCAGCTCCGACAAGCGAAGCCGCCTCCATCTCTTCCCAGTACCGGTGCTTCCACCGGCTACGGGAAGAGATGCAAGCGCAATGCGCTCTTGGTAACCCGCCCCTGAGGGAGGAGAGCATCCATTGGGACGCTCGATCCTCCCTCTTCCCACCAACCCCCGGCCGCCCGAGTCCGTCCCCGAACCCGGGCCACCGGCAAAGCGTGAGGTGTGGCGACCAGCGCCTCAACCCTCAGCGCCACCGGGCCGGCTCTTTATCCCCCTTCTTAACTGACTTGGCTATTTTTTCCTCAGTTTGGGCTTTTGCTGTTCTGACTGCCTTCCCCACTTCCTTCTGCTTTAATTGATACAGTTCCCTGTCGTGCTCCTTCTATGATGCCTTATACTTTTTGAATGCAGCCTTTTTCTGCTTAACCTTCCCTGCCACCTCTTTTGAGAACCATAGTGGTTTTTTACTCCGCTTTATTTTCTTTATCTGTTTCACACAAAGGCTTGTTGCCTCTATGATGGCAGTTTTGATTTTTCTCCATTGTTCTTCCACCCCTCCTTTTTGCCCATTTGCTAGTGTATTCCTCAGGTATTCACCCATTTTGCCAAAGTCAGCCCTTCTAAAGTCCAGTATGCTTTCAGAGTGTTTCTGATTTACAAACTAGTAATAAGGACCATGTTGGAACTGTATGATGTAGTTAATTAATTTATTATAATAACTGGGTCTTCCTTTTTCCTATAGGGAACTCATGGCATAATTTGTATAAATTGAAATTAACTGAAAAAAGGAGTGTTTATTTCGGCAAACATGATGAGCATGGTTTCCCTTGGTCTGCACATGCGCCAGCCACATCTCTTCTATTTGAATCGCTGGCCATTTTTGTCGTCCCTTGGAGACTGAACCGCCACTCGGACTCAGCGGTAAGTGAATGAGAAAAAAAAATTTAAGTGCCATCAAATAAAAAAACTTACATTTCAGTTGCCAACTGAAAGAAATGAATACAAAAACTTCTAAATAAATAAATGCGACCCCGGACCGCTTGCTCAAACCTAACCAGCCCACGGCAGCACAGGAATATCTTTTTATTTTATATAATTGCTGTGTCAAAAAAGGAAAACCCAGCAATTATATAAAATAAAATATGGGGTGCTGTTTAAACTCAGTGTTTACACACACCCTCAGTGTTAGATGCTTTCACAAACCCCTTAAGCTTCGCTCTCGGGGTTTATGTAGCATCTAACACCTGGGTGTGTGTAAATATGACACACACCACCCCATACTGTATTCTATATTTAAAGTTGATAACTGGGAAAAGTGCACTGCGCCAAGGCTCATTTCCAGGCACGACCTGGGGGAAGGAAGAAGGGAGAACAACTGTACAGCAAACTGACCTGAAAGATCATTTATTTATTTATTTATTTGAAATTGTTAACTGGGAGAGGTACATTGAGCCTAGGCTTGTTTCCAGGTGTGACCTGGGGGAAAGGGGAATTGGGAGGTTACATTACATAGGTTTTAGCGGGTATACCGAGTACATAAATTGAGTAGATAAAAATGCAGTACAATAGATTATGCTACAGACAACCAAAAGTAATAGTGCAAGCTAACAACTGACAACTGTGGTAGGGCAACAACCCAAACAGACAATACATTTCAACATAATGCAGCCTCACCAAAGAGTGGGTAGGGAGGAAGGAAGGAGCACAGATCATGCAAGGGTTGCTCTAGGAGTGATGAAAGAAGAGGCAACACCATATCAGATGCCTGATAAGTGCAGACAGGAGCAAGCAGGGAAGAAATTGGACTTCAGCAGGGGTTTAAGGTCAAAGTAGGAGGGGGCAAGCCTAAGGTAGCTGTCTTGAGAATGCAGACTGGCCATTAGATGTAGAATAACGAGAGATATTGAAGGTACAAGAGCTGAGAGAGAATAAGAGAAAGAAGCTGAGGGAGAAAGAAGGTCTGATCGGTAGGAGGGAAGGGGTGCAAACCAATACTTGCCTTAAAGAGTTGTTTTTCCAGTATTCCAGTAAAACTTGTTATAAAATATTATTTTTAAACACACTTTAGTTAGCACAGTCATTTTTAATGTAAACAGATTGTGATATCACAAACAGAGCATGACTCAGAGAATCCAGGTTGATCCAAGGTGGAGTAGAGGGGTGTGGCTCCAGATCCAGATCTAAATCGAATGAGTTTTGCGCTCTCTGCATAAAAGTTATATTGCAAACCTCAAAGGTCTTTGAGTGGTCCTTTTCTCAATTGAGTGGTTAAGATCAATGCCATGCTGAGGCAATGTTATAAGCCAGTGTTGAGCAATGTTATTTCTCTTGTGTTAAAACATATTGAAAAGACCAAAACAGTGGATGTAAATAGACATCAAACACTCACCCCCAATATCTGATGTCAGATGGTGTCCTGAGCCTGAGTAAATGTGTCTTGACAGGCGGTTGAAGACCTAAACATTCTATCATGTTTAGCCGTGTTTACACAGCCGCAGCATTTTCTTTTTTTGCTGCTCCTTTCCCGCTGCACTGTGTGCTGCACCGTTTTCACTTTACACTGTTGGCCCTTACAGCAGTGCGGGTCACACTGCGGAGAGGGGCTGGGCATTCTGTGGGGTGGGTTTGGACAGTGGGGAGACAGCTTTGTAGTGGATCGAGAACAGTAGAAAGTTTACAGTGCAGCTTGATGCACTCAATCCGCTACATGTACCCACTCCTGAGTCAGAGCCAAAAATGGATCCGGAGCGCTCTTAACACATCAACCGCTGTGCATGGGTTGATGCACTGTGAACATGACAGTGAAAACGAGGCTTAAGATTAGTAATAGGAAAAGCATTCCACAGCCTAAGGACCATCACTAAAAAATACAGTCTCCTATCATGCAATAGCTGTGCCTCTGACAAGTGGAGGCAACATAGACATTTTTTTTAATCAATAAAAATTGTTATTAAGTTAAAAAACACACACACACATATCTTAAGTATACAAAACAATTAAAACATATTAACCTATTACCATACAGAAATTTGCTATAACCTTTTACATATAGTTACCATATAGTTACCAATCATTCATAACCCAAATTTCTATTAATTTAAATACAAAGAAAAGTATCTTACTGCATATCCTACTGACGTTTGGTTGATTATATATATTTTCAATAATTATCAATTACAAAATTATGTTATATGCAGATATATTTATCTTCACAAGATTAAAACTGTTCTTAAATATAGCTGGTCTAATTAGTATTTGTTCCCCTATTCCCTGTATACCACTTATTTTTATTTATTTATTTATTTCAGTTTGGGATTAATACCTTTGAGTCAAGGACTCATTTTCAAAGGTTCCACATCAGTGTTGAACAAACATTACAAAAATACAAGGTTTACAGAGAAAGAAAAAGAAAAACATTGAAGTATATACACAGGCAGTAATAGTAAAATTTGAACTTATACACATCAAATTAGTACATATTAACAGATAGACTGATTAAATAAGAGGGAGTTCAGGGGGGTCAGCCAGAGGTGGCATTGTCTGAAGTGGGAGAGAGATAAAGCTTTCAACCAAGTGAGGCCATCATCAGGTAACTGGGGGTAGGAGAGCAGGTTAAGAAAAAAGTGATATATAGCAGAAAGATGTAGGGGAGGTAGGTAAATGGAAAACTGGGGGCAAGGTACTATCACATTAGCGCTAGCAGGTACAATTAATTTTAGAGCCGAGGAGAGATTTGAGCCCAGCTTTGAAGGTACTAATCTTGGTAGTATCAGTGAGGTCAGCAGGAAGTTCATTGTACCATTTCGGTCCTTGATACAGGAAGGAGTTCTGGCTAAGTTTCGTCCTTTTGAAGGGAATCACCATCTTGTCAGCGACCGCACTACCGGTAGATTTCGTTGGGATGGCCAGCTTAAAGTGTCCGCCCAGTGTGGGGGATATCAGTCCAAGTAGTACTTTTTTAGAAGTAGGCAGGTTTGGTATTGCCCTCTAAGATGGAGTGGGAGCCACCCACTTTCAGTGTACAGCGAGCAGGTGTGGATGTTGAGAGTAGCCCCCAAAGTAAGATGACAGGCCTTATTGAGGAGTGTGTTGATCCTGTTAAGAGCAGTTTTAGTGCCTGCCCCATATAGAGGCAACCCATAGTCAATGGTAGACAGTGTTGAGCTACTAGTGGCTAGTTTGAGTGCATCCGGTGTCGTTGAATGTCTGTGACGATAAAGTACACCAAGTTTTATATTTGCAGACTTGATAACAGAGCCAATATGATTTGAGAAGGTGAGCATGTCATCAAAGGTAATGCCGAGATATTTGAAGATACTTGGTCTAGGATCTCACCTTTTTAGTTATGAATATGCAGGGACAGGTATTTATTTTTGCTTTGGGAGGTGGGGAAGAGCATACTCTTTGTTTTTTTGACATTTAATATTTCATGAATATTAGCCCAGCATGAAAGAGGCATTATTGAGAAATGCCTGGTTATCCGCTATTCTAAACTCATTTTACCTGTGAACTATTTCCTATAGGGAAGAAAGAGAGGAGTAAGTATAAGTCATGAAACGTTATGTATACTTGAGTCTAGAAAACTGAATCCTTTCCAGCTTTTATCTCATTTGTTTATTTTTCCAGTTGTATTAATTTAATCAAAACTTTACATAAATGTAAAAGTTTGTCCACACTAGCATAATCCTAGTTATGTGGAGATTTATCGGGGTTATGGTTGACGGCAGAAAAAGACCATTGGTCCATCCAGTCTGCCCTGCTGTACCCTATCCTACCCCAGGACTTAATATCTAGTGTGGGTTATTGCCCCCACCCCCCCATTGGCCCCCTCCTTACTACTTCACTCTATAACTATTAAGTCTTCAAGGCCCTGTCCACACTAGTACTTTTCAGGACTTTAAAACTCTGTTTATTTTGTTATTTTTTATTTATTGCTTTTGTCATCAAAAAAAAATACATATTGTACATTCTCCTGCCAGACATCATATATATTGTACAGATACATCCAATGTATAGATAGGATTGATAGCCTACACAGACCTGTATTAGGAATGGGGGGGAAAACAAATTAAAATATCACATAACATGGTTATCCATTAAAGCTACAGTCCACCAAGGCTTTTGGGGAAACCATTCCTGAATTCTAAAAGTCCAAGCAGTGTAATAATATTCAACCAACAGTGTTGATGTGTCCCCATACCAAAAATAGGTATTCCAAACATTTTATAACACACTAGTTACAGATACATCTATTTGTAATATAGCTCAAACGCAGTATTTTAAACTATATACTACAGTCCTTGCAACCTCATACGTTGTTCTGAGCTCAACTAGCCCCATAAGTCAAAAAATAATGTTAAACAATAATTAAACTCATTTATAACTTTACTTGTCTCTCAGCTCTGATTGAGCAGTTCAAGTCTCTTCATCAGATTCACGCATGTCCCGACTCTCTGGTGCTTGAAATTCTCGACTGATGGCTTCCAGCTTTTTACCCACTTCCACAGGGTCGCTGAATTGAAACATGTGCCCCCCATAGTAAATGCGGAGCCGGGCCGGCATCAACAATGAGTGTGTTATTCCCAAACCATGAAGCCGTGCCCGGACCGCATCGAACTTCTTCCTCCTCACCCCGGTTGCATACGAAAGATCCAGAAATAAATGGACAGTAGAGCCGTTAAAACTTAGACCATCTGCTGATCTAGCCGCGTGAAGGAGCGATTCTTTAACTGAAGGGTTTGCCGTAATCAGGAGAACAACTCTCTGGGCCTCAACATGTGGGCCTGCTGCTTGAGGAGTTATACGGTATGTTTTACAAAAGTAGTTAGCTGCATCTTTTGGCAAATCCAGTACTCCAGTCAACCAATTCTGTAGGAAAGGTAGCAGGTCTCCTTCTTCACTTCCCTCCAGCAGGCCAATGATTCTTACATGACAGGCCCTACTCAAGTTCTCCAAGGCCTCGAGACGGTACTTTAGTTGTGCATTTTCTTGCACCAATTTGGAAGTTGTGGCCATCGCTTGAGTAGCGGTCTTCTCTGCCGATGTAGCAGTTTGAGTGGCTACCTCCAATTTTACGTCTTGCTCCGTGAACCTCTGGAGAATTGACTCCACTTTCAGGTCTATGGCATGCATTGAAATTTGCAGTGCTCTCCATGGGGGCTCTGAGCCAGTCGATGTCGGTGGATTTGTAGAGGCCTATAGTTCTGCTGCCTGGGTTGTTTTAGGACCACTGCCACTCGCCTTTTGATTACGACCCATGGTGGTATCTGGTATAAATCGACTCCTCTTAAAGTCAGCTATTGAGATCTACAAGAATAAAGGACAATTCCTGCCTTGTATTTTAGTTATTTGAGTTTTAATTCCACCTAGATGTAGAGCTGTTATAGTGTGCTTCTTGCTGGTGGGCTGCTCAACAGTGCCCCTAAAACTCTGTTTAAACGGTTTAAATGTTTGTGTCCAGATTGTAGCTCAGTAAAACCATGTTACAATCTGTGTTTCAAAGCCATGTTAAACCCTGCTTGGAGCAGAGCTTCTGATAGTTTTAGGTCAATACAGTTGCTTTAAACTGTTTGAACCATGCTAACAGCAGTGGGGAAGTGAACCATGCTGTAACACGGTTTAAGGCGACTGCTGCTACACTTCATGTCTTCTTTAGGCTCTGATAAAGAAGAGAAAAAAATTCACCTACATCACTGAGTGCACAATGTGCTCCTGAACAAACTGCTATGTTTTTTTTTTCCTATTTGGTTACCGTGCCAGATCATGAGTATTCCAGAATGCAGTGCGATGCCCGTGATGCTTTTTGGTAGTGCCTCAATCATGCCTGGGAACCTGCTCCAGCAAGTATGATGTCAGAGCACAATCTGGACACTTCGTCAACCTTGTTCGAACACGAAAGGCAAACATTTTTTATGATGTTTTCTAGAAACTCATTAGTGTGGAGAGGGCCTTACTCGGGCCCAGTCATGTTTGAGACCATTATTGTTTCTTGTACCCACCACCTTTGCTAGTAGGCTGTTCCACAGCTCAGCCACTCTCTCTAAAAAAAAAAAAAAAAAAAAAGTTTCATACTTCTATCCTGAATCTTCCTCTGCCAGCCTCCACTCATGTACTGTACCCGTGTTCTTGATTTAACTGTCATGCAGCCCTTAATTGTGGTGTGTTAGAAGTGGCTCCAGTTAAACAATGCAGGCAAAAAAGTAAATAAAAGAATGGATTGTGTAACTGGGTTATGTACCTTATGGTGTAAAATGCCTTGTTTCTTTTTTTCTCTTTTACTTTGAACTTTCCATTGGTTTCATTATGTGACCTGACCAGCCACCTGTCTATGGATCTTCTGAAAATGATGCATGGAGCACACCACAGGGGTGTTCAGCTGTTATACAAAGAAAATAAGATCTTCTTTGAGCCAGTCTCTTGCAGCAGGCCATAACGCATGGGATATCGACTGCAGGCATCACATCCTCCGGATGACTTCTCAGCAGTCGACCCAGGGACCTCCCCTTCCTGTCACCTGGTGTGTTCTTGCACATATATAAAGGGGAGATCCCTGATATTTATTTAGGAAATCGGAATTACAACCCTTTGAGTCATAGACTCATTTCCAAAGGCTCCACGTCAGAATAAAACAGAGACATTCATACAATACATACATAGAATAAATGTGGGTGAGCAATCATACAGAGTATAAGTACAATGAGCACTGGTTAATGCCTATACATTTGGTAGCTAAAACAGGGCAGAGCTATCGACATATTTACCTAATGAGTGGTTAAGACCTATACAATTGGTAGCTAAAGCAATGCATGATATGAGTTGGTAGTAAGCTGCCTCAGGGAGGCCTTGTCTTATACATAATACAATACATTCATAGTCCAGTGCAACTACATGGTAACCAAGGGAGGTGAGGAGCCTGTAGGCTAGAACTAGTGAGGGCTCTCCACTGCCAGGCCTCAGTTCTTTTCAACTGCGAGCATCAAGTTCTCCTCCAGAGTCCAGCTTCCTTCAGTTCGTCGACGAAGAGTTCTACCGACCACAACTTCATTTCAACAAGAGTTCGTCTACTGATGTCTTCGGAACCTTTATTCAGAAATTGTTCCTGTGGCCAAAGGATCATGACTGAGGACTTCCATGAAGTGTGTTTTCAGTGCTTAGGTCCTGAACACGACACCAGGGACTGTATCCTCTGCCGCCAGTTCAATAAAACCACAAAACATCGAGGGCTCCAGCAGCTCAGGGAATACCTGATGGAGCAAAAGGTAGCCCTGATGGAGCAACAGCAATGCTCCACTGCAGGGGAGTCTTCAACCTCCTTCTCGGGGGTCTCATAGAGGTGAGTCCCGATCGTCGGCAGAGCATGGGGCCAGAAGGAAACATACATCCAAGTCCCAGCATGTTTCCCCTGCACCACCACCTTCATCCTCAAGTTCCACAAAAAAGGTGAGTATTAGGAGGGAACCCACTGACTCCCCGTCTTCTCCACTGTCGATGGTAGTGGGTCCCTGCCTTCCTTTGTCGATGGAAATTGTTGTGCTGCAGCTTCCAATGTTTCCTTCACCAATGTGTCTTTCTGGCCATCGTCTGTTGACGATTGCCGCTGCTGCCCCAAGGGTTCTCCTGTCAACTGGGCATGTTCTGAGCCATTCGGCTCTCCCATCAACAGTTCTCCTGGCTCACACAAGCCATTCATTGGCTCTTACATCATTGACAGTGGACCCATTCTTCACTATCTCATCGACAATCTTCTCGTCGATGGTCCTCCCATCAACGGCGGCTCCTGGTATTACTGTCTCATCAACAGTGTTCCCGTTGACGATCCTACTTCTGGCTTCTTTGGACAGGAGCCCAATGATGGCTCCACCATCTTCAACTGTGTTGGCGTCTTATATACATCCCTCCACATCGACAGGCTGGCTGGGCCCATTGCCCTCTGCCATTCCTTCTGTGGTACCACTCCAGATCATAATCCCTACTTCTTCAGGGGGTCACTTGGCCATGGTGGACTTCCAGGCTCTTGTCCAGTCCATTATGGACCTTACAAGGTCCTCCCTTTGCTCTTCTGGGGAGGCTGTGGTCCCTATCTCCTCCACCTCCAGGTCTTCCTTGGCCTCCAGGATGGAAAGTTCCTCTACAGCCTCTCAGGGGTTCCATCCGAAGCAGGATAAAATGGCTGACCTGTTCTTGCAAGAATGAGACATGGCAGACCTGGAAGAAGAGGAAGAAGAGATGGATAAGGATTATGGATCCCAGTTGTCCTCCTCGGAGGCTTCTTCCCTTTAAGGGGATGCTCCGCAGCAACTCCCCTGTTCTCCTCCAGATGACTCTTTCTTCTCGGATATTATGGTACATCTGCAGAAAACTTTTGGTTTTCAAACCATGGAACTGGATGCCTCCAGAAAAAAGTTGGCCCAATACCTTGGTATTCTGGAAAGCCCCACTCTGGTCGTCCCTCCCCTTGTGGATGCTTTTGAGGAGGCCCTATTGGCTGCCTGGCAACAACTGTTCCAGATTTCCTTCAATCCCCGCAAGTCAGACAGACTTTATAGGGCCCCTGTGGACCACCCTCACTATGCCTACACCGGCAGACTCCATGGTTAAAAATGCGGCTCATGATAGATCTGCTAGACCACAACATATGAGTGCTCAACCCCCAGATAAAGTATCCAAGAAATTAGATATCATGGGTAAAAGAGTCTGTGCTTCAGCTACTATGTCTATTTGTATTCTAAATGATATGGGCCACCTCCTCAAATATCAGGAGGAGGTCCTTAAGGCTACTCAAGATCAGTCCAGTCCCTTCCATTGGGCCAGTCTCAAGAGGACCTTAATGTGAAGCTTTCCACTGCTGCAGCCATTTTCCGTCACCTGCTCAGGGCTACCTAGGATGCCAGTGATTCTTCAGCAAGAGTCTCCTCTGCCGGTGTTTGCCTCTGATGCCATACATGACTGAGGGTTTCAGGATTTTCACAGTATATACAACAATCCAGCCTTAATGCTCCCTTTAAAGGGGACAGACGTTTTGGGCCACAGGCCCAGGACATTCTGAAAGACTTACAAGACTCAGGTTGTACCCTTCAGTCTGTTCGGACCCTATATTGCCCTCAGGCAAAGCCTGCATACGGGAGTTCCATTCGGGGATGCTCCATCAGAGGTAGACCTGCTATTCAGCGGCAGCCCCCTAACAAATGTAAGGCTCAGTTAGCTCTGCTGGGCACAAGAAATGCCCTGAAAACATCTAGGCATGTCCCTCCTGCTCCTCAGCAGGGACGGCTTTCGGCCTGAAAGCATGTCTCCGGCTGTGGTGGCAGAGACTTCCTCCATGGCCATCGTGAGGCAGGTTTTCCCTGCACCTCGGAGGTTGGCAAGAGAGAACTTCAGACCTCTAGCTTCTTCAATTGATCCAGTATGGTCATATGTTGGACTTGATCAGACCTCCTTCTCCCTTGCCTCCTCGGATCTCACACTACCCTCCAGACCATGCTCTGGTACTACAGGCAGAAATAGATGCTGTGTTACAGAAACATGCCATAGAACCAGTTCCCACCCATCAGAGAGACTTGGGATATTACTCCCATTTTTTTCTGGTTCCCAAATGGATGGGGGACTTATGCCCCATTCTAGATCTCTGAGGTCTCAACCTCTACATACAGTACCAGAAGTTCAGGATGGTGACTTTCCCCACCCTGCTCCCCCTGCAGGATATGGGGGACTGGCTCTGTTCCCTGGACATGAAGGACATGTATCTTCATATCCTGATGTATCCTACCCACAAGCGGTTCTTACGATTCCAGTTTCAGGGCTGTCATTTTCAGTTTCGGTCCCTCCCCTTTGGCCTTTCTTTGCCCTCCAGGGTATTTACAAAATGCCTGGTGGTGGTGGCAGGGGCCCTTCACCAGGAAGGTTTGTATGTCTTTCCATACCTGGGTGACTGGATCCTCAAGGGCGTCCACATTCCACAAACTGGAAGACACCCTGACCCACACCCATGGTGGGCATCATGGTCAACTACTCAAAGTCTATGATGAACCCATCACAAACTCTCCAGTATATAGGAGCAATGCTAGACACCTCTCAGGGCATGGCGTTTCTTCCCAAGGCTCGAGTGGACCCCATTCTGACCCTCATCATGCGGCTGGAGACTTGTCAGTATGTCTCGGCAAGGGGCCTTTGGCTCCTGGGACATTTGGCAGCTACCATCTCCATTGTCACTCATGCCAGACTGAACATGAGGGTTCTTCAGTGGACCCACAGGGTCCAATGTGATCAGAAGTGGGATGACTTCGATGCCTTAGTCCTTTTGTCCTCCCCAGCGCTTCACACCTTGCAATGGTGGAAATCCATGGATAATCTACTGAGGGGCATATCATTCCATCCCCCCAGTCCTGGACCTCATTCTAACACCGAACACCTCCTTGATGGGTTGGGTTGCCCATCTTCAGGTGGTTCAGTCCCAGGGCTCTTGGACGAAGCTGGAAAGTCGTCTTCACATCAACATCCTGGAAATGAGGGCTGCGTTGTCCTGCCTTACAGGTGTTCAAGACCTTACTCCCTCAAGGTTGCCTTCAAGTGCAATCAGACAGTTCAGCGGTAGTTCACTACCTAAACAAACAAGGCGATACCCATTCATACTCTGTCTGCCAAGAATCCATGAGGGTGTGGTATTGGGTGATCCAGAAGGGCATTTACCTTCTGATAGTCCACATTCCAGGGGTATCAGATACCCTAGTGGATGTCCTGAGCTTAACCACTGCTCGGGCCTATGAATGGGAACTTCACTCTGACATCTTAGAAGTCGTCTTCCTGCAGTGGGGTCACCCGGAGTTAGGCCTGTTTGCCTCAGCAAAACACAAAACTGCCTCTCTATTGCTCTGTAGAATGCAGTCCTGGAACTTTATGACTGGACGCCTTATCTCATTCCTGGACAGGAACATTTCTTTATGCTCTCCTGCCCTTTCCTCTCCTACAGAGAGTACTCCTAAAACTGGTCAAGGACTGGGTGTCTATGATTCTCATAGCCCCCTACTGGCTGAGGCAAATCTGGTTCCCCTTCCTGTTGCAAGTCTCGGATCGGGATCCTCTTCCTCTGCTTCTTTGTCCAGCTCTCCTATCACAGAAGAACGGCTCCCTGCTGCACCTGGACCTTCGTTCCCTGCACCTGCATGCCTAGCTCCTGAGGACATGGTCCTCTCTTGCCATCAGGTGTCCCCAGGGGTAACAGAGATCCTGAGGATAGAAACCCTCTACTAGGTCATCCTACTCCATGAAATGAACACGTTTCTCCATTTGGGCCTCTTCCCAGGAATTGGACCGCTATGTATGTTCCCACAGAGCATCCTAGACTACCTGCTCTCTCTGTCCGAGGGTGGCCTAAAATATTCCTCGATAAAAGTACACCTAGCGGCTATTTCTGCTTTTCATTTACCTGTGGACAACAAACCATTGTCCCAGTTGCCTCTGATAAGAACCCTCTTGAAAGGTATCCTCCATTTGCATCCCCCTATTTGGGACTGGTCCCGGTGTGGTATTTTAATTTTGTGCTTGAAAAACTGAAAGTCCTTTTGAGCCTGCTGATACATGCGAACTCTGATTTCTATTGTGGAAAATGATTTTTTTGGTAGTGATTACGCCAGGAAGACGTATCTCAGAATTACAGGCGCTTATGTGCAAGCCACCTTACTTACAGTTTCATATGGATTGGGTGTCCCTATGTACTAACCCCTCCTTTCTCCCGAAAGAGGTTTTTGAATTTACTCTAAATCAGTCCATTCAGTTGCCAGTATCTTTTGTGGAGCCTGAGAATCCAGGGGAAGCTCTGCTTCATACTCTCAATGTGCAGAGAACACTGAGACTTTATCTTTTCCGCACTGAACAGTTGCGAAGAACTGAACAACTTTTTGTTTGTTTCACCCCAGGATGACTTGGCGATCGGGTTTCAAAGCAGTGCTTGTCCACGTGTTTGGCCAACTGTATTACATTCATATGTAGCAAATATGATAAAGCTCTCACAGAGTCTGTGAAACCCCACTCCACTAGAAGCATGGCTTCTGCCACGGTGTGTTTTCAAGGTGTCTCAGCTTCAGAAATTTGTGAGGCTGCCACCTGGTCTACTGTACATACATTCATGAAACATTACAGTCTAGATATTGCTTCCAAGAAGCATGCCGCTTTTGGGTGGGCCGTCCTTAACAGCCTCTTGTTCTGATCTGATGCAGTTCACTTCCTCAGCCTGTGGGCATTATAACTGCTTGGGATTCTTCCCATGTGTTGTGGCCTGCTGCAAGAGATTGGCTTGAAGAAGATAGTACAGTTGCGTAAGGACCTACCATAACATTGCTCTTCAGAAGGGTATCTTGCTCCAACCTCTTGTGGAAGCCTCGAGCTGCTGCCTTTTTGTTCCTCTCGGTTCCCATTGGAGACCTGAGTCACTTCTCATATCGGTCGCTAAGATGGAAAAGAACTGAGGAGTATGAGGGACTTCCCCTTTATATATGTACAAGAGCACACTAGATGACAGAAAGGGGAGGTCCCTGAGTAGACTGCTAAGAAGTCATCCGGAGGATGTGATGCCTGCGGCTGATATCCCATGTGTTATGGCCTGCTGCAACAGATACTCTCGAAGATCTTCTGTTACGGTGAGTTCTTACACAACTGTAATTTGTGTGAAAGCCTAATATGCTAGGGTCATTATCTGAATAAAATGTGCCAGACAGAGACAAACGTAAACTAAATATATTAAAGCAATGCTTTTATAAGCTCTAGGGCTTGCCTGAAAAAGGCGCTTTGGCAACAGCACACTTACTTGGTCATCAAAATAAATAAATAAATAAAAATAATAATAATAATCTGCAAAGTACATTTTTTTGTGACAACATTTAGTGCTTGTGAAAGTGAGGGACTGATGGTGCTGGGTGGGGAAGTCCTCCTGTTTATCCAAAGAGCATTTACCATGTCAGCTAGCAGAGCCAATGCAGGCACTTTTAAATTACTTTTTTTTTTCTTTCCTTTTTTTATGTTTATTGAGTTAAACAAAGTCTTTACATAATTATATCTTACAAAAGGTGTACAACAAATAAAGAAAGCCATAAACTGTGTTATGAAAGATTGGTATTATATTTATTTATAAACATTTTACTAGGAAAGGCATACTAAGGTTTTTTTTTTAATTATTCTTTTTTTTTTTTTTAAATTACAATACACCAAAAATGAGAGGTGACAATAGACAAATATTCCATGAAAATTATGCAGTACTTAAGAAATTCTTTGCTGAACAACTAATACATAGAGAAGTACCTCTGCATTTCAGCTTATTTCAAAACTGGAGACCAGATCAAGGTAACTTGATCAAGTCTGTCTAAGATAGAATAAGTCACATGTTAATTTTGCGCTAAAATACTCATATTACGCCATCAAGTAGCCATACAGATAGAGTCCTTGTTTTTCCAGTTTTGCAGAATAATTCTTAATATGCTTAGAGAAGACAGCAGTGTCCAGGTTTTTTGATAATATGAGACCAAATTAATTGTCTTTGTATTGCCTAGGACCCATAGTTCCAGATTAAACGCTAAATTCGAACCAGTGATATCTGAACAAATTGACCAGAGACTAAACCAGGTGTTCTGCATCATAGGACATTTCTGATGGATGTGACCTATGGAAGCATCTGGGGAATTGCATCTCCAGCACAGAATAGCATTAGCAGGGCCCATCGATTTCATCATCAAAGGACAGAAATAATAATATTGCAATATCTTAAACTGAAAAGATGGCCTTGAACATCCTTACACGATTTATAGGCTGTCAACAAAGTTTATCCTAAATAACAGATGAAATAAAAATATATAGATCTTCCTCCCATTTGGTCTTGGGGTCTGACAAGGGGTTCGTCTCCATTTGCCAGGAACCTATATACAATACCAAATCCTTTAGGAATGTTAATTAATTTAAGGAACTGATTGCGTTCAGGGAAATTTGGGAAAGAATATGCTGAGAGAGGTAAACTCTTTACTAAGCTATCCAGAATTTGTAGATAGTTACAACATTCAAATTTGTGGATTCTGAATTTTTGTTTGATCTGGTCAAATATACAAAGAGTGTTTGTATCAGTATCAATGAGATTCCCAACATTACATTTTTTTAACAAGCAGTGGGTTGAAATTATGACTCACTCACTAAAAATTCTAGTGTTTTAATACTCATTATTTATATTTCGCTGCCAGTAACACAGGGCAATGCTTCATGATGTACACTTCATCAGGCACTGTGATTTGTTATCTGATTCATTTCAGGTTTGATTTCGTCTCTTTCTTATTCAGAGTCTGCCATACCACGTTGTATTGTGCACTGTGTCTGGTGAGACATGCGATATGCTTCCTTCTTGGGATATTTCTTTGTCATTATATTAATCAGGGATCTGATAGATGCAACTCTCTATTGCTTTATGTGTCATTTAATCACTTTTCATTCTGACTTCCCTGTAGTTCCACCATTATATATGCACTTTCTTTCCATTTTTCAGTTTCTTTGAACTGTCCCTGACAATTTAAATAAACTGAAAGAAAATGCATATATAATGGTGGAACTCCAAAAAAGTCAGAAAGAAAGAGAGTCAATGACATGTTAAAGCAATATGGAGTTGCATCTATCAGTTCCCTAATTAATGTAATGACAACGAAATAGCCCAAGAAGGAAACATCTGGCTGGTCCGGTGGCACTGAGGGCTGAGGCGCTGGATGCCTTACTTTGTGCTACCCCGGCAACCTGTGTTTGGGAATGAGCATGGGCTGCTGGGGGTCAGCAGGGAGGGAGGAGAAGGATTGAGCATCCGAGGACTGCTCTCCTTCTCCGGGAAGGGGGGACACCAGCTCTTGGTGCATGACTGGCCCCTATTGGAGGCTAGGGGCTGGTACGCTGACACTCAGAAGGGGGAGAGATAAGGCAGACGTTCAGAGGAGTGCATGCAGTAGCGTGTGCTCTCTCTCCTTGTGGCGTCATTGCACGCCACATCTTGGGGCAAGTAAAATGGAGGAGAAAATGGGTACTGGTGACGCAGAATGAATCGATCCCTGCAGGCACTGCCTCCATGATGGGCAGAAACCCTTGGCACCGGATCCATGTGTTACAGCGGGTTGGGGGATCCCACCGCCCTGCCATGGGGGGGTAGAGTCATAGGGCAGTTGACAGGTAAGCTGCGAGCAGAGGACGGGCCTGGAGGATCGAGAGAGAACAGCCACCAGTACTAGGAGAGAATAGAAATGATTAACTGCAAAAAAAAAAGGAGGAAGCATATCACATATCACACCAGCTACAGTGCAGAATCCAAAACAAAGCAGAGTGCCCTGATGAAATGTACATCATGAAACATTGGCATGTGTTACTGGAAGTAAAATATAAAGAAACCATATTGAAAACACTAGACTCTAGATCAGTGAGCCATAATTTTAACCCATCCACATGTTGTGCATCCGCTGTTGGAACAAGCTTCTCCCAGTTTTCTTTTATCTTTTGGGTACCAGAGGGACCACACTGGCTTCTAACCAATATATATGATTTTTGCCAGTTTTAGAATTAATAACGTCAACATTAGGGTTGTCTTATAACGGTATTAGATTAAGTGGAAATGAGTCCCACTTTTTAATATCTTTTCATTTTTCAAAAGCCCAAGTAGTGCTTCTAAGACATGGCTGGGATGACAAATATATAAGGGTATCAATGAACAGAAAAGCCAATAATTTGTGAGGGTTGAGGAGTTGATGCTCACTTGACACCTACATGGGGGCTTGGGGGTTTAAATTATTTGGACACTAAAACCTGCCTCCAAGGCAGCCTCACTCTGCCTTCATGGCTTTCTGAACTTCTGGGGGGTTTATTTTTCCAGATGCATTTGAGGAATAGAAACATAGAATTTGTTGGCAGAAAAGGACTGCTTGACCTACCTAGTCTGCCCAGATGGTCCCGCCTAAATGATCACCGCAGACACTAACTGGTCTCTGGCTACCCTCCTGCCTCCCTGCTTATTTACTAATATTCCTGTATGCCTATCCCACTCGCGCTTGAAGCCTCCCACTGTTTTCTCTTCCACAACTTCCACTGGCAGTCTGTTCCAGACATCCCCCACTCATTGTGTGAAGTAATACTTCCTCACATCCCTCCTAAACCAGGAGGCGGGGGCTGACCAAACGAGCAGACACGAAAGACCATTAGGCCTATTCTGCTGGCATTTTAGTATGTTAGTATGTTAGTAAACGCCACCCCTCTCCAGCTTCATTGCATAACCTTTGGTCCTGGTGCTCTTTCTCATTTGAAAGAGACCCCTCAGATGCAACTCTTCAAAACACATGGTTTCAATAAACATAGAGATGGTCTGCGTGGCATTGCAGAGGCCCCCGGCGCATACAAGCCAATCAGGCAGAGTGATAGCAGGGTCTCTCTCCAGACTGCTTTGAAACTCCAGTTGAGTCATAAGTTGAGTTTTTTTTTTCTTGCTTCTAGTTGAATTACCTGTAAAGTTAAGATATGGTGGAAAAAGGAATATCGAGATGCAACGTCATATAACGCACTAGTTTCCCTATGAATGACTACTGTGATAAAGAAGACACATATGAAGAAGAAGGGAGTGGTGCACGTCGCAGAGGTAGGGTTGGGTCTGTCCAAAGAGTAAAATCTTGCATTAACAGAAAGGGGGTGGCAGGGCACTCTTAGAGGGCTGCACCTTAGATCCAAGAGGGAAATCGGGGTTATTTATTTAGTTTTTATTTATTTATTGAGAAATCAGAATTACACCCTTTGAGTCAAAAACTCTTTTGCAAAGGCTCCACGTCGATAGACTTAGTACAACATCACAAATACAGGTGCAATACATCAATCAGTCCATATATTACATTAGCAGGTAAGGTAAAGAACTGAGTAACATTCCATAGCAGAGGGCAGAGACAGCCCAGAGTCGTGTGCAAAAACAGCAGCAAAAATTATACCAGTGCATTGCCTGTATATCTGAATGTATGACCTTGTATCTTGATTTTTGTATACCCTTTCTGCCTTTTCATGCGATGTGTACTGTAACTACCTGAAATAAATATAAGTTTTAAAAAAATGAAAGAGACCCCTCTCTCCCCCCTCCCCCCACACCCTGTTTCATTTTCATTTTTTTAACCAGGAAGTGAACTGGGCACAGTCCTTTTTCAGTCACACCTGACAATAAATAATAATACTAGACAATACAGTAAACAACATATAAGATTATACAATGGCAGGAAAGAATCTTGGACTGTGATTGGTCAGTTTGGGGCTAGACCCGTGGTGTTATCCCAGCATGACACCACGGGTCTAGTCTCAGCCTCACTGTGAACCTGGAGTTGAGCTATAAGAGCTAGAGCTCTTTTTTTTGCATCTCCTCTTAAGAAACAAAAATATTTTTCCACACTAATAAAAACATTCATTAAAATTATTTTTTTTATTTTATATAAAACAACGAGCCATTGTATAATAGGAATAATGCACTCCAGGGTGTCGTTTGGGATAACGCCACGCCTGGGGCATTGGACGCACTTGGCCTGCGGCCTTGTGCCCAACCCCCCAGGCATGGCGTTATCCCAGCATGACACACACCCTTGTCGTGCATTGTTCCTTTACTAAACAACATCAATGAACATTACAGGAACATGAGTTAATATTCTCATAGAATATCTTCAGCAAGATTTTAAAGTGCTTAATATTGTTGCAGTTTTGACCAATTCTGACAAACTGTTCATAATTGAAGGAGCATACCAGGTGAAACACCTTTTACTTGTTCACCCCGGTGAGGTACTTGTAGGTCTCTATCATGCCCCCCCCCCACACACACACAGACTCTGCTCTCTTCCAGGGTGTACATGTTGAGATCCCTAAGTCTCTCTTCATAGGGCTTTTGGGGCAACCCCTGCACCATCTTAGTTGCACTCCTCTGGACTTGTCTCCACTCTGGCTATGTCCTTTCTGGGGTGTGGCTTCCAGAACTGGGCACAGTACTCCAGGTGGGGTCTCAGAAGTGAGCAATACAGTGGCAACACCACCTCCCTCCTCCTGCTGGAGGTACCTCTCCCTATGCATCACAGCATACCACTGACCCTACCCAATGCTTTGTCACACTGCCCTGCCACTTTGAAGTAATCAGATATGATAACCCCAATGTCCCTTTCCTTCCTAGTGACTGTAAGAACCTCCCCCATCCTATACTCAGGTTCTGGGCTCATATGCCCTAGGTGCATGATTTTGCACTTTTTGACATTAAATGCTAACTGGCATGCTCTTGACCACACCTCGAGTTTCCCAAGGTCCCTACACATTCTCTCCACCCCCTCCTGAATGTCCACCCTATTACGGATTTTTGTGTCCACTACAAAAAGACATATCTTCCCTTCCATTTCTTCTGCAGTGTCACTTATGAAGACACTGAAGAGGACCTGTTCCAGTACTGAGCCCTGTGGCACCCCACTGGTCATGCTTCCCTCATTAGATTGCCATTAACCACCACCCTATGTTAGCTATCCATTAACCAGTTCTTTACCCAGTTCACCAATTTGGATCCTCCTACCCCTAGGTTGCTCAGTTTCTTTATCAGTCTCCTGTGCAGCACACTCTCAAATCCCTTGCTAAAGTCCAGACAGACCATGTCCACTGCCCTCCCCTGATCTAGTTCCCTGGTCACCTAGTTGAAGAATTCATTTAGATTAGTGTGGCATAACCTCTCCCCCATGAATCCATGCTGCCTTTGGTCTTGTAGCCCAATGGATTCAAGATACTTTACCAACATTTCCTTTAACAGGGTTGCCATTCATTTCCCCACTGCTGATTTGAGATTGACTGGCCTGTAGTTGATAGCCTTCTCCCTGCTGCCGCTGTTATGAAGAGGGGTCACGTCTGCTTTCCTCCAGTCCTCTAGAGCCACACCTGTTTCCAGGGAGCTGTTGAATAAGGCTGTCAGTGGGGCAGTTACCACCTCTGTGAGTCCCTTTAGTACCCTTGAGTGTATACCATCTGGTCCCATAGTCATGTCCACTTTCAGAGCTGCAAATCCCTTCAGGACTCTTTCCTCTGAAAATGGACTTGTGTCCACCTCCCTCCCTTGGTTCCTGCTCTTTCCTGGTAGACCACCACCCTCCACGCACTGTGAAGACTGAGCACCAGTATCTGTTCAGGATGTTTGGTTTTTCTTGATCCTCTTCTGCGCAGTTTCCCCATACCGCCATCCTTATCCTCACATATTCTATTCTATATAATATATAATATTCTATCCAATTTCCTAAACCAGTCAAGTCTAGTGTATACAGGGAGCTTGCTTAGAATATAAAAGATCTTAGGGGCTATAATTAATTCATTCATTCATTAATTAATATATTCATTTAAAAGTGTTTCACCAGGTAGCCATGGGAGAGATACAAACAATCTCATTTACAGATGTGACCTGGTGGCAGGGAAAGGGGGAACAAGTCAGCAGTAAACAAAAAAAAAACATATTTAATTAAGTTTCTGTTGCCCCATGATGAAAGGGAAAGCTTTTCCCATTTGGTGAGGTCATTTTGAATTTCTTTTGGGGGGGGATCTAGGTTAATGGATAATAATTTAGAAAGAACTGTGCAAATATTGTGACCTAACTATCTTAAACCTTCAGTAGGTCAAGCTATCAAGCTAGCTTTTGGAAGACATAAATTTTGCTCATAGAGCAGAAAGCAGCTAACTAAAAAAGCTACAGTTTTTCTTAACAATTGCCTTCCATCCAACCCTAAGCCAGTTCTACTTTTATAGCCACTGGATTTGACTGACAACAGGGACTTCCTGTTTGGCAGTAGGAAGGGAAGGATCATAGAGAAACACTAGTTTTGTCAACCCTGAAGGAAAAAAGTAGCTCTTTCTCCCCCTCCCAGCTGCTGGTGGTCTGACTCTGAGCAAGGAAGAAGGAGACTACTGAGGAATACAGGAAGTTGCTGTCCCAGAACAGGAAGGGTAAGAGTTGTAAGGAGAGGAGAGAGTAAGCATACAGAGAAACAGGAGAGGGGACACAAAATAAGACATGATGGGAGTGGTGCAGTTCCATGGCTGTGGGGCGGGAGTGCTCCAGGAGACATTCTGGAGGCTGCGATGATGCCCTATTTGCAGGCACCTCTCTGGTCTGAGGGAGAAGGTTGCCCATCTCCAGGCTGACCTGGCTAGGATTTGTGAAACCTCCTCCCCCACCCAGGAACCACCAGGGCCACTGCTGCTATCTCAGAGGTTGCCAAGAAAGAGGAGCAGCTGGGTCAAGGTGGGCTCAGGGAGGGAGAAGGTGGTGGAACAGAGGTGCATCCCTCCAGCTGTACCTCTCCACAATTCA
The DNA here is from genome assembly GCA_016271365.2 of Neoceratodus forsteri. Lineage (NCBI taxonomy): Eukaryota > Metazoa > Chordata > Ceratodontiformes > Ceratodontidae > Neoceratodus > Neoceratodus forsteri. Next base: position 106,072,160 of record JADMNL010000028.1, read on the forward strand.
TACGCTGTTCTGGTGGATAGTGGTTCCTCTATGGAGACACCTGCAGTGGAGACCAAGGAGGATGCTGGGAACCTCCACAAAGGAGACCCACAGGAGGGTGGCATGGGACTCCACAGGGAAAGGAAACAACTCTGGTGGGGGACTCAATCAATAGGGGGATAGAAGTGGGTGAGGAAGGGGAGAGGGAGGTAAGGTGCCTACCTGGTGCCATGGCTTGGAGGGACAGAAAGTGAATCCTCAGGATCGTGGGAGCAGCTGCATGAGGGAGGGAGCTAGATGTCATTCTCCACCTAGGGACAAATGACCTGGCTAGGAATGGGATCAAAGCAGTGCAAGAGGAGTTTCTAGAGTTGGGGAGGGGCCTTAGACAAGTAGCGCATACAGTAACCTTCTTGGAGGTGCTGCCTGTCTATGGCAAGGGTGATGCTAGGGTACTCCACTCCATGGAATTCAATGAATGATTGAAAAGCTGGTGTGGAGCTCAGGGTTTTGGCTTCACTGGGGACTCGGGAGACACCTGGACAGATGCCGGCCTATACTGGTGCGATGGTCTGCATCTGTCAAGGGGGGAACCAGGATCCTAGGTGATAGGTTTAAATGCTTCATTGGCAAGCATTTAAACTAGCCAAGGGGGGAGGCACTGAAAAGGAGCAGGGAAATCCCAGCCTCCCCCCCCACAAAATACTGTAATTAGTAAGGTAAACACCAAGGTAGAGAAGTCATTAGGAAGCAGGACAGAGGTAAATGCAAAAAAAGGCAAAGGCAGTAAGGACAGGGATGGGGCTAAAAGGGGTAAGGCCATCAAAAATTGGAGGGTGATGAGTACCAATGCCCGTAGTCTGTATAACAAGTTCCCTGAACTGGTGGCCTTGATGAAAGAGGGATGACTGGATATTGTGGCAGTAACAGAAACATGGTACACAGAAAACCATGACTGGGATCTCAACATACCAGGATACACAATCTACGGGAGGGACAGGGAGGGTAAAAGAGGAGGAGGAGGAGGAGCTCTCTATGTAAGGGAAGGGATCAAAGCAACAGAATTAAAGAGTAAACAGGGAGCAGGTGAGGCAATCTGGGTCACCCTGGAGACAGGAAATGGCACCACAATCTGCATGGGGGTTGTATACAGACCCCCATCTCCGGGGGAGGGAATGGACAAGGAAATGATAGAAGGCATCCTTAGAACGGCAGAAAAAGGGGAGATATTGTTGATGGGGGACCTGAATATGCCAGATGTTAAATGGAGCACCTTTGCTGCAGCCACATCCAAGAGCAGGGTTACTCTTGATGCCCTACAAGGGGCATGCCTCAGACAGCTAGTATTGGAACCCACTCGGGAGGGAGCAATCTTAGACCTGGTACTCTCAAACGGGGACGGAGAAAGAATCTCAGATTTAGAAGTGGGTAGCCGTCTGGGACCAAGCGACCACCAAACAGTGTAGTTCACGATAAACTCAGCCACAGAGTCAAGCCATACAAAAGCAAGAGTATTGGACTGTAGGAGGACAGAGTCTGGGAAAATGAGAGAGTGCCTCAGAAAAGCACTAGCAAACAGGCAAGAAGGAGGGGTGGAGGAACAATGAGGAGTAATCAAAACATCCATCACAGAGGCAACAAGCCTTTGTGTGAAGCAAATCAACAAAACACAACGGAGGAAAAAAATGCTATGGTTCTCAAAAGAGGTGGCAGGGAAAGTTAAGGAGAAAAGGATAGCATTCAGGAAATATAAGGAAACATAGAAGGTGCAGGACAGAGAACTTTATCAGTTAAAGCAGAAAGAGGCAGGGAAGGCAGTCAGAATAGCAAAGGCCCAAACTGAGGAACGGATAGCCAACTCTGTTAAGAAGGGGATAAGACCTTTTATAGGTCCATTAGGGAGTGAAGAAAGACCAAGAGAGGGATACTGAGGTTTATTAAAGGGGAGAAAATGTTGGCAGAGGGTGACAGTGAAAAAGTAGGGATACTGAATGAATATTTCTGCTCAGTATTTACAAAGGAAGAGGAGGGGGAGCTACCTAAACCAAACAAGAGAAACACTCTGGAGATGGGGGTCAATACCAGTCCATTTACAGAAGAAAGAGTTCTGAAAGAACTAGTAAAATTGAAAGTGTACAAAGCAATAGGGCCTGATGGAATTCACCCAAGAATTCTAAAAGAACTAAGGGTAGAACTAGTGACATCGCTGACTACTCTCTTTAACAAATCATGGGAGGATGGGGTGGTACCTGAGGACTGGAGGAGGGTGGATGTGATTCCTCTTCACAATAGTGGGAGCAGGGCAGAGGCAGAAAACTACAGACCAGTTAGTTTGACCTCACTGGTAGGGAAAATGATGGAATCACTTCTGAAGAAAAGAATTGTTGAGTATCTAGAGGCCAGTAGGGCACAGGACCCAAGGAAGCATGGATTCACAGCAGGAAGGTTGTGTCAAATGAATCTAATAGACTTCTTTGACTGGGTGACCAAAGTAGTAGACCAGGGAGGGGCTGTGGACATGGCCTACCTAGATTTTAGCAAGGCATTTGATACAGTCCCACACAAAAGATTAATAAACAAGTTAGCCAGCCTTGGAGTGGGTCCCAAGATGGTAGCCTGGATAAAAAATTGGCTGGACAACAGGCCTAAAGGGTGGTACTAAATGGAGTCCATAGTGAAGAAAGGAGGGTTACTAGCGGGGTACCGCAGGGTTCAGTACTGAGACCAGTCTTTTTTAATGTCTTTATAAGTGACATTGCAGAGGAACTGGAAGGAAAAGTTTGTCTCTCTGCAGATGACACAAAGATCTGCAACAGGGTTAATACACAAGATGGAGTGGAAAGAATGAGAAGGGACTTGGCAAGGTTGGAGGAATGGTCAAATGTATGGCAGCTTAGATTCAATGCAAAGAAGTGCAAGGCAATGCACCTGGGAAACAAAAACCCAGGGGAAGAGCACACAATGGGGGTGAGATACTGACAACAATAAAAATGGAAAGGGACCTGGGGATAATTATATCAGATGACCTAAAGGCGGGCAAGCAATGTGGGAAGGCAGTAAGGAAGGCTGGGGGGATACTGGGATGCATAGGGAGAGGCATCAACAGTAGAAAACAGGAAGTTGTTATCCTTCTGTACAGACAGTTGGTGAGATCCCATCTGGAGTACTGTGTGCAGTTCTGGAGACCCATCTCCGCAAAGACATAGACAGAGTGGAGGCTGTCCAGAGGAGGGCAACCAAAATGGTGCTGGGTCTGCACCAGAAGACATATGAAGAGACTAAAGGAGCTTAATATGTATACCCTTGAGGAAAGAAGGGAGAGGGGGACATGATAGAAACTTTCAAGTACCTCAAGGGAATCAACAAAGTCCAAGAGGGTAGTATCTTTCAGAAAAGATATGTGCAAGAACAAGGGGCAGAATTTGAAGATGGGGGACAGCTCAGAGGTAATGTGAGGAAGTATTTTTCATGGAGAGGGTTGTGGATGCATAGAACAGCCTTTCTGAGGAGGTCGTGGAGTCAAGAACAGTGGGGGAATTCAAGAATGCATGGCACAGACATAAGGCAGTCCTAGTGGGGGGCAGGAGGAAGTAGGCTGTTGGTTAACTAGGATCTGCAGCTTATCTGTTAGGTAGGAAAATGGGCACACTAGGTGGGCCAAGCGGTCCTTATCTGCTGTTAAATTCTTTGTTTCTATGTTTTTTCTTTGTATATTGGTAACTGGTGGGAGCCTTTGTTCAGCAATAAGGGTTCTGATTTGATAGGCCTACTAAGTTGAGTGCAGCTTATTACCAGAGGCCTACTGGGAGGAAAGAAAAATAGTATAAGTAAAACAATATCTGAGGCATTTACGGTACCAGTAAAATAATATCTGTGGCATTTGTGGTACCAGCAAAATAATATCTGAGGAATTTGTGGTACCAGTAAAACAATAATCTGTGGCATTTATGGTATCAGTAAAATAATATCTGTGGCATTTACGGTACTAGTAAAATAATATATGTGGCATTTCAATACAAGTAAAATAATATCTGAGGCATTTATGGTATTAGTAAAATAATATCTGTGGCATTTACAGTATCAGTAAAATAATAATCTGTGGCAATTACGGTACCAGTAAAATAATATCTGTGGCATTTCAATACAAGTAAAATAATATCTGTGGCATTTATGGTACCAGTAAAATAATATCTGTGGCATTTCAATACAAGTAAAATAATATCTGTGGCATTTACGATATCAGTAAAATAATATCTGTGGTATTTACGGTATCAGTAAAATAATCTGTGGCATTTACGGTATCAATAAAATGATGTCTGTGGCATTTCAATACAAGTAAAATAATATCTGAGGCATTTACGGTACTAGTAGAATAATGTCTGTGGCATTTACGGTACCAGTTAAATAATACCTATGGCATTTCAATACAAGTAAAATAATATCTGAGGCATTTACAATACCAGTAGAATAATGTCTGTGGCATTTATGGTATCAGTAAAATAATACCTATGGCATTTGCGTATCACTAAAATAATATCTGTAGCATTTGTAGTACCAACAAAATAATATCTGTGGCATTTCAGTACAAGTAAAATGATATCTGAGGCATTTATGGTACCGGTAAAACAATACCTATGGCATTTGCAGTATCACTAAAATAATATCTGTGGCATTACGGTACCAGTAAAATAATATCGGTGGCATTTGTGGTACCAGCAAAATAATATCTGAGGAATTTCTGGTTCCAGTAAAACAATAATCTGTGGCATTTATGGTATCAGTAAAATAATATCTGTGGCATTGACGATACTAGTAAAATAATATATGTGGCATTTCAATACAAGTAAAATAATATCTGAGGCATTTATGGTATCAGTAAAATAATATCTGTGGCATTTACAGTATCAGTAAAATAATCTGTGGCAATTACGGTACCAGTAAAATAATATCTGTGGCATTTTAATACAAGTAAAATAATATCTGTGGCATTTATGGTACCAGTAAAATAATATCTGTGGCATTTCAATACAAGTAAAATAATATCTGTGGCATTTACAGTATCTGTAAAATAATATCTGTGGTATTTACGGTATCAGTAAAATAATCTGTGGCATTTACGGTATCAATAAAATGATGTCTGTGGCATTTCAATACAAGTAAAATAATATCTGAGGCATTTATGGTACCAGTAGAATAATGTCTGTGGCATTTACGGTACCAGTAAAATAATACCTATGGCATTTCGCATTATCACTAAAATAATATCTGTGCGATTTGTAGTATCAACAAAATAATATCTGTGGCATTTCAGTACAAGTAAAATAATATCTGAGGCATTTATGGTACCGGTAAAATAATACCTATGGCATTTGCAGTATCACTAAGATAATACCTGTGGCATTACGGTACAGTAAAATAATATGTGGTGGCATTTGTGGTACCAGCAAAATAATATCTGAGGAATTTGTGGTACCAGTAAAACAATAATCTGTGGCATTTATGGTATCAGTAAAATAATATCTGTGGCATTGATGATACTAGTAAAATAATATATGTGGCATTTCAATACAAGTAAAATAATATCTGAGGCATTTATGGTATATCTGTGGCATTTACAGTATCAGTAAAATAATAATCTGTGGCAATTACGGTACCAGTAAAATAATATCTGTGGCATTTCAATACAAGTAAAATAATATCTGTGGCATTTATGGTACCAGTAAAATAATATCTGTGGCATTTCAATACAAGTAAAATAATATCTGTGGCATTTACAGTATCTGTAAAATAATATCTGTGGTATTTACGGTATCAGTAAAATAATCTGTGGCATTTACGGTATCAATAAAATGATGTCTGTGGCATTTCAATACAAGTAAAATAATATCTGAGGCATTTATGGTACCAGTAGAATAATGTCTGTGGCATTTACGGTACCAGTAAAATAATACCTATGGCATTTATGGTACCAGTAAAATAATACCTATGGCATTTCAATACAAGTAAAATAATATCTGAGGCATTTACGGTACCAGTAGAATAATGTCTGTGGCATTTATGGTACCAGTAAAATAATACCTATGGCATTTATGGTACCAGTAAAATAATACCTATGGCATTTCAATACAAGTAAAATAATATCTGAGGCATTTACGGTACCAGTAGAATAATGTTTGTGGCATTTACGGTACCAGTAAAATAATACCTATGGCATTTGCGTATCACTAAAATAATATCTGTAGCATTTGTAGTATCAACAAAATAATATCTGTGGCATTTCAGTACAAGTAAAATAATATCTGAGGCATTTATGGTACCGGTAAAATAATACCTATGGCATTTGCAGTATCACTAAGATAATACCTGTGGCATTACGGTACTAGTAAAATAATATCGATGGCATTTTGGAATTTAAGTTATCAGTAAAATACTATCAGTGTAATTTACGGTACCAGTAAAATAATATCTGTGGCATTTAGGGTACCAGTAAAATATTTTTAGTGGAATTTATCAGTAAATTCCTATCAGTTGGATTTACATTACAAGTAAAATAATTTTAGTGGAATTTACAATACAAGTACAAGTAAAATCTTGAATGCGCCTGGAGTCATTTATCAGAAAAATCCAGTAGCTAACAGTGACAAACTCACATCAAAGTACAGGAGACTATCAGTAGGGAGTGTTGTGGATGATGACAAGGCTATAGCAGTGGGAGCAGTGAAATTAGGATTGGGCAAGGGATAGAGGCTCATTCTTGAACCCAGGTCGCTGGTGTCATGAGCAGTAGCTCTACCGTTGCACCGACAGGCCAGCTGGAATTTATTTTTAATATGTAACTTGTAATGTTATTTTTTTCCCATATACATTTTATCTGCCTTCTCTGCCCCATCTGCCCGACCGACCCCCCCACCACGCCTTGCCACCCGGTTACTCTGGGACTTACCTTCCCTCCATCGTCCTCTGCCACAGGACTCTGGATGGTGCCCACTCACTGGTGCAAAAAGTCAGTTGTTATCCTGTGGTTCGGTGTTTTTTCCCACTGATTTTTGCCCCGAGCCCACATCACATGCAATGGGTGTGATGTGAAAGCTCTACCTCTGTGGAGATGCCTCCAGTGCCCTGTGCATGGGGTCCCTTCCATACTTGTGTAGTCTTGCTTTCAGTGCCACTCGGACACCTCCAGGTGGCAGACAAGCAGCGTGCCACATTAGCTTCCTTCCCCAAGGGAGGAGAGCAGTCATCTGGACACTCAATCCTCCCTTCCCTGGCCAGCCCCTGAGTGACCCATGTCCGTTCCTGAACCCAGGAAGCCAGTGTGGCAGCAAGTGAGATGCTTGGCACCTCAGCCCTCCACACCACTGGAATGGCTCTGTAATGTTCTTTTATTTGGAAAATATATTTATGCCCCCAAAATAATACATATTTAACTGGACCAGAACAAACATTAATGTGAAAAAAATAGTGTCTTGTATTGCTTTCCTTTTACAGACAGCATCCTGTACAGTTCTCTTCACGGAACCAGTAATTTGGAAGGACAAGCACTGCTCTGATAGGCCAACAACTTGTGGTCAGAGTTCTGAATCCATGCAGTGACATACAGTAGTCAGAACTCCATATTCCTGTTTCCATGAAAGGAACTGCACAGATTGTTGTCCATAGAAAGAAAACAATGAAAAACGGTTCACAGTTTTGTTTTGCCAATAAAATTGTTATTGCTGTATAATTTAAAGACAGTACAAAGAAATATAATAATTGAATAAAAGTTTCTCATAAGATTAACATGTAAACATGTGACAAATACTTATACAAAAACTCAGGAGATTTAGGCTTTACATCCAACAGAATAATGCGTCCATCTTCTTTTAACACCTAGCTTAAATAAAGACTCAACAAACTTAGTGCATTTTGAAATAGCCAGGATAATAATAATATACAAAGTTTGATAATAACTTTGACAAAACAATATGGCTACACATATTATGTTCCGTAATGATGAAACAATTAATTATAAAGTACAATAAGAGATAAGTGAAACTTACGAAAGGAGAGACTGAAAGGCAGAATAAAGTTTAGTAATCTAGAATAGGAAATACCAAAGAAACAGGAAAAAGAAGATGAGGAAAGAAGAGAGGTAAGATATCATATCAAGCAGTTGAGAGATCAATGAGGGATCCCCCAAAGCTGGACATATTAACAAGTAGTGTATGAAAATATATAAAAATAGACTGTACCCATAAGGAGGTGAGGCATCATATCAAGCTCTAAGTCTGATCTGTAGTACATAATAACCTATATATGGTGTCCCACTTTTTTATAGATTTAGGTGAATTATCTCTTAAAGACAGTGCTAATCTTTCACAGTTTAACTTCATTTAAGTACAATAAAATATATGTCATTTGGGGGCATGAATGCATGACGTATCCTGTTACTATTCTATTATAATTTTTGAAAATATGAGTATTACAAGCAGCTGCAACTTCACACAGATTTCCTGTCCCTTTGAAAGGCTGGAGAGAGGAAGGGGTTATCTTGATTAAAATAGTAGTCAAGAGCTCAGTGCTGTGAATCTGGAGACTGAGGTTTGATTCCCACCACTAACATTTAACAATAGCTTCTGGGGGACTAGACAGCCCCCCGCCCCCGACTGCTGGCCTATTAATATTTTTCTGGGTACACCACCAACTTGGTTCTGCCTATTCCATAGGTCCATTCTTAAAATCATGGATTATAATTCCAGCACAGGTGTAGGAGGGGTGCTTGCTAGTAACAAACTATGACTCTGCTTAGAAGTGCGTCACATACAAGTTGATGATTCTACTGGCTGACTCAGTAGTCAGTGGATACAAACTGGAAAATATTATTGTCTTGCAGATTGGCCCTGGAGAGCTGTCCTTCCAGAAAGTCAGAGACAATAACAGAACCTGTATAGACAGTACATAACAGTAATTCGTTGCTGTGACCCCACCGACACACGCATTAACTGAATCTTTCCCTAGAACAGGAATCAGAGGCTGACGGCTCACCGAGCTCTACCCCTTCCTGAATCTCTGGTTGTGAACACCATTCACAACAGGATATGGAAAATATTAAGTTGTTGAGACATTCCAGAACTTGGCATGCGAGTTGTCAGTTTCCTCCTCAGCACATTTTTAACGTGCTTGGAAGGCATTGTTATAAATAAAATAAAAAAGTTAAACAAGTCCTAAAATAACACAGCTTTATGAATGAGTCTGGAGTCATTTCTCAGAAAATTCTAGTAACAAATAACATGATCTCACAGCAGGGTACAGGAGAACTATCACTAGGGAGGGGGTGTCGATGATATAGTTATAGTAGTGGGAGCAGTGAAATTAGGATTCAGCAAGGGACGGGAAGGGAGAAAAGTCAGATAAGGGTCTTGGAGGGTGGTCTGCTTGGTGCCAGAAGCCCTGTGCGAGTTCCAGGTAATGGCATCATATAGCTAACATAATGGCAGTAACTGACACTTAGGCATTGTGTATTAATGACTGGGACCTTGCGGTCCCCAGCTACATATTATTCAGGGTAGATAGGGGTACGGAGGGAGGTGGTTGCACTGTACTTCAGAAATACTATCAATGTGATAATAGATAGTAAAATAGGTGATGGTGGTGTGGTGGAGTCATTGGGGGCACAGGTAAAAATGGTTGGGACTGGGGCTGTTCATTTATTTATTTAAAAGAGATTTACCAGGAAAGACATACTGAGCTGTAAGGCTCATTTCCAGATGTGTCCTGGGGGAAGGGGGGAAGGGAAAAATACAAAAACACAAAGAAGCACAGTAATGTAGTAAACACTATATAGTGCAATAATAAACAGTAGCAAACTGGAAGTAAATAATGCAGTTAAGATAACAGTAGAGTGAAGAACCAGGCACTGTAGAGAGGGGAAGTAGGGGTGAGAGAAGAGATAGAAGGTGGGAAGTGGATTATGGGTGGGGGAGCTAGTAGGGGGTAGGGTGAAATGGACTAGGGAGAAGAGAAATAGGAAAGGGGAGTGGAAGGTGATATGGATGGTAAGGAGGGAGAAGGGGACAGTAAGAAGGAAGAGTGAGAAGAGGAGGGGTTAAGCTAGTAGGCATGGGGGGTGTGAGAAAGGGGGAGGGGTGGAGAGAAGGGGATGTTGAAAATGGGAGGTGAGAAAGAGAGCAGAAGTTAGTGTGGCTAAGGGGTAGGTGGAGGGCAATTGGACTAAGGGCATTTACAGGAGGGAGCAGTATGGACTTGTAGTAGAGAGAAGACAGAGCGTTTAGAGGGCGCAGAGTGAATTGTTAGGGGAAGAGAGTTCCAGAGATTAGTAAGGCAGAAGGAGAAAGCTACCTGACCTGCAAGGGATTTACGAGACTGGAGGAAAAGTGAGCGATAGCCTGAGTTATGGAGAGTGTAGGGGGAGACCGGCACAGGGGAGAGGAGGGAACTGAGATAAGGGGGAGCAAAGTCAATCAGAATTTTGAAATGAAGGAGGCACAGTGGGATAGGCGGCAGTATTCCCAGGAAGGGAGGGAGAGATCAGAGTACAGAGAGCAGTGGTGAGTGTGGGGGGGGGGATAGGCCAAGGCAAAATAGCAAAGGAGCGGAAGAGGGGATGCAGTCTGACCAGGGTGGACTTTGGTGCAGCACCGTAGACAATGTCACCATAATCAAAGATGGGTAGGATCATATTTATCATGATGTCTCGGTGGGCAGATATAGGGATGCAGCTCTTGTTCCAATAAAGGGCACCAAGCTTGGGGTAGAGCTTTTTCTGTATGGCATCTATGTGCTGAGGAAAATCAAGGCGTCGGCAAGCCAGACGCCAAGGTACTTAAATGAGGGCACATCGTCAACTGTAACCCCATCTAGGGTGTGGAAGGTGGGGATGGAAGGGAGCCTAGAAAGCCTCTGCCTAGTGCCGAAACACATGGAGACCGTTTTCTTAACATTAAGGGATAATTGATTAGACCTGAACCATTTCTGTCAAAATCAAGTTGAAGCCTGGATGTTAATTCAGTTGGAGCAGAGCCAGATGTAAACAGGACTGTGTCATCTGCATACATGTGGATAGATGCAGAAGAACAGGTTGAGGGGAGGTCATTGAGGAATATGGAGAAGAGCATCGGGAAAAGGATGGAACCTTGGGGGACACCAGTATGTATGGGGGGGGGGGAGGGATTCTAAAATTCTCACTGATTGAGATCTTCCTATAAGGTAGAAGATGAACCAGCTTGTTGCGGAGTCAAATAGACCCGCAGATTTTAGTTTGTCTAGAAGAGGGTGGGAAACCATGTCGAACGTTTTCACTAGATCAACAGAGATGGCAGCAGTTATGAGGCCTTGGTCCATGCCAATATGGATGGAGTCAGTGAGCCTGAGGCGAGAGGAAGAGATGGGTTGGTGTTTGCAGAAGCGAGACTGGAAGGGGGGGAAAAAGGAGGATGAGTCAAGGAAGGGGGAGAGTTGAGATAAAACTAAGTGTTCTTGGAGTTTGGATAATGTAGGAAGGAGGGAGATAGGGTGGAAGTTGCCAGGAGAGGAAGGGTCACCTCCTTTAGGGAGGGGAATGACTGTTGCATGCTTCCAGGTATCCAGGATAGAGGCAAGAGAAAATGAGAGGTTGAGCAGAGAGGAGATGGGAAAGGCAATAGCAGGTGCGGAGAGGTGCAGGAGCTTGGGGTCAAGCCCATCAGGGCTCCCATGTTTCTGGGGGTTGAGAGCCAGGAGGGCAGTTAGAGCAGAAGCAGGGTAATGTGTGAAGGAGAAGGGCAGTAACAGTGGGATCGAAGGGGAGGGTGGAAGGGGGGAGTGGCAGAGAAAGCAGATAGGAGTGCAGAGGCACAGGCAGTGAAGTAAGAGTTGAAAGCTGAGGCAACAGAAGGACGGTCGGCAGTAGTGGTGTCACCCACCATGAGGACAGGAAAGCGGGACTGGGTAGAAGGGGAGAAGAGGGCATGTATGACTTTCCAAAACTTGGAGGGGTGATTAAGATTGTTATGAAATGAGGAGGAGAAGAACTCAGCCTTAGACTGCCTGGTGGCTCTTGTACAAGAGTTCCTCAAGGCACGGTGCTCGATAAAGTCAGCCAGAGTGCCAGAGGACTTGTAAATCTTCCAGGCTCTTCCCTCCAAATCAGTCAGAGGAGGTAGACCGATTAGGAATGCAATAGGTGGGGGAGACACAGTCCTCATAGGGGATTTAATATATCAGATGTTGATCAGAGCATACCGTTAGCTCAGAGAGCCAGAAACCAGGCATTGATCAATACTTTCCAGGACTGCATTCTGACTCAGCTTGTGGAAGAGAATACTCGAGATGGGAAAATACCAGATGTGGTCATGCTCAACCATGATAGTCTTGGGGAGTTAACAGTGGAGAAGCCTTTGGGGTCCAGTGCCCATGACGCAGCGCAGTTCAATATATCCCTGAAAACCCAGAAACAGTCAACCCAGACAGTGATCCTGGACTTTAGAGGGGCAGACTGTGTGAGGATGGAGGCATATCTCTCAACCCTTTGTCACTGAAATTAGGGCCACAGGCACTCAAAATGTGAGACAATGGCCCTGCAGACTACTGAATTTCCCACTGCTGCATCCCTGCTCTGATGTACGAAGCAGGGAATTCTGGGATTTCTAGTTACAGAAAATATCAGCTTGCAAGTCAACAGAATCAGCCTGATACAGTCTACTATACTGCAGTAAACAGTAAGTAAAAAAAAATGTTTTTGCACACAAGCTGAAAATTGGGACCAGTCCCACACTTGGGAGTGGGGCTATTAGTGCTGACTGATTCCCTTTACACTTTGTTTGGCTTCTTGTAGAAGGCCCCACCTCTATCTGGGGGATTCCCTCCTTTTGTCTTGATTGGTGGTTCATGTAGTCAAAAACTCCAGCAGAGAACAGGTGAAAGATGTGGACAATTTGAAACACAGACACAGAACTTGACAGCACCAAAAGACAAGTGGTCCATCAATTCTAGAAACATCTTGGAATAAAATTCAAAAGAAAGCTCAGAACACAAGACTATGTAGAGACAAAAAAAAGTGAGAGAAAAAAAATAAACTGAACAAGATATATGAATATTATATGGATGTGTACATAACCCTGTGAAATAGCAAAGTAACTTAAGCTACTTACAGGGCTTGGTACCGGGACCAGTCCTCTGCAATGTCTCCATCGGAGACATTGCAGAAGAACTGGAAGGGAAGGTATGGCTTTTTGCAGATGATAACAAATCTACAATAGGATGGACACTCTGCAGGAGTGGAGAGAATGTTCAGGGATCTTGAGAAGCTAGAGGAGTGGTAAATAACATGACAGTGGGGTTCAGTGCCAAAAAGTGCAAAGTCAGGCACCTAGGGCAAAAGAAGCCAGGAGCTGAGTATAGGATGAGGGAGGAACTGACAACCACTAGAGAGGAAAGAGACCTCTTTGTTATCATATCCGAGGACCTCAAGGTGGCAGGACAGTGTGACAAAGCAGTAGCTGGGGACAGTGAGATGCTGGGGTGCCTACGGAGGGATGTCTCCAGCAGGAGGAGGGAGGTGGTTTTGCCACTGTATTGCTCGCTGGTGAAACCCCACCTGGAGTACTTTGTCCAGTTTTGAGAGACCACACCTCAGAAAGCACATAGTCAGGGTGGAAGCAGTCCAGAGAGGAGGCAGCTAAAATGGTGCCAGGTTTGCACGAGAAACCCTTCGAAGAGAGACTGAGGGACTTCAACACGTACACCCTGGAAGAAAGGGGAAAGAGGGGAGAGAGAGAGAGAGAGAGAGAGAGAGAGGTGACATGATAGAGACCTACAAGTACCTCACTGAGGTGGACAGGGTGCAGGGAGAGTCTCTTTCAAATAAGAAAGAGCACCAGGACCGGGGGGAATGTGATGAAACTGGAGGGGGGGGAGTTCAAGAGAAATGTGAGGCAATAGTTCTTCATTGAATGGGTGGTAGATGCCTGGAACAGACTGCCAGTGGAAGTGGTGGAGGCTAAAACAGTGGGGGGCTTCAAGTATGCATGGGATAGACATAGGGGAGGCAGTATAGTGCAGTGGTTTAAGGCTCTGAGCTGCAAATCTGGAGACCTGGGTTTGAATCCTACAGCCCCCACTTGCATACTGTGTGATCCTGAGCAAGTCACTTACCTTGCCTGTGCTCCCAGGTTGCACCTATAAACAAGCTTTCAGCTTAGTGTGCCACTCCTGGTTAAACAATTTGAAAAAAAAAAATAGATGCCTGTGGAGGCAGATTAGGCTGGTAACATCTGGGCAGATTGGGTGGGCCAAGTGGTTCTTTCCTGCCAGCAAATTCTATGCTTCTTCCACTTACCCTACAGGTGATATGGTTCATTATTAACCCATGGACAAGGACTACAATCCAAGCTAGGTTTTAGGGCAGGAAAGATACGAGGCTTCCTAATACAATTTCTTTCTTGACACCCGTAGTACATTGCTTCTCTTTTATCCTAGCTGCTACTGATGTGGTGGACAAATATTGAAGAACGAAAGGATTGGTCCATATAGTACAGCTCTTCCAATACACAGTTTTTTGTTCATTTCTCAACCAACAAAAAGAATATAAATTCTAACAGTACCTACTAATCCATGTATTTCTCACCTTCCCCCCCAACATACAGTTAAACTATGGATGGTTGATGGAAGCCCATCCAGATTTTTACTTGCCTTCGCTTCTGCTCTCTATCCAAGTCCCTATCGAGCTTGCATTTCAGGCTTCTATAGTTTATGTCAAGATTCTGCACCACATAATATTGGACCATCCAGCTGAAATGGCAGCAAGAATACTTCCTCACACTTTCAGATAAAGAATGGCCAACAATCTATCAAGTAGTGCACCAAACTACAGCAGCTGTGACATGCTGAGAACTGCCTTGGTAGTTAGTCACGTGATATTTCAGTACCCGTCATCATTTGCCACTTTCACACTACACACACAAACCTCTGCTGGAGACAGCGCCAACAAAATTGGGACACACACACATGCACATGTGTTTATTGGGTATGCCCTAAACTAACCCCATTTGGGGCAGATGTTATTGGCAGCATAAAATATATATTTACAGTTACGCAAGACCTCCAAATGCAACACCTTATTTTGGGGTTTCCTCCTACACAGGTAAAGAGAAATTCAAAAGAAAGTTAAATAATATTTGCATATGCATTACCCTTAAGTGACTTACACCTGACACTCTGTCCAGCAGGACTGGACCACCAAATGCAAAGAAATTCAAGATAAGAATTACAACTTGGTTGCATTTATGAACTGAGAAATACAAGGGGATATGGGTATCCTTCATATCTTTTCTTGAAAAAAACTGAAGGAACTACAATTTTAGAGATCGAATGGCTCATATAGACTCTTAGACAACTACCTCTAGAAAACTATTGGGACCCTTAAAAAAGATTATCTAACATGACAATGACCCTTCACTAACCTTGGTCTATTTGAGATTAGGATTGGGTTGCAATAGTGGGTCAGGTAGCTGGCCCCAGGCACAGCGGTATAGCTACCATAGAAACATGGAATTTGTCAGCAGATAAGGACCACTTCACCTACCTAGTCTGTCACTTTTTCTCTGCCTATACTGTCACCGTAGACCCTACCTGATCTCTGGCAACCCCCCCAACTTTCCTACCAAGATTCCTTTGTGCCTATCCCATGCATGCTTGAAGCCAGCCAGTTTTCATGCCGCCACCTCCACTGGAAGACTGTTCCAGGCATCCACCAATGAAGAAGTACTTCCTCCTTGTTTCTTTCATCCGTGGTTCTTCTTTTTCGGCAGGGGAAGGGCCCAGCCACCCACCCACCCCATTCCCAACCACCCCAATAATTACACTTTTATAGGGTAGCACAGTCATGACATTTCCTGTAGCAAAGCAGGAAGGGGCAGATCAGAGGGGTATCCACACAGTAACCTCATTTACAGGGGCACTAGTAATTTAACTTGTTGTAATAAGTTATACAAAAACAAACAAAACAAAACACAAAATCAAACTTTTGCTTTCATTTTTTTCCTTCTAATTACTCTGACCGGGTTATAAACCCAGCAACTTACCTGAAATGGATATCATTAACTGCAGGTACTGTGGAACACTTTTCAGAAGGGCAGTTTTACATGATTTAGGACACTGTCCTACATGCTGGGCCATTGGAGATCTAAGGCGCAGCTCCAGGCAACATGGGCAGAGATAGCACGCCTCAAATTACATATTCAAGAGGAAATATATTATAAGAACCGCCCGCCATTTCCCCAACATCCAACAGAAGCACCTCGACCACAGAGGGTAGTTGGTCCAGAAGGTTGGCAGGTGGTTAGAAGGGGCAAATCGGGTGCCCCATCACTCAGTGCTCTCCAACATATCACCTTCACAAACCATATAAAAACTACAAATAGGTATCTGCCTCTATCTCCGAAATCAAACAAAGGGCAGAGGACACTGCAGAGCAGGACACTGCAGAGCAGGACACTGCAGCATTGGAGCTAGCACAACAAAATTAGCCCGAAACAGGAACCAAAACAAAAAAAGCAAAAAGGAAATCCCAAACACTTCTGATCATAGGAGACTCCATGATTCAGGGAGTTGATATGTATCTCCAGTCAGGGTAATTTCAGATGTCTCCCAGGTACATCAGCATGGAGAGACACGGACCACATCACTAAAATTGTTCAGGAAGCAGGAGAAAACATTGATATCCTGGTGCACATAGGGACTAATGATCTTGGCAGCAGGTCAGTTGTGGAGACCAAGGAACACCTGACCAGACTGGGTAACAAACTATCATCCATTTCATCCGGCATCTCCTTCTTTGAGATCCTGCCAGTCTGGGAGAGGGGGACAGATGGACGGAAGGTCAGAGAAGGGGAGATAGGGGAGCTCAACATGTGGCTCAAGGGCTGGTACCAGGAAAAAGGACACAAATTTGTAGGGAACTGGCAACAGTTTTGGGTGCAAAAGTTCTTTAAATTTGATGGACTGCATCTGACTAAGGAGGGAGTCAGTGCATTGGGGCAGAAGTTTGATGTCTTTGCAAGAATATTTAAACTAGCAAATGGGGAGAGGGGTGTAGCACCCAATATGTCGAATGGGAAGAACACCCCTCTCACCTTAGCTAGCGGTCAAACAGGAGTTCAGCATGTTTGTAGTTCATTTGCATCACCAGGTAAAGAGAAAGGTCTGGCTCCCCATACGATGCACAGGGGAAACGCCGGACCTCACCCAACAACTAACACACCAAAATCTGACCAATAGAAAATCATGTACACAAATGCTCGCAGTCTGGGAAACAAGATCGCAGACCTGCAGGCAATAATGACAGAGGCTAAACTGGACATAGTAGCCATTAGCGAGACATGGATTACCAGTAACCACACTTGGGAGACTTCAGTACCTGGCTATGTACTGTTCAGAAGAGATCGAGGTACAAAAAGGGGGGGTGGAGTGGCCCTTTATGTCAATGAAAATATCAAAGCTATAGAAATTCAGAATACACATAAGAAGCCAGAAGAACTGTGGGTCACCCTGGAAACAGGAAATGGGACAGACATACGAACTGGAGTTGTGTGTAGGCCTCCATACCAGGGGGAGGACACTGACATGTTACTGTTAGAAGATATACAAAACATGACAGCTAAAGGGGAGGTTCTGATAATGGGAGACTTCAACATGCCAGATACAGATTGATCAATACCAGCAGGGACATCTGCCAGAACTAGACACATGGTGGATTCCCTGCAGGAGGAGGGCCTCAAACAACTGGTACAACAACCCACAAGAGACAGGGCTATCCTAGATCTAGTACTGACTAACAAGGAAAGGATCACAGATCTCCAGGTAGAAGGTCACCTGGGTGCCAATGACCATCACATGGTATGGTTCAATTTTGCCACTAGAACAAAATCATCTAATTCCAAGGCAAAAATATGGGACTTTAGAGGAGCTGACTTTGATAAGATGGCCAACAGAGTTAAGCTAGCCCTGGCAAAAAGAAATACAGGTGAGGGGGTACAGGCAAAGTGGGAAAGCATTAAAGATGCAATACTTGAAGCAACATCCCATTGTGTTAGTGAGAAAAGGAAGTGCAAAAGAAGAAGGAAACCACTTTGGTTCTCAAACACAGTAGCAGAAAAGGTCAGAGCCAAAAGGGAGGCCTTCAGGAAATATAAGGGAACGTAGCAGGATGAAGATAGGGAGGCATACCAAACTTCCCCAATGGAAGCAGGGAAGGCAGTAAGGCAGGCAAAGGCCCAAACCAAGGAAACACTAGCACAAACAGTAAAAGAAGGTGACAAGACTTTCTATAGATACATTAGTGAAAGGAGAAAGTCCAGAGGGGGTATTGCTAAGATCAAAGGGGATAAGGGGGCGTGTGAGGAGGAGGAGGACCATGTAAAAGCATCTATCCTAAATAGATACTTCTGCTCAGTATTTACTGAAGAGAAGGTAGGGCAGGGCCCACAGCTCTGCACCATGGACACAGGGGGAAGGGAGGGAGGTGTGCACTAGTCCCTTCACAAAATAAAGGGTTCTACAAAAGCTCGATAAGCTCAGGGTAGACAAGGCAATGGGACCTGATGGCATACATCCCAGGGTACCAAAGGAGCTAAGGGTGGAACTAGCAGAGCCATTATCAGAACTGTTTAGTGAGCCTCTGAGTACAGGAGAGGTCCCAGAAGAGCTCATGTGATCCCGCTCCACAAGAGTGGTAGCAAGGAGGAGGCAGGGAACTACAGACCAGTCAGTCTTACCTCAGTAGTGGGCAAGATTATGGAGACACTCCTTAAGGAAAGGATAGTGCAACACCTGGAATCCATAGAAGCACAGGATCCAAGACAGCATGGGTTTACAAAAGGAAGGTCCTGTCAAACTAATCTCATAGATTTCTTTGACTGGGTAACCAGAGTGGTGGACCAAGGGGGAGCAGTTGATGTTACCTACCTTGACTTCAGCAAAGCTTTTGATACTGTTCCACATAGAAGATTGATTAATGTGCTTCTTGTTTTGCACTTTCACTGTTTTTTTATCTCCACTGTAAATATTGATGTTTGTTTTGTAACATAATCTGGATTTAACCAGGTCCATCTTGTAAATGAGCTTGCTCAACGATGTTTCGCCTGGATAAATAAAGATTTTTATTGACTGATTGATTGATTGATTTATTAATTAGCTGGGTAGGCTAGGGGTGGGTCAGACGTTGGTCAACTGAGTGGCAAACTGGTTGATGGGCAGAAAACAGAGAGTGGTGGTAAACGGTATACAGTCAGAAGAGATGCAAGTCACAAGTGGGGTACCTTGGGGATCAGTCCTGGGGCCAGTGCTCTTCAATATCTTCATCAGTGACATTGCAGATGGACTGGAGGGTAAGGTTTGTCTGTTTGCAGATGACACCAAGATCTGCAACAGAGTAGATGATCCAGATGGGGTGGGCAGAATGAGAAGAGATCTGGATAAACTAGCAAAATGGTCGGAAGAGTGGCAACTGTGGTTTAATGCAAAGAAGTGCAAGATTATGCACATAGGGAAGAGAAACCCTGAAGCCACCTATAGGCTGGGAGGGGAGTTGCTGGCAGTCACAAGGGAAGAAAGAGACTTGGGCATCATCATTACTGATGACCTGAAATCATCCAAGCACACACCTCTAAAGCAGTAGGTAAGGCTAGAGGGATGTTGGGGTGTATTAGTAGGGGTATCACAAGTCAGAAGAGGGAGGTAATAATCCCTCTTTGCAAGACACTGGTTAGGCCCCATCTGGAGTACGGTGTGCAGTACTGGAGACCACACCTTCACAAGGACATTAACCAAATTAAGGCAGTCCAGAGAAGGGCAACCAAAATGGTGCAGGGACTGCATCAGAAAACATATGAGAACAGATTAACTGAGCTCAATATGTATACCCTAGAGCAAAAGAATGAGAGAGGTGATATGATTGAAACATTCAAACACCTTAAGGGCATTAACAAGGTGAAAGAGTTTAACATGTTTCAATATAAGAAAAATAGCAGGACAAAAGGACACAGCATGAGATTAGAGGGAGGCCGATTAAGGGATAATGTGAGGAAGTTCTTTTTCACAGAAAGGGTGGTGGATGCATGGAACGGCCCACCTCAGGAAGTGGTGGATGTGAATACAGTGCAGGGCTTCAAACAGGCATGGAATAGGCATAAGGGAGCAATACAGATGAGTATGAATAGATAGGCCATTGACAGAGCAAAGGCCTATGGCACGTTCATAAGGTAGAAAAAGAAATGGGCAGACTGGATGGGATTTGCGGTCCTTATCTGCCGTCAACTTCTATGTTTCTATGTTTCTCACATCCCTCCTAAATGATCCACCTTCCAGCTTCATTGCATGCCCCCTTGTTCTCATGTACAGTACCTTCTCCTTTGCAAAATACTCCCCTCCTGTACCTTATTCACGCCCATGAGGTATTTATAGGTCTCTATCATGTCCCCCTCTCTTCCAGAGTGTACATATTATGATCCCTCAGTCTCTCCTCATAGGGCTTCTGATACAGCCCTTGCACCATTTTAGTTGCTCTCCTTTGGACAGCCTCTAACCTGTCTATGTCCTTTCTGAGATGTGGTCTCCAGAACTAGACAGAATACTCTGGGTGGGGTCTCACCAGTGATCTATATAGTGGTAACACCACCTTTCTCCTTCTGGTGGTGATACCCTTCCCTATGCACTCCAGCATCCCGCTGGCCCTACCTACTGCCTTGTGACAGTGCCTTACAACGTTGAGGTAATCTGATATGATTACCCCAAGGTCCCGTTCCTGTTTCGTGATCATCAGTACAGTATTTCTCTCCCCATTTTATACTCCACTGCTGGGTTTCTGTGCCCTGGGTGCATGATTTTGCACCTTTTCACATTTAAACCCAGTTGCTGTACCCTTGAACACTCCTTGAGTTTTCTCAAGTCTCTACACATTCTCTCCACCCCCTCTGGAGTGTCTACCTTATTGCAGATTTTGGTGTCATCTGCAAAGAGACGTAGTTTCCCTTCCAGCTCTTCTGCAATGTCATTTATAAAGCTATTAAAGAGGACTGGTCCCAGTACTGAGCCCTGAGGTACCCCGCTGGTCACTCTCCCCTCCCCAAAATGAGTGCTATTTGCCACCACCCTCTGTCTCCTATCCATCAACCAATTGATGCTTGTGACACTGGCAGCCTGAGTTCAGGAATGAGCCCGGAGCATCAGAGGACTGGTGGGCAACGTAGATGAGCATCCGGTGGACTGCTGTCCTCCTCCAGGGGTGGACTGCAGGGACCCAGCACCAAACTGACACCTAGCAGAGGATAGGAGTGGAGCAGCCAAGAACTGCAAGACAAGCAAGGGAGGTGCCAGAGGACATTGGTGCACTGTGCATTGGAACGTGCACGGACGCACCACTGATGTCATTGCATGGTCGCACCTTTACTGCGGGTAAGAAATGAGGGAAAGCCCTTTGGACAGTGCAGCATGGCATCTTGTGAAAGCCGTGACCCATCCACCCAAATAACGCCAATCCTAAGTCTCAGATGTGCCACAAGCTGGATCTCAGTCTGTCACTGCAGAGAGCCCTGCCACAAGGGGTAACTTAAGGGCCTTCCGGTTTGGGCAGGTTGGGGGATGCTGGGTGGGAGGAGTGTGTGGGAACTAAAGGGACACACAAGGGGTACATCACCACCTGGTCAAAGAAAATAAATAAAGCAGGAAAAAAATAGTGGATCCGGTAGTAGGAGCCCAAGGACCCTCAAATTTCTGTGGGCGTGTTGGGGCTCATTTCACTTATGCTGGACTTATTACGTTTTGCCTGCTGAGCAGCTTAGGCCACATTGTTATTTAAACAAAAAAAACAAGTTCTTCCAGAAGGCCAATGGTTTTTCAGGCCTTCACCCACACACATACACACATATAGAGATATATACACACACACTTTGTTTAATGTGCAACAATGATCTCAGAGGGGGTCCACAACACCATTCCCCCTCATCCCACCCGTGGCAACCGAAACTGCCCTCCATTCATCTCTCCTGCACCCAAGAGGACCTCAGGGAATGAACGGGAGCTGGCAATGAATGAGCGCATGTTTGTACAAGTACGCGCTCATTCATTGTCAGCTCAGTCGGGCGTGCAGCTAGCCATGGCAGAGAGGGAAGGCTGTGCCAGTTGCCCACTTGGGGTTGGGGTGGGGTGTGGGGGAGTGGGGTGGGAGCAGTACCTGCCAGGGTAGGGGTTGGGGGCATCCGTTAGACACCAGGGAGGAATAATAATTTGGGGACACTTAGCTTCTTAATTTAATCAAAAGGGATCAGGGATAGGGAGGGGGTCCCGGTCCACAGATTCAAAAGGAAGCTTTAGGACTGTATTTTCCTTTTTTACTTACAGGGGATTGATCGGGAATAGGGAGCGGGGTCTGCTAGACACCAGGGGAAAGGAAAACTTGGGGGTATGGTCTATTCCGAACTGATCCGAACAGCCGAAAATGTTCGGAAGCTGTTCGTTTTCAAACATTTCAGCTTGTTTGGGTCTGTTTGGATTTTTCCTGAACCGGTTCACCCATCCCTAGTTTCACCTCTACACCACATGTACCTGTATCTGCCAACATTAGGCCTACTACCTACAACTCTGTAGGATCACTACCACTGAAAGTGGGTCCACTATGACAATATCTAATCCACTAGACTGCTCCTCTGTTATGCAGGGCCCTATTATGTCACTGAGTTCTCACTGCACTGCTTAGCTACCACTCTGTATAGGCCTGCATCACTGTTCTTGTTGTATTGCTTAACTAACGCTATGTATAGGCCTTCCACACGGTATTATAATGAATGTACAATACTTGCTAACATCTAAGAATTGTCACTCTGTATGTCCTACTACTATTTATGTATGTCACTTGTAACTAGAAGTGGAGCCTTTGGAAATGAGTCTATGACTCAAAGGTTTGTAATTCTGATTTATGCAATAGGCACGGACATAAATCCTATGAGATAAATCTGAGCTACTATGGGATAAATTCAAAATTTAACATTTATCCACAATGTAGATGCATCATCACAGATTTATTCACATAGTAGATATGTCACAATCACTCCGGAACTCATTTAGAATGTTCAGCCTCAGTACCAGTATTAACTATATTCAAATGCAAATAACTTTAAAACAAAAAAAGACAGCATAGTGCTATGAGCATGAAAGTTGTGCAGCACAAAATTTTCTACAAAATGAGTGGTATTTAATTTATAGATACCTTATAGATTTTTTGATAATTAGCAAAAACACAGCAGAAAATTCATATTTTTTTTATTTTGTCCGCAAACAAATGTAAATAACTTTAAAATGAAAAATTATAGCATGGTACTGAGCGCACAAAGCTTATTCAGCACAGAAATATCTACAAAATGAGTGGTATTTCATTTATAGATACTTTTTAGTTTTTTCAGAATTAGCGAAAAACAGCAAAAAATTCAATTTTTGTGCACTGTTTCATCAAACAAATGCAAATAACATAAAAACAAAAAAGATAGTAGGTACTTTGAGCACAAAAGTTGTTCAGCATAAAAATATCTACAAAATGAGATGTGTTTTGTTTCTAGATTCCTTTTAGATTTTCTATAATCTGAAAAAAATGGCAGAAAATTCAATTTTTATTCACTTTTTTGACTAACAAATGCCCCCTACAAAAGCAAAAACAAAAGAATTGCATAAATGGAATATGCAATGGAAAACTCGTGTAATAAATTATTTATCTGTACTCGAGCAGTTTGACCTCGGACACCACACTCATTGTTTACGCCACTCGTGAGGTTACCCGAGGTCAAACTGCTCTTGTGCAGATAAATCATTTATTACACTTGCTTCCATTGCATATGCCTTATATATCTAATAAATAAATAAAAATCCCTACTCCTCTGTGACAAAATGACAATTTTAGAAGGGGCCACGGACATGTTTCAAGCAAAATCAGGAACTAGTGTTGCCAGGATATTATTCTATCAGGTTGGATACCATCGTATCCCATAATTTTGGATAGCCTCGGATGGCATAGACATCTAAGCAAGGATCCAGCCTACTAGGATCCACAGTAAGTATCTGCTGTATCCAGGATCTGATGGGTCCGACCTAAGCATCCAAGTATCATCAAAATGTTTATTGTGTGGCTAAAAAGCCTTACAATGACAAGTACAATAAATTAGAATAATACAAGTACAAAATGTTATTAGAAAAACATTACATAAAATTACAAATATGTTATAATACATACTGACACATTATAGGTATCTAAAATTGGAAAATTAACTCCAGTCATATAACATTCAAATTCCTCCTAATTTTATCTGCTGCTAGTGAAAATTTGGCAAGTCGTTCCACTGACCAGACGTCATTTGTATGAAACAAAATATTGGTTAACAAATTTTTATCTGTTGGATACATCTCATTTAAAAAGAGGGACCTAACCAATAAGTCCTTTGTAGCTGATACCAAGTACAGTCCCATAATATATGTATGAGATTCTCCTCTCCCCCCCCCCCCAAGCACAGTCACAATCACCAGAGGTATATCCTTTGGTTTTATATCAATAAAGCAGGACATTACTTTTTGCTTGTTCAAATTTATAACTGGAGAACGTAGCTCTCATCCTACTATCTGTCAGAATTTCCAAATAGGGTTTCAAACCAAAATAGTAATTGTTTTCTGAAAACCATTTTGAATAGTGTAATGATTTAATTAATTGTAAGTCTTTAGTAATCCAATTATTTACAATTTTCTTTGTAATGTATGATTTGTATTTTAAACTAAGGAGAATCCCTTTTTCTGTTACCCTTTTGAGGTTATTCAGTTTATTATCAATCATTATTTTCATTAAAATTGTATACCATAATTTATGTTTGATACCTGTATTATACCACTTTTCTTTCTCCCCTTACAGCTATAGGTGTCAGTGATGAGATTTCTTTTCTAGTCAAAGTGAGCCAATAATTTATTTTCCCAGATTCCATTAGAGCTTCCATATTATTCAGTCCTAATTCTGATCTCAAGTACACGGCAGGACAAGTACTTTGTTTAAGTTACTTATGTCCCATATTTCAGAGCCATAGAGTAACTGTGAATCAAATTTCACTTTTATGACTTGTATCAAAGGTTTTAGTCATCCCACCATATTTTAAATTAAAACGAACAAGTCCCGCTACTGTGCTTTTTAACTTATCTGACAGAATTTGAGAGTATTGCATCCAGTTAGTATTTTCTTGAAAATATACTCCTAAATAAGAATACCCTTTAACCCTTTCCCATCAGGTATCCGACCATCGGATACAACTCCGACCTTGGATACCTGGATCTGACGACTGATCCCCAGCCATCTGACTATGGATCCGAAATCCAACTTTGCTTGGATCACAGTCTGACTCGAAGGAAAATACCAGCACTAAGCAACAGAGGATAGCCAAATCTACGGAAGCACAATCTAAGCACCACTATCAGGTCCATCCCTGAAAATCAGGGGCATTTGAGAGGTACAGCACAGAGGACTGCAAAACTCTGACTTCTGAAACATCGGCTGGTGTGTTAGAAAGTACAACATACTGGATGCTGCTTTCCTTCAACAAATGAAGGATCTGACTCCAGTAAGAGCATTTCAGCAAGCAATTGATGCCAATACAGCGGGCAGAACAAGAAAAGCAGTAAAATTGTACTGGCTTATTAGCACGGTGTCAGCATTGCCATTCATGACACTGGCAACCCGGGTTCAGGCGTGAGCCCAGGACATTGAGGGGGGGTCAGCTAGGGGAAGGAGGACGCATCCCAGCAGACCCTCTTCTACACATAGGGGAGGATGTCTGGCTCCTGCTACATAACCACTGCCTGGGGACTCAGGATGGGGTGGTGCAGCTCATACTTCACCGTGACAGAAGGAGGACATTGGCCTGACTCCACGTGTCACACTTTGTACATGAATGCACCAGAGTCTGTCAGGTGCCAGTGTCCATGTTGGTGGGAGACAACAAAAAGTGGAGGAAAAATACAGCAGTTGCTGTGGCATAAGGGCCCCAAGATACACTTTGCCCATGTGACTCCCCCCCCCCTTCTGTCATTCCAATCTTTAGATTCCATTGTGATAGGGTGTCCCACCTCATCATGGGGGGTAAGCTGTGGAATTCGGTGTTGACAGAGATCGGAATGGTGGAAATGGGATGGAAAGCAGCACCTATGGAGGAGTGCAGGGGAGGGCAGCCTGACCATAACAGGTGCACAAATAGATAAAAAAAAAACAGTAGTAAAATTATTAACTTGGCAAGAGTGGCAGATGTCAGGCCTGCAGCCAGCCCAGAAAATGGTCGGGCAGCAGCTGGGAATCTTAGACCTAATTTACTAGATGAAGTGTAGCTCTGTCTTGGCTGGTGGACACCTTTCAGTTAGGGAGAGGGCAGTCTGTCATTACAGTTGTATGACATTAGGAAGCTGAGGGGACAAGGACACACACACACACACCTATGTGCAAGTGTGTGTTCATCACACTGACGTGACAGACATTAGCTAATGTCTCCTGGATTCCCCTGTAATTCCTTGTGGTTTATAGTGTAGCACCAGTGATGCAGTCCTAAAATTTACGCAACCTGCATTTTGATTTATTGATGCTTTCTATTAATACCATGCCGGGAACGGAGCTTGTACAATTAATGCTGGCACCCAGGTGCAGTACTAATGAGATGCTGTACTATTGAGGTGTGCCATCCTTCAGATGAGACATTAAACCAAAGTCCTGTCTGCCTTCCCTGGTGGCTGTTCAGGTGGACATTCAAGATACTATGACACGTCTGAAAAAGAGTAAGGGAATTTCCAGGCCAGCTTTCCCCCATTCACTAAAAAACGCCACCAACAGCTTCATCTCTTTCACTTCCGGTTGGTTTGCATATGTATCCACCCCCCACCCCACCCCCAAGGACGAGGCTGAAAATGTGCAGTATTACCTAGCCCTCCTTTTTTGGTCAACAAAAATTAAATAAAATAAATACATTTTGTTTTATATTTTCAGTTTCTGCTCTCTGTAACATTTTTAAATATATTCTTTTTATTTATTTATTTAAAATAATTTACCAGGAAGGATGAACTAAGCTAAAATAGCTAATTTCCTGATGTGTCCTGGGGAGGTGAACAGGAGAGCACGACAACAATAAGTTACAACAAATAAGTTGCAATAAGCAAAACAGTACAAGTTAACAATAAACAGTAACAAAAACAAATTATACAATAAAGTGCAGACGGTGGCAAAACTGTAGGCTAAGCAGAGCACTGCTGAGTACAGCAGGTAGTGGGGAATGGGAGAGAAAAGGGGGCGGAGGGGATTGCTGACTTCTGGCAGGTGAAGGGGTACAGGGGATGTGGAGTTGGGGGTTGGTAAAATAAATAATGCCCAAACCAAGGTAAGGGACAAGTGCAGGAGTGAGAAGAGAATTCACGTAGGAGCGATTTGAATGAGTGGAAGGAAGAAGCAGTGTGAATGGGAGAGATACCCACAGTTTAGGGAAGCGGAAGGAGAAAGCAACTTTTTTTTTTATACATTTATTTCTTCACCCCTAGCCAGAGGAACTCTCTCCAGCATCTACCCAACCTGCTCTCTACCTCCCTGCTGTGGCAACCGCACCTACTCCCTCACTCCTACTAGGCTACACCCCCGGATCTATGCCCCCACGAGGAAGGGCTGCCCTATCCTCCCAGGGCGCTCTATCTCACAGTATAGTGAGCCTTGAAGTTGAAGTGCGGGGACCAGGGAGAATGAAGAGCCCAGCGTTGGGAGTGTGGTGCTGGCAGCAGTGCCTTCGCCTATCTTCTGGAGGTTTTTTTTTCTGTTTTCTGTTTCTCCCGATGCTCGGTCGTGCAATGACATCAGTGGTACGAATGCCAACGCCCACTGCAGCACCTCCCCTCGCTATGTGTAGCGACGCAAATTCGGCATTCCCCCGGTCTCCACCAGAGGTTGCCCCTGTGCGACGCATCCCCTAGAGCCCACCCCAGGAAGAGAGAGCAGTCCTATGGACGCTCAATCTCTTCCCTCCACTGCCAACCCCCAATGGCCTGAGCTCGTTCCCGAACTCGGGTCGCCGGCGTAGCGCGAGGTGTGGCATCCAGCACCTCAACCCTCAGTGCCACTGGGCCGGCAGGAGAAAGCAACTTGACCTGAGGAAGATTTTATTGAGGGGAGTGCCAAGGAGAGAGAGTCAGAGTTATGAAGGGAGTAGCAGGTGGCGGGGGTGGATTGAGGACAGAGGGAGGAAAGTTGAGGGGAAGGGGAACAGACCTGAACCGCAATTTAGAGCTGAAGGTAGTGCAAAGAATAAGGCACCTAGTGTCAAGGGATGGCAAGGAGAGGGAGGAATATGCTATGTATGTTTGTATATCATTATAATGGGCACGTTTTTGGCAGATTAATAAATTTAACTGAACCGAACACTGTCGGGGGGGGCATCATTTGCATACAGCATATGCACATACTGTACGGCATGGATTTAGGAATGGCTCACTTGGCCCCCTGTCTGTGTGATAGTGGTGCAGGTGAGGAGTGCAGCGGACATCCCTTAATCCATCAGTGCTCCTCATTACAGGCCAGGAATAAGTGATGCCAATACACTGGAAACCAGAAACAGTGCCACAGCCCTGGGTGAGAGGGTGATGAGTACTAGGTACAGGGGATTGTTCCTGTATAGGTGGTGGTGGGGACTACTTGGGGGTTACAGAGGGTAGAGTCACCATGGATGACCAACGAAGTGGTCCCCTTACAGGAACTGTGACTGCTCAGAAACTGGCAGAGTGCTATGAATCTGTGAGACCATGGCCATGACCACCCTTCCAGCCTCACAAACCTGCCCAGGACACAAGCATCCCCTGTGCATATAATAAAATCATCCTGCAAGGGTCACTGCTGAGGATACCTCTCAACTGTCCCTGATTACGAGGGAGCGTCCTTTTATCCCTCAAAATTGCTGTTTCCCTCATGGAAAAGGTGCTGCCCACACAGAGAATGTGCTGTAAATTCAGACTTTGAAGCAAATCTTCATTATATTCTAAGATGCTAAATCGAAAATTAACTTTATGCAAGTCAACACAATGGTTTCCACTGTGTTCCAAGCTTCTACCTCTATGTTTGAGGCTGTGTCTCTTATTATGAGGGTCACCGTTCCTCATTGTCCCTCGTTTTGAGTGTCTGTGTCCCTCATTTCAGTGACAAAGAGTTGAGAAGTATGCCGCTGAGCCGGCATGGAGGCACCGTGCTGCCAAATTGGTGCCCCCACATCTGTCTGGGCTCATTTGCATATGCCAGAGTAGCACATGAGTCATAACAGGGAGCTCTGTCCCTGCATTCCAAGTTGGGGGCTACCAGTTAGGCCCTCTCAGGCCAAGGCACAATCAAGGAGGTTCAAAACAGCTGGTTGAACAGGGACCCACTTTTCCAAATATGAAATCACTTTATTGCATGCTGAACCGTGGGCCTTTTGTACCCTGCTGGAATAACATACCCTCAGTATGCATCTCTTTAGTTTCATTTCTTCCTTTTCCTCCCGAGCTGTATGCACCTACAGTACCTGCAATGCACCAGTGCAATATTTACACAAACATGCTATAAAAAGCATTCCTATGAAAAACAAATGTAACTGCCGCACCCTTGCCTAGAACAAACACAAATAAGGAAGCTGTGTCATTGACTTTGATTTCACTGGCATTTGAAAAAAGTTCCCTTTCCTCTGACATTTCTGGAGAATTTTGCATTTTTTCCTCCTCAAAATCACCTCAATTTTATGACCGATGTTACCCTCACTTGCAAGGCTTTCTGCTGTCACAATCTTCATTTTCAAAAGGCTGCTTTGGCTTGGCTCCCAGATTTTATTTTTATTTTTATTTATTGAAAATCAGAATTACAGTCCTTTGAGTCATAGACTCCTTTGCAAAGGCTCCACGTGAGTACAAAAGCACACACATTACTTTTAAACATATTATACATAGGTCACAGTACAGTGTATTTACATTGGTTGGTTATCATCTCTAGGATCTTAGAGGACCCTGGGTCATTGTAGTGAGACAAGACTGGTTACAGATTCAGAGGGTCCTTTACAGAGCCCTGAGTTGAAATTAATATACAGCTAGGTTATAGGCCTGGGGACGTAGTCAGGGGATAAGCTAGTCATTTATCATATTCTGACAAGGGGGAGGAATGTTGGTTATAGCCACAGGCCTCTGAGTCAAGAAGATGGCTCTTGATACCAGTTTTAAATTGGCAAAGACTAGGGGCCAGGGAGATGGAGGGTGGTAGGTTGTTTAGCCAGAAGGGAGCACGATAATGAAAATACCTTTGCCCTAAAGAGGTCCTGCAGTGGGGGACTAGGAGGGAGGTGATTACAGGGCACCTAGGGGTCCTCCTGTGTGGGGCTGGTTGAATGAGGGGGTACAATGGTTGGTACAATGGTTTCAACAGACTACTCCAGTTTAGTTCCTCCATGGATAAAATGACATCAATATCACTTTCTTTGGAGAAAGTGTTTGTGCCATGCTAATTTGGAAATATTTTACTCAACAGACAATATCCAAATGAGGGTGTAATGGTGACAGTATCACCTTCACTGGAAAAAGTGATTGTGCCAGACAAACTTGGAAACATCTTACTCCACCGGCAATATTCAAATGAGGATGCATCTAGTGTAACTAGAGAATTGCATGCCTTAGAGTAACTACTACTCAGGCGTGCACTCTGTGAACAATTGTTTACTTTTTCTTTCTTTGTTTTTCCATATCACTTTTTCTGACTCCTGAGTGCTGTCTGGGCTGTCAGTCCCTGTTCACCTTCGTGATTAGCTACCATCTCCGCCTAGGGCTAACTTTCCATGGAATTCCCTCAAGGCTTGCTCCCCGTGGCAGGGCCAGGAAGAGGGGGCTGCCCCCCCCCACCCCATGTCTGGATCCAGTTTCAACAAATGCAGGGTCCTGGGGTATGTGGGTGGGGCTTTCTGTTGCTCAGCCCCTGATTTTCCCTGGCTTCCTTCCTTCCTGTCCCTGTGGTTGGTACGCTTGCACTGGCATGGACATACAGTGTGAAGACACTGTGCATACTCTGATGGCTGTGCCCCGCCCTCCTAAAAGCGAGCACCTGCTGTGTCACCTAGCCTCTGCCAAGTGGCAGTCAAGCAGCAGCACACATTGTCCCTTTTCCCCAAAGCAGAAGAGCCATCCATGAATGCTCAATCCTCCCAGCCAGCCCCTGGCAATCCTGGTTCATTGCTGAACCTGGATCACTGGCATGGCAGGAAGTAAGGCAACCAGCACCTCAGCCTTCCATGCCAATGGACTATCTACTTCTTCTTTTTAAACATGATTTGTTTATGTTGGGGGACTCTTCTCCCCTCCCATTTTTTTATTGAAATATTAGTTTAATATGTAGTTCAATAAAACATTGGGGGGGGCAGAGAACTTCGAGACATCTAAATCTCTAGCTATGCTCAATGCACCCTCATTTGGGTATTGTCTGTTGAGTAAAATGTTTCCAAATTACCATGGTACAAACGCTTTCTCTAAAGGAAGTGATATTGACGTCATTTTATCTATTGAGGAGCCAAACCAGAGTAGTCTGTTGAAACTGAACATCTGTAAATGTACAGTGATGTGCCCATATTCTTTGTTTTTTCTTCCACCCTGTGTTTATCCTCCTGTTTCTTCCAACCGGGCACCTTCTGATGGCGACCCCCAATCCTGTCACCCACTTTATCCAGGACTTCCCCATCTGCTTCTGATCTCCATGGGTGGATGCTGTGGGCTCTGGTGCAAGGCTGCAGGGCAGCAGTGATCATCCTGCTGGCTGAGGCACATTTTCCTTCTGTTTTTCCCTGGTCTCTGAGGTTGGCACACATGCACTGTTGTGTACTTACTGTGTGAAGACACAGCACCCTCTCAAAGTCTGTGTCCTGCCTTCTAGAGAAATGACCACTTGTCGTGCCACGTAGCCTCTCGTAGGTGGCAGTCAGACAGTGGTACATGCTATACTCTCTCCTGATGGAGGACAGTTCTCTATGGACATTCAGTCAGCCTTCCCCCAGCTGGCCCATGTGCAATCCTAGTCCATTTCTGAACCTGGGTCGCTGATAATCAGGCAGCAGTGATACTGCTTTGGTACTCACTCAGCCTGCCTGTATTCTTTGTAAACTGTATTACTGTTGTAAGGTTTGCTCTCCTGTTTACCTACTGTATGACTGACTTACATGGAGGGGGGGAAGGAAGGAAGGAAGCAAGGAGGAAAGGAGGAAACCCCGCGTTCTTCAAGTAGTTAATTGATGGGTCCTCCTCTGTGGCTGACATTACTTGTAGGTCATAAAGAGGACAGAGAAATGTTGAGAGTTCCAGAAACTTCAGAGCTGCAGGAGGGAGATTTTGCATTGGCAGGTGTTCCAAGGCATATTCCTTTCCCTTGGCCCGCATCTATGCCCTAACAGCTTTGGGGTGATTTCCCATTACTGACTAGTCCTGCTATTCGTGACATCTTGTGTTATTTATTATCCCATGCACTGTATACTATTTATGTATTGTATAAGCAATA
Organism: Neoceratodus forsteri; assembly: GCA_016271365.2. Lineage (NCBI taxonomy): Eukaryota > Metazoa > Chordata > Ceratodontiformes > Ceratodontidae > Neoceratodus > Neoceratodus forsteri. Next base: position 106,104,702 of record JADMNL010000028.1, read on the forward strand.
AGACATGATGGGGTGTGCATAGAACAGAATTTAGGCATTCCCAGGGGTGTAGTGAAGCACGAGGGCACAGGCTGAGTGCCTTCAGCCCCTGAAAATGCGGTAAAATCTGTTTCTTGCACATCCCCAGAGTGTCTTATTGCACTTATAAAATAGGCTCCATTTTTAAAGTTTTTACAGTTACAACAATCATTTTTACAGGCAGAAAAAAAGATTTGATTATGTAAATTTATGATAAAATAGTCCTTCCGCCTAGTACAAAGTGACATCATTATTTAAGTACTGGACAAAGTTTGTCCTTTGCTGGCATCAGTAGTACTGGTTTTGTTGCCAGCATGTATCCCCTTGCACTGTTGTGAATTTTTTTTGTGTGTTTGTGTGTGTGCTTAATGGGAAGGAACTGCGTATATACAGTGGAACAGTAGAGAGAGCAGTGTTTTTGTTTGTGAACGGGACATTTGGCAACACGGCAAGATTGGGCAGGGACTGTAGAGGCGGTAGCGACACACAGCAGCTGGAGGTCTTGTCCCCCCCAAAAAAAACAACAGACTGTATTTAAATGAGGAAGATAATGGGGAAAACATATACAGAACAAAAAAGAAAAAATAATTGAGGCAATGTCCCTCCCATTCCAGTTATGGAGCCGGTACCCCGGTTGAGAGGAGGAAGTCAAACTGTTTGTAAAAATAAAAACAGCATAGATCGAGTTTTGGTTGACTTGACTGGGGGATAGCCAGAGAGTCAGAGACTTAGAAGCAGCAGCAGGACTCAGGGAATCGCCAGAGCTATGTTATGAGGAAGAGTTTTTTTTTTTTTGGTTCAGTTGCGTTAGCAGTGTTATGCTGAGGTTTCAGGTGGGGAGTAGAATTAGCAGCAAGTGGACACACAAAACGGCAGTTGGGAAGTGAGATGTGCATCAGCGTGATCGATAAATCAGCACTTTCAGTTGGCGGCTTTGTCGGGGTGTTTACGGCAGGTAAAGCATGCCGGCATCAGCAGGGCTAGCCTTTATTTGCACAAACTCAGCGATCAGCACCAGATTTGCATGATTGTCCACAGGTCTGGGTGTGCCATGTTAACGAGGGGAAAAATGTTGGCTTTTAAAAAGTCAGCATTCCAACAGCACATTGATTTTTTTCAATATGGTGCCACTTGCAGGAACTTATTACCTGTGCATGGAACAGAGTTCATGCACAGGTAATAACCAATCAGAAGACAGTATTTTCTCTGCCCATTTTATAATTGAGTTTACTATCCTGTGCACTATATACTACGTATGTATTTTTTGAGTTTACAACTTGTATCCATGTCAGAGGTGTCAGCGTGGCTCAGTTGGTAGCACATTCACTTCTGTGCTAGAAGGTTGAGGGTTCTAGTCCTACACTGGGATTTGGATCATACCATAAAAGCTGGCACCTGAGTACAGTGCTAGGGGTGTGTTGTACTGTCAGAGCGTGCCATCTGATGGATGAGACGTTTACTCCGTTATTACTCAATGGGCATTATTACATTAATGGATAGGTGGCAGAGGATTGTGATAAATGGCACGCACTCTGATGGAACAGTGACCAGCGGGGTACCATAGGGTTCAGTATTGGGACCAGTCCTGTTCAACAGCTTCATAAATGACATTGCAGAAGAGCTTTTGAAGGAAAGGTATGTCTTTTTGCAGACGATACCAAGATCTGTAATAGGGTGGATACCCAGGAAGGGTGGAGAAAATGAGTAGGGACCTTAGAAAACTTTAGGAGCAGTCAAGGGTATGGCAGCTGGCGTTCAATGGCATAAAAGTGCAAAATCATGCACCTGGGGCATAGAAACCCAGAAGCGAGTATAAAATAGAGGGGATATACTATGATTTGCCGACTTCCAAATGCCCAAGCCTTACAATCCCAGTGCCGGCAGCCCAGAGCACAGAATCCCAACAGGAGACGGCCACACTCCCGACAGTTCTGGGGGGGGCTCCTCCCCCTCCACCTAGTAATAATATATACTAACTCCAGGGTGCCATACTGTGGGAAAATGTGGCCTTCAGAGGGTCCTCACAATGCCAGGATTCCATGCTTTGGGCTGCTGGCACCAGGATTATAAGGCTTGGGCATTTGGGAATCGGCAATTTGTAGTACACCCAAGGGGGGGGGGATTACTGTTGGTCACTAAGCAGGAAATAGACCTTGAGGTTATAATATCTGATGACTGTAAAGTTGCAGGGCAGTGCGACAAGACAGTGCATAGGGAGAGGCATCACAAGCAGAAGGGGGGAGGTGATGTTGCCACTGTGTTGATAATTGGTGAGACCACACCTAGATTATTGGGTACAGTTCTGGATGCCACATCTCAAAAAATACATAGATGGGTAGAGGCAATCCAGAGGAGGGCAACTAAAATAATACATGGGTTGCATGATAAACCGTATGAGGAGAGACTGAGGGATCTCTACATGTACGCCCTGGAGTAGAGGGGAGACATGACAGAGACCTACAAGTACATCACTGGGGTGAACAGGGTACAACGGGAAGCCTGTTTCCAGTGAAGAAATGCAACAGAACATGAGGACATGCAGTGAAGCTAGAAGGGGGGAAGTTTAAGAGGAATGTGAGGAAATACTACTTCACTGCAAAAGGGGTGGATGCCTGGAACAGCCTGCCACTAGAGGTAATGGGGAAGAAACGGGGGGTTCAAACATGCATGGATAGGCATATGTGAATATTGGTAAATAAAAGGGGGGGGCATCACCACAGATCAGTTAGTGTCTGCTGGGACAGAAGAGGCAGGGAACAACTGGACAGACTGGATGGGCAAAGCGGTCCTTTTCTGCTGACAAATTCTATGTTTCTGTGTTTAACCAAGCCTATTTTATTAGTGGGATAACACACTGCGGGTTGTCTGGTCATAAGGAAAATAATACATTTATCAGGTGGTTGCAGTGCAGCACTAAGCTATGCCTTGTGCCTAGCAACCCTCGGGGTGTGCATTATTTCATTATAACCACACACCCTGTCATGTGTTATCCCTTACGTATAAGAAATGTCCTACTGTATAACTGCACTGTCTCCCAGGAGGGGAGTAGCTGAACAAGGAATGCAAAGAATAAAGTGCTTGTGCATAAAGTGAGGTCCCCCATCCAGGGTCCTGTAGCTATAAGGTGTCAACTCTGCTGTGGTTTCACTAGTCTGCCCCTCACCTGGGATCAGTCACGGAGCACACTATGACATTACCACTACCACATGGCTGGAAGATTTGAGTGGACAATGTCGTAACAATTTTAATAGGCCTACGCAACCAGAGTAGTGTTATGCCTGTGCAACTGTGATAACTGTTTGGCCGTTTGCACTCTGTATTCCATGGGGAATTACCACCCTGTAGGGCTACCGAAGGCAAGGAACCCTCGAAGAGGTGCCATGGGAAAGATTCCCTTGGCTAAAGGGACTGTAGGAAGGAGCTCCCCGAGGAGAGAGGTGTACTGCTGGAGGAGGAGGGGAGGATGGTGGGGCAAAGAAAAAGTGCTTCAGAAGGAGGCTGGGAGGAACTGTTTATATAACTCAGGAAGGGGGTGTGGCTGGTTGCTCACCCCACTGAACTACAGGCATAGCCTTTCAAAAGTGGTTACTTCTTGTTGGGCATGGCTTTCCATCCTAACTATACAGCAGTTTTAACACAGTTCAAAGGTCATAGAATGCTGCTATACCCTTCTGTGGTACAGCAGCTTTTTTAAATTAGAACTGAAAGTTGTGCCTCCAGCCATTTTACTTTAATTTTCCCCTACACACGTACAGAACCCAGACCCACCCCTAACAAAATATCTTCTGTTGTTTCATTGATTACAAAAAAAAACAGTAACCTACCTCTTACCTGACTAGGTTTTCAGGTGCTAGGTGATAGTGGGTTTCAGTTTTTTTTTTTTTAATAATAACAAACTGAAGAGAAAAAAGCATTTTTGTATGTTATGTTTTATACCATATACAAAATAATACATGGGCAACCATACACAGCTAGCTCAGCTATTCCATTCAATTTCAAGGTTCTGATGACATGGGACCACTCAAGTTTTGCTTTTGAGGTCCATCAGAATCCCTCAATAGAAACATGGCTTTGTTGTTCATGTTTGCTTATGCATTATTCTCTATATTGCATTACTGGTTAAGTTTAAAAATGCCCCCTCTGACTCTGAAGCTCAGGATCCCATTAGAGGTGATGTAAAAAGAATCCTGGATGACCCCCTTCTATGATGGAGGGCCAGAAGTACCTGACATCCAGGGGTCAACTAAATATGTTTAAAAGGAAAAAAGTAAGTTATTACCTTCAGCTGAACTACATTAGCAGACAGCATAATGTGAGGCTGGGTAGTATGTGCTTCTAGAGCCACGATTCGCCAGCTATACTGTGGATTCCATGGATTCAGGCAGGATCTGTCTGTTGACTTCCAAATTTGAAACATGGGAAATATTTTGATTTCCAAGGTTGGACCCGTGTAAGTTTTTAACTTCCTCGTGTAACCCCTAGGTGGTGCTATCCCAAGGGCTACTACTCCTGCCTGTGTGGCTAGTTGCAGGTTGAGAGGCCTGGGTACTGAAACGGATGCCTCCACCGGGAGGACAGGGTTGTTGGTAACAAGGCTAACCTGGGTACAGCCCTCCGGAACACTGTAACCCCCCTCTTTCCCCTCTAGTGGCCTATTTATTTATTTCGTTTTTGTTAACCGGGTAGGTACACTAGACAAGTTATATGCCTATTTTCAGGAACGACCCGGGGGGGGTATAACAGGTACATAAGTACAACAAAGCAGGAGAGTAAACAATTATACATTTGATTGTAAGGTATACAGAGTCAACAAAACTGGGGGCAAGATACATTTGTGAATTAGGTACTTAGTCAACAGAGCAAACAGAAGAATAAGGTGCGTAGGATAGATAATATGCAACAAACACTTTCACTGTAGCCCCTATTCAGCATACAATTCCCCACACTGTTTGCACTTACCACCAGGGCTGGTTCCACCAGTTTGACCCTGGAGACCCCCTGTAAAACAAGGTTAAGCACAGCAAATCACAACAGCACAGTGCTTTTGGTACAAACTGGAACCATAGTCAAATTAAATGCAAAAAGAGTTAGATCTGATTTATTCAGGGGAATTGAACAAGGGCCGGGCGTAATCAGGTTGATTGATTCGAAAACTGATCTAGTCAGGCAATTATGCATACACTTTTAGTCCCTACATAGTCACACGCTCTGGGTACCTAGTTGGAAGTAAGGTGGGCTAGCCTGGAACATTGCCCGGGGTAGAACAGCATCACAGCCGGTTGGGGACCTGTGATGAAAAGAAAAGGCATGCACAACCACACACAATTTGTAATCCAGAGTCTGAAGGCTCAGTTCATGAAAGGAAAAACAACAATGCAATCAGATGACAACACTTGAGATTTAGCTTTTGTTGCAGGGAGCTACCCTGATTGTTATTCATGCTACCCAATACAAGACACAGGCTAGATGAAATGGAGACTACAGGATGATAATAAATAATAATAATAATAATAATAATAAAAGTTTATTTATTAAGTGCCTTTCAAGCACCAAGGCGCTGTACAAAATGAAGCACTAAAACCAGAAAACAAATATAAAATCAAATCACAACAGTCTAATTAATTAACAATAAAAACCAAGAAATGTATGTAAAATCAGGAAACGATAATCTTAAGTAATAAAAACATGATTCCAAAGATGGGTCTTAAGTTCACGCTTGAAGGTCTCCACGGTCATGCATTCCCAAAGCTGGTGAGGCAGAGAATTCCAGAGGGTTGGATCAGTGAACATAAAAGCCCAAGCCCCAGAAGATTTTAAAGTCACCCTCGGAACCTCCAGCAACCCCTCATCAGCCGAGCGGAACTGTCGTGCAGGGGTATAGGGGATCAGAAGCTCTTTCAAGTAGTCAGGGCCAAGTCCGTGCAGGGCTTTGAAGGTCAAAAGACCTACTTTAAAGGTGATCTGCCACTATATAGGCAGCCAGTGCAGATCGCGCAAAACAATGGGGTAATGTGCATCCTTCTTGGTACCCCTGTCAACAACCTAGCAGCAGCGTTCTGCACTAGCTGCAAGCGGCGGATATCAACCCCAGGAAGCCCCAGGTAAAGGGAGTTGCAGTAGTCAAGGCGAGGGGTCACGAAGGCGTGGACCAACACAGGTAAATCGGAGGACAGAACGAAGTGCTTCACCCTGGCAATATTCCTAAGATGGTAAAAGGCAGACTTAATGACTGCTGACACCTGATGATGAAGGGCTAGCCCGTCGTCAAGTACAATTCCCAGGTTACGCACTCGTTCAGAAGTAAGGAGCTGATTCCCCCCCACCCAGGAATAAACCGGAAGGTAGGTCAGACCTCGACCCCTCTATCCTATACCCCAGGTCCACAACCATAACCTTGGTCTTACCAGTGTTCAACTTTAGCCAGTTCGAATTCATCCAATCATGGATTTCAGTGAGGCAGTTTTTAAATACCGAGAAAGCAATATCCTGGTCGGGTGCAAAAGACAGGTAGAGCTGAGTATCATCAGCATAGCAGTGAAACCTCAGCCCATACCATCTTACAATGTCTCCGAGGGGCAGCATATACACTGCAAACAACATGGGGGAAAGCATCGAGCCCTGGGGAATAATGACTGGTTTGCCAGGAGAAGCAGGGCCCACATGAATCACCGAGGTGTCATTCCTGTTTGAGATGGTTGAGCAGGAGGCTGATCCCCTGGCGAGTCTCTCATCGATGATGGTTTCTGTGCCTGAAGTAGCTGGCTGGGCCAGGTGCTAAGGCCCAGGCCGGGTGGAACAGTTTGGATTTAGAGTTTGGTAGTGCTGGATGCAGCTTCCAGCAAGCGTGGCACATTTACACAGTGGGGAACCAAATTGCGACCCACTAACAGCACACAGCACATTTATAGTAAAGCAATCACCATGCCACAATGCGGAAGGCAGTTCGGCTGCAATATCAGTGTCTCTGAGCAAAACCGGGAATTCTGTGGTAAATGGATGTCCTGACAGGCTGATCGTGTATAGCAAATCTTCGGTCTTCTTCAGGTTCGAATCTGGTCACTCTTCAGTGGCTTTGTCACACTCCAATTCGGATATAGTCCGATTGCTAACCCTTTCAAAGGAATACCTCTCGAGGGACTACAGGCAGGCAAGCCAGACTCAGCCTTTCCACAATCTCCTGCGTGAACTACGCAGGAGCTGCTGCTTGAATCAATCGAGCTGTTCACTCTTCGAACTCTAACTCCAGACTGACTGCAGCAGGCAGCTTGGGAATTTCTCTTCGGTCCAAAAGGTTTTGGTTGGTTGATCCATCAGTCTGTCAAAGCAAGGGCTCCCCCTCCAGGTGCATTTAGGCGCCAAAGTCTCAAAACTACAATTCCTACAACAATTCCTCCCACAAGACCCCTGGGGACAGACTCCGTTTTAGGGTCCCCAGAGGTACTGATTGGCCCATTCTGGCAGTCCAGGACCAAGATGGTGGTGATAAACAAAACTGTCCATGCTGCAAAGAAGGCAGGTTAGACAAACTACAATATCATTACTATGCTAATAGATAATCAGCAGATAAGTACAGCTTCTAATAGAGCTCCCTCTGCTCAGATAGCATTGGCAGAATCGAGCTATTATCTGGCAACCCGGGTGGGACTCGAGCATAAAAACACTCAGCCCCCTCCCAGATTAAATAAGCACCATGTTATTGGCAGCTCTTAAAGAGACAGAGCACAGAGGCATTGGGCATTCTCATACAAACACTTTTAAAGCGCTAAGACACAGGATAGCAGCCTGGCAGTGGGCATTTAGGCACATCCAAGGAAGACTTTCGGGAACCCCCATTTGTAGGGGGTTACACCCTTCCCTGCCTGGAAAAATCTGGCGTCTGCATCAAGTCTACACCATCACAGTATTGAAGAATCAATATATACAAGACATACATGACATTAGCATACTATGGAAATACTATCTGATGCATCAGTTAATGTAAACTTATCACATTATTATACATTTCACTATACCATATCTTCATTGACAATACTTATGCATGTTTCATACACTATACTGATTTTATTATGATTAACATACTATGAACAGTTACCTATGACTTCACGTTATAACTTCTTGTACAGTAAACAATTTAGAAGGGGGCCCCTCCCTATCAGTTAACTTGGGGCTAGATGGGTCAAGGACACCTTGTTCTGAAGGAAGAACAATTAATTGGGAGGTGGCAGTCAAGCTCAGTTTGGGCAGTGAGCTCTTGGAAACGTAAACACCTTTATGGGACACATTGAGAGGCAAGTCCACAGGCCTCCCAGGGGAATCATAACTAAAATGTAGTACTGGTTTAACAGGTCAACCAGTCCTTTTGGAGGGTACAGATACTGACTCTGGGTGGTCAACACTCGCATTGATTTCTTCTCCTGTAGTGAGGGATGTCTCTGCACTGGTTGAAATGTCCAGATTGGGAACAATATCACCTCCTTGCTCTGCAGACTCTGTTTCCACAATACTTTGCTCATTATTATCTTCTGAAGTGGGCCCAGGTTGCTCATTCTGAGGAGACTCTGGCACAATTTGATTTTGCGGCACTGAAGGGGTGTTGCCAACACTTTCATATTGTTCTACAAGTTCTGGTATGTCACCAGGAAGACTCAAACCATCAGCCCCTTCTTCGGGCAAGTTAAACAGTTCTACAAGACACAGAGAGTCTACAACCTCAGATGTGATACTTTGCACCTCACTTTCAGGGAGCATTGGCTCTAAGGAGGAAGCTGGGGGGTTATGCAGTCCTGAAGGCCCAGCTTCATCCCCACAGTTATACATAGGTTTACCTTGAAACAATTGACTCAGTTCATAGGAAGGGTAATAATAATTGTCACACTCACTATCATCACAGGTGGACTGGCAGTCACTGTCATTCTGGGCCTGCCGGGGGGGAAGGCCTTAGTTCTGGAACAACATGGAAAGGTTAGCTTTGTTTCCTCTTTGCAGCAGCATGAGTCACTGGCCCAGGAGAAGTGTCAGGTGTTGGTTCAGCATCAATAATAACTTGGCCGATGGGCAGTAAGTGATTACAGTGCATGGTCTTGACAGCTTTAGAGTCATTTTCAGGACGCACTTTGTACACAGGTAAAATAATCCAGCTTACTGACTATTACATGTGGAAGATGATGCCACCTGTCGGTGATTTTATGCTTGCCATGCAGTCCCAAGTTACATAATAGCACTTGATCCCCGGGCAACAACTCTTGGGCCTTCACCCGTCGATCATATCTCTCTTTGTTAGCAAGGTTTCATTTGGCAGCCATTGTTTGAGCCAGTTGGTATGCATGGTTCAATTGAGCTTTCAGTTTCTGCACATATTGTAAATACTTCTCAGCTCTGACCCCATCCGGGGAGACTCCAAAGCAGACATCTACAGGCAACCGTGCTTCTCTCCCGAACATGAGGCGATAGGGAGAGAACCCAGTAACATCACTTTTGGTGCAATTGTAGGCATGTAAAAAGGTGCTAATCTGCTGGCTCCAACTGGACTTGTCTTTGGGTTGAAGAGTGCCCAACATATTCAGGAGAGTACTGTGAAAGTGTTCAGGTTGGGGTCCCCCTATGGGTGGTAAGGAGTGGTTCTAGACTTTCACACCCCTCACAGAGACAGCATCTCCTTAATCAATCTGCTTTCAAAGTCTCTGCCTTGGTCAGAATGAATCCGTTGGGGGGCACCATAGTGGACAAAGAATTTTTCCACTAGCACCTTGGCCATGGTAGAGGCCTTTTGATCTTTAGTTGGGAAGGCTTGTGCATAGCTTGTAAAATGATCAGTAACTACCAACACATTGCCAATGTTCTTTTGGTCGGGTTCTGAGCACAAGAAGTCTATGCAGACCAATTCTAGGGGGGTGCTGATAATGATATTGACACAGGAGGCAGCCTTCTAAGGCAGGGCTTTTCTTTGAAGGCAACGACTGCAGGTCTATACATGGTGCTCGACATCTGCCCCTATCTTTGTCCAGTAGAATCGGGATTGTACCAAGTCAAGAGTTCTGTCAATACCGAGGTGCCCCATGTGACTGTGGAGGGACCTCAGTACCAGCTGTTTAAAGGCCGTGGGTAGAACCAACTGTTGCTTGTCTACTTGATCACGATGACCTGCTGTCTCTCTGTATAATAAATGATCATGCAACTTTAACCTGGGGCCTTCCTTGAACAACAGAGCAGTTCGCAAGTCAGGGAAATGCAACTTGGACACATCTTTCCCCTCACGCAGGGCGTCAAGTGCTGGTTTAATTATGGGATCTTGGGATTGAGCCCACTGAATACTGTTGTTATCGAACTAAGGAAGTGTACTAATATCTAGAGCAGAGAAATGGCAATAGGCAGCTGGTATGCAGGTATCAGGAGGGCCCAAGCAATCTACTAGGCAGTCCACTGCATCCACAGACATTTGTTCATCTTTATCAAACTTTTGAAATAAAGCTTTGATGTCAGCTTCAGACAATCTGACCCAATTGTTCTTAGAAGCTGGCCTTTGTGACAGAGCGTCAGCATCAATGTGGTTTAGTCCCGGTCTGTATTCAACAGCATAATCATAAGTTGATAAGGCAGAGAGCCAACGGTGCCCAGTGGCGTCCAATTTAGCTGAAGTCTGCACATAGGTCAGTGGGTCATTGTCAGTCTTCACTAATATCTTTGCCTCATAGAGGTACTCATGAAACTGGTCAACTATGGCCCATTTTAGGGTGAGGAATTCCAACTTGTGGACTGGATAGTGCCACTCTTTGATGGGGTCAAGCTCCTGCTGGTGAAAGCTACAGGTCTCAAGCCATCTTCATAGTTTTGATATAGCACAGCCCCCAGGCATTGCAAACTAGCATCAGTATGCAGAACATAGGGCTTGGTAAGATCCACATAGGCAAGGACTGGGGTGTGGGTGAGCTGGTATATGACTTCAAAGAACGCTGCTTCACATTTGGGTGTCCACCGAGTCCCAAAAGGCTCAAGTGTTCGAAAATACACTTTCTCTTGTTATTTGATAGCCCTCTTTTTGTATTTGCAGTTGGTAGGAGGGTAGCCTTGGGTATAGTCTTTGATGAACCTGCGGTAGTAGCCACAGAACCCCAGGAAATGCTGTAACTCTTTTAGATTGTTGGGCTGGGGCCAAGTGGTCAAAGATTCAACTTTACTGGGATCTGTCTGTATCCCTTCCACAGACACTATGCGTCCCACATATTTCACAGATGTTTGAAAAAACTGGCACTTGTCTATGGATAACTTGAGGCCGAATTCTTCCAAACGGTCGAGGACTTTGAACAGTCTGGTCTCATGTTCCTCTAGTGTGCATCCGAAAACAGTGACATCATCCAAGTACACTAAACATTCCAGCAAGTTCATGTCTCCCACCGCGCGTTCCATCAATCTCCGGAAGGAGGCAGGGGCACCTGAAATCCCCTGTGGCACCCTCAGGAATTTGTGGAACCCCAAAGGACAGATGAAGGCTGTTTTTTCACGGTCCTCCGGGGCCATCGGAATCTGATAAAATCCACTGCGGAGATCCAGTACTGAGAACCACTGACCCCCATTCAGGCAATCCAGGGCATCCTGTATGCTTGGCATGGTGTATTAATCTGGGATAGTCCGTCGGTTGAGGGTCCGATAGTCCACACACATCCTCGCAGATCCGTTCTTTTTACGCACCACTACAATGGGGGATGCATATGGGCTTCTTGATTCTTGAATAATGCCAGCAGTGAGCATTTCCTGTAGGTGCCTCCTAACACCATCTATCAGCAGGGGCAAGGTGTCGGGGCCTCTCTCAGAATGGTCGGTCATCATGCAGGCGTATGTTATGCTCGGCACCATGGACACACCCTGTGTCCCACTCTTTTAGTGAGAACACTTGGTCTCTTTGAGTGAGTTTTCTGCTAATTCAGGTCTTCAGTTTGGCAGACAAAGGGGAATCACCAAAGTCAAATAAGTCCGGGCTCACTTTCTCCTTTTTTGCCAGACTTTTGTTACTGGGTAAAACTGCAGTGTCTGCGCAGTGTACTGTAGCCAGCGTACATCCCCGGTTCACACGAACGTCCCTGTCTGACCTGTTTCTCACTTGCACCATTACTCAGTGGGCATAGGCATGGGCACATGCAGGTAGTGTACTGGGCTTAACCATCAACCCCTCTGGCAGCTTCCCTTCACCAGAGGCATCTATCATGAATATTTTGTTCTTTACACCTCCCTTAGGCAGACTTCTCCATGGATCGTACTCTGGGCATTGGGGGCCAACACCAAAGAGTCAGGATCCTTTTTCCACACTATTCCCACTGCCTCATCTCGGTCCACTTCATTGGGTTTCTGTTGCAAGTCATAAGCCCTTTTGATTAATGCTAGAATTCTTAAGACCCATCCAGTCCATTGCCCTTGTTTCTCATGGCAGGGTTGTGCTAATCTCCCGAACATGTGGGCGTTTGTTCCATTTAACAGGGGAACCCCATCATACAGTCTGGTAGGAATGCATACCAGGGCTATTGTCTCTACTTGTTCATCTACACCAGTTACAGTCGCAGGAAAAGACAGCCAGAGCCGGACATATCCTAGGTAGGGATAAGACTTGTCGCTCAGGCCCCACACATGCAGGCCATCCAGAGATTGCAATGGCACATCAGATAAATGTTTGTCATGCCAGTCCTGGAATACAATGGTCACTTGCGACCCACTATCGAGCACAGCCTGAGCATGGACACCATTGACAGTCACAGTAGTTTCCATTGAGGGGCCTACTATTTTGGATCAGTCTGAAGAGACAGTAGCAGGGGCCTGGACAAACGATTTAGCCACAAAGAAGTTTGAGTTAGGAATTCTTGATCCTTCACTGCGGTTGTTGCCAGCGACCCTCGGCCAAGGTCTCGCTTTCCGAAGCTCCCCTTGAAGTCTGTAAACAACTTTATCTAAGTCTTTCTGAGACCGGCATTCTCTCTTCATATGGCCATCCTTTCCACAGTTGTAACACATGGTAGACTCCAGGGTCATACTTGGAGAGGATATTGCATGAGGGACTGAAGCAGTAGCAAGGGATCAGGGTCCAATATCTGTTTGAAATGGTGAAGGTGACACCACGTGTCTTAACAGTTCCTTTAGGGTGGCAGTCAATTCTTTGAACTCAGCCTGGGGGAGGTCACCCTCAGTAGAAGATGCCTGAGGGTACACTCCCACCCCCATGGCAGTCATGTCCTGAGGGGACCAGGGTCTTTGTCTGCAGTGGAGGCCTCCATAAAGGCACCTGTTGGTACTTTTCTGACTTCTTTCAGCAGCTCATCTCTCCACCACTCAGCCCATGGTAGAATATCCTTAGTGGACTCCATTTCAAAGAGGTCTTCCTGTGCCGTGATCACTTGGGCTGTGCCCACCCCATAATCACAATCTCTTTCTTCACCTTCAACCTCCATGAGTTCTTTTATCAGGTCGCAGTAGTCAGGTGGGTTATATTATGGAGCTTTAACTGGATAATCTGCAATTTAGAGTGATTGGTGTGCTGTAGTATGTGCCCCAGTCTCACATGGTTCAAGTCACTGGTGGCTACTCCACCCTTTCAATAAGCTCTCTGCAGGGCCCTCTCTAGGTGTGTAACATACGCAGACAGACTTTCCCCTCTCCACTGTTTGGTACCTTTGAATTGCCACAAGTCTCCCCTGACTCAGTGCTTCTGAAATTGCCTTCCAGGGCAGACAAGTACTTTTGAGCAGACACCTCAGGATTCGTGGACCTCAGAAATCTAATGGCTTCCAGGGCCGGACCCCTCAAACTTTCCATGATCCTTTTTCGCTTCTCAGCCTCTGCACACTGCCACTCGGGTACCAAGGGGGCAACATAGTCAATCCAGGTCTCCCAGTCATCCTCCCCTTGTGGGGTGGGAAGGGTACCTGAGAACATCCTCAACTTGCGGTACATGTCATGACTAACTGCAGGCACCGATGTAGGTGCAGGCACTGGAGCCGGTACTGGAATGTGCGGTGGTGTGGGGGAAGGTACACCCCCAGGTGGTAGGAATAATTGCTTGAAGTTCTCTAAGGTTTTCCCTTCCTCCTGCAACAGCTTAGCAAATTTCTCTTCAAAAATCTCAGATAATGGTGGGGGCTCATCCTCTAAGGGATCCTTACTATCTTTAGTTATTACCCCCCAAGCAGTTGGGGACCCTTCGGGGCAATAGTCGTTGGCACTTTAGTGTTGTCCACTGGGTCACTACACTCCACAAAGGCCACGAGGGTTTGGGCCGTTAAATCAACCTGCCGACCCACCACCACAGCCTTTTTCAAACCTTTGACTTTGGAGAGAACCCCTTCTACTGTGTCCTTACTAATACTCAAGGGGATGTCTAGTATAAGCACGGCATGATGGGGGTCAACCTCCTGCCCCATACACCACCCCACCAACTGGTGCACAACAACTTCTACTGGTGTGGCCATATTCCAGCAACAATGATTCTAACGGCTGACCACTAGGGGGTGCTAATCCCAGTGGTGTCTCCAAGATATAACCACTAGGTGGCGCTATCCCAGGGGCTACTACCCCTGCCTGCGTGGCTAGTTGCAGGTTGAGGGGCCTGGGTACTGAAACGGGTGCCTCCACCCAGAGGACAGGGTTGTTAGTAACAAGGCTAACCTGGGTACAGTCCTCCGGGACACTGTAACCCCCCTCTTTTCCCTCTAGGGGCCTAGACAATACGCAACAAACACTTTCACAGTAGCCCCTATTCAGCATACGATTCCCCACACTGTTTGCACTTACTACCAGGGCTGGTTCCACCAGTTCAACCCTGGGGACCCCTTGTAAAACAAGGTTAAGCACAGCAAATCACAACAGTACAGTGCTTTTGGTACAAACTGGAACCACAGTCAAATTAAATGCAAAAAGAGTTAGATCTGATTTATTCAGGGGAATTGAACAAGGGAGGGGCGTAATCAGGTTGATTGATTTGAAAACTGATCTAGTCAGGCAATTAAGCATGCACTTTTAGTCCTTACACAGTCACATGCTGTGGGTACCCAGTTGGAAGTAAGGTGGGCTAGCCTGGAACATTGCCCGGGGTAGGCTGGCATTGCAACTGGTTGGGGCCCTGTGATGAAAAGAAAACGCATGTGCAATCACACACAATTTGTAATCCAGAGCCTGAAGGCTCAGTTCATGAAAGGAAAAATAACAATGCAATCAGATGACAGCACTTGAGATTTAGCTGTTGTTGCAGGGAGCTACCCTGATTGTTACTCATGCTACCCAATACAAGACACAGGCTAGACAAAATGGACACTGCAGGTTGATGACTGGTTTGCCAAGAGAAGTAGGGCCCACACGAATCACCGAGGTGCCGTTCCTGTTCGAGATGGTTGAGCAGGGGGCTGATCCTTGGGCGAGTATCTCATCGATGATGGTTTCTGTGCCTGAAGTAGCTGGCTGGGCCAGGTGGCAAGGCCCAGGCCGGGTAGAACAGTTCAGATTTTGAGTCCGGTAGTGCTGGATGCAGCTTCCATCAAGCGTGGCACTTTTACACCGTGGGGAACAAAATCGCGACCCACTAACAGCACACACAGCACATTTAGAGTAAAGCAATCACCGTACCACAATGCGGATGGCAGTCCGGCCGCAATGTCAGTGTCTCTGAGCAAAACCGGGAATTCTGTGGTAAATGGATGTCCTGACAGGCCGATCACGTACAGCAAATCTGCGGTTTTCTTCAGGTTCAAATCTTGTCACTCTTCACTGGCTTTGTCACACTCTAATTCGGATACAGTCCGATTGCTAAGCCTTTCAAAGGATTTCCTCTCGAGGGACTGCAGGCAGACAGGCCAGACTCAGCCTTTTCACCAGTCTCCCACACGAACTACACAGGGGCTGCTGCTTGAATCACTCGAGCTGTTTACTCTTCAAACTCTAACTCCAGAATAACTCACTGCAGCAGGCAGCTTGGGAATTTCCCTTTGGTCCAAAAGGTTCTGATTGGCTGATCCATCAGTCTGTCAAAGCAAGGGCTCCCCCTCCAGGTGCATTTAGGCACCAAAGTCTCAAAACTACAATTCCTACTGGAATTCCTCCCACAAGACCCCTGGGGACAGATTCCATTTTAGGGTCCCCAAAGGTACTGATTGGTCCATTCTGGAAGTCCAGGACCAAGATAGTGGTGATAAACAGAACTGTCCATGCTGCAAAGAAGGCAGGTTAAACAAACTACAATATCATTACTATGCTAATAGATAATCAGCAAATAAGCACAGCTTCTAACAGAGCTCCCTTTGCGCAAATAGTGATGGCAGAATGGAGCGATTATCTGGCAGCCCGGACGGGACTCAAGCATAGAAACACTCAGCACCCTCCCAGATTAAATAAGCACCACGTTATTGGCAGCTCTTAAAGAGACAGAGCACAGAGGTATTAAGGCACTCTCACACAAACACTTTTAAAGCGCTAAGACACAGGATACCAGCCTGGCAGTGGGCATTTAGACACACCCAAGGAAGACTTTCGGGAACCCCCATTTGTAGGAGGTTTACACCCGTTAAAAAATGAACCGAATCCACGACTGTAATTCCCATTTAACCGGTAATCTATGTGCTTGTTCCTTGCCCCTAAGTCAACTATTTAGAGAAACGTGAAGACAGCTAGATCAGGAGGAGCTGTCGGAGAACACACAGTACATGACTGGAGGAGCCCAGGGCAGTGGAGTCAGGATTGGGACTTGATTTTCAGTGTCCTGCATGGTGGTGCACTGTGTCACCAACCTATGCCTCCGTGCTGGGCCCATTCTAAGCACTTTTTTATTTGCAGAATTTGAGCTTTCATAGGCAATTTTTGGAGTGCGACTACATTGGTGACGTCATCTCCTGTTAGTTTTGAAAGGTGCAAATTGCATAACGCTGTATTATTATTCTTTTGCCTGAGTTTTTACCCTTTGGTTCTCCCTGTCCCCGAACTCGTGTTAGGGGGTCACCACTGTGCGCCTTTCCTGTAGATGGAAGGGCAAGTGAGTGACTGCCTTACCAACCAATGAAATTGCTGCTACAAACCTGCACCCACCATTCCTGAAAAAAGAGCACCCCATCTCTATGATGTGCCTAACCCCCCCCCATCAGATGCAGTGTGGAATTCCATGGCTCACAATCAAACCCCCATCTTTTAGAAGGCAGTGTGACATGCTGTTTATACATCATGGGTCCAGCCTGGCAATTGTGCATTTTTTTTCCATATACTTCTTCCCCATATAGCTTTGTTCTCTCAGACCCTTAAGTACACAGCCTCCCTGTCCCATCTGCTGGCCTCCCTTCCCCCACTATCGAGGTTAGTGGGGATCCACACAGAGCGTGTCCTGAGAGTACCAGAGGCCATCATACAGGCAGCCTGGAAGACATGGAGTTTTTCTTGTTTTATCCCTTCCACCTCCCTAATGCTGGGCTTTGCCCCATCAGGTATCACACCCATGTAGTACTGTCCCTGCAGTGGAGACAAGCTCCCCAGCCCACTGTTAGGGTTGCTGTAGCAGTGAAACCACATTCCCATTCCCTCCATGGCTGGGAGCACTCCTATGCCATCCCAGCCCCCCCTCAGCTGCCCGGCCCAGCTCCTGGGTTTGCTTCTGAACCCAGGTCACTGGCAAAGGGGCATGATGTGCTGCCTGCTGGGCCATTGGTCTGCTCCCCTTCCATATACATTTGTTCCACTTCCCGAGGCACACTTCCCTCATCTGGCCAAGACAAACACCTATCCACTTACTGCCAACCCACCACCAGCTTTCCTTCATGGCTTCTAAAGAAAAGACAGAGCACACTCACGGTCACAAACAGGGAAACTTCATTTTGCCTATTGCGACAGTGAATGTGCTTCTCTATTTTCTTTTGAAGTTTGGACTTCCTCGTTTCAGTGGGTTGTGGTTTGGGGCCTTCCCTAAATGCATGTCCTTCCTCTCCTATGCTTTTCTCCAGGGCTTGCCTTCCCCATGAGGAGGGTGAAGAGAGAGCCCCCATCAGGGAGCACAGTCTGGTGGGTGATGGGATTCATTGCCTGAGGCCTGTTGGGCCTCAGTGTACCAATCATTCTGAGGACGTGTTTTTTTCCCCCTGTATTTTTATGCCTGTCCTCCACCCACTAGATGGCACTGCTCATGTAACTGTGGGCCTCAATCACCATAGTGGAGCTCCTGGGGGACTCAACAGGGGCCTGTGCAGTGCCAGCAGCTGCGCCAACCCACCCCTGGCCTGGAAAAGTGCTGCCAATTGCAGCTGCTTTTCTCAGCACTAGATACCTGCCTGCTTGGCCTGAATTTACTCCTGAACCTGGGTAACAGCACTGGGGAGCTTCAAGCATGCGTTGGATAGGCACATGGGTACAATAAACAGAGGTAAGGGAGGAGGGAGGGACTACTGTGACCGAAAACAGTCTGGGGTGCAGTGTTAGGCAGGGAAAATAGGGCAGACTAGATGGGCCTCCCGGTCCTTATTTGCCAAGGCATTCCATATTGCTAATGCTGCCGCTGGACTATAGCTAGTCAAGCCAGAGCAGGCTCGAGCCTGGCTTGAGATTACTACCTGGCTCGGCTTGGCTTGGCTCTACCTCTGTCAGAAATCGAGAGCCAAGGTCAAGACGAGTCAGTCATGGTCAAAGTAAGCATTTTTGTCAGCCTGAGTAACTAGTATAGTGTCTGAAATGTTCAACTCCTGTGTAGAAAACGACCCACAGTAGGCAGGGCTCAGCTCGTGTTCTGGCTCACAGAGTCAAGCCAGACCCCTGGCTCAGCTCTGGCTTGACTCTAAGCGAAACGATCCTGGCTTGCCCATCTCTATGATAGACCAGCGCCCCCTTCCCCCCCCAGCCTGGCAGTTGTATTTTTAAACCAAACAAAACATTAATTTACTCTAAGGCTTGCCCAGTAGCAAACTGTAAGCAGTAACACTCAGGACTTTGACAACTCAGGTTCCCCTCTTGGATCTGGAGTGTCAGAGAATCAGCCGGGGGGTGGGGGGAGAGATAAATTGCTGATGCCGCTGTGTTACCACTGCCTGGGCGACCACAGAAGTGCAGTGATAGATGACACAGCAGGATGGGGGGGGGGGGTTCTGTCTGCATGTATGTCCTTGGTGCCTAGGGAAGGAACAAGAATACAGAAAAACCCTGCATCGGGGAGATGTTGCCCATTAATCTCAGGCCACACATAGCTGCCTGTTGCCTCCACCATAAGATGTTCTGGAAGGGGGTCGCTGAACCACCAGCTCCATCACGGGGTTGGGGGGGAGTAGGATAAGCCATGAGGTTCAAAGTGGTAAAGTAAGCTGTGTTGTGATTGGAAAGACATTATGGAATAGAAAGGTGCAGAACCACTGAGAAGGGGGGTATAAACTATACAAAAAGAAAAATATCTGAGTCTAAAAGGAGAAACCCAAACTATGAGAAACACAAATGTTTCACCAAGGGTGTAGACAGGCATGCTCACTGTACACATTTGTGTACAGTTTTGTTGAGTGCCTGTCACAAGCCATAAGCCACTCTGTTAATATTATCATTCTAATCTGTAGTATTTGGGTTAGTGTACGCCACTGAGGAGGGTCTGATACATGTATAACCTCTTTAGAAAGTAGAGGAGTCATCTGACAACAATCTGACTTGTTTGGAAGGGGGTGCCATTTGGAAGGGATGTGTACATTTTTTAATTGGGGGGGTAACTGTTGGGGATTGTGTACAAAATGGAAATTTCTGGCTACACTCCTGTGTTTTACTGCCCAATTTGAAATTTTTGCTCAGTTTAGAATAAATTGGTGTTATTTTGGTTTGAAAAAATACTACTTGAAAGTAATGTCACGGAGAAGCGTACTGTAATTAACATAAGCTTACCCCTCAGCAACATCACTTTCTGTCTCTGGATTTCACCCTGAAATGGCTGCTGCTTCCATTTAGTTAACAGAGGATTGAGCGATTTATACCTCGGAACTAATGACATCCAAGTAATAGTTCAATACGTCATTTGAAATATTCTTCATGTGCCTTCACAATTCAAGTGGCCCCAGTAATGTTTCCAAAGCTTTCCTTTCTTTTTTTTTTTTTTTTTTTTTAGAATTTTTATGCCCTCTTATCATTGACCTACTCCATTCTGTCCATGGTTCCTCTAGCCTGGTCACCCTCCTTCCTTAGGACTTACCTCCCTAAAGGGGCTCCCATAGGTTACCCCCCCACCCCTTGAGAGGGTGGCCAAACCCCTCCGGAGCACAATCCACATGCAGAGGTCTCTAGTCCGTGGGGCAGGGCCAACAAGGGACTCTTGGCTCTGTCCAGCTCTGCTCAGGGTCTTCTGCCCTAATTTGCACACCTTCAAGAGCCACCAACCCTAAGATAATGCACACGTGTATGTGCAGAGACTGGAGACTGAATGCACAAATCAGCACCAAGGGCAGTGCCCCCCCCTCCCCAAAGTATGGGCATCCTGACTGTGCTGCCATCCAACCCTTGCTGTGCAGCAGGTTGGTTCACAAGATCCCCCGAGGGAGGAGAGCTGTCCATGACATGCTTGATCCTGCCTCCCTGGCAGGCCCCGGAGCGCCCTGAGTCCATTCCCATGTCATTATCCATCATCAGGGTCAGTTGCTCAGATGGTAGCATGCGCTCCTCTGGGGCCCAAAGATCAAATGATCCTGGGTTTAGCTAACACTGTAAGTGCTATCACGAAGGGGATGCTGCACTGTTGAGTGCTGTCTGTAGCCCCACACCAGGAACTTTGTGTAATACTCATAACTTACACTATAATGCAGTACGGGGGGGGGGGGCTGTACTGTTGAGGTGCCATCCTTTGGAAGAGATGTTAAACCAAGGTCCCTTCTGCCCATCTCTGGTCACTGTCAAGGTGGAAATAAAAGATCCCATGGCACTTATCGGTAAAGAGAATGGGGGGCTCCCTGGGGTCATGGCCAATGTTCTCCTGTCAATAAAAAAAAAACAGGTCCATGCAACCCACACCCCCAGAAAGAATCTGGAAACAAGCTATCATGTCTTAAAGTGCCTTTCCTGGTCAAAAACTTACAAATAAATAAATACAATTCCCAAACCTGGGTCATTGGATTAGCAAGCAGCAGTAGCAATATCATATTGAGTCGGCTCCCGTGCTCTCCTTTTAATGATCTCAAATCTACAAAATGTTAAAGATTCAAAATGGAGAATTAGGGGACATCTTACCAGACAGGAGAAAAAGGGAGATCTAAGATGGAATAAAAAGGTATCAGTTCAGTCAACAGGGAAGCACAGTGGTAGCACGACTGCTCGCAATTCTTGCGACCTGGGTTCAGGAATGGATGGGGGTCACTAAGGAGCTGGCCGGGGCAGGGAGGATTGAGCATCATACAGACAGCTGTCCCTCCTTGGGGAGGGGGAGCTGCTGTCTCGCTGACTGCCTCCTGGTGGAGGACAGGTGGTAGCACAGCACCAATGCACAGAAGGGGGAGCAGCAGCTGCAGGGTGCCTAGCCATGCAATATGTGCACATTATTGCACACCAGCCCTCTCAGGGAGAAGCCAGGAGCTGGAGGAAAAAGCCCTGGTCCCCCATTGCACTGGCTTCCCTAGCAGACCCACAAAAGACCAACATGGTAGGCTACCCACAACAACCATGGTCCTGAGCATGTGCTAGATAACCAGTAAGTCCATGAGAAGTTCAATGACGGGGTTGGGGATGCTGTTGGGCCAACCGGGGCAAAGAAAAAGGTTGATTAAAAAACGACAAAGGTGGAGTTGTGGATTGCCCAATGGGTAGTGCTGTGTGCTCCCATGCTGACGACCTGGTTTCATAAGTGAGTCTGGGAAGTCAGTCAAGCAGTCCATGGGCTGGTTGTATGACAGTGCTCCCAACCGGGGAAGAAGGACAGCGGGATATGCTTGCACTAGCGACCCCTGCAGGCGGGCCAGTGAGCTTGCTTCCTCCGCAGGGGCATGCTAGCGCATATGAGGTCTGACAGGAGTCACATGCCTGACCTCAAGGAATTGGTTGGGTGCACAGAAAAGGAAAGAAACTTGGCAGGATGACTCCCATGCTTATCGCAGGCCCCACACTGCCGACTGAGCATTGGCTTATCTGGATGTGGTCACAGGGGGTGGGGAGAAAGGACCCCCCAACCCTGCTACAGGAGGGGGGTAATCCATGGAGGACTCAGAGCCAGATAAGTCCCAGAGACGTTGGGTGACAGGAAGATGGGGGCTGGTAGAGCAGGGGTCTTAAAAGAAATGACAAAAAATATAAATAAATAAAAGGATTTAATCTTGCTTTAACATTATAGATCTCATTTTCATATCTGTTTATCTGAATTGGTCCCACGTTAGATGACAACTCAACATTTCATCTGCCTAAAACCCTGACGGGCTGACCTTCAGAAATATTCAACCCTGGCTACCCTGTGCAAGAGAACCTGTGGACTCCCACAGCAACTATTCTCAGTAGTGTGGCATGCCTTCCTAATTTTACATCTATAAATGAGATCTCCCCCCCTCCACACACCTTTTTGCAATATCTGAGATTTGGATAATTTAAGATTTCCATGGTATGGCCTGCAGCTGTTAAAGCAGCAAAATCTTATTAGCTTTTGCTTCTACTTGTTCCGCTGCAGCCAGCGGAAAGCATGCTGGCACTGAAGCACGTCCTGCTTATTCAGAAAGACATCTGAGCTGGCAATAAAAATGGGAAATTGAAATGAGCCGAAGAAAGTGGTGAAAGGGAAGGAGATGACGACCCTCATTAAGCAATAATTAGCTCTTGCTTTCCACAGTTTCATGGAGAAAAAAAATTGGATTCCAAATGTCTAAAAGCCTCAGCACGGAAACCAATTAAAATTTCTTGACACTCGGATGCAAGATCAACATTTGTGTTAATGAAGCAGACATTTGATGTATTTTATTACTGTGCAGTCTGCTCCTATTTCTCCAGCAGTGCTGGGTTTTCTTCCACATTGCTTTTGACCCCTCAGGTTGCTGGCCGCTTCATCCCCACCGCCCCCAGACTGAGTGCCACTTCTGCACAGATCCCTCCCAAATTATCCCCCATGGTGGAGTCAGAGGGGGGAAGGCCATCTCCCCGCCCCCACCAAAAATCTTTATCCAGAAGGTGCCGAGCAGCCTGGGCAGTGATGCGGGTCCAGAGAGGCATGTGGTGTGCTATCGAACCCTCAGGTAACTTTTTCCATTTTCTTCCTGTGTTAGCGAGGCATCTGGGTTGCACATGCACATGGAGGTGCACATCGTCCGACAACCTGTAGCCCCCTGCTGATGTTCTCGTGCTGCCTCAGGCATTCAGTAGTGCCCCAGGCGTCCACATGGTGGCAGCCAAGAGCTGAGTGGGCAAGCCACCCCAGTCTGGGAGGGTCTGCTGCATCACAGCTGCTTCTACTCCCAGCCCCGCCCGCCCGCCCGACCCCAGCAACCCAAGCTTATTCTCAGACTCAGGTCACTGGAATGGGCGAGGTAAGGTGCTTACAAATGCCTCAGCCCTCTGTGCCACTGGGCCGACTCAGCAATGCTATTTTAACTCCAAATTCGCATCCGCAATATTACAATGAAAGGAGGCAGTATAGGATAGTGGTTAAGAGCACTGAGCTGCAAACCTGGAGACATGGGTTTGAATCCCACAGCCCCCACTTGCATACTGTGTGACCCTGAGCAAGTCACTTAACTTCCTTGTGCTCCCAAGTCCCAGGTCACACCTGGAAACCAGCTTCAGTTTAGTGTGTCGTTCCTGGTTTACCAATATCCCCCTCCACAATGGCGTTTCTCTTTCTTATCACCAATATAATTGAGAGGCAGGGTCTATTTTGTTTCTATGTGGCATGATTAAACTAGTGCTGGCAGAGCTGTCAAGCTGGATGTATCAAAAATGAGTGACATTTCAACAAAGGGGTAACGATACATATTTGTCAGGGATCAAGAAAGTTTAATAAAGAATCAAAAACCATGAGATTTCTTAACCACATTGTGTCTTTGCTTTAGCAGCATACCTCTGACACGAGGCGTCAAATTTTAATGTCGTGAGCCTCACCCAAAGCAAGGGAGAAATAAAACAGGCATCCCTATAGAAACATGTCACAGGATGCTGCGCACAGCACTAAAGGAATAAATAGGGCACACGAAATGGCCAGACTCAAAAAATGTAATTTATTTCTAAGTCAGAGGGAGCAGGGCCATAACTGATGAATGGGGAAGCCACGAATGAGTTGAGAAAGTCTTGCTCTCTCACAAGTGGAGATAAATTGTTTAGTTTGAGGTGAGCCTTTGTGTATTTGATTCACACAACAGTTTAAAAGTTACAACTTTTTAAATTTGAAGTTTTTACACATATGAAGATATAACTTTTTCTCTTTGAGTTCATGCTAGCTTTAGTGCTGCACAGGGCTATTACAACATTATCAACATTGTGAAAGCTGATCTCTGATTGGTTCTCAAGTTGAGGATAGCTATTGTGACATATCTAACCTCCAGTTAAACACTTATCTGGAAGTTACGTGATGGGTACATATGAGATATGATATTTATCTTCATGAGTGGTCAGTGACCTCTTGACCTTCACAAGTGGCGAAGCCACGAGTGAGGTCAAAAGAGATCATGGCCAAAAGAGAAGATAATGTCATATCTCATGAACACCCATCACATGTCCAGTTTATACACTATGCATTAACGTTTCTAAGTTAGGTTTATTTTATTTGACACTGTAAGTTTTCTGCAGTGTAGGAGATTTGAAGCGCTGGCAGCTGCCATGTTCTGTTTGTTAGATGCAGCTTGTGCTGCCTGGAGCATACGGATTTATCGATGGCTAGCACAGGTGGCAGAAGAGTTGATGTACCCAACTAATTAGGTAAGTTTTATGATGTGCCCTACTGTAAAAATAAAAAAAATGTATCTAGCTATTTGGTCTTCTGTGCTATAGATAACACATTTATATAGCGTAAAAAATTATATTGTTTATTGTATGAACAAATTTATACATCAGTGGTGATAAATGTTCCCCGATAAATTTTTTCATCACGCTATCTTACCTCTAGATACACATTTTGTCTGGAGGTTACAGTACATAAGTCACAATGACTATCCTCAACCTAAGAACCAATCGGAGAGCAGCGTTCACAATGCTGATGACATCACAAGAGCCATGTTCTGCCCTGAAGCCATCTGCTGAATTCAAAGTGGAACTCAAATCTTCACACAAACAGCTTATTTTAGAGAAGTTATAACTTATAAACTGATGTTGTATAAATTGAATACACATAGCTCGACTCAAAATATGGAATTTATCTCCATTTGTGAAAGGCAGGGCTTTCATAACTCACTTGTGGTTGTGCAGCTGATGAGTTATGATACTGCCCCCTCACTCATTAAGATAAATTGTATATTCTAAGTCAGGCCTTTGTCTGGCCAAATGTATCACCCTGGTTATACTGCCCTTCTACAGGTCACTGGCAACGCCGCATCTAGAGTATGGAGTTCAGTACTGGTGCCCACACCTCAAAAAGGACATTAACCTGCTGGAGAAGGTACAGAGGAGGGCTACAAAGATGATAGCTGGTCAGTAGGGTAAGGCATACGAGGAGAGGTTGAGGGCACTGAACATGTACTCCCTGGAAGACAGGAGAGAGAGAGGGGACATGATTGGGACCTTCAAGTACTTGAAAGGGATAAATAAGGTTGATAAGGAGAGTCTCTAAGCTGAGTGGCAAGCATAACACGAGGGGGCACAGTCTTAAGCTGGAGAGTGGGAGGTTTAGGAGGGAGGTCAGGAAGCACTTCTTCACAGAGAGGGTGGTGGACACTTGGAATGCGCTGCCAGAAGAAGTAATCTCATTGAAGACAGTGGGCAGCTTTAAGAGAGGCTGGGACAGGTATAGGGGAGGGTAAGGGTCATGGGTAGGGAGGATGGGAGGAGTGGGGAGAGGGGCAGGGACAGTAGCTCAAGCTGTGGACCCTGCAACATGAGCAGACTTGATGGACCAAATGGCCTTCTTCTGCTGGCTTCTTGGTATGTTCGTATAAAGTGAAAGCTGTTCAATAGATAGTTGAGTCTATTCACCTGGTTTTATTTATACTCATTCTACTCTCATCTCATCAAACAATGCATCCAAGACTTTTAACTATATTTAGATGTCTGACTCAGTGACAAAGCTGAGGGGGGGAATGAGGCTGGATGCAAATCTCCTTGTTAAGAAAATTACGTTATAGGGCTCTTCTACATATTATAGATCACAGGAGTGTCCTCAACCAATCACAGCCCTCCCTTCAGTTGCGCATGAGGTACTCTTATTATTGGAAGAGTACCTCCCAGGTGAAAGGGACCCAGTGGGAGGTGTGGCATGCAATGAGGTAGCAACGCTGAATTGTCAGTGTCCGGCACACCTCCCCAGTAGTTCGGTGCTGGCTTGCTGCATTCCCCTGGCCTCTGCCAAAGGTCAGTCATGGGCCAGGCACTCACCCCCCCCCGGAGAAGGAGAGCAGTCCCTCTGATGCTCAGCCCTCCTCCCCCTGGCCGGCCCTCCGATTCCTTGGGTCCGTTCTCAAACCTAGGTGTCGGCGTCGCAAGAGGATGCTTTGCCGCTGTGCTGGTGGGCTGGCCACACTAGCTTTTTGGCAAAACATTTTTCATTGCACTGCTGCTAATAGTTACTGTTTAACCAGCTACTGTACAACCCTCTGCAGCGGAACTTCAAACCAGGCTCTACTGACCCAAGCCCTTCTGTTCACAGCTGCCCCCAGTCTGACAGGCCCATGGAAATATGAGTTGTGATGAAGAGTTCTGTAGAGCTGAGTGCTGTATAGTAAGCAGAGACAAACATGAGTCATTGCAGGGTCCATGATGCAACTAAAGGTAAGTTCCTATGAGGGGTTCCCCTTGTTTTTTTTCAGAAGGAAGTCCATTCCATGTTTGAAGAGATTTCTTTTCTAAAGCTGTTTGCTCACACTTATCAGGGCATTGTCCTTGCAAATAACATTTCTTATCTGTTGACTAGTTTGGAGGAAAAGCCCAACCTTTTTCTTCCTAGTGGAAGATCAACCCCTTCCTTATATGTCATTGTGCAACACTAAATTATGTTTCAGTGGTGGTGGGCTGGAAAGCCCGGACAACTGAGAAAACTGGCAGAGCAACAGACTGGGGGCTTTGGTGGTGGATGGCGAGGGATGATTGGTCTGATCCCAGGCATCACTGAAAATGGATCAGTTTCCATCCAATTAATTTTCCGGGTTACAAAATAAATAAAATAAAAAAAAGATTTACTGTGTGTGTCTCTCTCTTTTCTCTCTCTCTCTCTCTCTCTCTCTCACCCTCTTCTCTCTCCTCTCCTCTCTCTCTCTCACAATCTGTTCACCACAGAATTGAATCTGGGTGGTTCTACAATGCTAGAGATCAGCTTACTGCTCTAAGCTACTTGGTCCACAGGCTTGTTTCTTTTGTTTTCCTGGTCGACGCCTTTCACTAGTGTGCAATACTTGCTGTTACCCATGAAATACAGTATTAATGGTTCACTTGACTTTCCTGAGAAGCAAAGGAACCTAAGGGGCTTCTACCCCCTCTCATGAACAGAGTAACAAAAAACATGCTGGCTTCTGACATTATGACAAGCCGGCATCAGCTTTGGACCCAGACCATTACTCCCTAGCCTGACCACCCTCCCCCGAAAAGCCTGAACTTACCAACATTTAATAGTTTGTCCCCCCAATGACCCATGACTCATGATTCTGAGGAGAAGGAAGGGCAATCATAGTTATAACCACAAGGCTAACTTGTTCCCTGTCCCCAATCTCTATCCTCCACACAGTAACAAACACACACACACACACACACTCACACACACACACACACCCAGTGTGAGTGAAATTGAGAATGCCCCTAAATCCTCAGCTAGCATGTCCCTGGGCAATCACTAAGAAGACACTGCAGCAGGAGTGGTGAGTACAGGGACCATTAAGTGGGGGAGAGGCGGTGGAATTTAGTTTAGGGGTACCATCTCTGATTTGTGGAACATTATTGTTCAAAACTGTAATGCACCCGGAACCAGAATGCATCCCAAACCATAGATGCACCCCAACCTGAATGCCTGAATGCCTACTTAATGCTTCTGACAGAATGCCACACCTAGTTATTGCCCCTGCTGGAAGACCCCCCCGCCCCCATAGTGGCAGTGACTGCCCCAGAGGCATTTTTGCAGGAGATTTGTGGGCATCCACAAAAAAAAAAAAAAAGCTTCTGGCACACTGTATATGAACTTAACCCCACTCCCTAGCTCCCCCAAACCAAGGTCCCATATACATGTATTTCAAAGTTAGGTTCCCCAAAGTAACCATCAATTCAGGTTAAGCTCAGCTGGGTCCAGCACTGTTTGTATACTGAATCCCCTCTAGCTAGCACACCACCACAAAGACTCCCAAATACCTTTTCAGAGCTGTGCCCCCAACTCCTAATTCATTTTGGGAAGGGGAAATATTATTAGAAATACTATAAAACTGGCTTTCAAAATGTCTGCTTTGGGCACCCATGTGCCAAGAGCTACCACAATCTTCATACCAAGTCTCCTTCCCCCGGCGGGATTCCAACAAGACCCCCCCCAAATAATTTTTTCAGTGATGGACACCTCCTGTCCCCTAATCTAAGATTTGGGGGGGGGGGGCAGTGCAAAATACCAGGCTAGTTCAGCTGCTCCCTCTCTAACCTGTGGCACGTTTGCTTGCCCTTTTGACAGACTCAGTAAGCATACACCCAGGAGGGAAGGAGGAAGTGGCAGAGTTGTCAGCATCATTGACAATGCAAGCAGACTGATTGGTCCCTTCTGGTCATCTCGGGTTTTGGCCCACGTGGAAGTTAAACATCCCATGTCGCTTTGGGCAAAAGTAAGGGATATCCTCCAGTGCCCAGTGTCCTGGCCAACAACAAAACATATACCAATGCAATTGTCTGTGGCCATCTGGCCGTTGTGTGCTTAATGGCTATGCCATGGCTGCGTACAGACCCTTCACTACCAGTATGTAGCCTATTACGTTGTAAAGCACTTTAAGATACTACACACACACACACACACACACACACACACACACACACACACACACACACACACACACACAAAACACAAATAACAAGTGGTATATTTTCCCTAACGTAAAAGATATCAAGATATTACTAGCTAATGATGTCACACTCAGATATTGTCACCAGTTAATGATGTCACACTGAGGCAGTATCTGCATTTCACTAGTTAAAGGCATCATACTCATACTTATTAATCAATTACACACTGAGCGCTTTCAATGGCATTTCCTCTTGCCGAAAATGCTGAAATACCAAACGTTAACATTCTGCTTGGGCTTTAACTGTACATGAAATACAACAGTGTTGTATACATGCAATACATGCTGGCTTTAATAGAAGTTATCAGAGCTATCTTCATTTGTTTCATCACTCGTGAGGCCAGAGGTCAAGTACAACTCATGAAGATATTTCTGATATTTTCTATTAAGCTAGCACATATCCTGTATGTCTGTCTCTCTTTCAACCTAACCTTCCTACTTACCTGTTATTATGTTCCCTGTCATTACTTTAGCCTGCTGCTTCCCTCAGGATCCACAAAGCCCATTCCAAATCCCAACACACATTGCCAGACAACGTCTTGCCTCCATGGAGCAACATTTTACACCTCAGATGGAGAGAAGAGGGCATTTACCCCGAGTTTCGGAGCATCATCAGGAGACCTCATTGGCTATGCAGGGAACCTGGATATACTGGGGTCCAAGGTCGACTAGGCTGGGGCCCATTTTCCATGTTGCTCCCTGGCCTGGATGTCAGCATGCAGTGGGCTCAAGTGGAGGCATACACAGTGGCTTGCAGACAGTGACACTGGCCGATGTCAACCCACACACTCAGCCTGCCACACGTACTACCACCTGTGGTCACCCAAGTGGCAACACTGCGGTGTAGGCAGGCAGTGATCCTCCCTCTACAGTGCAGGAGGAGAGCGTCCTCTGGGACTCTTGATCCTCCTGCTCCCAGCCTTCAGTGACCTAGGCTAATTACCAAACCTGGATTGCAGGCATTGCAAGCAATAGCTCTTCCACTGAGCCAACATACAGGCCCTGTGGATACTTCGTATGTTAATGTAAGGTGATACAGTATGTAAAACCTAAACATTGCTTTTTCTTCCTCTAGCCAAAAACTTTCTCCTCTCTTCTCTCTCCTTCCTCATGCTGCTCCCCTTTATACTCAGGGGGCCTGCCCAATGTGTGAGACCATGGGGTGAACACTGGAGCCCGAACTAGTGAAAGGAATGCGTACCTTCCACGTGAGAGAACCGAGTCCCTATCCTTAGCCTGGGGATCCCAGAAAGGCCGGCGGTAGCTTATCGTTGTTCCCCAAGGGACATGAGAAGCCTCTAGGAAGAATTTTATTGCAACTGCTATTATGTGGCTGCCCCTCACTCTCACCCTGGTGGCTCGGGGGGGGGGTACTGGAAGCCCTGGAGAGTGTTGCCGCTCCTCCAGCAGTCCCATTCCTCAAACTTGGGTGGCACCACTGGTATGGACTGAACTCGTGAGCTGCCCCTGTGCCTGACATCACACACAATCCACAGTGTCTGCATGTCTCTCTGATCACCCGCACTACCATGATGCTCTCTCTCTTCTTCTGTCAGTGCCACGGGGGAAGCTGTGGGGCAGGCAACATGGAGGGGGGATTAGGGACTGTTAGAGCCTCAGGAGCAGCTTGATAGCTAGGGGGCTGATGTCATGTGGAGACGGATAGATTGCGGGACTTATAAAGAAATTGGAACAAAGATGAAACAAAAGGCACACGTACATACGGCTAGTGAGTACACTGAAGAAAGAATATCTGCAACATTTAGAAAAACTACTGCATGTATCAATCAATAGGATTTCACAAGGCTTGTACCTCAGGGGATTCAAGAGCCTTTAGTGTTCATTGCCCATCCCTCACTGTTTGCTTACCACTGGAGCTAAAGATATTTAACTGTATCAGACATACTGATGGACAACATTTTTATTACACTTGTGAAACTGCACAAAATTGCCAATTTCCCATTTGAGCAAGTTTTGCAATTTCATAATGTTGCAAAAACATTTTTATTCAAATAACACCATTCTCCCCAAATCGCACGTTTTAAAATGCAATTTCTTAAAAACGCCTAATTTCAACAAGTAGCACCATATTTTTCCAAACTGGGCATTTGTAAAAATGTGTTTTTTTTTTAAAAGATGCAATTTCAACTAAATTTCACAAAAAGTGAGCAAAATGGATTTTTCTAATTTTGTCCAGCACTAATCCGGACCTTTAAATGTTGACATTGAAATTATTTTTTAATACCTTAGTTGTACCCACTGGCCTTATTTTTTTTCCTGTGGGGCTTTTTCTCCCCGACTGTGCTCATCTGTCAGGGATATAACCTGTTTGGTCTGTCCACCCTCATCCTCCCCTGAATTCAGTGCCATATTGAGGTACCTCACAGCTTTCCCTTTATGGCAGAGGAGAACTCCACCCCGGCCCCCCCAGGCAGTCCATTGTGTGTATGAAGCAGGCAGTAGGACCCAGGGGAATGCAGGAACCTTGGCCATCCTACAGATGGTACATGCATTGTTCAACTTGGTTTTCTCCCCTTTCTGTTTCCTGCCCTCGGCATGGGTGGGTGCCATAGTGCCTTGGCTACACGCAGCGATGCCCTGCGGAGTCAGCAAACTCCCTGGGCACTCTGTAGGGGTCACTACAGCAATGGTTGCCCAATGCCACCCTCCTGAGTGAGGCGCATTGCTGAGCAGCAGCTAATGCAGTGTTGCCTGCCTCCTGATGTGGCATCCTCAGCTCGCTCCTGCAGGGTCCATGCAGTGGCCCCAGATATTGTTACTCCATCAGGATACGCATGGTGGTCCCAACTACTGCTACTCTAGCAGGGTCCAAGCAGCAGAAGGTTAAAGAGTGCCAGCACACGGCAAAGAGTTTTTTCCTCACTTGGTCACTTTGCCCCTCCCTCCAGCCCATATGGCAGTGTGCAGGTTCAGTTCCAGCTCACTTGCATGCTGATCCTCCCCATCGTGGAGGAGCAAGTTCCCTGGACCACTACTTGGGAGCACTTTGTTGGCAGCATGCACCGTCAACCATACACATGCTGGGAAGTGTGACGTAACTGGAGAATCATGGACCACATGATTTAAGTAATTTATGTCGGGGGGCCTGTGCCCCCACCCTTTGGTTTTTTTAACTTCATAGTTTTTTATCGATCATATTGTCAAGTCACATTTCAATACATTGTAATACATTACAGTGTTCTTAGTGAGCATTAATTGTACATTGTGACTGAATCTACCAGTTTCGGTAAACATTAATTATCATAGCATCTCAAGCAATCGAGTTTTGTTTACATTATGAGCAATCAAGTATCTTATGTATTTAGCTGTTAACATTCTGAAATACACTTGTAACCCCCCCCCTGCAAATGGGGGTTCCCAAAAGTCTCCTAGGAGCTGGCTAAGTGCTCCCTGCCTGAATGGTGTTCGGCGTTTAAACCGTTTATCTGTGAGTGCTTTTAGAGCTTCTGGTACTGTCTCTTTAAGAGCTGCCTGCTCGCAGGCTAAATTAGCTTGAATGGTGGGACTGTATAGTTACTGCTCGAATCCCGCCCTGAACTGCCGTCTAATCGCTCCATTTCTGCAGTCGCTAAGAGCGCAGAGGGAGCCCATCTGAAAGATGTAACTGTTTTCCTGAAATCATTTAGAGCATTTGTAAAGTTGCAGTTTGTCTAACCTGTCTTTATTGCAGCTGGGACTCTGTGTGTGTTGCTCCTCCATTTTGGACCTGAACTGCAAATCTAGGCCAATTCGGTAAGGGGAGCCCTAAAATGGAGACTGTCTGAGCCAACCAGAACTTGGACTCTCACCTGGAGCCTGCTTAAAGGGGGGAATGTATGGCAGGTGCTTCTGGGAGCTTTAGTTTGAATCTTGGCACCTTTTTGCACCAACAAAGGGAGCCCTGCAGTGATTGACAGTTGAATCCACCAACTGAACCTAGATGGAGCCTAAGGGAAATACCCTGAACTGTTCCTGGAGGGCGAGATGCAAGTTGATTGTAAAGGGAGTAGGAGCTCTGTTCTGCTGCGGTGTGTTGTTCGCGCAGGAAATGTGTGTAAGGTCCTGAAGTCGGCCTGTAGCCATTAGCGAGTGCTCATTCGGACTGGATCCAAGTTGTGGAACGAGAAGAAGGAAGTTTGCAGAACCAGGCTTGCCCGTAGAAGACCAAAGATTTGCAGAAGTGCGATCGGCCTGTCGGGGACTCTGTTGCTGCGTTTGTTCTCAGGTTTTGCAGTATTTGCGATCGGAGTCGAGAAGCAGCTGCCTGGTATAGTAATTTCCTTTACATATAAATGTGCCTAGTGTTTATAGGGTATCGCGATTCTTTTTCCCCTCGTTTTGTGACTTGTGCGCTGAAGCTGAAAGCTGGACTCAAAGCTAATCGGACTAAATCCGTCTGCTATCCAAATCAGTTAGGCCCTGTCACAAAGGTCTCACCTCCATGCCCTGCTCATTCTGGCCATCCAGAGCCACCTCCTTAATTCAGCTATCGGTTTGGGTTTTGTGAGTACAAATAGGGGCACCTCCCCTCACCTTCATTTAATCAAAGTGTGTCAATTGATTGTTTTGTGTTCTTCTGTTTGTGGACTGAGCCATCCGGCTCCGGATTACAATTTGTTTGTGCATATGTTTTCTTCATACAGGGCCCCATCCAGCTGCACCAGCCAGCCAACCCCAGGCAATGGACCTGGGTACCCAGATAGTGACATTTTGGACCCTAAATATATGTGCACAGTACTGTGATTTGAACTTACCTAAACTAATCAACCTGATTACCCCCCTCCCATGTTACTGTCCCCTGAATAAACCAGATTTACTGTTGTTATACTATATACTGGCTGTGGTGTTAATGCATCTAGAACTGTATTTCAGATTGCTGTGTATGTTGTTTAACTTTGTTTTACAGGGGGTCATCCGAGACGGGCTGCAGAATCAGTCTCAAGTGTAGGTAATATCTCTATGTGTAAAAAGTGTGCAAATGTGGTGTATTGGGAAGGTAAGTCCTGTGCGTTGTGTGGGCCACTGGGGGGACAAAGGGGGTCACAGTGTCCGAGAGGGCTGTACCCGAGCTAGTTTAACCACTACTAACCCTGGCCTCTGGGTGGAAGCACCTGTCATAGAACCTAGGCCCCTCAACCTGTCAGTAGCCAAACAGGCAGGGGTAGTAGCCCTGGGGATAGCGCCATCTGGGGGTTACACACTTCATATGATATTTCACACTTTTAAACAGTAACAATTGTCTTATGCGAAGTCTCTCCTACTCATCAACTCCAGACCTGTTCCTTGACATTCTATGTGTGTTAAGATGTGGGGATAGTGTTAAGTTAGTGCCATGGACGCCAGATCTCCAGGAATTTGTCCTGCTGCAGCTGAAGTTGGCCCCCACCCTTTTTTAATGTAATTATTATTTAATAATTGGGGGATGGGTTCAAGCCCCAACCATTTTCTCAGGCACTCTTGAATCTCATCAGAACATTTACCTCCCTGGTATTGCCTCCCTAAAGCGTGCGGATATATGACAATGGACTCCTGTGGTCCCACCTGAAAATGCAAATGACCACCAGGGCATGGCTACGCCACCGTCCTGTAGTGTACATTCTTGTTAGCTCCCACTCTGCTCCTCTGCTCCTATTCTGGTAACTCTATGTACCATTGTATTACTAGCTGCAATGTGTACCAGTGTATTACTAGCTGCAGTATGTAACTCTGTGTACCACTGTATTACTAGCTGCAGTATGTAACTCTGTGTACCAGTGTATTACTAGCTGCAGTATGTAACTCTGTGTACCACTGTATTACTAGCTTCAGTATGTAACTCTGTGTACCAGTGTATTACTAGCTGCAGTATGTAACTCTGTGTACCAGTGTATTACTAGCTGCAGTATGTAACTCTGTGTACCACTGTATTACTAGCTGCAGTATATAACTCTGTGTACCAGTATATTACTAGCTGAAATAGGTAACTCTGTGTACCAGTGTATTACTAGCTGCAATAAGTAACTCTGTGTACCAGTGTATTACTAGCTGCAATATGTAACTCTGTGTACCACTGTATTACTAGCTTCAGTATGTAACTCTGTGTACCAGTGTATTACTAGCTGCAGTATGTAACTCTGTGTACCAGTGTATTACTAGCTGCAGTATGTAACTCTGTGTACCACTGTATTACTAGCTGCAGTATATAACTCTGTGTACCAGTATATTACTAGCTGCAATAGGTAACTCTGTGTACCAGTGTATTACTAGCTGCAGTATGTAACTCTGTGTACCAGTGTATTACTAGCTGCAGTATGTAACTCTGTGTACCACTGTATTACTAGCTGCAGTATATAACTCTGTGTACCAGTATATTACTAGCTGCAATAGGTAACTCTGTGTACCAGTGTATTACTAGCTGCAATAAGTAACTCTGTGTACTACTGTATTACTAGCTGCAATATGTAACTCTGTGTACCACTGTATTACTAACTGCAATAGGTAACTCTGTGTACCACTGTATTACTAGTGGCAATATGTAACTCTGTGTACCACTGTGTTACTAGCTGCAATATGTAACTCTGCATACCACTGTATTACTAGCTGCAATATGTAACTCTGTGTACCACCGTATTACTAGCTGCAATACGTAACTCTGCAGTACCACCGTATTACTAGCTGCAATATGTAACTCTGTATACCACCGTATTACTAGCTGCAATATGTAACTCTGCATACCACTGTATTACTAGCTGCAATATGTAACTCTGTGTACCACTGTATTACTAGCTGCAATATGTAACTCTGTGTACCACTGTATTACTAGCTGCAATACGTAACTCTACAGTACCACTGTATTACTAGCTGCAATATGTAACTCTGTGTACCACCGTATTACTAGCTGCAATATGTAACTCTGTGTACCACCGTATTACTAGCTGCAATGCTTCGACCACCTGTACCCATGTCTGATACTGTACTGACTGAAGTACTTGCCACTCTTGTTACCTCTGCTCGCATTGTTACCTTTGTATATGCTGTACTATTTGTTGCGTTGCTTCTTTACTCAACTGACGTAGAACCTTTGTAAAGGAGCCTTTGACTCAAAGGTATGTCTTCGATACTCCTCAATAAATAAATAAATAAACAAATAGCTGTTAACTGTTGCGATTAACGCTGTTTGAGAGAGACAGCAGGCTTGCTCTTCTAAAGGCAGAACTTAATTCTGGGCCCATGATTTTCCAGTTATGTGAGTAAGAAGCCCTTGCTTTGAGCAGTGCTTCTCTTAGACTGGCTGCCTGATTGCCGGTGTCCTGGGTCCACTCTTGAACCCAGATCAGCAGCATTGCAGCTTTGTGGTGCTTTGCCACTCGGCCTTCAACTCTGACTTGATCTTGTCTAATTGTAAAACTTTCTGGATGTTTATTTCTACGACCTCACTGAAAATGAGACTTTGTTCCATATTATTGTTATCTTGACATAATCTCCAAATAAATAAATAAATAAAATGAACTCCTATTAAAAAGCAATGCCCACCTACACACACACACCGAACATTACCCTGGTGAGGCAGCCTGCTGAACAGCTCGAAACATGAGCCCATCATACAAACCTAATCCAATATACCAAAACAGGAACAGCTGCCAGAATCAGATCTGTTGCCCTGTGTGCAGCAGAAGGAGGACCTAAGTCATAGGATCTGAGTGTGGCTATGCTTCGGTGCTGTTGAGAATGATAACAAGCTGGTAGCTGAGGGTCCCTGGAGGCCCTACAGGGTCTAAGGTCTCTCTCTCCCCCTTTTCTATAGCAAGAGCAAGGCTAAAACATCTGTTCCTAGGTATATGAGCCTAGAGGTAGATTCTTTCGATGACAAAGTAGAAAAAAAGTCATTTTGCTCAGCAGTGTGTTCTCCAGAGGTGGGGAAACTGTTCTCCAGTGTGTGGGGAAACAATGAAGATTTCTGCCCCTGCTGTCCAGTAGGTTTGTTGCCCATACCTCTGAACTCATTTTACCTCTCAAATATCCTCTGTCCCATCTACCAACAAATGTCCAAAAAACAACATGGACATAGATGATGTTTTCCTTCTCTTCCGTGTGGAGACTCTGCGGCTCATGTGGTGGCTATGGTGATTTTGTTTGGCGTTTTTCCATAGACAGGTTCAAACGCAGCATGTGGTATGCCTGGGAGTACGCTTTGGTGAATTGGCGTTTTGGTAGCGTGCATATTCGCCTTTTTTTCGACTTAGCAAATTTTAGTCGATTTCATTCACCTTTTGGCATACACTGGCATTATATCTGCTTTTCTCGCCTGCACTGCTTAGACGCTGGTTACATACTTGTTCAACCATCCGTATGAATCACTTGTTTATTGGGTCCTGAGACTAGTATAAGGGTGATATTTGTGATTGGGTAAGATTGAACCTTTTTTATGTTCTGTGTCCTACTGTATGTGATGCTTTTTTCTGCAATAAAAGTTAAAAGGATGTGCTGACCCCCAAAAATTTCAAGTTCGTAACATCCTCTGTCCCATGTAGCATAGGTAGCGTCCAATAGTGCAGAGTGAGAGGTCACAGTCCCAGATCAAATTAATTTGTGACTTTCTTTAACAGTGCAAGAAGAAGAACAATTAGCATTATGCTAGGTCCTCTACAGTGTTTTTATTAGCAACATCGCAGAGGGGCTGGAAGAAAAGGCATGCTTGTTTGCGGATGACACAAAAATCTGCAACAGAGTGGACATACTGGGGGAGAAAATGAAGAAAGGTCTAAAAAAAAAAACTGGAAGGCCGGTCAAGGGTTTGGCAACTGGGCTTCAATGCCAAAAAATGTAAAATTATGCACATGGGGCACAGAACCCCAAGGGCAACTTATCTTTTGGGGGGAAGGTGTTAACAACAAAACAGGAAAGGGGTCTGGAGATCATCTTATCTGATGACCTGAAAGTAGCAAAGCAGTGTGATGAGGCAGTAGGAAAAGCGAGCAGGATGCTGGGGTGCACAGGAAGGGGTATCACCAGCAGGAAAAGGGAAGTGGTGTTACCCCTGTATAGATCAATGCATGCATGTGATATGTCCAACTTGCTTAAGAGGGAGATTTGGGTCAGATTAGTAGGAAGGTGCTGTAACGTCATGAGTTTGTCCTTAAATTACGTCAAAAAATAAGAAAAAAAGCATTTAAAAACATTTAATATATTTCATTTTGTCAAGAATAAGCCCTAAAAAGAATCAGCAAGTAGCTGTACAAAGTTATCACTTACATTGTTCATCACT
Organism: Neoceratodus forsteri; assembly: GCA_016271365.2. Classification (NCBI taxonomy): domain Eukaryota; kingdom Metazoa; phylum Chordata; order Ceratodontiformes; family Ceratodontidae; genus Neoceratodus; species Neoceratodus forsteri. The sequence goes on from JADMNL010000028.1 coordinate 106,143,057, forward strand.
AATTTGCTTTTTATGAATCTTTATCTGCTCCCAAAAAACATGAATGGATATTTTGGACATAATTTTACTTGAGCAGGAGATTTTGTTTCCCGGGAGGGAGAGAGGGAGTTCAGTCAAAAAAACAGGAGTCTCCTGTGAAAAGACGGAGATATCACATGTACACAATGGTGAGGCCACACCTGGAGTACTGTGTCCAGTTCTGGAGGCCCCATCTCAGGAAAGTCATGGACCAGGTAGAGAGGTGGTACAGAGAAGAGCAACCAAAATGGTGCAGGGCCAGCATCGGAAGCCCTATGAGGAAAGACTCAGGGAATTAAATATGTACTCATTGGAGGAAAGGAAGGGAAAGGGGAGATATGATAGAAACATTCAAACACCTCAAGGGTATAAATATGGTACAGGAGGGTGGCATATTGAACAGAAAGAGATGCTCAAGGATGAGAGGGCTTGACATGAAGCTGGAAGAGGGGAGACTTAGAGAGGATGTGAGAAAATACTTATTCATAGAAAGGGTGGTGGACACCTGGAACAGCCTCCCAGCAGAGGTGGTGGGTGCAGAAACAGTAACAGGTTTCAGAGAAGCATGGGATAGACACAGGGGGACCTTAGTAACAGGGCTGAGGGAGATAAGGACAGAGATCAAGCAAGGTCTACGATAGCACAGTAGGTAGGGGTTTTAGGGCAGACTGGGTGGACCAGGAGGTCCTTTTCTGTCAACAGCTTCTATGTTTCTATGTAACGCTTTTCACACACATTGCGTCTCAAAGTGCTTTACAAGCAATAATAGACTGGTAGTGAAGTGACTGTAAATGTGTAGGAGCAGCCATTTCGCACATCAACACCCACACACAGCTTTGGACAACTGTATGAACTGATTTTATGGTAAGGGGGGTGTTGGACAGGACTCAGGGAAAAATCCCTTACTCTTGCAAAACGTGCCTCGAGTTCTTTTCCTTCCACCTTGACACCCAGCAGGACAACACCTGAGATGGGTAGAAGGGACCTCAGTTTAGAATTTCATCTATGGGACGGCACACCCCGACAGTATAGCATCCCCTTAGTACTGCAGTCAGGTACCAGCATTTACAGTATGAACCTAGACTCAGTGTAGAACAAGAAATCGCATCCTTCAGGCCCAGAGGCAGATGTACTACCAGCTGAGCCAGTAAAGTTTAGAAACACAAAAGCATCAACTTCCAGTAACATAGTAGCATAGAAACATAGACTTTGACGGCAGATAAGGACCACTTGGCCCACCCAGTCTGCCCATTTCCCTACCTATTGGATAAGCTGCAGATCTTAGTTAACCTAATTAACCAACAGCCTACTTCTGCCTAGCCCCCTCAAGAATTGCTTTATGTTTGTCCCATGCATTCTTGAATTCCTTCACTGTTTTTGACCCCACAACCTCCTCAGGAAGGCTGTTCCATGCGTCCACCGCCCTCTCCATCAAAAAAATACTCCCTCACATTGCCCCTGAGCCATCCCCCCTCTATCTTCAAATTGTGCCCTCTTGTTCTTGCACATCTCTTTTTCTGAAGATGCTACCTTCTTGGACTTTGTTGATGCCCTTGAGGTACTTGAAAGTTTTATCATCTCCCCCCCCCTTTTCCTCAAGGGTATACATGTTAAGCTCTTTTAGTCTCTCTTCGTATGACTTCTGGTGCAGACCCTGCACCATGTTAGTTGCCCTCTGCTGGACTGCCTCCATCCTGTCTATGTCCTTGTCGAGATGGGATCTCCAGAACTGCATACAGTACTCCAGATGGAGTCTCACCAGATCTTTGTACAGAGGGGTAACAACTTCCTGTTTTCTACTGGTGATACCTCTACCTATGCATCCCAGTATCCCCCAGCCCTGCTTACTGCCTTCTCACATTGCTTGCTTACCTTTGGGTCATCTGATATGGCTACCCCAGGTCCGTTGCCATTTTTGTTGTTGTTAGTACAAATCCCCCCAATTGTGTACTCTTTCCTGGGTTCCCTCTCCCTCCCCGGCATTTCCAGACTTTATCCCTCCCTCCTCCCTCCTGTAGAGCTCTTACCCTCAGCCTCTACCCTCTGACAATGGCCTTCCTGCCTGCATACCCCTTCCCTCTCACCTGCAGTGCTTATTTCTAAGATTGCCTTGGCTGGTATGTCATGCTACCTAACATTTGGCACATTTTGAATTACTGGAATTTCCTAAGCCTCAGTCTCTTACTTCTTTTTATTGTGTAACTATGTATTATTATGTTGACCTTTGTATGTATGTATACTCCCCATTCCTTCGACAAGGAACCTTTGTAAATGAACAATTCCTGCACAAAGGTATTTGTAATCCTAGATTTCAATAAACAAATAAATAAAATAAAATTACTTTGCACTTCTTTGCATTGAATCTAAGCTGACATACTTTTGACCATTCCTCTAACTTTGCCGAGTCCCTTCTCATCCTTTCCACCCCACCTTGTGTTGGGGGGGTGGGGTGGAAAGTATTCTAAATATAAACCCAGGTCACACCTGGAAACAAGGTTTGGCAAAGTGTGCCTTTCCCAGTTACCAGTTTGTAATAAATAATAAATATGTTTGCTGTGGTGCAACTTGCATTAAACTGTCACACCAATTGCTATAGCATTTGTGACAGAGTTGCATAAGTTGTTCTGAACCCAGTATGAAGCCTTGCAGAAACTGATGCATAGCAGCTGCTACTCAGTTTTGCACTGCATTGTGGCAGAACTACAGATACATTGCTGTTGAGTAACAAAAGCATTTTACACAAGTTGCCCTTGAGTTGATTAAAGGAGAGCTACAGTTCAAACTAACAAAGAATATGTTGTACAGTGTTCCAATTTGTGTGTGTCGTCCTAGTCCGTCCTTGACGGTGTCTGCTATTAGGAATTGGCAGTGCAAGGGCTCCAGTTTGCACGCAGTTAGATGATGCCAAATATAGCCAACCAACATCTTTTCGTCCCCAGCCACTCCTACCTGCACTTCCATCTGTGGTCACGTAGGCGACAGTGCTCCAACAGATACCCTCTTCACAGGAGAGCATCCTCCGGGATGCGCGAGCCTTCTAACCCCCCAACCCTCCAACAATCCGTGCTCGTTCCCAAAACCAGGTCACTTGCTTGGCGAGGGGAAGCCCTGCCACTGTTCTGACAGGCCAGTGAAGGTAAATTTCCTTTGATGACAAGTACAAAGATGATCTTTGCCAAGTAGATCTTATTTTATAAACAAGAAAGGTGAAGAAGACTGAGACACAAAACTCTCTTTTAACTTTGAATAGCCAACATTCCTGACATTTCATGGCCCTGGGACCACTCGCTCATTGTGGTCTCTTAAGATTTTGTAGAGTAACCCCTTCCCCTAATGGTGGGGTTTAACTTTGTCCCTCTGCCTTACCCTGAGCTCCTGCCATCTGTTTCTGCTCTCTCTGGGCCCTGGGACTGCAGCTTATGTGGGACCAGAGGAGCTCAGCCCCTTGCAAGCCTCTCTGGCTACTTGATCTTCAGTGCTCAGTGCACCATGCCTGACTGCACAAACTGCTTCTCATCCCCACAGTCACGGCCAACAAAACAAACCTCCTCCAGTGTTCTCTGGCCCCAAGGACAACAACAACACCAACACCATCAGGGGGCCTGGAGTCATACTGGAAGGGGAGTGGCATCAGCACAGCTCTCAGCTGCATTTTAATGGGGAGCTGCCCTGCCTGGAGTCATCAAGCATACTGGAGCTCCCGACAGGGTGGGGGAATCCTCAATCTCACCACAAGCTTGAACGGAACATTAAGCACCAGTATGCCTACAGAACCTGGGGGGCAATTTAAATAAAATAATGCCAGAAGCTCTGTAAAAGGACTTTTATTTAAGACAACACTCTTTGCTTGTAAAGGAGCCACCATCTTGTGGACCCCTAACCTTGGAGACAATCAATCAGAGGTCTCAGCAGCTGACACCTGGGGGCTGATTGTGCTGCTTGCATGGTGCCATTTCACTCGACCAGTATTTAATTTCATGTTTATTTTTTATAGTGGAGAGCAAGAGGAGCTATATAGCCCTTTTTCACAAGCAACTGGTTACACATAAAGGCACAGGGTACACAGCAGACATACATCAAATAGAAACATAGAAGTTGACGGCAGATAAGAACTGCAAGACCCATCCAGTCTTCCAATTTTTTCTACCTTATGAATGTGCCATAGTCCTTTACTCTGTCAATGTCCTATTTATTCATACTCATCTGGATTGTTCCCTTATGCCTATTCCATGCCTGTTTGAAGCACTGCACTGTGTTCATATCCACCACTTCCTGAGGTAGGCCATTCCATGCATACGCCACCCTTTCTGTGAAAAAGAACTTCCTCACATTACCCCTTAATTGGCCTCCCTCTAATCTCATGCTGTGTCCTCTTGTCCTGCTATTTTTCTTATATTGAAACATGTTAGACTCTTTCACCTTGTTAATGCCTTTAAGATGTTTGAATGTTTCGATCATATCTCCTCTCGCCCTTCTTTGCTCTAGGGTATACATATTGAGCTCCATTATATATATGTCTTCATATATTTTCTGATGTAGTCCCTGCACCATTTTGGTTGCCCTTCTCTGGACTGCCTCCATTTTGTTAATTATCTTGTGCAAGTGTGGCCTCCAGTACTTCACGCAGTACTCCAGATGGGGCCTAACCAGTGTCTTTTAAAGAGGGCTTATTACCTCTCTCTTACGGCTTGTTATACCCCTACTAATACATCCCAACATCCCTCTAGCTGGCCGGCCCAGTGGCACTGAGGATTGCGGTGCTGGACACCACACCTTGTGTTACGCTGGCAACCCAAGTTCGGGAGCGAGCTCAGGCTCCAGAGGTTGGCAGAGGTTGGGTGAGGATTGAGCACTGCTGGGCTGCTCGCCTCTCCTGGGGGGAAGATCGGGGGAGTCCCGGCATGCCAGCGGCTCCTGGTGGAGACCAGGAGCGCTGCAGCATGCTGGACAGCACGCAAGTAGCGTGGCCTGACGAAAGGCTGGGTTGCCGTGTACCATTGCATTGGGGACATGCACGGGGGGGGGGCACAAGCACTAGAACAAGGAAAAGCCCGGTCAGCAGGGGTAGGCGATGGCACTTGACCCCATGCCCGCAGCCAGGTCCGGCCTGCCTGACCTCCCAGGTTTCTCCCCTCGGTTCCTCGCCCACACCGGAGACTGACTAAGGAGAGTGCCCAAGGGAGGGGCTGCCCCACACTTGAGGGATTAAACTGGGGGTGCCAAGTGTGATATCGAGGAGGAGGAGGAGAGAGAAACTACAGGCAAGGAGTACTTCAGGCTGGGCAGGAACTGGCAGGATGTCTGAGAGAGTCTCCTGCTGACTGCGACTGGAGGGAAAAATAAGTGCAAAAAAAATAATCCCTCTAGCCTTACCTACGCTTTAGTGATCTGCTTGGATGATTTCAGGTAATTTGTGATGATGATGCCCAAGTCTCTTTCTTCCCTTGTGACTGCCAGCAACTCCCCTCTCAGCCTATAGGTAGTTTCAGGGTTTCCCTTCCCTATGTGCATGATCTTGCACTTCTTTGCATTAAACTACAGTTGCCACTCTTCCGACCATTTTATCAGTTTATCCAGATCTCTTCTCATTCTACCCACCCCATCTGGATCATCTACTCTGTTGCTGATCTTGGTGTAATCTGCAAACAGACAAACCTTACCCTCCAGTCCATCTGCAATGTCACTGATGAAGATCACATTGAAGAGGACTGGCCCCAGGACTGACCCCTGAGGTACCCCACTTGTGACTTGCATCTCTTCTGACTGTATACCATTTACCACCACTCTCTGTTTTCTGCCTACTAACCACTTTGCCACCCAGTTGACCAACTTCTGACCCACCCCAAGCCTACCCAGCTTATTAATCAATCTTCTATGTGGAACAGTGTTGAAAGTTTTGCTGAAGTCAAGGTATGCAACATCAACTGCACCCCCTTGGTCCCCCACTCTGGTTACCCAGTCAAAGAAATCTATGAGATTAGTTTGACAGGACCTTCCTGTTGTAAAACCATGCTGTCTTGGATCCTGTGCTCCTGTGGATTCCAGGTGTTGCATTATCCTTTCCTTAAGGAGTGTCTCCATAATCTTGACCACTACTGAGGTAAGACTGACTGGTCTGTAGTTCCCTGCCTCCTCCCTGCTACCACCCTTGTGGAGTGGGATCACATGTGCCCTTCTCCAGTCTTCTGGAACCTCTCCTGTGCTCAGAGACTCACTAAACAGTTCTACTAATGGCTCTGCTAATTCCACCCTTAGCTCCTTCAGTACCCTGGGATGTATGCCATCAGGTCCTATTGCCTTGTCCACCCTGAGCTTAGCAAGGTCTTGTAAGACCCTTTCTTTTGCGAAGGGACTTGTGCACACCTCCATCCCCCCTGTGTCCATGGTGCTGAGCTGTGGGCCCTGCCCTACCTTTTCTTCAGTAAATACTAAGCAGAAGTATCTATTTAGGATAGATGCTCTTCCTTGGTCCTCCTCCATACATTCCCCCTTATCACCTTTGGTCTTAGCAATACCCCCTCTGGACTTTCTCCTTTCACTAATGTATCTATAGAAAGTCTTGTCACCTTCTTTTACTGTTTGTGCTGGTGTTTCATCGACTTGGGCCTTTGCCTGCCTTACTGCCTTCCCTGCTTCCCTTAGGGAAGTTTGGTATGCCTCCCTATATTCATCCTGCTGCATTGTCTTATATTTCCTGAAGGCCAAACTTTTGGCTCTGATCTTTTCTGCTAATGTTTTTGAGAACCAAAGTGGTTTCCTCCTTCTTTTGCTTTTCTCCCTAACACAATGGGATGCTGCTTCAAGTATTGCATCCTTAATGCTTGCCCACTTTGCCTGTACACCCTCACCTGTATTTCTTCTTGCCAGGGCTAGCTTAACTCTGTTGGCCATCTTATCAAAGTCAGCTCCTCTGAAGTCCCATATGTTTGCCTTGGAATGAGATGATTTAGTTCTAGTGGCCAAATTGAACCATACATGTGATGGTCACTGGCCCACAGGTGACCTTCTACCTGGAGATCTGTGATCCTTTCCCCATTAGTCAGTACTAGATCCAGGATAGCCCTATCTCTTGTGGGTTGTTGTACCAATTGTTTGAGGCCCTTCCCCTGTAGGGAATCCACTATGTGTCTAGTTCTGGCAGATGTTTCTGCTGGTATTAACCAGTCTGTATCTGGCATGTTGAAGTCTCCCATTATCAGAACCTCCCCTTTAGCTGTCATGTTTTGTTTATCTTCTAACAGTAATGTATCTATGTCCTAGCCCTGGTCTGGAGGCCTTACGACAACCCGAGTTCATATAGCTGTCCCATTTCCTGTTTCCAGGGTGACCCACAGTTCTTCTGGCTCCTTATGTGTATTCTGAATTTCTGTAGCTTTGATATTTTCATTGACATAAAGGGCCACTCCTTTTTTGCACCTCAGTCTCTTCTGAACAGTGCATAGACGGGTACTGAAGTCTCCCAAGTGTGGTTACTGATGAACCATGTCTCGCTAATAGACAAAGATCCTTAGTGTGCAAGCACTGAAGCAAGGGTTACGCTAAAGGGCATTGGCCGGGAAGCCAAGTTTCAAAGAAATACAAAATCACACATACCCCCATAATGCAAAGCATCATGGGCTGTATATGCAAATCACCACAAAATATTATGTTGGTTCAACTTTAAGTAGTAATGCATGGTGCTGGGGCCTCTCACACAGTCTGCAAAGGGTGCCAACAGAAGACAGACACGTGTTTCAGCCTACCAGGACTCATCAGTGTGCCTTGTCTGTATGACACCCCAGTAGAATGAACCAGCTACCCCAAGTTGGTCTATCTGGATTGGGTTATGGTGAGCCCAATAAAAACAAAAAAACAAGGTAAAAGACAAAGAATCTTAGTGCGCAAGCACTGAGGCAAGGGTTACCCCAAAGGGCATTGGCCGGGAAGCCAAGTTTCAAAGAAATACAAAATCACACATGTCTCGCTAATGGCTATTATGTCCAGTTTAACGTCTGTCATTGTTGCCTCCAGATCTGGGATCTTATTTCCCAGACTGCAGGCATTTGTGTACATGATTTTCCATTGGCCAGATTTTGGTGTGTTAGTTGTGGGGCGAGGTCCGGCTTTTCCCCTGTGTATTGTATGGGGAGCCAGACCTTTTTCCTTGCCTGGTGATGCAAATTAATTTCAAACATGCTGAACTCCTGTTTGATCACTAGCTGAGGGGAAGGGGTATTCTTCCCGTTCGATGTATAGGGTGCTACACCCCTCTACCCATTTGCTAGTTTAAATATTCTGCAAAGAGATCAAACTTCTGCCCCAATGCACTGACTCCCTCCTTAGTCAGATGCAGTCCATCCAATTTAAAGAACTTTCGCTCCCAAAACTATTGCCATTTACCTACAAATTTGTGTCCTTTTTCCTGGCAGTAGCCCTTGAGCCACATGTTTAGCTCCCCTATTTCCCCTTCTCTGACCTTCCTTCTGTCTGCCCCCCTCTTCCAGATCAGCAGGATCTCAGAGAAGGAAATGCCGGACGAAATGAATGACAGTTTGTCTCCCAGTCTGGTCAGGTGTTCCTCGGTCTCCACAACTGACCGGCTGGTGAGATTGTTAGTCCCTATGTGTACCAGGATGTCGATGTTTTCTGTTGCCTCCTGCATGATTTTAGCAATGCGGTCAGTGTCTCTCCACACTAATGTACCTGGGAGACATCTGACCATTACCCCCAGCCAGAGGTAGGTATCCACTTCCCGAATCACAGAGTCTCCTATGATCAGAGGTGTTTTGGATTTCCTTTTTGCTTTTTTTGTTTTGGTGTCTGTTTGGGGTGAGTTTTGTAGCTCTAACTCTTGTGCTGCAGTGTCCTGCTCTACAGTGTCCTCTGCCCCTTTGTTTGATTTCAGAGACAGAGACAGATACCTGTTTGTAGTTTTTATATGGTTTGTGGGGGTGTTACGTTGGTGAGCATTGAGTGGTGGGGCACCCAATTTGCCCCTACTAACCACCTGCCAACCTCCCAGACCAACTACTCTCTGTGGTCAAGGTGCTTCAGTTGGATGTTGGGAAAATGGCGAGTGGTTCTTGTAATATATTTCATCCTGAATATGTGATTTGAGGCACGCAGTCTCTGCCCATGCTGCCCAGAGCTGAGTCCTTAGATCTCCGATGGTCCAGTATGTGGGACAGCATCCTAAATCCTGTATAACTGCCCTTTTGAAAAGAGTCCTGTAGTACCTGCAGTTGATAATGTCCATTCCAGTTGAGAGTATAAAATATAAACAAAGAAACAGTGGATAAGGTAAGATTATGGGGGCTGGTCATATGGCCTAGAGATTAGAGTAACGAGCTGTGAATAAGCTTGGTACATCCAGCAGACCTGGGTTTGATTCCCATAGCCTCCACTTGCATACTGTTGTCTGTAAGCAAGTCATGTAACCTCCCCAGTGCTCCTGAGTCACCCTAGAAAACAAGCACTTGTGCCTAGTGGGCCTTACCTGGTTACCAGAGAATTAAAAAAAACATGATGATTAGAAACAACTGCAGTGAGAACTTCCTGTCACATGTTGGCAGATCCTGGAGCTGAAGGAACAGATGTTACAAACATCTGTGAAGAGAGGGAGTAAAATGTTGTAAGGCCCAATAGCCCTTTAGGTCAAAGTCCTGTGTCCAATGGTAGTCTTCCTGAAGGGAAACTTAACATCGAGTTGGACAAGCATTGGAAGAGCTCAGAAATACAAAATCAGACTACCCAGGCAGCACCTTCTGGAGGAACACCGCCAGCCTATGGGCTGGGTGATCCTCCAGGGATGGGCAGGCTGCAGAATACAGATGACAGTGGTGGGTGCAATATGGCAGGTGCATAAGGAAGCGACAAACACCACTGTAGACAGTGCGCAGCTTGGAGAGGACCCTGGCACGGGGCAGCCACATAAACTAGGGAACTATGGTCAGTTAAAGGAAACAGAAGGCTGTGGACAAGCAGTCTCTTTTTCTGAGGCTAGGAACCTTCCAGTTTGGTACAGTGAACCCATTCTTACATGAACAGATTTTGCCACATTGTTGATGTGGGTGTCAAGATTTAAGAAGCTGTCCAAGTGCACACCTACTGTAGGTATTTGGCCTCCAAGACATGCTCCACCTCAGTACTATCCAAATCAGATGGTTGGAAGGAGGCATTCTCAGGTTTTTTTGTGCACCCATGAGAATCCATGGATTTGTTTTTTGTGGCACTGAGGACTAAACTGTGCTTTATAAACCAGCCCTGGAGTAGGTCAAAGCCTCTCTGAACAGATTTGTTCAAGGTTGCCAGGTCCTTGCCCATGCTAAAGATGACAGCATCGTTGGCATAAAGGATGGTTTCCGTTGTTGCTTACGCAGCACATTCAAAAAATAGAGAAAAATAGGGGACCAAGAATGGAACCCTGGGGCACCCCACAGAAGATTTAACGAAAGAGAGAGAATTGTCAGTTGCGGTCCTCTGGACTTGGTCGGATAGATAGTTTTTAAACCACTTTGTGACTTCTGGGGAAAAACTGAGGGAGGATAGAGCCTGGATCAGAAGCTCATGGTCGACAAAGTTGAATGCCTTGGTGAGATCCATGAACACTGAGGCTACAAAATTATTGGACCCGATTCTCAAAGGCTCTGGCATGGTGCAAGGTGCTTGCGCCACAGAGAATGGTGTAAGGTGCACCTTGTGCCAAAAAGTACATCCAGGAGTGATTCACAAAGGCAGCCTTTGTCAAATGCAGGCTGCCTGCCCCAAATGTGGCATGCATCTTCCCTGTACCCAGAAATGGGCTGCAACAAGGCAGAAGGGGCCCTGCAGCAGATGCAAGCTGCCACATCCCGAAAACGGTATTCACAAACTGCGCCCTGAGGACAGTTTTCCAAGCACCCTTAGACCAGCCAGTGCTGGTCTAAGGGGACTTAGCTCTCTCAGGGGAGCTCTTTCTATCCTATAAGTGGTGCCGCATATCCCACCTCCCCAACCCCGATGTGCCCCACACGTGACACATTGCTACCGGACCCCTTCTTCCACGTTGTGCCCCCATAGGGCATACAGGGCAGGATCACCCGCCTGATCCCCGATGTGCCCCCCGATGTGCTCCGTAACATGTATAGAAATACAGCCCCACGCCTGGATCCCAGTGCCCCCGCCAGTACCAAGCACATGCCACCAACCCTCCCACTGGTGACCCCGTCCCCCACCCAGGCAGGTAGCACCCCTCCACATCCCCAGACAGAGCAGGGGACTGGCACAGCCATCTGCACACCTTCGCGGCCGGTCCCCAACTGAACTGACCGTGCAGTGGACTGTACAGAGTGCACTCTCAAGCGTGTACTCTATGCAGTCCACTGCACGGTCATTCAATTGAGCCAACAGCGGAGGTGTTTGATGACTGTGCCCCTCCCTACTCTGAGATGTGGAAATGACTGAGGTGGGGCACTGAGAGTCACCGGTGAGGAAGTTGGTGCTCTGTACTGGTGGGCCTGAGCATCAGGCGGGCTTTTATTCTGTACACATGTGCAGAGGCATGAGAGAAACTCGAGAAACTCAGCGAGCAATCTACTATATATATAAAACTAAGATGAGAACTTGAGATGTCAGCCAGTGCTACATGGGGCTTGTGGCGAACCCTGCCATGCACCATGTGTTTGCCGCATGGGTGGGGTTGCCACAAGTGTGGGGACTTAGGCCCCGGGACTCCTCCTGTACCAGAATCTGGTGCAGGGTCTCCGGTGCACGGGGCTTCAGCACAAGCTGCGGTTTTCTGCAGCTTGCGCCAGACACAGTCCCCTTTGAGAATCGGGCCCACTGAGTCTACTGCTGCGTGAACGAAGCCTGTGAACATCACCAAAGCAGTCTCCATGTTATGTTGCGGGCAGAAACCCTGTTGGGTGTTGGTCAACTGATTATTTTGCAGGATGTACTCAGAAGTTTGGTCAAAGACTATCCTTTCGAAGACTTTAGACAATAGGGCTTCAAGTGAACATTCTGCATACTAATTCAAGTGACTTAAAGCCCTGTGTGCCAATCAGATGCTGCCCTTCCCAAGAGAAAGTTTGAGGGCAGTTCCAGAACTAGTCAGTTGGCAGTGTGCTGTCAGAAGGTGAGGAGGGCTTTGCTGCTGGCCAAAGCCACTGATGGAAGCCAATGTGGGGCTTTTACAGCCATTCATCAGGAGGTGACTTTGAGGTTTCTACAACTTGTAAAGGTACAGAGACTGGAACTCTGTGTTTGTGGATTGTGTTAGAATGACACTTGGAAAAAAGACTATTCCTGTGAAAGGAGGCAAAAGCGTGCTGACCCCGTAAAGTGTGTCACAGCTGCAAGCCTGCAATATGCCCTAAGACTGTGTGAGCAATGCTGTCTGAGAACCTGCACTGAGACTGCAGACAGTTAGGTAGCCAACCGGTCAGTGCTACTGCTAGGCACTGGCTAACGTACCACATGGGACTCCAGAAGCCTAGACATGTGTGTGTGTGTGTGTGTGTGTGTGTGTGTGTGTGTATATCCCTTGATCCCTAGACTGGTCTGTCCTGTGAGAAGGTGAGAGAAGCCAGAGCAGTCCAGATGATTGCCAGTGGAAAAAGCATGATCCACATCCTGAGGCACCTGAGACCTGCATCGTTGAGCTGACGCCCCGTAAATGCACAACTGATCAAATGTTCAGGAGAACTTGCACCTACAGAAAAGGAGGAAGAGGAGCCCAAATTATCAGGGAAGCTGGTAACACCAGAACCATGAGTACTATCAGGGTGTGCCTGCAGCTGGGATTTTGTATAAAGTTTGCCACCAAAGCTACAGCTTTGACAAGTGGGGCCAGGATTGAATCTACAGATACCTCAGTTTGAGGTTTGCCGTTTAAGCAGTTGCTTGGCCTTTGGGGTTTGGGTTTAAAAAATGTTATTCTGCTTTAAAGAGCAAATCCGCTGGCCAACCAGTTGCAATTTTGGCGGGCCTGCACTGTTTCTCCAGCTGGGTACCCAGCGGTGTACAGGGAGCTCCCATAAGGTTTAAAGGGGTTTTAAACTGGTACCAATGGGAAGTGCCCCCAGTACAGGTGAACTGGTAAAGACACAGAGCAGGAAAGGGACTACATTCTGTGTAAGGAAGTCTGTGGCGCAGTTAAACAGAGACATACTGTTTTTCTGAAAAACAGACATCTTGAGCAGGACAACTAGTGCACCCTGAAGAGACCCAGGCATAAGGTTAGCTGCATAAACATTTTATTTGCCTAGTTGGCAATCCAAAGACAGGTACACACACTAGAACTGTAGGCTAGATGTCCCAGTACTTCAGCCAGGGGTCTTCATCAAGTTTATGCAGCTAACCTTACATCTGGGTCTCTGGAGTACATTAATTGTCCTGCTGAGGTGAGCAGGCAATATCAAAGGTTACAGTAGTCACAGTACATTGCCACTGTGTTGCATTGCCTGGTGGGGGTGAGCACTACTTCTGATTTATTTATTTATTTTTTTGTGAACTCTTATTTGTTTCCTCACTTGCAGTGGGGACGGCACCTATCCCCTTATCTGCTCTGTTACGCGGACCCTCAACACTCCCCCAGCCAGCCTGCACCACAGTTGCAGGGACAGGAGGACCATGGCTTGCTCCCCTCCACAGAGGGGAACGTAGGAAGACTGAGACCACTCTAGAGCCCTGCCCTGGCTTACACTGGGCTTTGTTTGGCTGGAGGGAGCGGGAGTCTGTCGGGGGCTTCATGGTGCTCGCTCGTGAAGGGTTTTCTTTTTGTGCATCCCCGAGGCACGGACGTGCAATGATGTCAGCACACGACGGGCATGCTCCCGCGTCTACCCGTGTACATCTGCCACCTCCTCTACCCTGTTCTCGCTGCCACCAGATTCAGCCCCCTGCCCCGTGTCCACTGGGAGTTGCTGTTTGCTGGGATATGCATCCCCACCCTCCCCAGAAGAGGAGAGCAGTCCTCCGGATAGTCAATCCTCCCTTCCCGGCCCACCCCCGACGACCCAAGCTGGCTCCCGAACCCAGGTTGCCGGCGTGGTGCAAGGTAAGGTGTCCAGCACCTCAGACCTCAGCACCACTGGACTGGCCCACTACTGCTGATTTAAAGTGTGTTTAATCAGTCGAGCCTAGTCAGGCACCTAACTCCAGCCCTGATAGTTAAAATTCACAAGAATTGAAAAAAGAGTTTTGCATTGCATTATGATATCTCTTGTGAATATTACCAAATAGATATTGTATTATTTTACATTTTGTCTTGTGAGCATAATGGACCCTATGCATGACGCAGGTGCAGGTACATGAAAAAAGCACGTACCCCGCCCATGTAGCTGCACACCTGCGGACTAGTACGTCCATACCAGCATTCACTAACGCCGGCCACCTGTCCATGGCTCCCCCCCTCAGTGCACAGGACTCTGCGGGGCAGCCAGAGACAGAGTCACAGACTCAGGCGGGCATCCAGTCAGATGCTCATCCTGGGTCCAAGAGTTGATCCCTTGCTCCCGTAGGTGCAGGTCCAGGTCGTGCATAGCCCCTGTGGGTGCCCAGACCTGTGCGACCACACACCATGGACAGTCCAGTCAAGGGGACTGACCTTCCCAACCCCTGGCATGGTGCAGCCATGGCCCAGGAGTCCATTGGTGGCCCCCCACCCCTGTGGCACTGACACCCTTGGACTCCGGTCATGCTGCCCGTGCTGCAGCTTAGCTGCCCCAGCCCTCCTGATCAGCATCATGGGTTGGGGTGGCACTGCAGGACGTTTCTCTGTCCTCTTGCAACCAGCAGGCGGCATCTGTGGGGGCATGTACCGGGTTACACCTGGTCCTGGCTGGTGTACCTGGCACCACCCTCCGCACCCCTGTGGCCAGCACCACGTGGTTTGGTGAATACCGCATAGTGCTAACACACTCCTGGAACACCCCCAGTGTGGTGCAGTCTGCGGCAGTGGGGGATCAGGTGCATTGGGTCTGTACGCCCCCTGTTAGTGCATCCCATGTGGGGGGAGCAATGGGTGCGGGGTGGCTACGCACCCAAGATATGCGGCATGTAGCCACTCCACATCTTCATGCATAGGGGCCATTATTAGTATTAAGTCATTAACTGCACTTTTGTTGATTTTAAGGTTTCACTGTTACTTTTCATGTGTGGAAGGACACTGTAAGCAGGTGGGAAGGTACTGCATCCTGGGGGTTGCACCGCTATGGCACCAAGCTCACTTAAATTTAATGTCTGTGTGGAGGAACCATGCAAACTGAAAATATCTGGATACAATCCCTCCAGTAAGGAAAATAAGAACCCCAGCCCCTCAGCTTTATGTGAGCCCACTAGGCAGGGGTAGTAATGGCAACATCCATGGCGAATCAGTTTTGTTTGTTTCATCTCCCACTCTGGGTTCAAAGCATTTCCTTTTTCTTACAATACATATAGGTTTTCCTTGCCTGGATCACAAACCCTCTTTCTTTGATATCGCTGGTACCTTAAGTCTGGTCTCCCAGTGTGGATTGCTCATGATATGTGGCACCTTTGAGCAGTAAAACTTCTGCAATCAGATTCCACAGATTATGTTTTTTCGAGGCTGAGATCACATTGCCTGGAGCAGGCAATCCGATATTCATTCATATTATCCGATGTATCTGGTCAAATGATCTATTGAGATATAGCAAATCTAGCTGGATTCTAAATCAAGATTAATCCACAGATAGGGACCTGGACAGGCAAACTATCCAAATATCTTGCATTTGTACTTTTTCTCTGTCTCGTGAATTAAGGAAACATTCTCAGAAATTGTAGGACCATTCAGAGGAAGGGTAAGAGTTAATATTAACTGCATTTCCATATGTCATTTTAAAACTCATTCTTTTTTTTATTTGGTCTAAATACTAGATGCCACACCTGGTAATAAAAGGATGTTTTGTTCCAAGGAGTTGTGTGTGCTCTGGTAACCAGATCTGTTTTGCATGCCAGTCCAGTTTGATCCCAGTGTTTTGTGGATATAATGCCTACAGGACTTGTTAGAGTGCCAGATGTTGCGTAACAGGCAGTTATGAACGCTGAATAACAGGGCTGCTAGTGAAAGCTGAAGCCTCACAGTTATTACTACAGACACCTCCATGCATGCCTACAGCTTCACCTATGCAACTACTGGATCTGGTACACATTGTATACGGAGCGGGTACACATTGTATATGGATCTGGTACACACTGTATGTGGATCGGGTACACATTGTACAGTATGTGGATCAGGTACACATTATATATGGATCGGGTACACATTGTATGTGGATCGGGTACACATTGTATATGGATCGGGTACACATTGCATGTGGATCTGGTACACATTGTATATGGATCGGGTACACATTGCATGTGGATCTGGTACACATTGTATGTGGATCTGGTACACATTGTATATGGATCGGGTACACATTGTATATGGATCGGGTACACATTGTATGTGGATCAGGTACATTGTATGTGGATCTGGTACACATTGTATGTGGATCGGGTACACATTGTATGTGGATCGGGTACACATTATATATGGATCAGGTACACATTGTATATGGATCGGTACACATTGTATATGGATCGGGTACACATTATATATGGATCGGTACACATTGTATATGGATCGGGTACACATTGTATATGGATCGGTACACATTGTATGTGGATCTGGTACACATTGTATACGGAGCGGGTACACATTGTATATGGATCGGTACACATTGTATATGGATCGGTACACATTGTATGTGGATCCGGTACACATTGTATGTGGATCTGGTACATATTGTATATGCCAATCTACCTAAAGGATGACAAAGGATTCTTTTTTTCTAACTTACTTTTTCTTTTATTTTACAATTTGCTTACTCAGGATAAACCAGCTGAGATGCAACATCTCATTTCCTATGAGGTCCTGTTTCTAGCCTTTTCTGCACTTGGATGGACTGGAATACTTAGAGGTTAAGTGAGTTATCTAAGGTCACACAAATAAGTACTTGGATCTAGCAGGGCTTGCACCTTTGATTTCTTGATTCCCAAGCAGGTGCTTTAACCAGTAGACTAACAGGACTGGTTGCTAGAGTTTAGGGGTCCAGAATAAGGAGGTCACTCTTTTAAGCTGAGGAGACAAATGCTCCAAAAAGGGAAATTAAAGGAAACATTTGTTTTCCCCAGGTGGCTATAAGGGTTTGGCGCAAGCTGCCAGAGAGTGTGCCATGTGCAGGGAGCAATCTAAATAGATACGTAGAGCACTCAAGGACGCTGAGCCAGTGCCAATCTGGGCTGCCAGCCCACACTCACAATGCAGAAGAATTAAGTGGTTCAGCCAATTACTGCACCTAATCCTCTATGCCTCATTGCAACCAGCCAACAATTAGTAAATAGAGTGCCTCTCTCTCATTAAAAAAAAAAGCCTGATGCTTTGGCGTAGAGATAGGGAAACAGTAGTCAGTATGCAGACCTAAATTAGATTAAAGGAGACTAGATTCAGAGGAGTATCCCATGATATGGGTGACTCAATTTGAGCGACTCAGATTGAGTGCCTGTAAAAAGGACTACATGTGTAAAACAGCAGGAGCAAAGAGAGTGACTTTGCACAGTGATGGTGAAGCAGTAATGGCAAAGTGTGCTGGGGGTTATCGCATGCTTTGTCCAATATAGTGTGGTCTCAGAGTTAGTTATATTAAAATAGGGTGGTTCAGGAGGGCAAAGCACCCTTTCTTGGGGGGGGGGGAGAGCCCCCCGCATAAAATATACTGTTTTTAGTTGCAACTGTGATGTGTGTATTTGTAGTGTTGTGTGTAATGGGTGTAATTTTCATTGGTGTGGGTTTTTGTTTTGCTCGGAAAGTCGCTGTTTTGACATGAGCTGTTGGTGTGGGCTGTAAATGTCTTCACTGTTTTACCTTCACCCATATGTTTGGTGCTATTATGCTGTCACTGTTATCACATCAAACCATTAGGAGACACTATAGCGTAATGGTTAAGGGCACTGAGCTGGAGACCTGGGTTTGAATCCCATCAGTCCCCACTTGCATACTGTGTTACCCTGAGCAAGTCACTTAACTTCCTTGTGCTCCCAGGTCACACCTGGAAACAAGCTCCAGTTTAGTGTGCCTTTCCTGGTTAAATAATTTCCCCTTTCCCTTAAGCGGAATTTAAACAAGGACTGAGCCCCTTAAGGAAAATATTAAGACAAAAGAAACACTATAAGGACTCTCTCACTCTGGTTGCTGCATTAAAACAGAGTCTGTGTGTGTTACTCACAGACAGGACTGGAGGAGCCTTTTTGTAACAAGATAAGTAGGGTAAGTTGTGGAGAAACTTGCTGAACTTGTGTTTTTCATTTTGTCTGTTAGGTAATTTGAAAGCACAGTAGCCCACATTTTAGGGCCTTAAACCAGAGCTGTGTTTTTTCCCTGTAGTTTACAGAAGAAAGTATTTTTTTTACCTGATTGATTTTTGTAGACACAGGGTACCAGAGGAACAACTGCCCCCAACCACCCCTGGGTGCTCTACCTTTATAATGGAAGGCCAAGCCACACCTACTTAAAGACGCAGGAACAGTAGGCAGCACAGCACATCCAGTAGCCTAGCTGATATATAGGCAGAGTTACAAAGGGTGCAGCTGACAACTAGGTCCACAAGAGCACATACAAGAGGAGGAGAGAGAGAAGCACTGAGTTACTACAAGAGAGAAAGACAGGGAGAGAAGAAGAAGGAAAAAAAAAGAGTTAGGAGGGGAGGAATATCAGCAAGGGCAGGATGATGCAGAGAGTGGTGCAGTGCTCTGGCTGTGGTGCAGCAGTCTTCAGAAAAACATTCTGGTTACTGCAGTGCTGCTGCATTTGCAGGCACCTCTCTGGGCTGAGAGTGGAGGTCGCCAGTCCCCGGGCTGAGCTGGCAGGAATACTGGGGACCTTCTCCCCCACCCAGAGGTCCCCAGCCAATGCCACAACTGCCACCCAGGCAGATGGCAGGATGGATTACGGTGGGCTCAGGAATGTTCAGGGGAGGGCGCAGAGGCACTTCCCCCATCCAGTCCAGCTCATGAACTCCTACACAGTGTTAGAGAAACGGGACAGCCCTGCGAAGGAACCCAAAGCTGAGACCAGGGAGGAGGTGAGGGTCCTCTAGCAGGGAGACCCAGTGGTGGGAGGAAGAGAACCCCATAGGAAGAAGAGGCTGCTCCTGTTGGGGGGCTCAATTGTCTGGAGAATGGATTTGAACACAGATAGTAGAGAGGAAAAGGACGTAAAGTGCCTTCCAGGAGGCACAGCTTGGAAGGAGGGGGAGCACATTCAGAAGATTGCTGAAGCTGTGGCAAGGAGGGGAGGGCTGGAGATCATTATCCACTTGGGGACAAATGACCTATCCAAGGATAAGGCAAGCTTGGAGCAGGTGAAGGAGGACTTTACAGCGTTGGGAGGGTGCCTAGGGAAGGTAGCAAGCTCTGTGACATTTTTGGAGGTGTTGACAGTATACGGTGGGGGGGGAGAGGAATCTCTGCATTAATAACTTCAACACATGGTTGAAAGGCTGGTGCAATGAGAAGGGATATGGCTTCATTGGGGACTGAGGACCCACCTGGAGTGTTGCAGCCATGTGCAGTGGGGACAGACTGCATCTCCAGCAAGAGGAAGGCAGCCCTCAATGGATGGTGTAAATGCTTTGCTGATGAGCATTTAAACTAGCCGGGGGGAAGGGCAACCGGAGCAGGGATACTCAGGCAGCCCACCTTCACATGATAGAGAAGGCAGAACAATGGAGCAAGAAGAGAAGTTGATATCAAGGTCATCGGGATCGGGTAGAAAGGGAGTAGGAAAGGAATCGGGAACACAAGAGAAAAATATCAGTAAAGGGGGGAAGATGCAAGGGACCAAAAAGAGGAAAAGAGAGAGAGGTCCGGCAATAAAACTTGGAAGGTCATGGTGACAAATGCATGCAGCCTGGGAAATAAAGTCCCAGACATGGAAGCCTTAGTAACTGAAGAAGACGTGGAAATAGTAGCAGTAACTGAAACCTGGTACACAGCTAATCATGAGTGGGAAACAAATGTACCAGGATATGTTCTATTTGGGGGGATAGGGAGGGCAAAAGGGAGGAGGAGGAGTAGCCCTGTATGTTAGAGAGAGTATAATGGCAACACAGGTACTGGGTAGGCAGGGGAGGCCGAAGCACTGTGGTTCACCCTTCAACCTGGAAATGGCACAGCAGTATGCGCAGGGGTGATATACAGGCCTCCAGGACAGGGAGAGGAACTGGACAGGGAGCTAGTGGAGGAAATACACGAGATGGCAGTGAAAGGTGAAATTCTACTGATGGGGGGTTTCAATATGCCAGACATGGATTGGCACCAGTGTAGCTGCTTCACCGAGAAGCAGAGGTATCCTTGATTCACTCCAGGAGGCTGGACTCAGGCAGCTAGTGCTTGATCCCACCAGAGACAGGGCAATTCTGGATGTAGTAATGACCAACGGGGATCAAATCACAGATGTCCAGGTAGAAGGGCAACTGGGATCCAGCGATCACAACATTGTGTGGTTCAGCCCAGGGACAGAGACACATTGTAGTCATATAGGACAAAGGTTTTGGAGTTCAAAAATGCTGACTTCACTGAAATGGGGTGGGGTATCATAAGAGCCCTGGAGAGAATGGGGGCGGGGGGAGGGGGAGTGGAAGAACAGTGGAAACATCTAAAGGAAGTCTTACTGGAAGTAACAAACCAATGCATCAGATTGGTATCCAAAGGCAAGAGAGGAGAAAGTCACTGTGGTTCTCGAGAGAGGTGGCGGTAAAGATCAGGGCAAAAAGGAAAGGGCTCAGGAAATATAAGGAGGCATAAAGGGAGGAGGACAGGGAGGAGTACTTAGAGTGTCTAAGGGAAATGGGAACGGCAGCAAGGAGAGCAAAGGCATGGACTGAGGAAGCTTTAGCACAGTCAGTTAAGAAAGGGGACAAGACATTCTTCAGGTGCATTAGTGAAAGGAGGAAAAACAAGGGGGGGATTGTAAGGCTCAGGGGAGAGGGAGGGGAACGCAAGGAGGGTGGCATGGAAAAGGCAGAAATACTGAATAAATATTTCTGTTCAGTATTCACAGAAGATGGGGAGGGACAGGGGCCCCAGCAGTACAGCAGTTGCCCAGGGGGTGAAGAGGTGAACAGTAGTCTATTCAAAGGGGAAAGCGTCCTGCAGGAGCTCACTGAATTGAAGGTGGACAAAGTGATGGGACCAGATGGCATACACCCGAGGATATTAAGAGAACTGTGAAGGGAGATAGCAGTACCTCTGGCAGACGTGTTCACTGAGTCATTCAACACAGGGGTGGTACCAGAGGATTGGAGTAGGGCACATGTAGTTCCTCTACACAAATCCGGCAGCAGGGAGGAGGCGGGGAACTATAGGCAGGTCAGCCTCACCTCATTAGTGGGGAAGATCATCGAGACATTTCTTAAAGAAAGGATCGTGGGGCATCTAGAAGCCATCAGAGCACAGGACCATAGTCAACACAGATTCACAACAGGGAGGTCATGTCGGACAAATCTGGTTAATTTCTTCAACTGGGTGACAAAGGAAGTAAATCAGGGTGGGACAGTGGATTTCGCTTACCTTGATTTCAGCAAAGCCTTTGACACCGTCCCAAATAGGAGGCTGATAAACAAACTGGGTAGGCTGGGCATGGGGGACAGGGTGGTAAACTGGGTTAGAAATTGGCTAACAGACAGCAGGTAGAGGGTGGTGGTAAATGGGGGTGCAGTCTGGGTAGAGGGGGGTGACCAGTTGGGTGCCTCAGATTGGTCCTGGGGAAAGCTACAGGATGGGGGGGGGGGGGTCAGAGTTGCTGACAGTCACAAAGGAGGAAAGGGACCTGGGGTTATTATTTCAAATGTCCTGAAAATGTAAAATCAGAGAGCTACAGCAGCTGGAAGGGCCAGTGGTATGCTGGGGTGCATAGGCAGGGATATCACCAGCAGAAGGAGGGAGGTAGTGATGCCATTATATAAAACCATGGTAAGGCCTCACATGGAGTACTGTGTGCAGTTCTGGAGGCCGCACCTTCATAAGGACATTAACAGGCTGGAGATGGTCCAGAGAAGGGTGACTAAGATGGTCCAGGGCTTGTAACACAAGACTTATGAGGAGAGATTAAGAGACCTCAATATATACTCGCTGGAAGAGAGGAAGGAAAGAGAGGACATGATAGAAACATTCAAGTACCTCAAGGGTATAAACAAGGTGAAGGGGGAGATATTTTTCAATGCAGGAGGAGCATAAGAACGAGGGGGAATAACACGAAACTGGAAGGTGGAAGGTTAAGAGGGAATGTGAGGAAGTTCTTCTTCACAGGGAGGGTGGTGGATTTATGGAATGGTCTGCCTCAGGAGGTGGTGGTAGCAAGTACTGTGGATGGATTCAAGCATGAGTGGGACAGGCATAGGGGAACCATAGAGGTACAGCAGTGGGTGGATCGGAAGCAATAATCCAGTACAAGGACTTACGGGCAAACTGGATGGGCCAGGTGGTCCTTATCTACCGACAATGTCTATGTTTCTGTGTTACTATGGAGAATTATATCCAAAACAGGAATCAGTATATTATACAATGTGGTAAATCTGATATGCCGAATCCTGCATCCTGATTGGTTGGCTGACACAATGACCACCGTGATAAATCCTCCAGTGTACCCACTGGAAGAAGTGCCAGCCAACCTTATACCATGCTAATCCGGTCGCTTTCGCTTCAGACGAAACTGCCGCGATTTGTCCCGTCGCCGCTTTGCTAAAACACCGCGGTAAATTTTTAGCAAAATGACCTCCTCTTTCGAAGTGTAGGGACCTCAGTGAGTTAGAACACAGTTAAAAAACATAAAAAAAAAACAACATTCCGCGTTGTATAATAAAATTTATCCCTCCGGGTGTGGGCACACTGGAGGTTGCTTACACTGGTGTAGTTAGGTCACTGAAACTGCGCCATTGTGACGAGATCACACTCGAGCTGTGGTAAATCCTCCAGTGTACCCACACCCTGGAGGGATAAATTGCTTAAATGTTCCATAAGCAAAAGTCCCACTGTGGTGTTTTATGTTTCCCAGTTGACAGTTCCATTATCAGTTCCAAGACGGTACTTATAACTTAG
The DNA here is from genome assembly GCA_016271365.2 of Neoceratodus forsteri. Taxonomy (NCBI): domain Eukaryota; kingdom Metazoa; phylum Chordata; order Ceratodontiformes; family Ceratodontidae; genus Neoceratodus; species Neoceratodus forsteri. Next base: position 106,166,190 of record JADMNL010000028.1, read on the forward strand.
GCTGCAGTATCTGAACCAGAAAGTCAGTCATCCTCACTAGAATCATCATCATATTAAGGTAGCTCCGATGCTGGAAGTGGTTTTATTTTGAAGGCAAGCTCCCCAGCCACCTTAGGGAAATTAAAGTTATAATGCTTTCGCTTGATAGTCAAATTGCAGGCAAGATGATGAAGACACAGTGTGCCCTCGGAGATCCGGGGTAACCTTCTCCGTATGTGACTTCAATAAAATAGGTACAGTTTACTTGTTGACATGCACTGTGCTCCTTTTTGTCTTGTTCTGTGTTATTTTGCCAATTGCTCAGCGGCACTCCTCTAAACCGTGTAGCGCATGGTTTTGTGTTTGTTCTTATGCAAAGCTGATCCTGTAGACAATGCCTGCTGAGCACAATTTTGCCACCACACCTTTCAAGGCCTTTCTCCTCAGCCTTGTGGCATATTAGCAGTCAGTAACAAATAATATCCGACTGATCCTATCATTGCAGGCCCCTGGTCTTTTTCTGCTTGCAGGAGTTGGTCCCTGGCCACGACTGATGCAGTAACCATTAAAATAGTTCTCGGACACTTGGTTGCAGTAACAGCTCAGCAAGGGTTGATTCTTTTAGCTCTCAGAATGGAAATAGGACCCAAACCACACTGCATCTAGGAGTCAACGTTCCAGGAATGTCATAATCTCTTCCCTCTCGAAGACCTCCGGGACTCCAAGCAGTTGGACATTGGCTGCCCGTGCCACATTCTCAAGTTGCTCGAAACAGGATCAGAACATTCCTTGTTCTTTTACTGTAATCTGTAGCCATGGCCATAGTCTTCCCTGCAATTTTCTTGGACTATGCCACTGAGTTAGCCACTCCATCCTTACGGTTTTCCAATAGTACGATTCTGTTGTTGAATAAAATCGACTTTTTTTTTGTTCAGCTTCTGAAAAGTTTGCATTAAGAAATTAACTGATCGTTGGATGAGTCCAGAGTCCCCAGGCTTTCCTCTGCTCAATCTCCAGGCTGCTGGGAGAGTGGCTGTTTAAAAGGCCCCCGACCCGATGGTCCGGATCAGATTTTCTGGTCATATAAGGACATCCTCTCTCAAAAACCCAGCAATATTTCGATGTTACTGCTACCGATGGTTACTACAATTGCTTTTAGACTGAAGTCATGCTGAACTGGTATGTTACATGCACTATTGTTAGATTGCTAGTGGAAGTTCAAATGAAGTGCGGCTGCAGTGCAAGACCGCTGGCTCCACCTTCTGTGGCCCATGTATATATTGTAAGGTATCCACAGTGGCCCTACAAAATCAGAAAGATGGAGTTCCTCCAACTGTTTTATATATAGAATAAATGCTGGGAACATCACCTGTAGACTGTCTCTGATACTCTGTATACCTCATCTACCCTGTACTATACATTGTTTTTTTATCGTTTGTTCCTTATGTTGGTACCTCATTTCCTGGGTCACTACCATAAAAAGGGACTCTGTGGGCTAGCCCAGTGGTGCAGCGGGCTGAGGTGCTGGATGCTTTATCTCATGCCACACCAGCAACCCAGATTCAGGAACAGACTCAGGTCACTTGGGGGTTGGCCAGGGTGAGGTAGGACTGAGCATCCACTGACCGCTGTCCTTCGTCAGGTGTGGGGACTCAGCATTGTATTGTAGCCTGACACCCCAGGGCGCAAGACTGCCTCCCGGAGGTGGAGACAGTCGCCCTTCCCATTGCACGTGCATGGGTCCAGGGAGAAAACAGAAAAAGGAATTGGAGCTGGCAGGCTCCATGATAGTAGGCTGTGCCCGTGCCTCCCCCCGGCAGTCTAGGTGTTGGCTTCCAGGGATGAGGGTGCCATCATGGGGCAGTAACCCATGGGGGATGACCAGTTGGGGTGGGTGCAGGGAAAGCCTCGCTGGAGAGACAAGTCCCCTCCCCACCTGCCAGCTCCGCTGGAGGAGTAAACTATATATGGGAAAAAAAAGGGACTCTATTCCAGTTAGCTCACTCAGCCAATGAACTAAATAGGAAAACAAAATAATTTAAATATGTTATTGTTTCTGTTGTCTTAGGCGGTTTGAGGCACCAGAACCCTGCAGATGATAGGGGCCCCCTGATTATATGGGGGGGGGGGCAACCAGAGCGGTTTATATTATTATTTTTTTTATATCTTATTATCGTCTTTAACAGCAATGAAGGGTTGTGCAGTACCTTCTGATGTGGCCTCATTATGTCATGAAATGCCTCTTCAAGCTATGACCCGGTCAGTAAGAGGCAGATGAGCAGCAGGGGATGAGATAGGAAGAACAGCCCCAAGGACTAACACTCCTGTCTCCCTTAAAAAATAAATATATCACTGGCTTTACTGAAAATAGAATAAAATGATGTGTGTATGGGCTACTGTCAAGCACATGGGGTGCAGGTGGGTTGAGTAGGGGGGCCCCGTGACTTCACTAATCCTCCTTGGGGCCCCAAAACCCTAAGGAAGACCCTGTCTATTGCTGTAGTATATAGCATTTATTGCCATGGTATATAGTTTTAATTGCTGAAGTGTATATAGCTGTAATTGCTGAAGTGTATAGCTTTAATTGCTGTGGTATATAGTTTTAATTGTTGTGGTACACAGCTTTGATTGCTGTGGTATATAGTTTCAATTGCTGTGGTATATAGTTTCAATTGCTGTGGTGTATATAGCTTTAATTGTTGTGGTATATAGCTTTAATTGCTGTGGTATATAGTTTTAATTGCTGTAGTGTATATAGCTGTAATTGCTGAAGTGTATAGCTTTAATTGCTGTGGTATATAGTTTTAACTGCTGTGGTACATAGCTTTAATTGCTGTGGTATATAATTTTAATTGCTGTGGTATATAGCTTTAATTGCTGTGGTTTATAGTTTTGATTAATAAGTACTACCACTGCTGTCTTCCCTAAACAAATTTAATATACCATGACTGTGCTGAAAATAAAATAACATGATGTGGTATGGGCTACTGTCAAGCACATGGGGTGAAGGTGGGTCCTGTAGGGGGAGCCCCATGACTTCACTAATCCTCATGGGGGCCCCCCCAAACCCTAAAGCCGACCCTGTCTATTGCTGTGGTATATAGCTTTTATTGCCATGGTATATAGTTTTAATTGCTGTAGTACATATAGCTGTAATTGCTGAAGTATATAGCTTTAATTGCTGTGGTATATAGTTTCAATTGCTGTGGTATATAGTTTTAATTGCTGTGGCATATAGCTTTAATTACTGTGGCATATAGTTTTAATTGCTGTGGTATATAGCTTTAATTGTTGTGGTATATAGCTTTAATTGCTGTGGTATATAGTTTTGATTAATAAGTACTACCACTGCTGTCTTCCCTAAAACATTAAATATACCACTGACTGTACTGAAAATAAAATAACATGATGTGTGTATGGGCTACCGTCAAGCACATGGGGTGAAGGTGGGTCCTGTAGGGGGGCCCCATGACTTCACTAATCCTCATGGGGAACCCCCCCAAACCCTAAAGCTGACCCTCTCTATTGCTGTAGTGTATAGCTTTTATTGCCATGGTATATAGTTTTAATTGCTGTAGTATATATATAGCTTTAATTGCTGAAGTGTATAGCTTTAATTGCTGTGGTATATAGCTTTAATTGTTATGGTATATAGCTTTAATTGCTGTGGTATGTAGCTTTAATTGCTGTGGTATATAGTTTTGATTGATGTGGTATAAAAATTTAAGTGCTGTGGTATATAGCCTTAATTGCTGTGGTATATATATTTAACGTTTTATTTATTTATTGAAATGTTTCACCAGGAAGGCACACTGAACAACAAGTTGCTCATCTCCTGGTGTGACCTGTGGGGGGTACAATTGGATGAAGAATTAGACATACAGTTTACCATTTAACATATCCAAGAAATTAAACATTCAACTGCACTTGAACAAGCCATACAGTTAAAAAAATCATAAATATTCACACAATTGCATTTGTGACATAACACACAGTTAAATATATCATACCTGTGTAATATGCATTTAATTACAAGTGACATATCTGAGGAACATAGTACAGAAATTTAATGTAGCCTTGGAACCAACTCCTTGCAGGAATGGATCATAGTTAAGAGGCAGATCATTTAGCAATTATTGAATGAATGAGGTGCAGTGAGGGGACATCAAGGTGGGTAGAGGGGTAGACAGGGGAAACCAGCTAGGGGAAGGAGAGGATAACAATGTGGGGAGCATTACCGGAGCAAAGCGAGCAAAAAAATCAGTTGCGAGGGGAACGTTAACACAGGGCTAGTGCAATCTGGGAGCACCTCAGACAGAACAAAAAGTGCAAGTTATTAGCTCAAGTGAACTAATTCCTTTGTTTAAGTGCAGGGGGGTAGAGGGGGGACTCAGGAGGGAAGTGGTGGTAAGGGATAGGGTAGGGAAGGACGAGTCATACCTGGAACTGGCCCCTTCAGAGTGCGGAGATTGCTGCCAGTGGCCGAGTGAGTCGAGGACATAGAGTAAGGGGCGGGAGTGGGCAAGGACAAGTTGGGTAGAGATAGTAGAGGGGATGGTAAAGGGAAGGAGGAGGAGGGGTGGGAGAAACTTGCCTAAGACTAGGCCTCTTCAGGATGCTGAGAACCCTGCCGGAGAGCAGAGTCAGGTGAGGACTAGTTAGGTAGAAAGGATGGAGGGGAAAGGGGAGGGAGGAAAGAGTCATTTCCCAGTGCTGGACCCCTCCAGGATGCTGAGAACCCTGCAGGGGGCAGAACTAGATGAGGACACGTTGGGAAGAGAAAACAGAAAGGATGAAGGAAAAGGAGGGAAGAGGAGGGAAAGAAGAACCTTGCCTAAGACTAGGCCACTCCAGGATGCTGAGAACCCTGCCAGAGCGCAGAATCAGGTGAGGACTAGTTGGGTAGAAAGGATGGAGGGGAAGGGAGAGTGAAGGAAGAATAATTGCCCATTGCTGGGCCTCTCCAGGATGCAGAGAACCCTGCCAGGGGATAGAATTAGGCGAGGACAAGTTGGCCAGAAGGAAATAGGGGGATAGAAGAGGAAAGGAAAAAGGAAGGCGGGAAGAAACTTACCTGAGAGTAGACATCACCAGGGTGCTAAGAATCCCGACAGAGGGCAGATTTAGGTGAGAACAAGTTGGGTAGAAAGGAGAGAAGAGAAGGGCAGGGGGAAGAGGAGGCTTGCCCAGTGCTAGACCTCTCCGGTATGCTGAGAACCCTACCAAAGGTCAAAACTAAGCAGGGGCAAGTTGGTAATAGAAGAAGGTTAGGGGTAGGAGTGAGGGGGTAAGCGGTGAAGGGAGAGGACAGCATGCTGAGAACTGCAGTGATATATAGCTTTAATTGCTGTGTTATGTAGCTTTAATTGCTGTGATGTGTGTGTGTATATATATATATATGTTTGGTATGGTATATGTCTTTAATTGCTGTGGTATATATATTTAAGTGCTGTGGTATATAGATGTAACTGATGAGTATCTGGTGTAGAAACTGATAGGGACAATGGCCCATTAGTGTTTTACAAATCAGTTGGTTACTTGGCAGTCAACCTCCAAAAAAGAATACATTTTTAAACTACCAAACTAATGGAGAAGTGTCCCTGCCCTTTTGATGACAATCCTGACTTTAGCACACATTTGGAGAACTGTTCCTAAACTGCAACATCAACTTTCTGGATAAAGATTTTGTTGGCAGTCAGGTTCCTTGGGTGGATACAGGCTGGAAGGTGATAAACATGACAGGCTTAGTGTTATTTTAACCTGTGACCCATCTACGTATTTCAGTTCTCAGATCTGCACCGCTGTGCGAGGAGCATTTCCTAGTTCCTTTGTTACGGTGAGAGAAGGACTACTTTCCTGCCAGCTCCAAGGTCACTCCATTGCAAGCAGACAGCTGTTCTCTGTCACTTCCAATAGATAATCCCCGATCAGCTACCCACAGACCTTCTGACCTCCTCCTTGTTCCGCAGCCGCCAGCTTATCCTCCGTGCCTGTGGGCAGCTGTTGGTGGTTCCTGGATAGGGGACTGTGCACACCAGACACTTTGTTAATTTTTGATGTGGGGGGATGCTGTTTGGTGTTGATTTTTTGATGTGGGGGGATGCTGTTTTTAAACCCTACACCCAGATAACGTATGTCATTGACTGGCTTTTCCTGAGTTGTTTTTTTTTAACCTAAGAATTCGATGACAATAGAAAATGTCTTTTGTGTTATTTTTGCTGCAGAGGTACAGTTATAACAAATCATACTGGAAAATATCCCTTTTAGCCTATCAGAAGGCAGAGTTATTATCAGGTTATTTTGCAATAATCAGACCATAGACAAATTATTTATTTATTTATTTCGTTTTTGTTGACCGGGTAAGTGCACTAGACAAATCCTGCCTATTTTCAGGCACAACTCGGGGGAGGGGGATACAGATGAATGCCAACTGACCTTGAACCAGATTAAGCTGTCAGTGGTATTTTTTGTGAATGAGGGAAATTTGGCCAGGACACCGGAGAAATTTTCCTACTCTTTTCGATAAGTGCCATGGGATCTTTAACACCCACCTGAACTACCACCAGTCCAGGCAGTTGGGACCTCAGTTTAACGTCTCATCCGAAAGACGGCACCTCAGAAGTGCAGCACCCCTCTCATGCTGCACTACAGTGTCAATACTGGGATATTAACCTAAGTGCCAGATGTGAGAACTGAACCCACAGTCCTCTGATCTCCCAACCTCAGAGGCGAGTGTGCTACTTACTGAGCCACTGACAGTGACAAATGAGACAGTATCTCTGTATTCTGATTGGCTAAGAGCAATAATGGGACAGTAACTCTGCATTCTGATTGGGTGCTGTGTGTGTACTTAGCCAGAGAGCAAAACCAGTACTTGGATACGAAGGAGGTACAGTGGATCTGGCAATGTGAGGGTAGGGGGAGAATGGATAAGGAACAGTAAAGTGTACAATGATGAGTATAAGGTGGAGAGATGGTAGCAGAGTGGCAGGAGGATTTATTTAAAAATGATAATGGAGTGATGTTAGAATAATAATGTTGGACATCCAGTGCTTCAGAGAGTCAACAGAATCTTGGAGTTTGAGCTCCGGACTCCACTAAAACAATCAAGTGATGATTTGAAAGGAGTTGGACACAAAAATCACATTGATGGCAAGCAAATCGAAGGACATAAACCTGTTCAAAAACTGAAAAAACTGATGGTGGAAGCAAGACGAGGAAAAAAACAGATCATTATGTAATGGGCTGTGATCCCCTGCCACCACAAACAGAATGGGAGACGGAGAGCGAGGACTCAGTGTAAGACCAGGCACTGGAGATTTATCATGATCTGCTAGCAGAGTTTAAGCAGATGGCGACAGTGGTCCTCATGACTGACTCCGCAGTAAAAGAAATCCAAAAGGGCTCATCAAACCTGAAAAACGCATCAGAGTCTGAGGAAGGAGTTGGGAGGAGGATCCCTCAAGGGGGTGCGCTAGTCTGAAATGGACACGGGTACTAATCCATGATGACCATAACTATTAGGATAATTATGTATAATATTAAAAGTAGTAATACGTCCATGAAGTGGGCTAAAGTACTATCAGAATTTAAAAAAATAGGATGCAACAGTGGCACATTGTAAGAAATGCACTTATCTTCCCAAGCACATTTAAAACTGAGAAAAACGTGGGCAGGACAAAAATATGCCTCATCAACCCCCACTGCTAAAAAAGCAGACATGGCTACAGAGATCCATAAGGGCCTAGACTTAGATGTAGATAAGTTACAAAAGGATAAGGAGGGACAGTGGGTCACAGTTGCAGATAAACACAATGGAATAACACTTACTCTAATAGACATCTACATATTCAGTGTCGGTGATGGCCACTTTGCAAAAGCAGTCTGTGAAAAAATTCATGTTACCACAAGTCAGTCATACAAGGATACTTCAACTGTGTAGTTAACCCCACCCTAGACAGAGCACCAAGGAGAAAAGAAAAGGGAAAAAAAGAGGGGGAGCCAGGGCATGGGGAGGTCTCACAAAGATAGCGGGGTTCTGGGGACATCTGGAGGAATCAACACAAGGGTGAGCAGGATTATATTTTTCTTACAGCCCAATCAGGCACACTCATGCTTAGACAGACTATACTTATAGACAAAGTTCTTATACACTGGGACTGAGTACGAATAACTTCATAACGAGATAGATCATGCTCCTGTATTCACAGAACCTGAGACAGGCACAGAGAAAAGGCAAGCCCTCTGGAGATTCAATGTCCTGCTAGTGAATGAAGCCTCATTCAGGGACAGAATATGTACGGTGATTCGAGATAATCTAGAGATGAACGCAGACCTGTGCACAAGACAGAATTGTTTCTGGGAGGGTATTAAAGCAGTGGCCAGCAGGAAATTATTAAATACACCTTGGAGAGGGTAAAAAGGTCTATGTGCAATAGAGAATGATATGGAAACCCAGCTGCATGACTTAGAAACCCAGCACAGGCTTATGGGGGGGTCTTTAAATGAATATAAGCACTTAGAATGGAGCTCCAGTAGTGCCTGGATAAGAAGATGGAAGGGCACCTTAGATACATCAAGCAAACTTATTATGAGCATAGGAGCAGGGCTGCTGGCCGGCAGGCTGAGAAAACAGTCAACAGAAAGAACAATAAAGGTGTTCACTAAGGGAGATGGTTCACAGAGCCAAGTCACCAAACACAGGGACTATGTTCTTGAGGTTTTATAGCTCTCTAAGAAGGGTGTTGCCATCTGGGGGAAGAAGAGAGGATCAAGACTTTTTTAACACTGCCATCTTACTAGATAAGGAAATGCTAGATAGACCATTTACAAGTGAAGAAATAGCAAAGGTGATCAAAACGACTAAATGGGGGATGCGTCGATGTCTGAGGACTATACAGATGAAATTTTTCAAAACATAGAAATGTAGAACTTGTTGGCAGAAAAGGACTCCCTGGCCTACCCAGTCGGCCAGATGGTCCCTGCTTAGTCTGTCTCCACAGAACCTAACTGGTCTCCGGTGACCCCTATTGCCTATTTACTAATATTCTTCTATGTCTGTCCCAGGCATGCTTGAAGGGCCATACTGTTTTTACCCACACCACTTCTGCTGCCAGTCTGTTCCAGACATTTACAATTCTTTCAGTGAAGTAATACATCCTCACAGCCCACTTAAACAAATCCCCCTCCAGCCAGTGGTGCAAGTGGTACACAAGAAGTACAGGAATTCAGGCATTGGCAAATATGAAATGCAGAATGAAGATCCTCAATCTGAAGGATAGCTGTGTCAAGACACATCTATCTATTTAGACACTAGTAGATTCAGTTAGTGATACTGAAGTATTTCTAGGAAAACAGCATTGTTGTACAAGTCAAATGTTTGTTATAGAAACCCTGATTTCAGGTCACAGGCCCAGAAACTGTCATTATGTTGCTGGCTTAAGAATTTCAGTTCCAGTTTCAGTGGGAAGAAGTACAGGAACTCCATTCCTGTTGCAAAAAAGGTACAGGAACTGAGTTCCTGTGCATTCCTGTTCACTTTCATCACTGCCTCCGGCTTCATCATATGCACTTCGGTCCTGGTGCACTTTCTAATTTTAGAGAGACACCCCTCCTGCACCTTGTTTACCCCTGTGAGGTACTTGTAGGCCTCTATCATGTCCCCTCTCACTCTCCTCTCTTCCAGGTTGTACATGTTGAGTTCCCTCAGTCTCTCCTCATACGGCTTTTGGTGCAACCCCTGCACCATTTTAGTTGCCCTCTTCTAGACTGCCTACCCCCATGCCGTTCTTGAGATGTGGCCTCCAGAACTGGACAGAATGTTCCAGGTGGAGTCTCGACAGTGAACGATATCGTGGCAACACCACCTTCCTCCTCCTGCTGGAGATACTGCTCTATATTTTATTTATTTAGTTTTGTTGACTGGGTAAGTGCACTAGACAAATCCTGCCTATTTTCAGGCATGACCTGGGAGGGTGATACAGATGAATGCCAACTGACCTTGAACCACATTAAGCTGTTGCATATGCATCCCCGCATCCCATTAGCCCTTTCCACTGCTTTGTCACACTGCCTTGCCACTTTGAGGTCATCAGATATGATAACCCCATGGTTCTTTTCCTGCTTAGTGACAGCAGGTACCTCTCCCACATACTATATTCAGCTTCTGGGTCCCTATGCCCTACGTGCATGATTTTGCACCTTTTGGCATTGAATACCAACTGCCATGCTCTTGGCCACTCCTTGAATATCCCAAGATACCTGCGCATTCTTTCTGCCCCCCTTCTGAGTGTCCACTCTATTACAGATTTTGGTGCCATCTGCAAAAAGGCATATCTTCCCTTTCAGTTCTTTTGCAATGTCACTTATGAAGACATTGAAGAGGGCCAATGGCAGTACTGAGCCCTGCGGCACTCCACTGGACTTTCCCATCATTAACATTTAGTGACATCCTTATTCCGGTCTTGGTGGAAACTTTTAAAAAAATATGAAACCTGGAGGACATACCAGAGACATGGAGGCCATAATCACTGTTTAGGGCTCACCATGACCCTAACCTGTAAGACCAAAACATGATTGGTTCATGCTTCCCCCTGGGCTGTTAACAGATGAGGCACACTAATGAGTGCTGTGTAGGATGAAACACGTGTCTGTGGCTTCTGTTTTCAGGTTAAGAGTATGTGAGAGGTCGTTTGGCACCATACACTCTTCCTTGAAGCGGCACCAGTCTAAATTCCTTCATGGTGATTTGCATATACTTCCCAAGATGCTTTGCATTGTGGGGATATGTGAAACTTTACATTTCTTTGAAACCTGACTTTTCTGCCAATACCCATTCTGTTTAACCTTTGCCTCGATGCTATTGTGCTAAGGTTCTTTGTCTTTCATAATAGTAACTGTAATACTGAAAAACCTGAAAGATCCGACAGAGTGCTATAACTAGAGCCCCAGTATCTCTGCTAAATTTGAATGCAAAAGTGTTCACTAAAATACTGGCATAAAGTCTCAAAAATGTAGTAATTAAAACAGTAAACATAGATGAAAGGGACTTTATGCCAGGCAGACAGTTTTGGGACAATATAGAGACTGTCTTCTCTGGTATGTCACACACAAAAGGTCAACAAATAGCAAGGTGTTAGGTCAGAAAGGAACTTCCTTAGGGTACTATGAAACATTTTAATATAGGGGAGAGTTTTAGGCAATGGGTGCACACTGTGTACACAAATCCAAATACCCATATCAAGGTGAATAGTTTGCTCTCAGACCTCCAGGGGAGTGAGGCAGGAGAGCTACCTCTCGCAGTTATTGTTTGCCTTAAATACTGAGCCACCAGCATAAGCTGTAAAGGTGAAGCAGCAGATAAAAGGTATAAGGATGAGATGGCAGAAATAAAGGTTAATAAGTATACAGATGGCACATTAATTGTTTTGTGTGACCCAATAACCTCCTTTCCTTACCTCTTCAAAACCCTTTAGCCAAATCTCAGAGTTTATGATATGTCAGAAAAAATGGAGGCGCGCCTCTGAAGTGGAGCAAAATATTCCGAGATCGTCAAAGCAATACCATACAAGTGGACAATGAGTATTGGCTGCCTGGGTGTCCACATACCAGTCAAAATGCAAAACGTATTTCTATTCAACTACTCTAAATTGATTACGGAGGTCAGACCTGACCTGGACTGGTAGAAGTACATACCTTGCAGGGTTAGTTCGTTGAAGTGGTAAGGTCAAAACATTTGGACAAATGGACACAGAATTCAGCCTATGAAGGGAAGATTTCTTTAAGTACTTACAACTGAGGTACTCATTCGCCCCATTAACTAGTTCCTCCTAGTTGCCTACCCATTGGTTGGGGTTTGCACCTTAATTAAAAGGAGCCTATTTAGGCAGCTGCATTTTAGAATTGGGACCCAGCTCATGGGTGATCTACCTTAACGTCTGGTAGTTGGGCAACTTCACAGCAGGGCCCTGATGTGAATACCAAAAAACAATACCCATGCCTATTGGAGATAAAGTAAGTTGCCAATTCGGGCATAAATAATTGTATACTGGAAGGTCAGAGGAAAAAAACAAAGGGCTCCTTGGCCTGGTGGTGCTGCATTCAAAAACAGTCTGAAATGGAGCGGCACTCACCTCTCCTTCATGAAGGTTCAAAGACCCTCACCATGCAGAGTTCTTATGTGCAGATCATCTATTTTATTCAAGATGCTTTTGTTACAAATCAGTGCAAACAACAGTAATAAAGTGATTCAAACATTCAGTAGTCTGGAATGTTAGATATTGTGCATATACCAACCTGCATTCTCAGAGTCCAACTGACATTTTGTGCATTGCGCATCCTCAGAGCTGCTATTATATTTGTAAGATTTGCCATGGTGGGGAAGGGGGTGGACTGCATTCTCTGTGTCTACACTACATATTAGCCCCTGAAAGGAAAGTCAATGAATCCACTACCAAACAGGATAACCTACATAGTCCAAGCAGCTTGATCAAAGTCACAAATAGAGCAGGTATCATCTCAGGTTAAAAATCTTAATGAATAGGCAAAGATAAAAAAATACTGTACAGCAGAGGCTGAAAGAAGAGATAGGAATGGATCTAACTGAGGGGAATGGAGAGGCATATGGGAGCAAGTTTTCCAAACAACATTATCACTAAGATGGTAGGAACACCACTGGAAAATGGTATCAAGGTACTTTAGAAAGAACCCCCAGACATAACCAAACACTTTGGATCCTCCTTACTGGGCAAGTGCTAGAAGAAATATGACTGAGATGGGGCCCTACTATACTTTCAGGTCCTACCCAAAAGTGGTCTCCTTTCTGGGACAAGTGTGCGAAGGCTATTGCCTCCAATTCTGCCTATCTGCAGGTGATGAACTGTAGACACTTGGTCTGAGGCTGGCACCCTACGGGAATCCAGGTGGTGGATCACAGATATCTGTACAATATAATGGTGGCAGCTGCAGGTAAAACCGTCACACGGTATTGGCTCACAGAGACATGTCCACCTCCATCTCAAGCGGGTTCAGAAACTACAAAATAATCCAACGCGCACGCAGTGCATTATGTCCATCCTTCATCACAGAAAGACACATTTATAAACCTGAGGTAGTAATGCACTGCTTGTTACATCTCAGTTACTCCCATGACAACAGATTGTGATGTCACAACAGAGGATTAAGACCTTAAGCAGGGAATAAGCTATGGAGGCAGATGAACTCTAATGGATAAAGATCATGTTTTCATGCAAACTTCTTCAGTAATAAATAATGGGGAGGAAAAATATATCGAAAACATATGGAATACAAGCTGAAGTGTGCCTACATATAATGTTTCTTTAAAGTTTTCCTTGCGGCATCAGAGGCTCTTTAATGTGATAAACTTTTCTGTGATTAAGTGAAAGGATAGAGTAGCTACCATTGTAATACAAAAAGAGTCCCAAAGGGAAGAAGTACTGTATGCTGCTTACCTTATCATGAATTTGGGGTCCACAAGTCCAACAAAGAACAAGGCCAAGTTCTACTTGGCCTGGATACCAGGAAACGAAATAAATGCGTTCACAGAATTGCACTCAGATGTAAGAATCCTAAACAAAATTGATTTGAGTAAAAGGAATTTGGTCAGAGGGGTAGAATAATTGCTGTCTGGTACCTTCATCTTTAGAAACAACAGTAAGGTGGTCTGCCTGGCATCCCAGGGGAAGTGCGACGTGGGAGTTTGGGAGCAGTCCCAAGTCCCTGCATCTGGGGGGCCACACTGGGAGGAACATGGGTTCTCAGCAGTGCGTCCCAGCTGGGGACAGCAGCTACAGTCACCCAATGCTACAGCACCTCTCACAGTGGACTGGGGCACTTGCTCCCTCATGAGGGGTAGACACACTTTAATTTGTACCCCTTTTTGGATATGGGGTCTTGGTTGTTGGGGTAGTTGTCAGTAGAGAGGTGCTAGAGGAGGATTTTGAAGAAAAGCTAAAGGAAAAGGAGAAGTGAAAGGCAGTAGGCAGGTTATTCCAGAGAAAGTGTAGGCTAGATGAGAAAGCTACTTCATGTGCTGTGGTCCTGTAGTGGGGAGTAGAGAAAGAGCTGGGGGGGTAGTGGAACAGAGGGAGGAAGAAGAGGAGAGGAGTAGTAAGAGGAGGAACACAGACCATGAGTTCATGGAGTTGTCAGCTTGGCAGCTGTCATTTTTCTCCTGCCATTTTCCATCCTCAGCTGCCCCACCCTAACCCCCCCCCCGCTGGCAATATGCCGTTGCCCTATGGACAGACATACACACCCACACACATATGCACATTGCATTTGCATGCCTCAGTAGAGGAGCAAACTCCCAGACCCACCACCAGTGGCGGCTCCGGCCTCTATCGGTTACCAGAGCACATGCAGGGCACAACAGCTGGCAACCAAGACACTGATATATTGTTTCAATGAGGGAAGCTATGAAGCACATACAGCACTAACTGGAGCGCAACCTTTTTTTTAACCAGGACATGTGCCCTGCTGTAAAGCCACCACTCCTCACAACAGGGGTCAATGTGGTAGCAGAACACGGCTACCAACCTCCCCAGGCTGGGAGACTCTCCCAAATATGGGTCCGCTCCCACTGGGTTATTGGGCGCCACCCCAAAGAAAAGTCTTTAAAGGCTATTTTATGTTAATAAAAGCAAGGTGGGCTGTTACCAAGATTACAGAGTGGTGCTGCTGAGCCTTTAACTGAAATAACAGAAAACAAAGTGGGCACTCACCCACAACAATGCTAAAAATTGAAGCTCGAGCATATCAAAACAGGAAAGGAGACCATATAACACTTCAGTTTAGATGCCAGACTTCTGGCATTATATGATCTCCCTATATTGTTTGATATGCTCATTGGATATATTTTGTTTTCTTTTTTTTTCTATTATTTCTTTGTGCTCCTTGGGAGCCAGGCAGGCAGGCAGCTCCGGTCCCTCCCTTGGAGGGACTCTGTCTCTGGCTTCCATTCCCTGCCCAACTTCCCCTGCAATCCCTCACAGGTTTCCCCTCCGAGACAGGGCTGAGGCGAACGGGCGCCGGCTTTCCCCCACCCCCAGAGAGAAATCAAGATATCCTGGGAACCGGGACAGGCGCAGGAGAGCCATCATGAAGCCTGCCAGCTCCTTTTTACTCCATTTTTGCCTGCCCCCCCAATGGCATACGTCGGCAATGTGCCTCCCAACTTGCATCTCCTCCAGCGACCGCCAGAGGGAGATTGATGAGTGGGACGGCAATCCTTCCCTGCCTGAGAGGGGCGAGCAGTCCTCCAGATGCTCAATCCCCTCTCTCCCCTGCTGACCCCCAGTGGCTTGGGCTCGTTCCCGAACCCAGTTTGTCGGTGTGGCAAGAGGTGTGGCGTCCAACGCCTCAACCCTCAGCACCACCAGGCTGGCTTGAATAAATTTTGATCTTCAATAGAATCTTTTCTTTATTGTGGCTGAATACTGAGAGCTATGTAACTTATTGCTAGCAAGAGGAGAGGGAGGCAGGGCAGACAGGAAGAGGAACTGGCACATATTACCTTCTACTTCGACAGTGGAATCTCATCACCTCATTAGTATGCATGAGATCCCTGCGCTTCTGTGTCTGTCTGTGCTCCCACTCCTCTCACACTACCCTTCCTCCATCCAAATCTACTTTATTCATGAATCTATGGTTGTGGCACTTTTTTTCCGTTGTCTATGACTTCTCTGCAGTTAGAAGAATGCTGCTGGCAACACACAGTACTTAACATAGCAGGGGCAAGTGTCAGTGACTAAAGAACAATTCTATCATCAACTAACAATGAAGCCCAGAAGCCTATGGGTGAAAGATAATGTGTGCACCATCCCTGCGCAAGTCGGTGTATATAATAATAATAATACTTTATTTGTTATGCACCTTTCAGGCATCAAGGCGCAGTACAATAAGAGAATAAAATCCAACAGATTCAGCCACATAATCAATACAATTCAATAAATAGTACATCCATAAGCTTTTTCCAAGAGGAAAGATTTCAGAGCCTTGTTACGGTGTGGGAATAACAGACACTTAGGCAGGAGGTACAGTATGATGCATAAAATAAACGCACGAATGCGTTTATGATTTTTTATTCAAAATCAAATAAAATTTATATTTACAGAAATGAAAAAAAAAACAAGGTGTTAGTCAACACACCAAAATAAACAAAACTCTGAAGATGACTCTTCCCTAGTCACTTCTTCTAACTTTACCACTTTTTATGTTTGCTTGCACGCATGTGCAAGAAACATAGTGCCATCATCCGAGTTTTTGGAGGTGTGTCACCCCCTCTTCCAATTCAGTCAGTGCGTTGGCAGGCGCGGCCCCAGTCCTCCAATGCATGCTGGAGCTGTCTATGACAGCTCCAAAATGCAGTGGAGTACAGTTGAAAGGGGGCTATGCTTCAGTGAGCAGCGATCAGATATTGCCTGCTCATGCACAGCTCCCCCACACACACACATACACCGCATCGCATACTGCGTCTGCTACGCACACACTGTATAGCCGCGGTGTGCCTAATCCCCGTCAGCTGTGCTCGCCCCCAAGCCTTCCACATGCCACGCTGGGTGCCCACCCCAGCGTGGCAAGTCATCGTATAACCGCGGAGGTGCCCAATCCCCATCGGCTCCACTGTTTCCCCAGGCACAGGGTGCCGCGCTGAGAGCCCACCCAGCGTGGCAACTGATCTTTATAGCCGATGAAGTGCCCAATCCCCGTCGGCTCCCGTCCCCAACCAGCCATCCTTGTGCCCACGCTGAGGCCCACCCAGCGTGGCAAATATCAGCGTCGTCATTTTGGTAAAAAACCTGAAAATTAAAAACTGTCCCTCGGCTTCTCCCTGCCCCCCTCCACAACCCGAACCCACCCACTGTGCACCCTGCCTCCCCACCCCACCCCATACTTACCTCCGGACCTTGGCGCAGCAATCTTCGGTGGACCGGGAACACGTCTGCACTCTTCAAAGCCGACCGCAAACTGAGGAAATGCCGGTAAGCTGTATAATGGGATAGATAGGGTTTTTTCAACTTTGTTGCATATCTCAGGCATTTTTTGTAATTTTTGCACCAAATTTTCAACATGGGGTTTTTGGGACCCCTTCTCATGAATGCTGTCACTGTCATGGCATTATTCGGGCCCGAAGGGTGATTTCGCAGTCACTGCGTGAAATCACCTTTCAGGCCTGATTAATGAAATGACACTACCAACGTTCATAAGGTGAGCTCTCAAGAACCCTATTTTGAAAATTGGTGGAAAACTCAAATGACTGTTTCTGAAACATACGTTGCGCAGTTCCTCACTGAGCTCGTAAGTTATGAATTTCAATATTTTCCTCCAGATTTTCAACATTGCCATTTTCCACATCTTATGAGTAGTACAGCTGTCATTTTTCACATCTCACCCAAAAGCGTGTTTCCACCATATGGCGCACAATGGCGCGAGTCGATTGTCTTGAAATCAATGTATGGAACAAATTAAGAAAATCACAGTGACACTGTTCATGAGCAGAGGTCTTAAAATGGCTATGTTGAAAATTTGGTGAAAAATTCCTAAAATTACTGTTTTACGAGCGTGTGTTGCTAGTTCTCACGCGCTCATAAATTCTTAATTTTCAATATTTTCACTCCAGATTTTCAACATTGCCATTTTACCACCCATCTTATGAGCAGTACAGCTGTCATTTTCACATCTTGCCCAAAATGTGTTTCTGCCCATATAACGCACAATGGCGCGAGTAGGTGTGTGAAATCAATGTATGGGACACATAAGAAAATCACAGTGACACTATTCATGAGCAGAGTCTTAAAATAGCTATGTTGAAAATTTGGTGAAAAAATTCCTAAAATGACTTTTACGGCGTGTGTTGCGCAGTTCCTCGCACGCTCGTAAGTTTTAGATTTTCAATATTTTCACTCCAGATTTTCAACATTGCCATTTTACCACACCTCCTTATGAGCAGTACAGCTGTCATTTTTCACATCTTGCTCCAAAGTGTGTTTCCGCCATGTACGCATAATGGTGCAGTCGGTGTGTGTGAAATCAATGTATGGGACACATTAAGAAAATCACAGTGACACTGTTCATGAGCAGAGGTCTTAAAATGGCTATGTTGAAAATTTGGTGAAAAAATTCCTAAAAATGACTGTTTTACGAGCGTGTGTTGCGGTTCCTACGCACGCTTGTAAGTTTGCGAATTTTCAATATTTTCACTCCAGATTTTCAACATTGCCATTTTATAACACTTCCTTATGAACAGTACAGCTGCCATTTTTCACATGTTGCCCAAAATGTGTTTTCGCACATGTAGCGCACAATGGTGCAATCAGTGTGCGAAAGCAATGTTTGGGACAGATTAAGAAAATCACAGTTACACTGTTCATGAGCAGAGGTCTTAAAATGGCTATGTTGAAAATTTGGTGACAAAAGTCCATAAATTACTGTGTTACGAGTGAGCATTGCGCAGTTTCCACGCACCTGCGTAAGTTCATGACTTTGTAATATTTTCAGTCCAGATTTTCACCAGTGGCATTTTTCCACACTTCTTTATGAACAGTACAGCTGTCATTTTTCACAACATGGCCGAAATGTGTTTTCACACTTTCAGCACAGAGATGCGTGGGCACTGTGGGAAATCATTGTTTGGGACAGATAAAGAAAATCACAGTGACACTGTTCATGATCAGAGGTCCCAAAATGCCTCTGTTGACAATCTGCTGTAAAAAAATCCCCAAACTAATTACATTACGGGTGTGCGTTGCATAGTTTCTATGCACGCTCATGACTTCACCAGTTTTTTTAATATTTTTACTACAGATTTGCAACATTGCCATTTTTTACACCTCCCCATGAACAGTACAGCTGTCATTTTTACATCCTGTTCGAATGTGTTTGCACCTAGGGAAAGCAAATGCCGTAGTCGCTGTGCATAAGCAGCTTTCGCTAACAAACTGATATTGCCACTGTTCATGAGGTGGGGTCACAAAAAACATGTTGAAAATTTGGAGGAAAATACCAACGAATGCTGAGGTATTATGGTTTCCAAACTATACGCTCAAACCTCGTAGAGAATGACAGGCATCAGGGATGTGATCAGACTTGCCTGCAATGTCATACCATTCCACACCCTGCAGCCAGTGAGAGGCATCGAGGTATGCCTTGGACTCTTGGCCTCAAAGTTCACCCCATTCTCCTATACCGCACCCATCTCACCGTATTCCTGATGGAATGGGGTGCGCATAAGGGCCAAAGACCCCAAGGCACACCGTGACACTTGTCAGTGTCTGCAGGGTGGGGTGTGGTGAAATGGCGTGGCCGTTATGCCTGTCGACCCAAAGGCACACCCCAATGCCTGTCACTCTCTGCAGGGTGGTGGTGGGGTTGGCTTCAGTTCAATACTTCACTGCCATTCCTATTACGCAGCTCTGTAACTTCTACACTACCACTGCCAATGCCAGCAAGCAAACATTCGGCATTGACAAATGCTTGTTTAAACCAATTCACTGGTGTGAAAACAAACACACCTTACTCCTACAAGACCAGCAGCTCACTGGCCTACCTCTCTCTAAACATCCCTCTAGTGGTGAGTTTTTAAAGCCTTATGGCTGATGGCATCATGGCCAGGTGACCAACATCAAGGAAACAATTAGGCTTTTATTCTTTTATTTTACAGAATAAATGCATTTTCTTTCATGCTTATCCAAGTCCCTATACTCCTTTACCTGATAATAGACTTTAGTTTAAAAACACCTTCAGGTAGGGATCAATAATAGCTCTTTTAGGCTTAATTGGGACTCATTTGGAAGCAAGCCCCTCCCTTGTTCTGATGTCACTGAAGCCTGCATCTTTAAAACCAGCCATTTTGTGGGCAGCCAGCCCTATAGCAAGAACGGCAGGGAAACCCACAGGTAATTACCACTCTTTTTTTTCTTTTCTTGTAGTAACCTTAGAACCATTTTAGCCCTCATTTTGTTTAGAAATACTGCCATTTTACTGAAACCTTGCAAGGGCTCTTACTAGGCTCCTTTAGCAGCCCCTGCCACTGTGCAGCAATTTCCTTTATTGCTCCAATGGCTGAAATGTGCAGCCATCAGCAAAACATTTCATTTGGGCCTTTCCTAAACCTATTTCCAACCTTTGACTATTTATTTTATTTATCAGCCCGGTTACAACATCTCTGGGCTGTTTTCTTTGTACATGAATATTTTATTATTTATCTAGACACTTCTGTTTTGTTCTGGGCACTACTGCTAAACTGGGAACACTCCAGGTAACTCAGGAGTGTTTTCACTATTTAAAAGTAAAGCACTACTCATGTCTGGACGTATCTTCCACTAGGGAGAGTGCTGCACTCAGCCCTATCTGGTGCAACTGTATGTGGGTTTAAGAAAAGGGTTAGTAAAGTGTTAATGAGATATGTCAGGTTGGCTACCCTGACATGAAAAAAAAAAAGAAAAGGACAGAAGAAAAGATGAGGAGGATAGAACAGTGTGAGTGAAAAAAAAGGGGGGGGGTCACCTTTTTATTTTAGTAGGGGAGTAAACCTTGCAGGGAATAGGGACCCTGTTACAAGCCTGTTTAAAACTCCCCACGGTCGTGCACTCCGTAATCCGAAGGGGTAGAGAATTCCAAAGGGAGGGTGCCACAAACATAAACGCATGGGCCCCAACAGATTTTAAAGTCACCCTTGGAATCTCTAGCAACCCCTCGTCGGCAGAGTGGAGTGGTCTCACAGGGTGGTAAGGAATCAGGAGTTCTTTCAGGTAATCAGGGCACAGTTCATGCAGGGCTTTAAAAGTCAGTAAGCCGACTTTGAAGGTGATCCACCACTGAACTGGCAGCCAGTGCAGTTCCTGCAGCACTGGTGTAATATGGGAGGATCTAGGAGTTCCCGCCAACAACCATGCTGCGGAATTCTGCACCAGCTGCAAGCAGCGGATATCAACCCCCAGAAGCCCAAAGTAAAGTGAGTTGCAGTAGTCAAGGCGCAAGGTCACATAGGCATGGATTAAAGTTGGCAGATCACCGGATGGACAAGGTGCTTGATCCTGGCGATGTTTCTTAGATGGTAGAAAGATGTCTTAACCACAGCTGACACCTGAGGCCGAAGTGTCAGTCCAGCATCCAATATCACCCCCCAGGTCTCGCACCTGTTCAGAGACCTGTAGCTTGACAGCCCCAAGACACAAACCAGATGGGAAGCTGGCCACTGAACCCCCTATCCGGTGATCTGGATCCAAGACCAACACCTCCATCTTCCCTGAATTCAACTTCGACCAACTGGACCTCATCCAATCCTGGATTTCATTGAGGCAGCTATTAAATACCGAGATGGCTCCTTCCTGGTCGGGGCCAAAAGACAGGTATCGCTGGGTATCATCGGCATAGCAATGAAACCTCAGACCATACCATCTCACAATGTCTCCAAGGGGAAGCATATATACTGCAGACAACATGGGGGACAAAATAGAGCCCTGAGGAACCCCACAAGGCAGAGAGGTGGGCTAGGAAGAAAAGACCCCCGAAACCACCCTCTGAGTTCTTCCAGTGAAGTATGAGGTGAACCATCTCAGGACCACCTCAGAAAGCCCACAAATATATCTCAAGCACTCAAGAAGGACCCCATGGTCAATGGTGTCAAATGCTGAGGACAGATCTAATAGTACAAAAAAATGGACCATTTTCTCTGGTCTCTCGCCATCAGGAGATCATTGAGCACCCGAACCAGTGCAGTCTCGATACTGTGCCTCTTTCGAAAACCTGATTGCAGCAGTTCATAGATGCTATGGATGGTCAAATGGTTCTCCAACTGGGCCGCCACTACTTTCTTGATCACCTTCCCCATAAAGGGGAGATTTGAGATAGGCCTGTAATACCAGAAATATCTGTTTCTATCTGTACTGAATATGTACCTTTTGACAAATGAAGGTGATATGAGCTAAATCTCCATTGCATACCAGATGCTTGACCCCAACCCCCATTTTCAAGAAGTTCTCAGAGGGTAGCTAAATCCATGCTCCATAATCAATAAATGTTTTATTTTTACTTCACAATAACACAATATGTAAATTACAACTGAGCCACATATTATTCTCTATCCCTTATCAACTTAATAAATTAGCAGCCATATTAGCGCTGGCCAGAGTTTGTTTGTACTTTGTTTTCGCTCCTGACTCCACTAGGTCTTCCCTTGCAGGACCCCACAGCTCAACGCTGTCACTCAACTGTCCCCCAGGGCAAGGGTGTTATGAATTTTAAATTCACCAGCATAGTTTAGGCAAAGTTGGGAACTTTGTACTGCACATAGTGGGCTGAAGGTCTCATAATTGGGTAATGTTTGCATAGTGGAGTGAAGCTCCTGCTTCATCTCAACTAAGTGGGGCAAATTTACTTTTCAAACATCAGATCAAATCAAATCAATCTTTATTTATATAGCGCCTTTCAACATAAAGGCACTGTACAAAATATAGCCACAATATACAAATTACAATAATATAAATTTAAAATTCAGTCTGGGAACACCTGAGAAAATAAATAAGTTTTCAACAAAGATTTAAAACTGCTGATGGTCAAGCATTCCCTTAACCGACGAGGTAGAGAATTCCACAGGGTCGGTGCTGCAAAAGAAAAAGCACGATCTCCAGTTGTTTTTAGACGAACCCTGGGAATCTCTAGCAATCCCTCGTCGGTGGATCGGAGAGGATGACTGGGGGTGTAGGGAACCAGGAGATCTTTCAGGTAGTCAGGTCCCTGTTCATGTAGGGCTTTAAAGGTAAGCAAACCTACCTTATAGGTGATCCGCCACTGAACCGGCAGCCAGTGCAGTCCACGCAGCACAGGCGTTATGTGACTGGATCGAGTGGTACCAGTCAACAGCCTGGCCACAGCATTCTGCACCATGTTTTTAAAGTATTAAAAAAACACCCCCCCACACTTGAAAAGCATAAAGCCACCTCTTCCCACACCACCAGCTTCAAAACATGTTACCCCCACCCTAAAAGCACTCACTTTCCTCCTCCCCCAAGTTTTCCAGCAAAGTTTCTGATATTAGATGAATTAGACTATCTTATTATAATTTAAAAAGAAAACTTTTAACCACCTCAGTGCATAAGACAATTTAATGTCCCACCCCTACCCGCTGTCACGAGCCCCTTGCCCCCAAACCTCGGACAGCCCAGTAGGACCTCTTGTTTGCAGAGAGGATCCTCCTTTTTAAGAACTTGTGAGCAGAAGGGTTTCTGGAAGACTCACCAGCCTTCCTTTTCCCAGTGGGAGGGTGGATTCTGTAGTTTTGAGTTTCCCTGACTCTGCACTACTTTCAGTATCTGAATCCCACCACGGCCACTGGCTACGTCTTGCCTAAGTAGTTTTTTTATGATAGCCGAGCAGTTCTACCTTTCAGGCACACAGTCTTTTCAAAACTCTACTGTTTAAAATGTTAAATTACATAATCAGACCCCAGGCATTGTTGATAGGAAAATCATAAAAGTCTACTTAAAATAAAAGCAATACAGAAAATTCTACAGTTTGGTAGAAATTTGAAATGCAGACAATATGAAAAGTAAAACTGGATGGTTTACAGAAAACACTAGATACTGGTATTCTAAACTATACCTTGTTTTGATGTTAGAATTCAGAAAGAGTAAATGTTCTTGTGAAGGTAACAGTTCATTAGGCTGCAGAGTTGTAGCAAGTTTGTGTTCCAGTTCCCTGGATGTCCTTTTAAAAGTCTCCAGGCACTTCCTTGGTAAACAGTCTTGGTTTCCAAAATTCTGACTTAAAACCAGAATTTTCTGTTCAGTATGTGAAGAGTTTAATTCCACACACTCAGGTCTGGTTTTAGAGATTTTTCCAGGCCTACACATATACTTTCTGGTGTAAAAGTATATACCAGCTGGATCAGATTACTTGACTCCAATCTAAACACTATTCAACTGCCCTGAATTCCAAATGTGTGTGTGATAAATAAAGATGGTCATTTTCCTGGACACACCCACTGTGTGATGGGGTGCAACAGTTTACCTTTCCCTGTAGATGTCACTGTGGTTCTGTGTCAACCCAAGTGACATCAGGGCCATGCATTTGGCTTAACCCCTGACCCCCTAGGTCATTATATTACCTTTCTCTGTCATGGAAAGCCACGGTGGGATATTTTATGCCTTCCTGGGCTATATACACCTGTCTCTCTTATCTTGAGATGTACCAGATCCACCCTAGCCATTAGAACAATTAAGGTAATTTTTTTAAGTTCATTCCTAAAGCCTTTTAAAGAGACAGTGTCTTAATTCTAAAGTACATTACAGCATATACAATATGAACCCACATAAATGGATATAGACCTATCATGCGACACCCACCACCCACCCCAGTCCCATTCAAATGCAATGTATACACCCCCAACCCACCACACACTAGCACCCAACACCCTCCTCCCCATCTTCAAAAGAATACCATAAGTCAGGTAAGAAGAAAGACACCTGTAAAAAAAGGAAAACTGTTCCCTATAGCAGCAACCAGTCATCATCACTGATTTAATCACAGTAAATGAATTAGTGATGACATGCTAGTAATAACAGCTGATTGACTGACCACACTGATCAGGGTGGGGATGGGAGGTTGGATTGCCTATGCACTGGGGTGGGGGGAAGGTTTTCCCCTGTCTCATGGCCTCAGCTGTATGTCCCCTTTTGGTCATTCAGGGGGTGCTGTATCAGTGAGGTGCAGCAGCCTCCCTCCGTGAAGGAAGAAAGTGCCTTCTGGGAAGCTCAGCCTCCCCCCCCAGCCAGCCCTCTGATGATCTGAGCTTCTTTCTGAACTTGGATACCAGTCTAGAGAGCTGTAACACTGTCACTGTGCTGACAAACTGGTCCAACTGAATCTTTTTGTGCTGCAATTCTTAGTACTGTTGTGGGCGAGTTCCTGATTTTGTTCTGTTTTTTGCGTTAATTTCCATGCAATGATTTTCTTACATGTCATTCATGTATGTTATGTATGTGCATACAGCCTATATCTGTGCTTAATCTTGTGTTTAAACTGACCTTTGGATGCATTATGTTTATCCTATGCCCTATTGTTAAATGTGTATTTTGTGTAAATTTGTATTTTCTATCTGTATTTTACTGCTGATAGTCACTTATACTTTGCTCTCTTGTACATATGTTATGTTGCTGTATTGTAATATAGTGTATAGTAGAGCATTGTTCTGTATAGAATTCCATCCCTTACAAGATGCTGTTTTACTATAGTTCAAAGGCCATTGAATATGATTGTACCCTTCTGTGGTAAAACAGCATTCTGAAACCTCTAGAGACTGCACAAGCCAGTTTCATTCTGAAAGTGGAAGAACCACTGTGTGTACATTTCACATAATACTATACACCACAAAAAATACAGGATGAGCAACTTCATGCACAACCAATGTGTCCTGCCACCTCAGGGTTCTAATTCTCACAGACCTCTCAAGCTGTGCTCTTGAGATCAGAGGGAATCAGAACCCCTCTGTGGCAGAACACACTGATTGTGCATAGTTGCACATCCAGTATTCTCTATAACATGCATGACTGTAACCTTCTGGTTCGTACCTGAGAATAGGCAATTCTTTGTCTAGTGCACTTACCCAGTAACCAAAAATTACATAAATAAATGCTGAATGCTCTTGTATATATGGGCAATACAATGTAGTGCACTTCTTGCATGATTTATGTGCCTCCCAACCCATTAAAAAATAATGGAGAAATGGTGTGTTGGTAAATTTTATGGAACGTGTCACTGCTACTGGATTAGGCCTTGAGTGGTAAATCAGGGAAATAATCTGAGTTTTGAAAAATCCATTTTACAGCAGATGGTGAGCCTTCCCAAGAGGACTGCCACTAATTAAAACATGTATGTTCTAAAGTTTCAAAACATAACCCCTGTTTTTTTTTTTATTTTGGTCTCTCATTGCCTTGTATCACTTTGAGTGTCCCGCTTTGCTGTTTCTGTATGCTAATGTGACATATGGGGTTCCCCCCTTTAGGGAATAATATCTATATTACAAGCTCATAATTGCTGTAAGCCAGCTGTCTAGTAGTGCATTAGGTCCGCCGCCCGGGCCGTCTCCTCTGGCTGCCCAGCTGAGGTGCCTGATAAAGAGGAGCCGTTACCGTGGCAACTTGGTGAGGTAACACCACAGGCAGTCACAGAGGTGCCGTTGCTTTATAGGCGAGCACACCTCTGCTGCATTTTATGAATAGACTCCCCTGCTGCTGGTAATAAAAGGGGCACAATTATAGGCCATTTAAGATTACAGCAAGCATTGATGAAGTGTAGCTGGAAAGGGTTGAGCAGCCACAGGCCAGTAAATAATTCAGGAAATTCACAGTCAGTCAGTGAGAGGGCAATAGGGCATGAAGACTGGGGAAGGTAACTGAAGAAAATCAGCAGACACTGCATTCAGTTGATTATAGAAACCCTTTTCTGTTTGCATAATTTTGGTACAAAAGTCCCTTCAGAAAGGGGTATTTATTACAAGAAAGACAGTTTCTGTATGCTCGCTTCTACAAGGGTGACCTGAGGAAGAGGCAGCCTTATGGATTTGCTTGAATACAGCAACCCCATGGCCATAAAGCACACACACACACACACACACACACACACACGAGAATGACTTGCAGGCACTATAGTGGCAGCAGTACAGTGGTGGGTGTTTGTTGTTTGTGAGGAAATAGTTGCATCTTCTGGGAGTCCATAAACACACATGTTATGGGCCAAGGCATTTATATGTTCTCCCTGATCAATCAGTCAGTCACTCAATCAATCAATCAATCAGTCAGTCAGTCACTCAATCAATTTTTTGTGCAAATCTCATTATGAACCTATACGCTTTACATCAAAACATTTAAAACACCACAAATATAATAACAATAAAACAATACATAATCATTATTTCTATTCTGGAAATGCTACATTAAATGGGTAGGTTTTCAGCTCCCTCTTAAAATGCTCCAGATTTTGACTCTGTCAAATAGGGCAAGTTAGAGAGTTCCAGAAAGTTGGGGCCACATATGTAAAAGTACAGACCCCTGATGACTGCAAACGAACTCCCGGAACCTCCAGCAATCCCTCATCCATGGAGCGGAGGGGGTGAAAAGGGCAGTAGGGTTGAAGGAGGTCTGGCAGGTAACTGGGTCCCTGCCCATGTAGGGCCTTATAGGTCACCAAACTGACCTTGAAGGAGATCTGCCACCTAACTGGCAAACAGTGCAGATAGCGGAGCACAGGAGTAATATAACATAACCTAGATAAGTGGGTCAACAACCTGGCCACCTCATTCTGCACTAGCTACAGGTGGTGAAGATCCATCCCTGGTAGCCCTTGGTAAAGGGTATTGCAGTAATCAAAGCGAGAAGTTACAAAAGCATGGACGAGAGCTGGCAGATCACTTGGGGGGAATCAGATGCTTAATCCTAGCGATGTTCCACAGATGGTAAAATGAGGATCGGACAATGGCTGACACCTAATGTTTAAATGTCAGACCACTGTCCAACACAACACCAAGATTCCTCACCCAATCTGAGGTAAGCAATTGTGTGTCTCCTAGCCAAAGCCCGGAGATCTGTCCAGATTGCTCCCTCAGCCGCCTGTGACCAGGTTCCAGCACCAGCACCTCAGGCTTGTCTGGATTCAACTTCAACCAGTTGGACCTCATCCAACCTTGTATCTCAGCAAGGCAACTGTTAAATACCGAGACTGGCTCCTGCTGCTCAGGTGCAAAAACAGGTATAGCTGAGTATCATCTGCATAACAGTGAAAACTCAGTCCATACCATCTTATAACTGATGCCCATTTTTTCCCATAGGGAAACCGGGTTGTAATTTTATCATTATAACCAGCTGGTTATAAGGACAAACACATGCACGGTTTCCCCTAGTTTGGTGCATGTGCCTGCCACGACCTTGCTATTCCCTGCGCCATTTCCCGCTCCTTAGTGCCACACCCACTCCAGTTCCCCAATGCGCAGTCGGCGGTAAGTTCTTTTCATTAAAGAAAAAAAATATGCCAGCCTGGTGGCGCTGAGGGTTGAGGCGCTGGATGCCACACCTTGTGCCACGCCAGTGACTTGAGTTCGGGAACAGACTTGGGTCATTTGGGGGTCAGCCAGGGAGGTAAGGACTGAGTGTCTGGAGAACTGCTCTCCTTTCTCAGGGAGGGGGGGTTTGTGCTGCATGCGTCAGCACAACAAGAAGGGTTCAGCCCACGCCCAGGGTGCTTGGCTGCCTCCGCAGAGGTGGAGACAGCTGCTGCACCCATTGCATGGGCATGGAGGAGAAAAACAGAGGAAAATACCGGGACCTGGCAGGACCCATGATGGCCCCGATGGGCCAGAGGATGTACCCCTCGGGGGGGGGTTATAGCCCCTGCCAGGTCCGCAAAGGTGGTGACAAATAATGCTGTGTTTAAAAAAAGAAAAAAAGATCATTGGGCACAGTAAACCTAGATAGGGTGGGGAAAAAAAATAGTTTATGAGGTGCCACAGACCATGCTGAAATCCCAATGGTCCACAGCTCGAAACAAATCCATTTATTTTGAATAACTGCTGTGGCAAAAAAGTGATCCTCAGCAATTATACAAATTAAAGGATGGGTTGGGAGTTTAAAACTCGGATTTTACACACACCTTTGGGGAGGGATGCCTAAATAAACCCCTCTATGTGGCATCCCACCCCCCTTGGGGGGTGTAAAATCCTCGTTATAACCCCCTAGCCATCCATTATTCTCTATATAATGTCCCTTAATGGTAGCATATACTCCGCGAACAGCATGGGGGATAAGACAGAGCCCTATGGAACCCCACATGGCAGGGAGACTGGTGCCAAGGAAAACAATCCCAGAGACAACCCACTGTGACCTGCTAGTGAGGAATGATTTAAACCAATTGTGGATTGCACCTGCCAGTCCACAACAAATCTGCAGGCACTCCATCAACATCCCATGGGCCATGGTGTCAAATGCTGCTGAGAGACTGAGGAGAATCAAGATGGTATGTCTTCCCCGATCCTTCACCATCAGGAGATCATTCAGCACCCGGACAAGGGCAGTCTCTGTACTGTGCCTTTTCCTGAAACCAGATTGGAGAGGATCATAGATGCTGCGAGTTGTTAAATGGGTCTCCAGTTGAGCAGCTACCACCTTCTTAATAACCTTTTACTGATTATACTACACATGCACCTTCATTCCCACTCAGAATAAACACGTTACAGTTTATCCCTCAGCAATTCATGATTGTCATTTTATTCTCGGTGAAATGACAGTTTTGACATTGTTAGCTTAGCTTGCATTTTCATTGGGGAAAGGGAGCAGAAAAAATATTTAAAAAAAAAGTATTTTTCAAATATAAAGCATAATAGTAATTATATGATAGTAGATTTGCTGACCTCAGCAAAAATCTGATTGCCTTTTGGAAATAAAGTACTTGTCCGCTGTCCATAGCTGGGTCATTGGTCCATATAGTGAATCCACTATCACAGTATCACTTAAGTAAAACTCTGACCTGACCACTATAGCTAGTACAGCTATTATGCTGAAAAAACATAACATTTGTCAGCAGAAAAAGGCCCTACGGCCAATCGGGTTTGGCCAGCCCTACCTATCTGTCTGTGTTAATTGTGGGGGCCCTAACAGCCCTTCACTCCTTCCCCTGCCCCTTTAGCCACTGTCGGAATCAGTCTCATGTGCCTGTCTCCCCACATGTTTGGATTCCCACTTCACGAACCTCATGAACACCAACAGTCAGCTTGGGATAATATACTATCATCTGGTATCCCCCTTTAGTCTCCCCAACCCCTAAAACTTTTATTTAATAAAGAATTACAACAAAGCTGTCTTACAGATGATCCTAATGAATGAACATATTCAAAAACTTTACTTTCTTACCCCATGAGTCCTTTGGCATCAGTGGCTATAGCGGTTAGCTGGCTAGGTGCAACTGACTGCCCCGGAGGTATGCTTTTGGGAGAGTTGTGGTGAGCTAGGGCATTGGCCAATCAAAATGCAGGAGCTGAATGAGAGCAGCCTGAAGGGGCTTCAAATTTTTTTCTCCACTGACTGAGCAATATTTTCCCTGAGGCGTCTCACAACTTTCCTTGTTGACAGCCTTTTTCTGCTTATCTTGGTAAAGTTTTCCTCACAAACGTAATTTTTTTGTGTGCTGTGTTTTTTTTGTTATTTTTTAGCAGTTTGTCTTTCCGTGGTTCCCTCTGTTTGTTTTATATTTATTTTACTGCGATTGTGTATTTTCGACAGTTTCATAAATTTACAGATGCTCCCATTTTCTAGCGGGAACCGTCAAATTTAATGTTTTTTCTGTAACTTTTTACCTCAGAAATCACGGGTCCCTACCGAGAGGTAACTGAGGAACTTTGACGGTTGTTCCTGGGTTCTCTGTGGATTGGCTTGTCAGAGATTCCCAGAACAATCAGAAAATCTGGACCTACAGATTTATAAAAAAAAAAAAGCGTCAGCTGTAAGAGGACTGGTTTAACAGCATTTTCAGCAACCTGTGCATCAGCTGTTTTGGGTCCAGATCTACTGCTTTTCTTTCAGAATTGGCTGAGAGCAGAGAGACCCAAGAAAAATATGGCTGAGGATAAACCAAAGGCTACTGATGAGGGGCCATCTAAAACTATAATAATAAAAATTCAAGCAGGGGTGCTAATGAAGCCTCCAAGTCCCAGCCAAAAATAAAGCTTCCAAAGGAGCTGTTAAAGTTCCTCACAAATTTAAAAATAATAAAGGCGTTGATGAAGTGTCTGTGCAAAAAAGCCTGATCAAGCTGCTGATGAAGTGGCTAAAAGATGGTCTGCTGCTGTTACTCCTGGGAAAGCCAATCGTTGAGACAACAGATTAGACAACACAAAAGATTAATATACAAGTTAGCCAGCCTGGGAGTGGGTCCCAAGATGACAGCCTGGGTAAAGAATTGGCTGGAGAATAGGACACAGAGAGTAATAGTAAATGGAGTCAACGCAGAAAAAAGGGGGGTTACTAGTGGGGTACCGCAGGGTTCAGTACAAGGACCGATCCTCTTCAATGTCTTTATAAGCAACATTGCAGAGGGACTGGAAGGAAAAGTATGTTTCTTTGCAGATGACACAAAGATTTGCAACAGAGTTGATGCACAAGGTGGGGTGGAAAGGATGAGAAGGGACTTGGCAAGGTTAGAGGAATGGTCAAATGTATGGCAGCTTAGATTCAATGCTAAGAAGTGCAAGATAATGCACCTGGGAAACAAAAACCCAGGGGAAGAGTACACAACGGGGGGTGAGATACTAACAACAACAAAAATGGAAAGGGACCTGGGGTAGTCATATCAGATGACCTAAAGGTGGGCAAGCAATGTGAGAGGTCTGGGAGGATACTGGGATGCATAGGGAGAGGCATCACCAGTAGAAAACAGGAAGTTATTATCCCTCTGTACAGACAGCTGGTCAGACCCCATCTGGAGTACTGCGTGCAGTTCTAGAGACCCAATCTCCGCAAAGATATAGACTGGATGGAAGCTGTCCAGAGGAGGGCAACTAAAATGGTGCAGGGTCTGCACCGGAAAACATATGAAGAGAGACTAAAGGAGCTTAATATGTATAGCCTCGAGGAAAGAAGGGAGAGGGGGGACATGATAGAAACGTTAAAGTACCTCAAGGGAATCAACAAAGTCCAAGAGGGGTAGCATCTTTCAAAAAAGAGGTGTGCAAGAACAAGGGGGTACAATTTGAAGATGGGAGGGGGCTCAGAGGTAATTTAAGGAAGTATTTTTCACAGAGAGGTTGTGGTTGCATGGAGCGGCCTTCCGGAGAAGGTTGTGGAGTCAAAAACAGTGGTGGAATTCAAGCATGCATGGGACAGTCATAAGGCAATTCTAGGGGTTGGGGGTAGGAAGAAGTAGGCTGCTGGTTAACTAGGATCTGCAGCTTATCCAGTAGGTAGGGAAATGGGCAGACTGGGTGGGCCAAGCAGTCCTTATCTGCCGTCAAATTCTATGTTTCTATGTTTCTATAACTCCTTCACTGATTTTGCACAGACTACCTCCTTTTGCAGGTTTTTCCATCCCTCCACTGTCCTCTACTCCATTCCTCCACTGCCCTCTCTGTGAAGAAATGCTTTCTGATGTCCCTCTGAAATCCTCCCTCCCTCACCTTCATTGAATTTCCTCTGGTGCTTGTGTTTCAAGTCAGCATGAATGGCTCTCTACTATTGTGGCAAACTGGTCTATCCCTGACTCCGTCTACAACTGTTAACAACTTTCTTGAATCCCTGAAATATCTGCAAGAGTACTCAGTAGCTGCTACCACTTAAAATAGACACTCTCTTAAGATATCTTTAAGTCTGGATCCCTCCAGAGCCACTGCTCACGCAGTACAGTGCTCCTTGCTAAAGGGCAAATGAAGCACCCCTCTCTGTGACAGCTGAAAACCCCTTACTTTAGAAATAAAATATTTTAATGGTAGCCTTATCTTCGGAGGCAGGAACACGGTTTTTGTCAGTTATAAGTCAGCTGGCTGTACCTCAAAGGAGTCAGTCACAGAAACATGAAGTATATAAAAACATTTTAATATTTAAAGATAGTTACACATATGTTAGAGGATACCACACAAAGACTATGGGGAGCAATCATTCTACAGAAATGAAAATGTTTGGATCAGCAGGTCACACACAGAAAAACCTATCTCTCTATTCTCTATTTAGCAAGGTAGAATAGCTTACCACACAAGACATCATGGTGAATCAGGGCAGACTCGAATCTTAGAAGGTAGCTATTCTTAGTCCCAAACTTGATTAACTCTTGCAGGCTCTGCCAGACCTCGAGACCCTCCAGCTGCCCCACCATGACATATTATCCAGTAACTCCATGCTATCTATATTATTAATCCAGTGTAGGTGTTTGAATGTCTCAGTCATGTCCTCCCTTCTCACCTCCAGCATGTACATGTTGAGATCCTCCAATCCTCTCAGTATAAATCCTTTCCTGTTGACCTTGGATCATTTGGTTACCCCCTTTATGCTGCCCCCACTACCACCATATGAAAATATTACAACTGTAGTTGGTTACTAACTTGTACAATACAGAATTATTTCTTTAACACAATGACAGTGGACACACACTCACCCAGTCTAGTTGTCTTCACACAAGGTACCTGGTCAATATAGCTGTTCAAAAACTGTGCAGCAATAACCACACTGTATAAAGTGCTAAAGGATTTAGAGCAACAGGGGTTTAATAGCAGTAGGGAATTACTGCTATCCCTGTCACTCTGCGCTGGTAACTGTAATGGATCAAGTTGCCATGTGTGTGGTACCTGGTCGAGCCGCAACTATGGTGGAGTAGCTAAGGCACCAGCACACGGCAGGATTGGAGACCTGGGATCATGGTTCAGTTCCCCCCAGGTCTTCTGGTGTTGCAACAATTGTGTTTTGTTTTTTTCCGAAAAATAAATTATTCCCCCACCCGAGTTTCTTCTCATCCCCGGAGTCCACACTGCCTTAGAGTTAGTTATAAGTCCCATTAAAATGAATGGTGTGCACTGTTTTTGTAAGGTCTATGTTTTTCCCAAATTTATTTCCGTGCACGAGATTTTGCTTGTGGCACTGATTTCCGTGCTGTTTATGTAGGTGACATTATGACCCCGTGCCCTCACATACGTCATTTTAATTTTACTCTCATTAAAATCACTGCTCACTGCTCAGAACAGTCATTTGTCAATAAAATGACAGTGGTGACTTTATCCTCTTTGTTGCATTCTGATTGGTCTGTATTCTCACCAGCAAGTCAAGCATATAAAGCATAATAGTTATAATGTGCGAGCTCAGCCGCTGTCCTCAACAATGATGTGAGGCCTTTGGCCATGTGCTTTAATAACTCGACAGTCACATTATTGCCTCTTATGCTGACCTAAATAGCACATTATCAATAAAACACAGGAGTGAGGGTTGTTACTAGTCTGATTTGTTGGAGAAAATCAAAAAACAATATGCAGGCACGCATCTCGTTCATTTTTCCTGATATTTTCTCTCCATTTATCCTTCCCTAGCCTTTCTTCTCTCACAATGACTTCCCCATTCCTGCACCCCCAACACATACATACACACCTGGAGCTTGGTGCACATAGGCAAAAGTGGAGGGGGACCCACAATTTCAAAAAAACTTTTAAAAAATGTATTGGGGGACTGTAGTCTGAGGGGACACTGATAAGGAGGCTTTTTTTGTATTATTTATTTATTAGCCTTTGCAAGCAAACACTTACAAATTCCCACAGAGGGATAACAATTAACAAATACTGCAATTTTCTTACAAAGGATGAGAGTAAGACACCCTCTATTTGGTTACTGCATGTGGAGGCATACCCAATGGAATATACCAAATTAATTTTCAAACTTGCATGCAGCAAAGGAAGATTAAGGGGAATCAATAATAAGGACAGACATCTGTTTTTCCCTGCTACCAGAGTAACTGTTCATCACTGGATTCCCCCACAGTTACATAAGAGTGTAGACATGAAACAGTCCCCAACTCCCATGTCCACCTACCATACAGACCCATTGAAAAGAGAGAAAGAGAGAGAGAAGGCTGTATGAACCATTATTACAAAGGCTAACAAAGCTTAATTGCCAGCACTGAAGTTCAGGCAGAATATCTGCAGTCTGATAGTGCAGTAAAGTGACAGCTCTTGCATTACTATGACTCCTTGAATCCCAATGTCTGAAACTCCGGACATTAATCCGAACACAAGTATTTTAAAATAAAGGGCAAACAACGTGGTACAGGCAGTGTATTGGTTAAGAGTGGTGCCCATAAAGTAAAGTTGTAAGTAATCAAAAATGTCCCTCAGAAGCAAGAAGAAAAAAAACTCACAGTCCAAAGTCCCAGATGATGCTATGAGCCCTAAGTTAACCATCGCACCACAGACACTCAAGTTTCTTCCGAAGACTCCTCTTGTTCCACATCTTGTTCCATCTCCGACTTGATCCAGTGGACCAGTTTCTCTGCTTCCCTAGAGTCTGAGAAGAGATACTGCCATCTGTTCCACACAAATCGCTACTTGGCAGGGAGTAGAAGCCGATGTTGAATACGGGACTTGTGCAGCCTGCCATAGACCACATCAAAGGCCTTGTGCCACTGGCGGGTACTGTAAGATAGATCAGGAGTGCAGCCTGCCATAGACCACATCAAGGGCCTTGTGCCACTGGCAGGTACTGTAAGATAGATCAGGAGTGCAGCCTGCCGTGGACCACATCAAAGGCCTTGTGCCACTGGCGGGTACTGTAAGATAGATCAGGAAACACCTGCAGGACCTTTTCACCATATTTTAAGGTGCCCCTTCGATGAGCCAGTTTCAGCGCCCTATCCCAATCTTCAACTCCAGTGCAGACCACCATGAAAGTTCTAGGAGCCGCTGCCTCAGCCACCACCCAGCGAGGGGTTACGCAGCATGCTTTCTCCAAAGACAATGGGGGATCAGCCTCAGTAATCCCCAGTATAGCAGGCAAGAGTGTCTGGGTAAAAGTCAGAGCATCTTCCCCCTCCGACGACTCAGGCAGTCCTAATATCCACAGATTTTTCTCCTGTATCTGGTTTTCGACTGTCTTTATGTGCTGCTGTAAGAGTTATTTTCTTTTATCAGCATGGTCGTGGCATCGACCGATTTTAAAACTGGAGCCTCTGAGTGCTGTTCGCAAGCATCCATGTGAGTTTCCAATGCTGAAACTCTGGGCGTTAAGTTATGAAACTTCCAATCCAAGTCTTGGACAGACTTCAGCAGCTGCTGGAGTGTAATATGAATGCAGGTCAAGGAGACCTCTCCCAACTGTGGCACCGCAGGATCCAACACCTTATCCTGGGTTGCAGATCATGTTTCACGTGGCTGTCCACTAGGGGCAAAAAAGTCATTAGCCGAAGCATTTACACCCCGAGGTTTACCCATGATGGGGAGAATCCTCTCTCAACACTGGAGGTCATCGAACAATGCAGGATTTGCAGCCAAATAACATTTAAAATGTATTATACTTTGGGCCTAGGAGCTTGAGAAATGTGCAGCTTCCTCATCGGCGCAGCAGAGGCCCCCTAAAAGGGCTTTTTTTCATCCTGATCCCCCCAAGACAAGTGTTAACCTGTATGTGCCACTGTTGACACTTGGTTGGCAACATCCACAACTGTTTTACCCCATGGGTTAATAAGTATTCATACTTTTTGTTTTTGAAAATATTTTTTATTATGCTTCACGTAGTATGTGAACAAAAAAAAAACATACGACTACCTGCAGATCTACCAGAATCAGAGCAGCTGACAAAATGTTACAAGCAAAAAGTGAAAAGTGACAATTCAAGAACATGAGACAATGAATTGGATTTACTTTAAGAGATCAGATCATTCTTTGGAGAACTGTTAAACATGTGAAGCTGTTTATAGCAGGAACTAAAGTGTGGCTATCCCTCCTATTTTATCCTGGACATCACCTGCATTTTGATATCTTACTCCGTAGATATGCTTGGAATTGGCCAAGTATGCTACTGTTTTCCCCTTTTTTTTTGGGGGGGGGGACTGTCGATACTGCCTCTGGCAGAGGGCCTAAGGTGATTGCAAGCTGCTACTGGAGGACACTCTGGAGTACTGCACACCTGTTGGTGAGTCTGAAGAAGCTGATGTGAGGTGCCCAGCACAGGGTTGGCCTCAGGGCTCCAGTGGGGATACTGGCCTGGCATGGAGCCACGATCATCAGGACCAGGGTAACCCTGTATACCATCAGTTAGCAGATGGCCTAGAGTAAAATTTCTGCAGCGGTGATGCCTCCTGTACCACCTGCTGACCAGACACTACTGTGTCACTGTGTGTCTGAAAGGTTGTGTAAACCCAAAGCATATAGACTAGTGGGAGAAGCTGGTAGTTATGCAGAATAGAACAGGCTCTGACCTGAGATACATCTTCATCCACTGGTGTGTGAAAAAAGTAATAGGAGGGGCCGTGTGGCTCCAGTTTTGTGTATGGAGGGTTAAACCTTCACAAAGGGACCCAAAATTACTGAATCAAGTCTGGGATCAGACTCAAGTCTGTCTGTACAGTGCTAACCAGGAGAGCTTTAGGGGACTGAGTTCCCACGTGTGCACTGCAGATAGTTCAGTAAAGCATGACAACTGCTTAAACTGCTCTTGCAGTGTGATTATTTCTGTCAGAACAGAGGCCCAAGTTAAGCTCACCCCACAGTTGGGGAAGATGTGTA
Source organism: Neoceratodus forsteri (assembly GCA_016271365.2). Lineage (NCBI taxonomy): Eukaryota > Metazoa > Chordata > Ceratodontiformes > Ceratodontidae > Neoceratodus > Neoceratodus forsteri. Next base: position 106,203,418 of record JADMNL010000028.1, read on the forward strand.
TAGAATGTGTATAGGTGTAGGAAGGCATTCTGCAAGCAGACCACCTTACCCCTAGACACACGGTTTCCCTAGGTTATGCCTGGCACCAAGAGAGGGGTACTGTATGGTGCTAGCCACAGCTGAAAATACAGTTCAACAGCAGCTGCTTGGGTTTTATTTATTTATTTATTGAGGAGTCGGAAAATAGCTTTGAGTCAAAGACTCCTTTTCAAAGGTTCCACGTCATTACAGGCATACTGCGAGAGAACAGTACAGAAATGGGACAAAACAAACAGGCATGATACAAAAGTTACAGTAATAGGCTAACATTTTGATACTAGAGATACACGGTATTAGTCACAGTGCATGGATACATTTATAAGCTCCCTTAGGAGCTAGTACAGAGAGTTTTCAGATTGGGGGTTAGCCAACCAAAGGCCTTAGTCAGGGGAAGGGGGTTCAGGGCTGGGTTAAGTGGCAATCACAGGGATTAGAGGACTGTAGGTGGTTCCTATGGTAGGCTTTGAAAGGGCCGATTCTATTCAAGTTCGTGAGACCATTAGGCAGGTTATTTATCCAGGAAGGGGCTCGGTAGCTAAAGAATCTTTGGAATTGGGAGGTACGGCATTGGGGAACCTTAAGGAGTTGCTTGCTTGAACTACGAGTGTGTTAGGCAGGTATGAAACCTAATTCTGTTATCCAGGTTAAGCCGGTTTGCGGACTTATAGAGGAAGCATGTGTGGGTTAGACGATCACAGCCCAGGATAAGGCGGCAGGCTTTGTTGAGGGAGAGTCGGAGTCTAGATAAGGCCATGGAACTGGCAGCACCATAGATAAGTATACCATAGTCGAGGAGGGAAAGGACTGAGGAAGAGACCCCGAGGCGGAGGGCATCAGGAGTGAGGCAATGTTTAAACCGATAGAGCATGCCAAGCCGGATATTGAGGGCTGTAGATAGTTGATGAATGTGCAGGTGGAAGTTTAGGGCTGGGTCTAGTGTGACGCCCAGGTATTTAAAGGAGTCCACTTGTTCAAGAATTATCTGGTTAGTGGTCAGGATTTGTGGGCAGTGGTCTTTCCTGGAGTTACGTGGGTGTAAGAAGTACATAACTTTGGTTTTCTTGTAGTTTAGAATAAGGCATTGTGTGGTGAACCACTTTTCTGCATCATTGAAGGAGGATTGAAGGGCGAGGTGGAGCTGGGTGGGGTCAGGATTGGAGGAGTACAGGACAGCATTGTCCACATAGAGTAGGATATTTCCGGAACATGACTGGGGAAGGGAGTTGAGGAAGAGACTAAATAATAAAGGTCCGAGGATGGACCCCTGTGGGACACTGGAGTGTACTGGCAGCCTGCTGGAAAAGATGGTACCAGTTTTGACCTGCTGGAAACGATCTGACAAGTAGTCCGTGAACCAGCATAGGGCATCTTGAGAGATGCCAAGCTTGGATAGAGTAGTTAGCAGGAGGGAGTGGTTGATCATGTCAAACACCTTGGTGAGGTCGATGAAGACTGCACCAGAGAGATGACCACTACCCAGGGCAGTATGAAGGTATGAGGTGAACTCGAGAAGGGCAGTCATCATGCTATGTCCTTTGCGGAAACCATGTTGCTGGTTGTAAAGTAGATTGTGTTTGTTAAGATGGTCGGTAAGCTGGTCAAAGACAATACGTTCTAGTGCCTTAGATGGGGGGGAAGAATAGAGATGGGGCGATAGTTGTGGGGGGAGGTACGGTCCCCGCTCTTAAGTATACAGTAGGGGTAATAGAAGCAGATTTCCATCGCGTCGGGAATTTCCCAAGACATAAAGACTGGTTGATAATGTGGGTGAGGGGGATTAGTAACTCGTGGAGAGTGAGCTGGAGAAGCCTGAGGTCTAAGGAGTCGCTGCTGTATTGGGAGTGCCTTAGCTTTTTGAGGGGAGGGTTCAGCAGATCTGGGGGTGTGCTGAGAGGGAGGGCATTTGGAGAGAGGGAGAGGTCAAAGAAATGGGAAGGGAGGACGTGGCTGAGGTCGGAGAAAGCGTGGTTAAGTGTGGTGGCTATCTGATAGGGGTCAATGGACAGGCCCCCTTTGACTAAGATTTGCGTGGGGGCAGGGTTTGGGGCAGTGCCACAGATGTCCTTAATGTTGCTCCAAAATTTACGCCCTTGGTGCCAGGTGGAGGTTAGGGTAGATTTGTAGTACTCGGCCTTGGCTTTCCGCAGGGACCAAGTGCATTGGTTTCAGGCTTCTCTGTACTTCTGTCTGTCAGCTGGCAGGCCAGTCTCAATGGAGAGGTGCCACAGAGAACCCCTAGCTCACATCAAGGCCAGCAGGTGGTCAGAAATCCAGGGCGCCGGGTTGCCTTTGACCATCCTTCTGGCAAGAGGGGCGAATATGTCACAGATAGCATTGAAGGAATGAATGAAGAGGTCAAGGGTTCTGTCAGGGTCAAGGGTGTTTGTTATGAATGACCAGTCCAACTTACTAAGGTGAGCTTTTAGGAGTGTGAGTTTACCAGGGCCAGGTTTACGTCGTAGGACCCTTTTCGGAGAGGACAGGAGAGTGGTCACTAATCGCATCTGGGAGGATAATGGTGCTAGTGATTTTGTGAGGGCGGTTAGTGAAAACTAGGTCCAGTAGGGAGGCGGATCCTGTGCGATGGTCCAGGTGGGTGGGGGAGGAGACTATTTGTGTAAGGTCATGGGCGGTGGCTTCGTCGATGAAAGTGGTGGCGGACTTAGATAGCCAATTAATACTGAAGTCCCCCAGAACAATTTTTTCATTATGAGATGGTAATGTGTCCAGGTAGGACATTACAGAGTAGAAGGCCACCTTTTGGTTGTATGTATGTTATGTCCAGATCCATCTCGAAAATGAGCTCATCTCAAGGTGAACGCCTGGTTAAATAAAGACTTGATTGATTGATTGATTGAAGGAGTACTACAGTCAACATTTGCAAAAACATATGTTGTGCAGAGTGTTTTGAATTGTCTGTGTAGTCCAGGTGTGTCCCGCCCTTTGTTTGCTATTAGGAGTTTTTTCTAAATTTGCCTATTAGTTTCATGACCTATGGGGATCTCCATGTTAGCATGGTTTATTGTTCTTCTTTCCCTCCAATGCCGCCTGTCGCATGTGACAGTGATTCATCCAGGACCACTGATTCAGTGAGGGGAAAGTACTGCAGCAGTGATCTGCAGATAAGAGCCTGACGTTCTGGCCTCAACTAAATAACTCTAATTCAGTACATTTGTTTTCTATATGTGTATGTCTAGTCTAGCCAGAAGAAGTTAATGTTTTGCATTTCAAGTGTTTTGTTTCATCAAACTACACCCAGCCATAAAAAACACACAAATTACTATAGGTCATCAGTGTTATAATTAGTGAAGACTGCAGCTGTTTTCTTACAAAATACCCACTCAATTAGCCCTCAAGTGTTTGCTAAACTGTAAATGTACCCTTCAGTGCCCACTAAATAAGGAACATTACTTAAAATCACAGCTCTGCTGCTGTAGAATTGACTTGTAAGCAGTACTTGCTGAATCTATGGTCCCGGACACATCACTGTCATATGAGACAGGAGGCATTGTAGGAAAAAGCAGAGCAATAAACCAAGGTAATATGGAGATCACCAGGGGCCATAAAAGTACCGTATAACTAGTAGGCAGATTTAGAAAAAAACTCCTAATAGGAAACAAAGGGAAGGACATACAAGGACTACACACACAAATCAAAACACTGCACAACATATAGAATAGTGTATGGGTAATCATACACAACAAAGCTGTGTTCCCATCAAGGGTTTGTGATGACATCATGCGACCTTGAGAGGCGGGCTCGAGGTCTCATGATGTCAGCACAAACCAGATAAGGAACACAAGCCTTGTATCAGTTACCCACCTGGCCACTTTACATGGTATATGGGAGTCATCGATTCTCCACGGATTGCTACAGCAACAACAGAGAATGTTTGTAAACTTTTTACTTATCTGCGCAGTGTCCATTTTTTATTAGTGATACTTGCTTCTGCTGGCACTGGCTCATCACTGGTACTCCACTGTAAGTCCTGTTTTCCATCACTCCTGCTTGTGTATGGCCACAATGTTAATTTTTCAAAGAAAACCCAAATAAAAAAAATTGCCGGAAGGCAGCTCAGTTTCATAAATGGAGCTGTCTATAGGTGTCTGTGCCAAAACGGAGTCAATTCACTGTTCGGCGCTCACTAACTGCCACCGCCATTTTGCCAGAGCTTTTTCCTGCGAGGAGCATCTTCAGCCAATGAGGTGGGTGGCAGGTCAATACAGAAAAGTTGTTGTACTATCGATGTGATGTCAGAACAATAGCACAACTTTTTTGACCTTTAAACTGTATTACAGCAAGTTTTTGGGAGCTGCAGAAATCAGTGGAGAATCGAGGGCTCCCATGTACTGTATATGCTTTTGCAAATTTTGACTGTCGTACTCCTTTAAGCTAAGGAGGAGTTGCACTTGCTGTTACATGGACCACCACTTGGGATCTTTTACTCAGCACTGCTTTTGACTGATTTTCACGACTTTCAAGACTAGATGGCACTGCGCTCACACAGGCTACCATTTGTCTTATACTGCACAACATAAAGTGTAATAGGGAGGTTGGAGGGTCAAAAGAGGAGTACAGTGGGAAGCAGACCAGACGTGATGATGATGATGATGATGATGATTATGCCTGCACAATTACCTGTGCATCAGTGGCACCTGGCAACCTTGAGAATCCCCCCACAAACACTGCATCCTGGTGAACACAGAGGAGATACTGTACTGTGGGTTGCTTGGAGGATGGGTGGGTGGAACTACAGTGGTCTTGTGTGAAACAACATGCTGGATTGTTGTCTGTGAGCAAGCTGGCTGTTTTGACGAAGGTAGTCAGTTAACAAAGCATAAAGTAAGGACATCAGTATGCCACAACTAAATAAAATATGAGGAAAAAGAAAGAAGTTACATCAGTCTAAATCATTTATGCAAATGTGCTCTATTTATACCAGAATAATAAACAGAGCTGACTGGCAGGATAACAGAGTCTCTGTCTACCCTTTATGCAGATGACTAAGCCATCCGCATATAGTTCTCAATCTCGGATTCCAAGAAATAATGAAAGAATGAAATCTGGCCTCAGACCAAGTCACAGCCCAAAGACATTCCATGCACAAATATTTATGCCACACCAAGCTGGTACATATCTGTATTCATACGTACAGCTCCCTCAGCAGCACGATCTTCTGTTTCATGGTCCAATCCTCCATCTCAGTCCAGGTCAGCTCCAGCTGGGAGCCTGGCTCCTGAGGGGTGGAGATTCTCAGACTATGATATTCTGAGAAAGTGTGGATCCTCTAATGTCATTGAGTGAGTGGATAGAGTTTGGCTGCCCTTCTCCCATTGGGCCAAACAGGCAGGGATTAGGCCGAGGAAGGTGTTTGTGCCTCAGATTTTGTATTACCTTCTGAAGAGGGAAGACATGGGTCTGGACCTCAGTATGTTGTATGTGCAAGTTTCGGCATTGAGCACAGGACTCAGTCCTTAGCCGGGATGCCTCTTAGAATCCCATGCTGACAGTTCTTTAGAGCTCTCAGTAAAACCCTCCAAACCAGTCTATTGATTCTCAGTCCCATGTTTTTTGGTTTTTTTTTAATTCTTTTTCCCTCCGGTCATGGCTCGAGGGAACTCTCTCAGGCATCCTTGTCCTTATGCCTGCCCTGCCTGAGGATCCCTGCGGTCTGTGCCCTCTCTCTTCCCCCCACTGCAACCAGCACCCCCGGTTTGACCCATCTGGGGAGGATAGCCTGACTCCTTACCTTGGGCTCCTTAACAAGGCAGACTCTGGTATGCAGGTGGGGCCCGAGTGGAGGAGCGATGAGGCCGGCCGATACAAACCCGGCGTTGGGCATTGAGGATAGGTGCCATCGCCTATCCCTTCAAGCCAGGTTTTTCCTTGTTCTACCCATCTCCTCCCTCTTGCGTGTGCACCCTACAACACTTGGCTCACGGCAACCCTGCCAGAATCAGGCACACTATTACGTGCTGCCTGTGCTTCTGCGGCACCCCTGATCTCCACCAGGGGCCGCCGGAGCGCTGGGCATCCCACTATCCTCCCCCCCGGGATTGGAAAGTAGCCCAGCGGGCGCTATATCCAGTCCCTCCCCTGCCAACCCCCGGTGCCCGAGCTCACTCCTGAACTCAGGTCGCCGGTGTGGCGCAAGGTGTGGCATCCAGTGCCTCAACCCTCAGTGCCACCGGGCTGGCTTTCTCAGTCCCATGTTGAGATCTTAATGCTTTAGTCCTTTATGCACTCTGTGATCCCCCATTTTCCAGAAAATCCTGCAAGCCCTCTCCTCCCTCAAACAATCAATGTCTAGCCCTGACTGTCTGGACCCCTAGTTCCTCCACCTCTCAGCTCCTGCCATTGCAGCTCCCCTCACTCACAAATTCAACCTTTCCTTCTCCCTCTGTGCTGTCCCTCAGTCTTGGAAGTTGGCCAAAGTTACTCCACTTCACAAAGGGGGTCCCTCCTCCCCTGGTAACTTCCATCCCATTTCCCTCTATCAACACCCCAAAACTGCAAGAGAAATTGGTCCATTCCAGACTCCTTGACTTCCTCTCATTCTCCAGCTTCTTCTCACCCTACCAGTCTGGCTTTCGGTAGCATCGCTCTACCATCTTCTTCCTCCTGTGTGATTCATTTTCTCTGAGATGGATCAGGGGCACACATTAATAGCTTTTTCATCAATCTGACCAAAGCCTGTGTTTCAGTGTCCCATCCACTCCTCTGGGACAAACTGAGCTGTGCTGGCCTCTCAGTTTCCATTGTTGACTGGTTCCATTCCTACCTCATGGGCCATCAACAGTCAGTACAGGTATTAGGCATCCTATCACCTCTACTACCCATCCAGGCTGGAGTGCCACAGGGCTCCATCCTGGGTCCTGTCCTCATCTCCATTTTCCTGAATGACTTCCCTTCTGTCTGTGCCAACTCACATATTCACATGTTTGTAGATGACACAGTCATCTTCTCCTCTGGTCCCTCCACCTGAGCTACAGCAATGTTCTGCATTGGTTCCAATCAAACCAGCTCAGAATCAATACTAAAACAAAGTGTCTATAACCTTTGGTACCAGTCAGAAGCTGGCCAAACTCCCATGCCGTACCCCCCCCCCGGGTTTTCACCACACTGGACAAACACGTGTGGACTAATTATTTGGGGTATGTATTGGTGCTGTTTGCTTGCTAACTCTGCCACCTGAGGAGGACTCATTGTCCCGAGTCGATACGTAGGAGTGTTAGCTCTGCTATGTTTGTCGTGCTCGTTAGTTAATAAAAGTGTCTTTATTTTGTAGTGCCTGGCATGTGCCCAGTTTTTCCTTTTTGTTTTGGGTCCTGTTTGACTGGTGCAACTTTGAGGAGTGAGGTGTGCACTCCTTTAATTTGCAAATAACCTAGTCTTCCTTGCGTACTTTCACAAAGCAGTACAGATTGCACACTCAGAGCTCCTCTGATATAGCCTTCAGGTAAAAAGTGCTACAAGCAGCAGTAAAATGATAGACAGTCCAATACAGCAGAATATTCACTCCCTCCAGAATACATTTGGTGAGTACTGCATATTATATATCAGCAGAAAATGAATGCCCAGTGACAATGTGGAACGATACAGAAAGAAGACAGTTTATCAGACTTACTGTAATTTCTTTTTCTGTTAGCATACTACCAACGTAGTCACTGAGACCCACCCTAGTATGATTTACTCTATGAAGAATATTCTACATCTGAGATTTGGTTCAAGTTCATTTACTGCATACCAGAAAAGCTGATGTTATGAGCTGGCCTGTCGGTGCAGCGATAGCACTACTGCTAACCCAGGTTTGGGAACCAGCCCAAGTCATTGGAGGCCAGCTTGAGGGGGAAGGACTGAACATTCCAGAGGACGCTTCCCTTCCCTGGGTTGGAAGGGTCTCATCTGCTGCTGTCATAATGCCAAATGGATGCAGGGGGTGGCAAGGCAAGACCAGGAGTAGTCATGCTGGCTGTGTGTGATGTAATGTATGTGCATACATGCAAACTCGCAATCCTTGCATGCGTGGCTCCTGACAACTGGGACAGAAAACTGTGAAAAAGAGCAACCTTGCCTTCGATGATGATGGTCTCCCAGCACCACTACATCTCCCTGCCTGGACCTCCAAACCTGCTGCCTGATGAAACTAGAAGTGCTCGAGGGTATGGCCCCTCAGCTCGTCACCACTGAGGAGCTAAACCATGGCTTGGTGAGGGATGACACCTTGCATTGGTCAGGGAAGAGGGATAGATGGCTAGGCTTGGGGACTGGCATTTGACAAGAGGTGCCTCAAGTCTGGTCTTCGACACCCCTTTTAACAGGATTTAAGCAGGCCCAGAACTCTTATCACCTACTGTACAAGGGAACGAAGCTTTACAACAAACTACCCCATGAAATTAAGGACTGTGGGTCCATGTACTCCAACTCCTCCCTCAAGGAGTACCTCCTCTTATCGTCCACCTGAAGGAGATCGAGTGCAGAGTGAAGGGGTGAATAAACAGAAATTATCAAAAAAAAGTTGATGTTATTAATTTCAGGCACATATTCTATAGTGTATTGATCGTACATTCAGAGATTCTATGGAGGGAGTTCAGTACTGAAGCTGCCATTGCAGAGGTTACATTTGATACCATATTGGTGTCAGAGAACCTGGTGCTGTAACATCACCACAAGACAGGGCTAGGACATTATAGTATATTTTTTAGGAATGTGTAAGTTAACATTGGTATGATTATGTTGCCGTATGGCTCTGAAAGATTTAGGACTGAAGATTCAAAATCAACTGCCTTGGAAGGAAGAGGAGCCTGGACTGACGATGTAACAACTTTGGAGTGTGTTGTTCCCCAGTAGGCAAGCATGTGTAACCCAGCAGTAAATCAATGTCTCTGACAGTGTTGGAACTAACAGAAAAAGAAATGATGTACTTTATTAATTTTATTCTTTGTTGACCGTGTGGGTACATTTTTTTTAGACACAACCCAGGTACTACAAGCACATAACATAATACAGAAATGTGATACATTGGGATGAAAGCAGATAATACATAATAAGGTAACATGATACAATATAAACATAAATACATCAAATGGTACCATAAAGTGATATGACTGAGCAAACATGCATAGTGCAGGAGAGGTATACATGGTGACATATACATGGTAAACATTTAAAGTCTGAGAACAGGAGAAGGATAAGTCGCAGACATTTTGTACAGTAAGTTGGGCAATGGCAACTAGACTAGCTGTAAATATAGCACAGAAAGCAAGCTCTACCTGAAGCAAGAGCATACATTACACATTTGCAGGTGTTTCTTCATTTTGAGTGTGAAAATTTTGAGCAAAGAGGACAGTCTGATAGAAGTAGGTGTGGAGTTTCAGAGAGGTGGCTCAGTAGCTGAAGGATTTCTGTCCCATTCCTGTTTGAATAATTGGGGTCTTTATTAAATTATTCACTGTGGAGCAGGAGGACAGCTTATAAGCAAATGTAAGCAGTTTGGTAAGGCACGGAGGCATATTTCCATACAGGGTCTTGTACACAAAGTTAATTAGTGCTACTTAGGCTCTATGTTCTGGTTGCAATCAGCCAAGTTGTTTGAAAATGGAACAATGGTAAGACCTGGGGTCTTGGGTGGAAGCAGATCTGGCCACTTTGTAGTATAGGGCTTTTTTCTTTGCCCAGACAGTTTTTGGGGCAGCATCTGTCACAGAGGCTCTGTAACCTATTAGTGGGAGTAAGTTCCTTTCTGCAGTTATCATGCTAGTGTCCACTGTGAGGTGCCTTTGAATGTGGTACAGTAGCCCCAGTTTCTAATAAACAGACTTAGTTGTACTATTCTGGTGGCTGTCAAAGGTGAGACAGGGATCAAGTGTTACACCCAAGTATTTAAATTTGTTTACTAATTCAAGTTGCATGCCATCCAGAGATACTGAGGTCCTCAGAGTGATTTATTTTTTTATGAACTATTTGGTCCCCATCGCCGCCTCCTGGCAATGGGGACACACAGGTGTTTACAGGTTTTCTCCATTACCCCCGAGGCCCCAGCACACACCACTGCAAGCCTGTGGAGCATGCTCGCACCCGTGGTACCAGTTTAGCCCCTTCCACCTCCCATAACTGGTTTGCTGCCCCCTCTCTGCCTACGCTGCCCACTGGACCTCCACCTGATGGGAGTGGAACTATGGGAGGGGGGCACCTACCCACCCTCACCACCCTCCGAAGAGGAGAACTGCCCATCAGCATGCATGATCCTGCTCCGCTCCCCCCCCCACCCTGACAGCCTGAGGTTGTTCCCGAACCAGTGTTGCCGGCAGAGCGCAAGGTGTGGCATCCAGCGCCTCAACCCTCAGTGCCACTGGGCCAGCTTTAAGAGTGACCTTTGACTTTAGGAGCTGAACTAAGGAGCATGGCTTCCATTTTGGGAATGTTCAGAACTAATTTTTCTTTAAGGAACCAATGTTTCAGCGTGGAAATTGAGCTTGAGAGATAGATTTGTTAGATTTGTGTATTTCAGCCATGTCTCTCCATTGAATATAGATAATTGTGTCATCTGTATAAAGCAGAGTTTTAGCAGATGTGCAGGTCCTAGGTAGGTTGTTGATGCAGATCACGAATAAGAGGGGTCCTAGGATGGATCCCTGTGGGACACCACAGGTGATGGTATTAGCCATGGAGATAACTTTGCCTAGCTTGATTGCTTGAGACCTGTTTTGTAGGTAGCTCGAGAGCCACTGTGTCGCGGAAGACCCAGTCCCAAGATGTCGAGTTTTTGTATTAGTAGACTGTGGTCCACCAGATCAAAAGCTTTGATCAGGTCGACGAACACGGCACCACTCTTACCAGTCAATAAGCCTTTGCCCATTGTTTGGTGCATGGTGTGCATGAAACTGACTAATGCAGTGCAGGTTCCATGGTCTTTTCTGAAGCCATATTGCTCCTTGCAGAGAAGCTTGTGCTGGTCTAGGTATGAGGTGAGTTGGTTGTGGACGATCCTCTTTTGGACCTTAGCTAAGACCAAAAGAATGGATATGGCCCTGTAGTTGTCCAGGACTGTGTACGTGCCTTTTTTGACTAAGGGTACAACTGTGGGTATTTTCCAAATATCAGGAAAAATTTAGTCTCAAATGAGAGATTGGAAAGTTTGGCAATTGGTAGCGCAATCTGTGGTGCAGCTATTTTGGTAAATTTGACATAGATTACATAGAAATTGTCGTCAGATATGGACCGCTTAGCCCACCCAGTCTGCCCCTTTTCTCTACCTACTGTAATAACGCAGACCCTACTTGGTCTCCGGCTTTACCCCCCCCTTTCCAAACTAATACGATTCCCTTATGCCTGTCCCATGTGTTCTTGAATCCCGTTACAGTTTTTGCTTCGACCACCTCCACTGGGAGGCTGTTCCAGGCATCCACCACTCTTTCTGTGAAGAAGTACCTTCTAACATTTCCCCTGAATCTACCCCCCTCCAGCTTCATAACATGTCCCCTTGTTCTTGAGCATCTTTTTTTCTGAAAAATGCTTCCCTCTTGTACCCTATTTATACCCTTGAGGTATACGAAAGTCTATCATATCCCCTCTCTCCCTCCTTTCCTCTAGAGTATAGATATTGAGGTTATATATCGTACCCTTTATAGTACTCCGCAGTCAAAACCTGTGGGTTCTCCATCCATCCTATAGGTTAACGCATGATCCAATGAAATTGGAGCTGGCTGCAGCCAGCCCCTCTGTCCTGTCCCATATTCTCCAGTTTAAATCGTGCATCTGGAGAGGTTGGTCGCGATCCAAGTCACTCCAAACATCTGGCAGAATTACTCTATTAAGGTATTTCATTTTTCATTATTTACTGGTAGCCAAGTAGTAGCAGTTTTGTATTATCTCTTCATATAGTTTTGCTGCATCTATATTCCGCCATGAACAAACTGTTTAATTGAATGATTTATTATTGTACTTGGTAAGCAGGGGAACCCTCCAGCAGCAAAGGTTCCCTCTTACTGCTGCCAAAATGTATTATCGAAATCTCTGAGAGATCCACGACTTTCCCTGCTCTGAAAAGCCCTCCCTTTTTGCTCTCCCTCAGCCCTGACTCCCCCCAGTTAGCCCTCCTGTAGCACTAGTCATCCGGAGTACTGCCCATGGTCAGGCGTCCTCCTGTAGCACGACCTACCGGGCATAGCACAAATGGCACCTCCAGAGCATATGTTTGTTTCTTCTGGGGGCACAAGCACAAATCACCCTTTCCTCCCTCGCAGGTCCTACTCCTGTAGTGGACCCGCGATAATGACACCTCCACAAGTGCGGACATCGGGGGGGGGGAGTCCTCCTTGAGCACCTCCGATGCACCATGCAGCAACACCCACAGGGCTGATGCACCTCTCTTTGCACCTGGAGGTCCTCTTCCTCAAGTGCTCCACCCTCCATGCTTCCCCGTGGCCATCTTTGCCCTGGCCACTCCCATGCCAGCCTAGGGCATAGCCTTGCTCCTCAGGAATACTCACTTGTACTCTTGCGAGACCTCGTATGAGAGCTTACTGGGTATTCCCAAGCTTGCGGCAGTTCTGCAAGATCTCAGCGGCCATCTCAGGAGTACAGGCATTCCAGATAGCACTCATTAGCGTGAGATTTCACCACGTGATCTCAGCGGCCATCTTGCATGGGATCCATTGCCTATACCTAGGTCCCAAATCGTGCTTATTAGTGCAAGATTTCGGCGGCCATATTACCTGGGCCTGAAAACCACATCCCTTAAAGGCAAACAGAGCACTGCCTATCCCGACTCTTAAAGGGGAGTCAACCTTCGGGTTAAGGCACTGGCAGCTAACAACAGCATCACAGGTGTATGAATGTGGAACATGGCGAATGGAAATCCATACTTCATGCAGTTTTTTCTGTCTCCCCTTCACAGAGTGACAGAAGCAAGATTCGCCGTGAGGAACTGCAAGGAATGCGGCTCACCTTTCCATGAAATTGATGAAGTGGATTTCACTTGCATGGTCTGCGTGCTGGCCGAACACAGGGGAACCAGAAGGGCAGAGGATACTGCCTCCCGTGGGGCTCACCCCCATAGCTCCACTGGCCCTTGATGCCAGCCAGGCTCAACTCCTCTTTCAACTCCTCAAAACTCTCAAATCAAACCCAGCTCCCACCCCACAGAAGCCAGTACAGACATCATGCGGGGAGGAGCCCCCTCCAAGAGACAAAGGGAGGATACCGAGAGCACCACAACAGAGTCACCTACAGTCCCCGAGGAGGGAGTGCCAGACAGGTCCAAGAGAATGTATCATGGTGAAAATGTAGAGGAACTGATCAGAATGATCAGGTCAGCCCTTAGCATCGCCGAGGACCCGGAGCAGCCCTCAACATCTGAGGACCCCCTGCTGTCCATAGGCCAGCCAGAGGAGAAGACATACTTCCCCACCTTCAAGACATTCAAGACACTGATCTCAAAGGCATATGAGTCCATGGAGCCCACTAGACTCACGGAAAAGAACATGGTGTCCAACTGGTACCTCCCTCTCTGGCACATGCACAGAGGCATGGGACAAAGCACCAAGGGTGGGCCTACCAATCTCGGAACTGTCCAAATGAACCACGATCCCTATTGAGAGCACAGCTGCACTCAGGGATCCTATGGACAAAAAGATCAAGGAACACCTGAGGAAAATTCACGAGTCCTCCGGCATGACATGGGCAGCTGAAACTGCCATCTGGTTCTCAAGCAGGGCTCTACTGAGGTGGGTAGAGATGGTCACAGACTTGATCCACGAGGACTCACTGCAGGCTGATGCAGTGGAATGCATGATGCAGGCAATCAAATACATCATGGACACATCCTCAGACATCCTCAAGTTCACATCAAGAACCACGGTACTGGCAAACAGAGCTAGACAAGTGCGGACAATGTGTCCAAGTCTGCCCTAATGAAGCTACCCTTTAGGGAGGGCAACCTATTCGGTGAGGGTCTTACCCCTTACCTGAAGAGCAGAATGGGTGACACACAAGTACAGGGTGAAAGAGATATGTACCTCCCCTGTGATCAGCCCTTTCACCAAAAGAACAAGCCCTTGAAACCTAGGGCGCAGGGCACCTCCAACTACAGCCCCAAGCAATGGAACCAGAAGCCCAAGTTCCAGAACAAAGGCTATCCCAACAAGTCCTGGAACAACACTAAGAAGCCATTCAAAATGGTGGCTACAAGCCCAACTTCAAGTTCCAGGGCAAGAAACAATGAAGGCGCATGGGCCCCAGCGAACCCCCCTCAGATAGCAGGGAGACCAAGGGAGTTTGCAACCCAGTGGGCCCATACAACCTCCAACAAATGGGTGAGAGAGGTCGTCACGTTGGGTTACACTATAGAACTCACAACAACACAAATCCCAGGCAGACAGCTGGTGTCACTCACACCATCGTGCCCAGTAAAACGACAGCCAATAAGACTCGCCATACAGAGCTTATTGGCGGACAGAGCTATTTCTGTAGTTCACCTGAAGAGAGGGACTAGGGCGTATACTCTTTGTTCTTTGTGGTCCCAAAGATGTCAGGAGGAATGCGACCCGTATTGGATCTGAAATACCTGAACAAATACGTCACATACAGAAAGTTCAAAATGGAATCACTATGCTCCACCCTCCTGGCCATCCAACCAGGGATTACCTAACTTCAATAGACCTCAAAGATGCGTACCTGCATATTCCTATCTTCCAGGTCACAAATACCTCTTCTTCACCATTCAAGAAGACCACTTCCAATACACCTGCCTACCCTTCGGCCTTGCATCTGCACCAAGAGTATTCACAAAGACCCTGGTGGTCTTGACAGCGCACCTAAGGAAGTGGGGTATTCATATAATCCCATACCTGGATGACTGGCTCCTCAGAGCACGCTCCTTGGAGACAGCACAATGCAATATGACCCTTGCCATACACTGCCTCCAGAACCACGGATGGGTCATCAACAGGGAAAAGAGCAACCTCACCCCACTTCAAGCACTGTCACACCTGGGAGTGAGACTAGACAGCATACAGGACAAGGTAACACCGACAAAGGACAAGGTACAAAATCTAATGTCACAGGCAAACAGCCTAATGAGACGCCCACACAGACTAGTATGGGACTACCTACAAATACTGGGATTCATGGCTTCCACCATAGACGTGATTCCTTGGGTGAGACTGCACATGAGACTCCTCCAATGATTTCTCATAGTGACATGGGACCAGACATCACAAACCTTCCAATTCCAAGTGTCCCCAATGATGCAAGTGCTGGCAGGGCTACAGTGGTGGACAGTCCACTCGAATCTGACTCTAGGACAACCCCTGTCACAACCAGACAGGATCGCTATCACTACAGATGCCAGCTTAATGGGTTGGGGGCAACACTCAAGAGTGACATCACGCAAGGGATTTGGTCCAAGAAGGAGTCATGCCTACCGATCAATGTTCTGGAAATGAGAGCAGTATTCATGGCACTGGCATTCTTCAAACCGCTGATTACCAGACAACACATACTGGTGAAGTGTGACAACTGGTGGCCTACTTGAACAAGCAGGGAGGAACCCACAGCAAGGCCATGATTGTGGAGTCTGTGAAAGTGCTTCATTGGGCCAAGGTGAACCTGGCATCAGTTTCCACAATATATCTAGCCGGCAAAGACAACACAGAGGCGGACTGGCTGAGCAGGGTGACCCTG
Organism: Neoceratodus forsteri; assembly: GCA_016271365.2. Lineage (NCBI taxonomy): Eukaryota > Metazoa > Chordata > Ceratodontiformes > Ceratodontidae > Neoceratodus > Neoceratodus forsteri. The sequence goes on from JADMNL010000028.1 coordinate 106,219,141, forward strand.
AACCATTCAGAGTGGAAGCTGCACAAAGCGGCCTTTCTGGAAAATACAACACAGATGGGGCCCCCTGCAGGTAGACCCAATGGCGTCACCCCACAACACTCAACTTCCAGTATTTCATTCCAGGTTTAAAGACCACAGGGCACAGGCAGTGGACACACTCTCTGCACCATGGAACTTCCGCAGAGCATACATATTCCCTCCCATGGCAATGAGCCACAAAATGCTTCACAAGATCCGCAGCACGAGGGCAACTGTAGTGATAGTGGCACCGGACTGGCCAAGGAGATCCTGGTACTCCCTCCTCCAGATGATGGCAATAGACTCCCCAGTGCCTCTCCCCAGGTGATCAGACCTCCTGAGGCAGGGACCAGTTCTGCATCCAAACCCATCGACACTCAAGCTAACAGCATGGCTACTGAGAGGGCTAGATTGTTGAATCTGGGCTACCTTCCCCGGGTAGTCGACAGACTGATGCAGTCCAGGAGACAATCCACCAACATGACACCAAAGACATGGGAAGATTTTCTCCAGATGGTGCCTAGAGAGGGGAACATCTCCATCTGTAGTTGGACTCCCACAAATTTTGGACTTTCTAAATGATGGGGCAACCAAGGGCCTAAGCCCAGCCTCTCTAAGAGTCCAGTCCTCCGCAATCTCCTCCATCAGGGGTCCATCACCTGGGACTGGCACCATCTGCTTCCATCCTGATGTAATCAGACTTCTGAGAGTGGTGGAATGCTCAAATCCCAAGGCAAGACAATTATGTGCCCCATGGCAGCTGAACATTGTGCTAGACGCCCTACTGGGCCCCCTGTTCCTTCAGGAATCCCTATACTGGTGTACCCTTAAGACAGTCTTTCTGGTGCCAAACTGCTCAGCCAGGAGGATAGGGGAATTACAGGCCCTCTCCTGTCAGGAATCTTTCCTAACATTTCATAATGACAGAATCACTCTGAGAACAGTTCCATCTTTTGTCCCTAAGGTGGCCTCTCGCTACCATATGGAGCAAGAAGTAGAATTCCCAGTTGTCCCCACAGCCTCGGGAGACACACCTATGATCCCATGTAAGCTAGATGTCAATCAGCAGCTGAGGACATACCTCACCATGACTGATTCAACTAGGAAGTCAGACAGACTGTTTGTGCTAACCTCAGGGAAGAAGATAGGCTAGGCAGTGTCTAAAGACACCGTAGCCAGGTGGCTAAAACACACCATCACGGAATCTTACAAGGCAGCAGGCCAAGAACCTCCCACAAGGATTAAAGCTCACTCAACCCGGGCAGTTGCCACCTCCTGGGTGGAGAGAGGTCAAGTATCCATTACCGACATCTGTTCAGCGGCCGCATGGTCCTCAATACATATGTTTACGAAGTTCTACCACTTGGACGTCCATTTGACAGAGAGAGACTCTTTTTTGGCAGGGCAGTGTTGAGAGGGGGAACCCAACACATGTTACCCTCTCTGCCGTCTACCCCCAAGTCTCTGTTCCACACTGCTTTCCAGGTCCCACAGGTTTTGACTGCGGAGTACTGTAAAGGGTATGATATATAATGATATTTATTCACCTGGTAAAGGTGATTATCTGAGTACCCTTTACAGTACTCAGCAGGCCCACCTGGGATGGCAGGAGTACTTATCCCTACATTGGCTACCCCTCACTCGAAAGACAACTAGGGCTAGCAATTGACTTGTTTTCATAACCAAATTGTATCTGCAGTGATCTGTTAAGTTCTGTCTATGTATACTAAATGAGTAATTAAACACACTGTTTTCTATTTCACTGGGCATTCGCTGTTCTGATTTTCTTACGTCATACCTATAACATATCCAACATGACTTAGGCTACCAGGTTGAGGGACCACCAGAGGATCACCATTAAGTGGTGTTTTTCACCTCTCTGGTCCCTCCATATTGTTTTGCATGTTTGCTTTGTCTGTCTCACTCCTAAACAGCTAGGGAAGTATCCAACTGGAGAATATGGGACAGGACAGAGGGGCTAGCTGCAGCCAGCTCCAGTTTCATTGGATCGTGCATCAACCTATAGGATGAATGGAGAACCCACAGGTTTTTACTGCAAAGTACTGTAAAGGGTAGTCAGATAATCAACTTTACCAGGTGAGTAAATACCATTATTTAGCTTCTTCTCATAGGGCTTTTGATGCAGGCCTAGCTCCGTTTTAGTTGCTGTCCTCTGGATCGCCTCTATTCTGTGTATGTCCTTTCGGAGATATGGTTTCCAGAACTGAACACAGTATTCCAGGTGAGGTCTCACCAATGTTTTATATGCGGTATAACTACCTCCCGGTTTCTGCTGGTGATACCCCTCCCTATATACCCTAGCATGCCACTAGCTCTCTCCGCTGACTTGTCACACTGTTTGGCAACCTTTAGGTCATCAGAAATGATTACCTCCAGGTCCCTTTCCTGCTTGGTGGTCATCAGTACCACTCCCTTCATCTTGTACTCTTCTTCTGGATTTCTGTGCCCTAAGAGCATGACCTTATACTTCTTCATATTGAATCTCAGTTGCCACACTTTTGACCACTCCTCAAGCTTTCTTAGATCACTATTCATTCGCCCCCGAGTGTCTACCCTATTGCAGATCTTTGTGTCATCTACAAAAAGGCATACCTTCCCTTCTTGCCCCTCTGCAAAGTCACTTATAATTACATTAAAGAGGACTGGACCCAGTACTGATCATTGTGGCACCACGCCGGTCAATCTCCCTTCCTCAGAGTGAACACTGTTTAACCACCACCCTCTGTATCCTATTCCCCAACCAATCTCTTACCCAGTTTACCACCTTTGGACCCACTCCCAGGCTGCCCAGCTTGCTTATGAGTCTCCTATGTGGCCATTTTCTAGCTACACAGTTATGTGTCATTTTGTGTATGCACAAAAGTTATTTTGTATTGTTGTATCTATCTAGTCCAACAGTGCTGGCAAAGTATCTATCTAGTTCAAAATTAGCATCCTACTATTTCGTAACTCCTGTACAGTCTGCTCAAATTATTTGATTGTAATCTACTGTAAATTTATATTGTGTACCAAATCTCTGTAAACTATCCTCATGTTCCCCCTACCCCCCCAGGTCACACTAGGAGACAAGCAACTTGTTGCTCAGCGTGCCTTCCTGGTGAAATATTTCAATAAATAAATGTAAAAAAACCAATGTGGAACGGCTTACTGAAATCTAGGTGGACCACATCCACGGTTCCACCCTGATCTACCTCCCTGGTCAGCCAGTCAAAGAAATCTATCAGATTTGTTTTTGTTTTTTTACTTGCTCGGCTTCAGAGGGGGCCTCGTACCCCCTCCTACTCCATCTGCCAGGTCCTGCCACCAGGCTCCTCTGGTTTCATATTGTTTGTTATTGCTGGGGGTGTATTTATTTTCCCCCAATTTTTCTCCCTGTCCCCTGAGGACGCCGGCACAGAGGGCATTCGTCCAGACGAATGATGTGCTGACGCATGCCATCGTCAAATGCCCGAAAGTGTCCTCTCTCCCCCGACTCCGGAGAGCTGTGTGCCCCTAATGCCCGTGCTTCCACAGTCAGTGGAGCTACAGGTGCTTGTGCAACCTGGTAATCCACCCCTGGAAGAGGAGAGCATCTGTTGGGATGCTCAATCCTCCTCCCCCATCTGACCCCCGATGGCCCGGGTCCGTTCCCGAACCCAGGTCCCTGGCGTAGCACAAGGTGTGGCATCCAACGCCTCAGCCCTCAGTGCTGGCTTCAGATTTGTTTGATGTGACCTCCCTGCTGTGAATCCCTGTTGCCTCAGATCCTGTAAGCCCCTGGTTTCAAGATATTCCACAATCCAGTAGTGATTCCATTAACTTCCACCACTGAAGTCAAGTTCACTAGGCGTGTAATATCCAGCCTCCCCTACCTGCTACCACTTTTGTGAAGTGGGACTACATCTGCCCTCCTCCAGTCCTCTGGAACCACTCCCGTCTCCAGTGAGTGGTTGAACAGGACAGTCAGAGGGGCAGCTAGCACCTCTCTGAGCTCCTTCATTATCTTGGGATGTATCCCATCTGGCCCCATTGCCTTGTCTGCTTTCAGATTTGCAAGTTCCTTCATGACGCTTTGCACTGTAAATGGATCCTATGTCCACCTCCCTTCCCTCGATGCTCCTGCCCCTAATCTGTGGACCCTCGCCTTCCCCTTCCACTGCGAACACTGAACAAAAGTATTTGCTCAGGATGTCTGCTTTTTCTTGGTCCTCTTCCCCTTCCAAACACTCCCCCCCTTCCCCCATTAATCTTACTATACCTCCCCTGGTCTGTCTTCTTTTGCTTACATACCTGACAAATGTCTTGTCCCCTTTCTTTACTGCCTGGACTGTTTTCTCCTCTGTGCTTTTGCACACCTGACTGCTTTCCCTGCCTCCCTCTGCTTCTCCTGATGCACCTTCCTATTCTTCTCCCTCTGTGACTCCTTATATTTCCTGAATGCTAACTTGTTTGCCTGAACCTTTCTAGCCACCTCTTTTGAGAACCATAGTGGCCTCTTTTTCCTCTTACTTTTGCTAACTTGCCTGATGCAGAGGTTTGTTGCCCTCACTATGGCCCCTTTTATTTTTGACCACTGTTCCTCCACCCCACCCAAATCCTCCACCCCTTTCAGGGCACCTCTGAGGCATTCACCCATCATTGTAAAGTCAGCCTTCTTGAAGTCTAGGACCCTTGCCTTTGTGTGGGTCAGTTCCACGACAATTATTATATTGAACCACACCGTATGGTGATCACTGGTCCCCAGGTGGTCACCTACAATGATGTCTGCAACACTGTCCCCGTTGGTGAGTACAAGGTTCAATATTACTCCCTCATGAGTAGGTTCTCCTACTAGTTGCTTGAGGAATGCCGGCTTGTAAGACATGCAGGATGTCCCTGCTCCTAGCCAAAGCTGCAGCTGGGATATGCCAGTCTATATCTGGCAGATTGAAGTCCCCCACCAGCAGCATCTCCCCCTTATTGACCACCATTTGGATGTCTTCCCCCAGAAACTTATCCACCCCCACCCCGTGCTGGAGATCTGTAGATCACTCCAATGCAAATAGCCGCTCCATTCTCCGTCTCCAGTGTGACCCACAGTACCTCTGTGCCCCCCTGTATTCCCTGTATCTCTGTTGCTTTTATGTTATTCCTCACACAAAGAGCCACTCCTTCCCCTTTCTTACCCACTTAGTCCTTCCTGAACAGAGTATAATCTGATATGGCCATATCGCAGTCATGGTTCTCATTACACTATGACTTGGTAATGGCAACAATGTCCAGGTCAACAGGTCAACCTCTGCCATCATGACCACCAGGTCCAGGATCTTATTACCCAGACTTCTAGAATTTGCACACATGACCTTCCAAATACTTTGGAGGCAGTATAGCGCAGTGGTTTAAGGCTCTGAGCTGCAAACCTGGAGACCTGGGTTTGAATCCCACAGCTCCCACTTGCATACTGTGTGACCCTGAGCAAGTCTCTTAACTTCCTTGTGCTCCCAGGTCCCACCTGTAAACAAGCTTTCAGCTTAGTGTCTCTCTCCTGGTTAAAAAACAAACAAAACAAAAAAAAAATACTGTTGCTACCCCTCCTGCTAGTCCCCTTTTGCCTACTTTCCTCATCCCCTCTGGTCTACATTCCCATCCCTCTTTATTTCTACCATTATTTTTGCTTGTTACTAGGTATCCATGGGGATTTCCCTCCTTTAGGGTTCTCTCTATTGACTACTACAGCTTGGGCAATGCATCACTACCGGCAGATTTATCACTTATGGTAAGTCTAATAACATTTCTTCTTTTATCCTTGCTATCCTTGTATGATAAGTAGTTTTCCCAACACACAGTTTTCTTAATATAGGTAGAATATGTTGCAGTTTTACAATTTTTGATCTCCAACATTGTTGATTATTTATATCAGTGTACCCCCCCCACACACACAGAATGGGGCTTATCTGGGTGATGTGACACGTCCCAGGACTCCTACTGTGCAGCAGGGGGCCAGCTGGGAGTTTGAACCCAGACACTTTATGATTTTTGATGGCTGGTTTGGATTCCGTGGTGGCCTCCATATTGAGACCCTCTGACCCTTAAGAACCACCAATCAAATGTGTTCATGGTTACCGCCAACCAACAGGCCACTTGGAAAGGGTGGGACAGTGGGCTCTGGTGCGTTTTCCGGACCTATAGGGAACCGTGATTTGTGAGTAACAATTTGTGGACCAACGGTTCTGAACTGCTGCTTCCTAAAAAGGACTGTGCTGACAGCTTGCATATCTCTGACAGGACTCGCTGTCCTGGGAGAGAGTTTGTGCTATACCATTCAAGGCCTTCTGTCTGGAAGACAGTGTCAGGAAGCTGCTAAATCTAGTGAGTAACAGAGCGGCATTTGCGTGATAGCCTGCAAGGATGATGACACTGATGAGACAGCACAGAGTGAAGAAGCTGAACATAGAGCTGCTGGGGCAGGTCCTATCTGTCACCCTGAGAGTTTGGAGGCCAGACATGGACACTCTGGGGCCTCAGCAGCTGAGGGAGAGAGAGAGAGAGACAGACAGCCTCAGAAAGGAAGCCCGATACACCAGCACTGGAGACGTGGAGCAAATCTGAAGGGGGAACCCCACTGATCCAAAGGCACAACAAGAGGTTGGAGTCCCAGAGGCTTGCAGCACCAGGAGGAGCTGTTCGGTTGAGGAACTATGAGTAACATAAGGGTTTGCCGGACTCAGAGAGAGAAAAAACATTCTCTGTTTGAACTGTCTGCAAGTTGTCCATTCGGCCAGATTACAAACATCTCACTGCAAGGTTTGTGTTCAAGCCATTAAGCATATGCCCTTTGTTTTTTGTTTTTTTATTAAATTCTCTCTTTTTGCTCCCCACAGTTCCACCACCCTCCTTTGGTCCGACCGCTTACCCAGCCCTATCATCCGCCATCCTCAGGACTTAGACGCGCCCCGCTAATACCCCCATGGATGACCCCCCCATGTGAAGGGCCACCGGGGGCCTCTCCTCACAGCCCCTGGCAGAGTATGGCTAGTCGGGCAGCGAGGCAGAAAGCCCAGTCTATGGTGCGGAGCCTGCAGTGAGCGGTCGGAAAGCATCCTGCATGGTGGAGGGGTTTTCCTGTTTCATGTGAGTTGGGACATCCAGTAATGTCAAGGGTGAGAATGCTGATGTCTGCCCCACCTCCAATGCTGGCTAGTGCTGACTGTCAGACCCCTGATCTCCACCAGGGGTCGGGCATACGCTGGGAACAGTCCACGGTACACTTAATCCTCCCCACCGACCAACTCTCCGACACCCAGGCTCGCTTCTGAACCCAGGGCATTGGCATCGCAAACGATAGCGATAGTACTACTGCTGCGCCAGCAGGCCAGCCTATATGTATGCCCTTTGGGGATAGTTATTTTGAGCATTTTGGTCCTTTCATTTAACATGCACTCCTGCTGGCCAACCCTTAGCAACATCAGTGGGCCTGCAGTAATGCAATACTGGCTACCCAGGAACTGCCACAAGGGCAACTCCCATGGTGTTTAAGGTTAAATCAATAAAATAAATAAATTAGGTTAAGGTGTCAGTGTCAGTGGCTCAGCAGGTAGCACACTCGCCTATGAGGCCGGGAGATCAGAAGACTGTGTGTTCTATCCCCACACCAGGCACTTGGGTTAATATCCCAATACTGATACTGCAGTGCAGCATGAGGGTGGGGTGCTGCACTCCTGAGGTGCCGTCTTTCGGATGAGACGTTAAACCAAGGTCCCATCTGCCTGTTCTGGTGGTAGTTCAAGTAGATGTTAAAGATCCCATGGTACTTCTTGAAAAACGATGGGGAAGTTTTGTATTGTGAGAAAATCGAACAATACTTGGGGGTGCAGTAGTTTCTATAAATCTCTATAAGATATTTGGGGGAATAACTAACGTAAGGTTTCCCTTTAAACTTAATCCATTTGTAAGGGAAATATGTCTTTACAAAATGCAGACTTACTAAATGATCTTATACATATTTACCTGTATTGAACAAGATCTGAAATATATATATATATATATATATATATATACACACACACACACAGAAATACTGAGCTATGGGATTAACTTTACGATATCTAAGGGCATACAAACATGGGCCCCAAGCCCAACTACCCTTTGTAGCCTACAGTCCCAAAAACTATTAGAAGTTACTTCCTTCCTCTTTTTCCCTCTTTTTTTCCCCTTTTTTAAATTTTTATTTTATTTTATCCACCCAATACAGTGTTTCCATAAAGAATCCATCTTCTGACTATGATTCTGTTTTTATTTCTAAATCATATCTGTATTTAACTTGTCCCAAAATAATTCTGACAAGCTCATGTTGAGAGATGTACTGTTTTTGTAACACCCAATGGCACCTGGCTTGCCAAATGTGGTATTTTAAAACCCCACAAATTAGCCTGAGTGTACTAACATTATATTTTTTCCAAAGACCATCTTATGTGCCTAAAACTAAAACGTCATATGTCACAGATAAAAAGGCCTGATCCTGAATCATGAAACCTAATAAATTCCAAAAGTGACAGTAAAGGAGCATTTAAAAAACAGATTCTCCTGCGGTTCTAGCACCGTGTCACATGTGTCTCTAAGGCATTACCTCTCTTCCAGTTTCTTATGTTTGTGGTTGTTTCTAACCCCCAATCTCCCATGACATGCCAACCACGTAGTGTCCCATACAAATCTGGGAATTCTAGAATCCGTCAACTGTTTTGTAGTAACCAAAACCCCTTGTGGTGTGCCCACTGGAAAAGAGAAGGGTTCTGTAAAATGATCTGAAATGATTTGTTGGTACAAAAGCTGTCTTGAGAGGGTCCTAAAATCGGTTATGGTGAGTTTCCAATTCCTGACCTTTTGTAGTGCATGACGCATATAGGGTGGAATGGCCATATTATGTAACTTAAAAGTCCATTTATCTGAAGACCAAATTGGCAAAATCTTTCTAAGCCATTCTTGTCCCCAGATCACCCAATTTTGTGTCTCATTCCTGAGGCCAGGTAAGTGAGAAAAGAACCCAGGAGCCACCATCAATGTCTACAGCAGCCAGGTGGCAGTGTAAGGCAGTGGTGTCTTGCACCCTAAGCCAATTGGGAGGGACACCTGCCATAACAGAGTCTTACATCAGCAATTCTGGTTTAATTAGGGAAAACACAAAAGAGCTGTCTCCCTCTGTCTGAGAGGCCCAAGCATTTCCCATACCTATGCAAACAAGTAATCTCTGATGTTTCTAACCCACTTGCAACTAGAATTCATGTACCATGGCATCCATGACTCAAAGGTTTGGAAGTCTCTGTGCCTCCAGTTTTAAGACCTTTGTCAAAAACAAGCACCTGTTAATAACTGCCAGTTCTCTGATTGTGTGGTAACTTCTTTGTAGTCTCTCTGTAATGGCTCTATAGGAGGCAGTATAGTGTAGTGGTTTAAGACTCTGAGCTGCAAACATGGAGACCTGGGTTTGAATCCCACAGGCCCCACTTGCATACTGTGTGACCCTGAGCAAGTCACTTCACTTCCTTGTGTTCCCAGGTCGCACCCTGGAAACAAGCTTCGGCTTAGTGTGCCTTTCCTGGTTAAACAAGTTCCCCTTTCCTCTTAATCAGTCTCTGTGCTGTTTGAATCTCCCTGCGTATTTTATGGAAGCAACATTCTCTCCCCTCCCTCTCCTGCATTATAAAGCACTTTGGGATACAATTTGTATATAAACAGGTGCTATATAAACCTCAAATTCTTTCTTTCAAAGATTCTACTGTGCAGTTACCCAGCATTTTTACTGCAATTACACAGGCCTGGACATCCAAGATAGAGTGAGCTCTGACTGGGCACTTAATTCCATTACCCTTCATTCCTCTGGAAGCTCCCACACATTACAAACATACCTATGATCAAGTTCCAGGGTCAACACTAGCAAAGCTTGACATCTTGTACCACAGAGCCCTACGCTTCATCTCTGGAGCAGTTTACACCACGCATCATTGTGCACTTTACTCCCTAGTGGGTTGGACATCACTTACTTTCAGGAGACAAAGGAATGCTGTACTCTGGACCTACAGAGCTATTATTAAGAAACTCCCCCTCTACATATCTGATTGTCTACCCCTCTGCACCTTAGGAAACTACGCCCTGAGAAATTACTCTTATATCTCACTATATGTACCTAAGGTCAAGTCCCGTTTCAGTAGAGCTTCCTTCAGCTACATGCTGCCCCAGCTGTGGAATAAAATCCAAACAACTTTAAAACTGGTTAACCCAATGAATCTTGTGGAGTTCAAATCACTTTACTTGAGATCCTTCTCTGAGCCCTGTAAATGTTTTCCCTGTCGCTAATTGCCCTGCTGCCACCACTGTGATACTTGTAGCCCTCATCCTTCCTCATACCCTGGCCTCATGCCTCCCTTCCCCTTATTCTTTGTGCCACCTTACATTTCTATCATTCTTCCTAGCAGGCTAACTCCTACCTATACTGCCACATTGCTAACATTAAGAACTGTGTTTTACATATGTGCTTATTGTATATAATTATTTTGTTGCACTCGAGTTGTTGTTTTACCCTTTGCCTTAACATGTTTCAGGTTGTCTATAGAAACATAGAAACATAGAATTTGACGGCAGATAAGGACCGCTTGGCCCACCCAGTCTGCCCATTTCCCTACCTACTGGATAAGCTGCAGATCCTAGTTAACCAGCAGCCTACTTCTTCTTACCCCCAGAATTGCCTTATGACTGTCCCATGCATGCTTGAATTCCACCACTGATTTTGACTCCACAACCTCCTCCGGAAGGCTGTTCCATGCATCCACAACCTCTCTGTGAAAAATACTTCCTTAAATTACCTCTGAGCCGCCCCATCTTCAAATTGTGCCCTCTTGTTCTTGCACACCTTTTTTGAAAGATGCTACCCTCTTGGACTTTGTTGATTCCCTTGAGGTACTTGAAGTTTCTATCATGTCCCCTCTCCTCCTTTCCTTGAGGGCTATACATAAGCTCCTTAAGTCTCTCTTCATATGTCTTCCGGTGCAGACCCTGCACCATTTTAGTTGCCCTCCTCTGGACAGCTTCCATCCTGTCTATGTCTTTGTGGAGTTGGGTCTCCAGAACTGCACACAGTACTCAGATGGGGTCTCACCAGCTGTCTGTACAGAGGGATAATAACTTCCTGTTTTCTACTGGTGATGCCTCTCCCTATGCATCCCAGTAACCCCCAACCCTCCTTGCTGCCCTCTCACATTGCTTGCCCACCTTTAGGTCATCTGATATGACTACCCCGGTCCCTTTCCATTTTTGTTGTTGTTAGTATCTCACCCCCGTTGTGTACTCTTCCCCTGGGTTTTTGTTTCCCAGGTGCATTACCTTGCACTTCTTAACATTGAATCTAAGCTGCCATACATTTGACCATTCCTCTAACCTTGCCAAGTCCCTTCTCATCCTTTCCACCCCACCCTGTGCATCAACTCTGTTGCAGATCTTAGTGTCATCTGCAAAGAGACATACTTTTCCTTCCAGTCCTTCCGCAATGTCACTTATAAAAGACATTGAAGAGGACCGGTCCTAATACTGAACCCTGCGGTACCCCACTAGTAACCCTCCTTTCTTCTGAGTGGACTCCATTTACTGTTACTCTCTTTGTCCTATTCTCCAGCCAATTCTTAACAGGCTGTCATCTTGGGACCCACTCCCAGGCTGGCTAACTTGTATATTAATCTTTTGTGTGGGACTGTGTCAAATGCCTTGCTAAAAGTCTAGGTAGGCCATGTCCACAGCCCTCCCTGATCTACTACTTTGGTCACCCAGTCAAAGAAATCTATCAGATTTGTCTGGCATGACCTTCCCACTGTGAATCCATGCTGCCTAGGGTCCTGTGCCCTCTGGCCTCTAGATACTCGACAATTCTTTCCTTCAGAAGTGATTCCATCATTTTCCCTATCACTGAGGTTAAACTAACAGGTCTGTAGTTTCCCGCTTCTGCCTTGCTCCCACTTTTGTGAAGGGGAATCACATCTGCCCTCCTCCAGTCCTCGGGTACCACCCCATCCTCCCATGATTTGTTAAAAAGGGTAGTCAGTGGTGTCACTAGTTCTACCCTTAGCTCGTTTAGAATTCTGGGATGAATCCCATCAGGCCCCATTGCTTTGTCCACCTTCAGTTTTAAGAGTTCTTTCAGAACCCTTTCTTCTGTAAATGGGCTGGTATCAACTTCTGCATCCAGAGTGTTACTACTGTTTGTTTTATGCACCTCCCCCTCTTCATTTGTAAATACTGAGCAAAAATATTTGTTTAGTATCTCTGCCTTTTCACAGTCTCCCTCTGCCCACCCTCCCTCCCTTTATTAAGCCTCACTATCCCTCCCTTGGTCTTCCTTTGCTCCCTGATGTACATATAAAAGGTTTTATCCCCCTTCTTAACTGAGTTGGCTATCTTTTCCTCGGTTTGGGCCTTTGCTGTTCTGACTGCCTTCCCAGCCTCCTTTTGCTTTAACTGATACAGTTCTCTGTCCTGCTCCTTCACGATTCCTTGTACTTCCTGAATGCTTTCTTTTCTATTGAACCTTCACTGCCACTTCCTTTGAGAACCATAGTGGTTTCTTACATCATCTTGTTTTGTTTATTTGCTTCACACAAAGGCTCGTTACCTCTGTGATGGCAGTTTTATTATTCCCCATTGTTCTTCCTCCTTCCTGCCCATTTGCTAGTGCATTCCTTAGGCACTCACCCATTTTGGCAAAGTCAGCCCTCCTAAAGTCCAGTACTTTTGTCTTTGTATGGCTTGACTCTATTGCTGTGTTTATTGTGAACCATACTGTTCGATGGTCGCTAGTTCCCAGATGGCTACCCACTTCTACATCTGTGATCCTCTCTCCATCTCCATTTGAGAGAATCAAGTCTAATATTGCTCCCTCTCGAGTGGGCTCCAGTACTAGTTGTCTGAGGCATGCCCCCTGCCCTTTAGGGCATCTAGAATAACTGCATGTTATCCTGTTGTGCTGACTTGTGTTATTGTTGTTCTACTGAATCACTTATGTGTACTACCTAGCCCCACCTTGCAAATAAGGTCGCTCAGTGGTGTTCCACCTGGTTAAGTAAAGACTGATTAACTGATTGATACCACATCACAATCCACAGATATTTGCCCTTCATATCCATTTTTATTTATGATTTATGTTGATGGTTGTGCTGCTACCACCATCCCAGGACACCTGTAGAAATTCAACCCTTCTGCATCTCTCAGAGATTTTCCTAGATAATAATTTCTAAATAATTAAATAGATATATGATAAATAAACAAATTAGCTAGGCGGACACCTAGGAGGGGACCCCACCTGCAGTACAGAAGCTAGAATCATAAAAAATGTAGCCAGCTTGTCTCCTGAATAATTGGCAGACACAAGTCAGATCCCGCAAATGAAAGACGGAGTGAAGGAAGGCTTATAAATGGATTAGTGTCTGTTGCAAGTGTGTTAACTGAGCTGGTATTGTAACCTGATGGCCCGTGTGAACAAGACACTAATCCATGAAGCTCGCTCTCTCCTTGGGCGTTACATACTAGGGCTGCTTTAAAGAATATGTGCCTCTCCAGTTATTGTTAGTCATTTGAGTGCATGACCATATCTTTATGCATTTCCAAAATGTAATTAAACTTAAAAACAAATCTGTTTTAGCAACTTGTTAGCAGGCTTCGAGTTGGGGCATGCAGATGGAGGTGTTTAAAAGCCATGCACTTGTAAACAAGTGTGCTGTCACTAAAGGCCTGATATTGACATGAAAACTGAGCCGTTTGTGCAGTTTAGATGCGCATTTTCATGAAATGCACTGTTCCCCAGTTTATATTAGGGAGGAGAAATGTTTTTAAAAAGCCTCCCTGCTTGAATTTGGTCAGTTCTCAAACCAAAAATAACTTCTGCTTGCAAAACAGTTCTAGCGTTTGGCGAGGTCATTGATTTACAGTAGAACAGAAAAATTGTGTACAGAGACAGAGTTGCTCTCGGTACCAGTGTGTAACAGTGGTAAACAAAACATTGGGGACTCATCACCTCCAGTACTTCAAAAAAATGACACCGCCACTCCAACTTCACTTATATTCCAAGTTGCTTCATTTTATTAATCAAGTGCACAATAAAAGAGCCGGAACACTCCAAAAAGTCACCTAGCATGTTTTGGATCTGTACCAGGATCCTTTGTCAAAGTAACTTCACAGAACTAGACTGTCAACATGCCAGGAAAAAAAATCTCAGAATTTAGGCTGTCCCGGTAGCACAGTGGATGCATGCTGCACTGCCGTGCAGGTGACCTGAGTTCTGGAAGGAACTTGGGATGCTGTATTGGGGGCTGGGCCAGACAGTGTCAACAGTGTGCTGCGGTCGGCGCGGGATGGCATTGGTCTTCAGTGCTGCAGCAATCCCTGCGCTTGCTCCCTCTGCAGGATGTCACTGCATGCAGCTGAGGCCACTCAATAGGGTACACCCACAGCTGGGGAGGAGGGAGGAATGAAGGATGAAAAGCTGGGAGAAAAACCCATGACCATCTAAATGACGGCCTGGCGGGGGCATGGTTAGCCCCAAAAATGGGGGCATGGTCCCCCTACTGGAGGCTACTGCCCCTTAGAATTTTATTTTTTTACAGACACAAGGGCACGGGCTTCTTTAATTGACTGCGAGTGAGCAAGAGCAAGCCGTGAGCTTGCGCTCACTCACTGTCAGTCACAAGCAGCCAATCCGATGTGCCGCCTCATGTCACTCCCTGGCCCAGCCCCTCTGAATCTCAGCCGCATGCACTAATCTTAGACTCACAAAGCTCACCCCCATACAACCATCCACTGCTCTGCCTCTCACTCTGAGTCGGTCTTCCCCTCCCGACTCGTTCTCCCGCCATGCGCAGTTCAACCAGGTCCATAACCCTTGACCCATTATTGCCATGGCAGTGGCAGTGATAGGACTTGGAGGCAAGTTGTGTGGTCACATCAGTTAGTTGATGCAAGTGTGAGCATGTGACAGCTGGGAACGGGTTGCGAGCATAGAAATCAAAAGTTCTAATTCTATGGCCTGGTGGCGAAGAGGGCTGAGGCACCTTGGGTGTCTTACCTTTTCCCATGCCGGCAACCCAGGTTCAGGAACGGACTCGGGTCATGGGGGAGTCAGCTGGGGAGAGGAGGATTGAGCATCCGGAGGACTGCTCTCCTCCTCTGGGGAGGGAGAGATGCTGTTCCTGGTGCTTGTCTGCCCTCTCATGGAGGCTTGGGTTGGACTGCTCGAGACACCACTTTGGGGTGCAGGGACAGCATCCGTCAATGTCTCATGCATGGCAGTGTGTGTGGGCACGTGCAGATGGCATTGCATGTCTGTTTCCTCCTGGGGAGAAAAATGGAACATGGACGGGTGCAGTGCGCATTGAGACCAACTCCTTGCAGGCTCCACACTGGCTACAGGGCCCTCTCCTGGGACTGGATCTGTTCTGTTGGTGATACAGCACCTACCATTGACCCCTACCATGGGGAGCAAGCTGTGAGGGAAGCACTGGGATGGAGGTAAGTCCACAGGATGCCGGGTGATGGTTCGGGGGGGCGGTGAAAGGAGGTGCTTGCATTGTGACCTGGTGGACAAACCAAAAAAAAGATCTAATTTTACAGTTGGGAGGGAGGGACAAGCCAGCAGGGACTGATAGACTGCCTTTGCTCCAGTCATGTGCACAGATCGGGCCATGCTGCCGCACATGATTGGAGGAGTTCAGGGAGCACAGCAAGGCAAGAGTTGGGATGTGCTGGGCTGCAACTCTCAGGTTGACAGTCGTTATTCATTTCAGCCAGCAGCACGGCAGTAAGCACGGCCGCATGGATCAGCAGATTGGACCACAAACCAGATAAAAAAATAATCCTTAAAAAAAATTAAAGTGAAAACAAAACAAAGCATTTAACAGAAACTGAAAGAGTGAAAGTGAAAAATGAGGGGGGAGTGGAGGACAGACTGGGCAGGCTTGCACAGAGGGAGCCAGAAGGAGATAAACTCTAGAGAAATAAATAATACAGTTTATTAAACTGCAGCAGGAGCTTTCTACATGGCAAATCTTTATAAAAAGTGAAAAACAGATTTTTTTTTTACAAAGTAAAAAAACGAGAGAGGAAGGGACAGTTCTAACTACACAGTATGCCCTGCTACTTGCCTGAGGCAAGTAGCTGAAGGCTGGGAGGCTGCTTGTTTTGCTGCCTAAATTAAATTAAAAATGGAACTAAAAAAGCTAATCAGTTGTCAAAAATGAGAGCATGAGACTAGAGAGAGGGTTGGGGGAGAATCCTTGAATTGCTGTGTATTTTATAGACGTGCTTCTAAAATGCACCATTTGCCACCAAATTCTTCAAACTTTCTTCCAGGGCAAATCCCCACAGACCCCCTGTTTGGAAAAAGTCACTGTTGGGGACATGTGCCCCTCTACTTTTAGAATCCTGCTGATGCCCCTGTGGCCTGGACTCCCAAAGGCCTCCCCAGGTCCTAGTGCCCATCGATATAGTATCCTACTCCACACAGTGATAGATAGATAATTTATTGTTGGCAAAAATGTCATTACAAGATGGACATAACATAAAAAGACAACATAATAAAAAATTCCAGTAACATATGAAGGCAATACATTAGTACAATTAAAAATCCAGACCAATATGGGGCTGTCTGACATAATAAAATGTTTACAGATTTTATAAATTTCAAGACACATTTATAGACCTGGCAACATATTTTTATTCCTACGTTGAGACGTTTGTAATAAATACAGTAACAGTTTCTCCAAAATATGAATTTCCTCTGAATTGAATAATAAAGCTAGAATATATCGAGTGGTTGGTCAAGCCACCCACCCCCACAAAATATATAATATATTGAGTAGGTAATACCATGGAACCAATGATTTCTCCAAGACATTTTGTTCTTAGATCAGAGTACCAAGAACATTTGAATATTACATGATGTAAATTTTCAAGTTCTTTCATGCCACAATGACAAAAACTCATAAATTGTGGGTCATTAGAAAATCTAGCCATCAAAACATTACTTGGAAAGGTCTCAAATCTATATTGTGTAATAATTTTTCTGTAGTCAAGATCATGTAAATTAGTTAGGTAAAACTTTCAACTATGTTATTTTGTGTTATTAACAAGCCAGTTTGAAACCTTCAAATTATTAACTGTAAGTCATTTTCTTTACCTCTATTGATTACTACATTTTTATCATTTTAAAATAAGCCAAATTAACTGTAATTCCCCTATCCATCCATTATTTTAAATTCATTAGATTATAATGATCCAATGATATTTCTGTCTGTGAGAGCCAATTAGATTTTTTATTCTCCAAAACTTTTTTCTATTAACACATTTTTCAGTAATACATGATCTGATAGTTGTAATTTTAACCAAAAAGATAGGATACGAATATGAATCAATTATTTTACTGAAATTTGTTCTAACTGTGATCTAACTAATGCATTTGAAGAGCTCAATGGATGACCCAATGTTTGTATGTTTTATTTACAACTACATCTAATTTTATTGAATCTGCAATAGAGGTGGAAGACTAGGTTTGCTGGTAAAGGCACCTAGCTTCACCTGAGCTCTTTTCTTCTAGGTTGCTTGTAAGGACAGAGCAAAGAACCTTACCAGAGCATTGAAAAGGATAAAGGCTTCTTTTGGCTAGGCAGATTTACTGTGTGTTATTATTTTCTTTTGTACTCACAGGGATTGTTACTGCTTGTTGCTAACATTTTATTGCTTTATTTTTTTCTGATTCAAATTGTTCTTTTTGGGTATACCTTCTGCTGCATTATTACAGGGTGTGCCTACGGGTGTGTGCTTACAGATTACTGCTGTAATCTTCTGATTCAAATTGTCTTTTGCAAGGTATATTTTTTGTTACTGCTTTATTTTTCTCTGTAGCAAAGTGTTTCTTACAGAGTATTTCTTCTGTGAAATTATTAGAGGTGGTGCTTACATTTTTGTGACTTTTTATCATTAGGCTAAGCAAAATTACTGTTTGCCACTGTTTTATTTTATTTTTTTGATGAAAGGTTTCTGGTTTGTCTCAGAGGTGTTGCAGTCTCCTTCTCACATTTAAGGAGCTAACTGCTTTCCTCCCACAGCTCTTCAAGGGGATTAGGTGTAAAACTGAGGGGTGGAGCTGACAAACTGTTAGTAACTTCCAACAGAAGGAAGGGTTAAAAGGTCAGGTTAGTTGATATCTTGGAGGTGGAAGACTAGGTTTGCTGGCAAAGACACCTAGCTTCACCTGAGCTCTTTTCTTCTAGGTTGTTTATAAGGACAACGCAAAGAACCTTACCAGAGCAAGGAAAAGGATTAAGGCTTCTTTTGGCTAGGCAGATTTACTGTGTTATTATTTTCTTTTGTACCCACAGGGATTGTTACTGTTTGTTGCCAACAGTGTATTGCTTTATTTTTCTCTGATTCAAATTGTTTTTGCTGGGTATACCTTCTGCTGCATTATTACAAGGTGTGCCTACAGGTGTGTGCTTACAGATTACTGTAGTGATCTTCTGATTCAAATTGTCTTCTGCAAGGTATATCTTCTGTTACTGCTTCATTTTCTCTATAGCAAAGTGTTTCTTACAGGGTATATCTTCTGTGAAATTATTAGAGGTGGTGCTTACATTTTTGTGACTTTTTATCATTAGGCTAAGCAAAATTACTGTTTGCCACTATTTCATTTTTTTATTTTTTTTTGGCTGAAAGGTTTTTGGTTTGTTTCAGAGGGTTGCAGTCTCCTTCTCACATTGAATGAGCTAAATGCTTTCCTCCCACAGCTCTTACAGTGCATTAGGTGTGTAACTAGGGGGTGGAGCTGACAAACTGTTAGTAACTTCCAACAGAAGGAAGGGTTAAAAGGTCAGGTTAGTTGATAGCTTGGAGGTGGAAGACTAGGTTTGTTGGCAAAGGCACCTAGCTTCACCTGAGCTATTTTCATCTAGGTTGCTTGTAGGGACAGAGCAAAGAACCTTACCAAAGCAAGGAACAGCATTAAGGCTTCTTTTGGCTAGGCAGATTTACTGTGTGTTATTATTTTATTTTGTACTTACAGGGATTGTAACTGTTTGTTGCTAACATTTTATTGCTTTATTTTTCTCTGATTCAAATTGTTGTTGCTGGGTATACCTTCTACTGCATTATTACAGGGTGTGCCTACAGGTGTGCGCCTACAGATTACTACTGCAATCTTCTGATTCAAATTGTCTTTTTGTGTATCTTCTGCTACTGCTTTATTTGTATCTGTAGCAAAGTATTTCTTACAGGGCATATCTTCTGTGAAATTATTACAGGTGGTGCTTTACAGGTTTTACAGTTTTATCTATCATTAGGATAAGCTTTCAGGGCTACTGCATCTGTTCCTGGCTGATTGTTTCTGCTCTTACCTCCTTGTTTCTTTCATCTGTGGTTCTTCTTTTTTGCCAGTCTGGGACGGGGGGGCAGATGGACGGAAGGTCAGAGAAGGGGAGATAGGGGAGCTAAACATGTGGCTGAAGGGCTGGTGCCAGGAAAAAGGACACAAATTTGTAGGCAACTGGCAACAGTTTTGGAAGCGAAAGTTCTTTAAATTCGATGGACTGCATCTGACTAAGAAGGGAATCAGTGCATTGGGGCAAAAGGTTTACATCTTTGCAGAATATTTAAACTAGCAAATGGGGAGGGGGTGCAGCACCCAATACGTCAAATGGGAAGAACATCCCTCCCCCCCTCAGCTAGTGATCAAATGGGAGTTCATCATGCTTGTAGTTCATCTGCATCACCAGGTAAGGAAGAAGGTCTGGCTCCCCATACGACGCACAGGGGAAACACCAGACCTCGCCCAACAACTAACACACCGAAATCTGGCCAATAGAAAATCATGTACACAAATGCTTGCAATCTGGGAAACAAGATCCCAGACCTGCAGGCAATAATGACAGAGGCTGAACTGGACATAGTAGCCATTAGCGAGACATGGTTCTGCTCTTACCTCCTTGTTTCTTTCAACTGTGGTTCTTTTTTGGCAGGGGAAGGGCCCAGCCACCCACCCCCATCCCCAACCACCCCAAGCTATGCTCCTTTTATAGGGTAGTGCAGTCATGACATTTTCTGTAGCAAAGCAGGAAGGGGCGGATCATAGGGGTAGCCACACAGTGACCTCATTTGCAGGGGCACGAGTAATTTAACTTGTTATAACAAGTTATACAAAAACAAACAAACAAAATGCAAAATCAAACTTTTGCCTTTATTTTCCTCCTTCTAATTACTCTGACCAGGTTATAAACACAGCAGCTTATCTGGAATGGATATTATTAACTGCAGGTACTGCGGGACACTTTTCAAAAGGGCAGTTATACAGGATTTAGGACACTGTCCTATATGCTGGGCCATTGAAGAGCTAAGGGCTCAGCTCCAGGCAGCATGGGCAGAGATTGCACACCTCATATCACATATTCAGGAGGAAATATATTATAAGAACCTCCCGCCATTTCCCCAACATCCAACAGAAGCACCTTGACCGCAGAGGGAAGTTGGTCCAAGAGGTTGGCAGCTGGTTAGAAGGGGCAAATCAGGTGCCCCATCACTCAGTGCTGTCCAACATATTACCCCACAAACCATATAAAAACTACAAACCGGTACCTGCCTCTATCTCCGAAATCAAACAAAGGGGCAGAGGACACTGCAGAGCAGGACACTGCAGCACAGGAGCTAGCACAACAAAACTCACCCAAAACAGGAAACAAAACAAAAAAAGCAAAAAGGAAATCCAAAAAACTTCTGATCATAGGAGACTTCATGATTCAGGGAGTTGTTACCTATCTCTAGCCAGGGGTAATAGTCAGATGTTTCCCAGGCATATTAGCATGGAGAGACACTGACCACATTGCTAAAATTGTACAGGAAGCAGGAAAAAACGTTGACATCCTGGTACACATAGGGACTAATGGTCTCACCAGCCGGTTAGTTGTGGAGACCAATGAACACCTGACCAGGGTGGGGGACAAACTATCATCCATTTCATCCAGCATCTCTTCTCTGAGATCCTGCCAGTCTGGGACAGAGGGGCAGATGGACGGAAGGTCAGAGATGGGGAGATAGGGGAGCTAAACATGTGGCTGAAGGGCTGGTGCCAGGAAAAAGGACACAAATTTGTAGGCAACTGGCAACAGTTTGGGAAGCGAAAGTTCTTTAAATTCGATGGACTGCATCTGACTAAGGAGGTAATCAGTGCATTGGGGCAAAGGTTTTACGTCTTTGCAGAATATTTAAACTAGCAAATGAGGAGGGAGTGCAGCACCCGATATGTCAAATGGGAAGAACATCCTCCCCCCCCCCAGCTAGTGATCAAACAGGAGTTCCTCATGTTTTTAGTTCATCTGCATCACCAGATAAGGAAAAAGGTCTGGCTCCCCATACGATGCACAGGGGAGACACCCGACCTCGCCCAACAACTAACACACCGAAATCTGGCCAATAGAAAATCATGTACACAAATGCTCGCAATCTGGGAAACAAGATCCCAGACCTGCAGGCAATAATGACAGAGGCTGAACTGGACATAGTAGCCATTAGCGAGACATGGTTCACCAATAACCACACTTGGGAGACTTCAGTACCGACTATGCACTGTTCAGAAGAGACTGAGGTTCAAAAAGGGGGAGTGGAGTGGCCGTTTATGTCAATGAAAATATCAAAGCTACAGAAATTCAGAATACACATAAGGAGCCAGAAGAACTGTGGGTCATCCTGGAAACAGGAAATGGGATTGCCATACAAACTGGGGTTGTCTACAGGCCTCCAGACCAGGGGGAGGACATAGACACATTACTGTTAGAAGATTTACAAAACATGACAGCTAAAGGGGAGGTTCTGATAATGGGAGACTTCAACATACCAGATACAGCTTGGTCAATACCAGCAGGAACATCTGCCAGAACTAGACACATAGTGGATTCCCTGCAGGGGGAGGGCCTCAAACAACTGGTACAACAACTCACAAGAGACAGGGCTATCCTAGATCTGGTACTGACTAACAGGGAAAGGATCACAGATCTCCAGGTAGAAGGTCACCTGGGGACCAGTGACCATCACATGGTATGGTTCAATTTGGCCACTAGAACTAAATCACCCCATTCCAAGGCAAAAATATGGGACTTCAGAGGAGTTGACTTTGATAAGATGGCCAACAGAGTTAAGCTAGCCCTGGCAAAAAGAAATACAGGTGAGGAGTACAGGCAAAGTGGGCAAGCATTAAGGATGCAATACTTGAAACAACATCCCATTGTGTTAGAGAGAAAAGGAGGTGCAAAAGAAGAAGGAAACCACTTTGGTTCTCAAAAACAGTAGCAGAAAAGGTCAGAGCCAAAAGGCTGGCCTTCAGGAAATATAAGGGAACACAGCGGGATGAAGATAGGGAGGCATACCAAACTTCCCTAAGGGAAGCAAGGAAAGCAGTAAGACAGGCAAAGGCCCAAACCAAGGAAAAACTAGCACGAACAGTAAAAGAAGGTGACAAGACTTTCTGTAGATGGATTAGTGAAAGGAGAAAGTCCAGAGGGGGTATTGCTAATATCAAAGAGGATAAGGGGGCATGTGAGGAGGAGGAGGACCATGTAAAAGCATCTGTCCTAAATAGATACTTCCGCGCAGTATTTACTGAAGAAGCTCAGCACCATGGACACAGGGGGGAGGGAGGTGTGCACTAGTCCCTTCACAAAAGAAAGGGTCCTACAAGAACTCAATAAGCTCAGGGTGGACAAGGCAATGGGATCTGATGGCATACATCCCAGGGTACTAAAGGAGCTAAGGGTGTAACTAGCAGAGTCATTATCAGAACTGTTTAGTGAGTCTCTAAGCACAGGAGAGGTCCCAGAAGACTGGAAAAGGGCTCATGTGATCCCGCTCCACAAGAGTGGTAGCAGGGAGGAGGCAGGGAACTACAGACCAGTTAGCCTTACCTCAGTAGTGGGCAAGATTATGGAGGCAGTACTTAAGGAAAGGATAGTGCAACACCTGGAATCCATAGGAGCACAGGATCCAAGACAGCATAGGTTTACAACAGGAAGGTCCTGTCAAACTAACCTCATAGATTTCTTTGACTGGGTAACCAGAGTGGGGGACCAAGTGGGAGCAGTTGATGTTGCCTACCTTGACTTCAGCTAAGTTTTTGATCCTGTTCCACACAGAAGATTGATTAATAAACTGGGTAGGCTCGGGGTGGGTCAGACATTGGTCAACTGGGTGGCAAACTGGTTGATGGGCAGAAAACAGAGAGTGATGGTAAATGGTAAACAGTCAGAAGAGATGCAAGTCACAAGTGGGGTACCTCAGGGATCAGTCCTGGGGCCAGTCCTCTTCAATATCTTTATCAGTGACATTGCAGATGGACTGGAAGGTAAGGTTTGCTGTTTACAGATGACACCAAGATCTGCAACAGAGTAGATGATCCAGATGGGGTGGGCAGAATGAAAAGAGATCTGGATAAACTGGCAAAATTGTCGGAAGAGTGGCAGCTGAGGTTTAATGCAAAGAAGTGCAAGATCATGCACATAGGGAAGAGAAACCCTGAAGCCACCTATAGGATAGGAGGGGAGTTGCTGGCAGTCACAAGGGAAGAAAAAGACTTGGGCATCATCATCACAGATTACCTGAAATCATCCAAGCAGACCACTAAAGCAGTAGGTAAGGCTAGGGGATGTTGGGGTGTATTAGTAGGGGTATCACAAGTCGTAAGAGGGAGGTAATAATCCCGCTTTACAAGACACTGGTTAGGCCCCATCTGGAGTACTGCGTGCAGTACTGGAGGCCACACCTTCACAAGGACATTAACCAAATTGAGACAGTCCAGAGAATGGCAACTAAAATGGTGCAGGGACTGCATCAGAAAACATATGAGGACAGATTAACGGAGCTCAATATGTATACCTTAGAGCAAAGGAGGGAGAGAGGTGATATGATCGAAACATTCAAATACCTTAAAGGCATTAACAAGGTGAAAGAGTCTAACATTTTTCAATATAAGAAAAATAGCGGAACAAGAGGACACAGCATGAGATTAGAGGGAGGCCGATTAAGGGGTAATGTGAAGAAGTTCTTTTTCACAGAAAGAGTGGTGGATGCATGGAACGGCCTACCTCAGGAAGTGGTGGATATGAATACAGTGCAGGGTTTCATATAGGCATGGGATAGGCATAAGGGAGCAGTACAGATGAGTATGAATAGATAGGCCATTGACAGAGCAAAGGCCAATTGCACATTTATAAGGTAGAAAAAGAAATGTGCAGACTGGATCGGCCTTGCAGTCCTTATCTGTCGTCAGCTTCTATGTTTCTATGTAATACCCCAAGTTTCAGCAGAATAAAGACCTTGAGGGATGAATTTAGAATTTCTTGCTTTAATCATTGGTGATACTGTATGTCTTCCATATCTAGCATTAAACCTTCTCAAGCCTGATGCTGTTTTATTCATTTTATCCACAGTAAGACTTATATGTTTATTCCACTTCAGGTTTGATGAAAAATAACTCCAAGATATGTAAATTCTCAAACTCAGTCAATCAAACTTTATTTTTAAAAAGGCGCTTTTCTCAAAACCAAAGCGCCTGTACAATTTCATAAAACAATAAATAAACAGAATCTAAAACTATTATAAATCATTAAAAGCTGTATTAAAAAGGTGGGTCTTCAAGGCTCCTTTAAAACTCAGGACAGTCGGACTATTTCGCACCTGACAAGGTAGAGAATTCCACAGGGTCGGGGCCATAAAACTAAATGATCTAGCCCCTGAAGTCTTCAAACGGACCCTGGGAATCTCCAGCAATCCCTCATCAGTGGATCAGAGGGGGTGGGAGGGACAGTAGGGGCAGAGGAGCTCTTTCAGGTAAGCAGGTCCCTGGTCATGTAGGGCTTTATAGGTCAGCAAACCGACCTTGAAGGTGAGTCACCAAAATACTGGCTGCCAGTGCAGTCCGCGGAGCATGGCATTATATGACTGGATCTAGAAGAACCAGTCAATAACCTGGCCGCTGCATTCTGCACTAGCTGCAGACGGCGAAGCTCAACCCCTGATAGCCCTAGGTACAGGGAGTTGCAATAGTCAATTCTGTGACAAAGTCCAGAAAAGAACCAGCCAATGAAAGTCTTTTGTACTTTTGTTGTGGTCCAAATATTATTACCTTAGTTTTCTGCAGTTTAGACAATAGGTTTAGTTTCTTACATGAAGAATTAAGCTTCTCTAAACTTTTCTGAAGTCATAACCTAGTCAGTGACATAATAGCTAAATCGTCCGCGCATAGGCCAATAATGGAATTGTTATTTGAGCTAATTTGGAAAATGAAAATCAACACTTGCCTTGTTAACAATTAATTCATCTATATAGATGTTAAATGGAGTAGGTGCCAATACGCAATGTTGTTGGACAGCACCAGCAGTAGGAATTTCTTTTGTTAGCAAACCATTGTTAGAGTACTGCTATTCTAGTCCAAGTATTGGAATAGAGATGCCTAATTAGTATTATTAAATTTTGATCAATACCCAAATTAAACATCTGAACCCATAGTATATTTCTATCTGTCGTATCGAGGGCAGATTTAAAATCTACAAATGCAACAAAATGTTTTTGTTTCTTTATTATGCAATATTTTTCCAATAAATGTTGAAGAATGAATATTTGAGTTGTTGTACCGCATCCTTTTGTAAAACCAGCCCACAAGATAAATAACCCTGCATATTTCATAATACATTCTAATAACCTATTTAATAATATTTTTGCATAAACTTTAGCTAACGTATCAATTAGACTGATTGGACAATAATTTTCTGGTAAAACTCTATCACCTTTTTTAAAGATTGGTAACATATGACTACCTGCCCAAGTTGCTGGTGTACATCTGTACATTATAGATTCATTGAAAAAATCTGACAGTAAATTCGACCACCATTCTATATCTCCTAGATAGAAGTCAACCACTATATTGTCGGAACCAGGTGCCTTATTCTTTTTACAGCTTTTTAATGCGGTTGCAACTTCCTGCGAGGTAATCCAAAGAAAATGAGCATCTATTTCTGTTGGTATTGAATTCAAAACTGTAAGATTTTTAAGTATACCAGTAGATAAAGGATTTCTATTAGATATATCAAAGTAGTACTTAATCCAACAATCTGGATGTACACATGAACCAGTCTGAGTTTTAAATTGTAGTGTACCGTAGGATACCAGTATCCAAAACGCCCGGTCATCCTTCTCCTCCATGGCATTAGGCATCTTATCCCATTGTTCTTTCTGATAGATACACTTCTGTAATTTAACATGTTCCTTATAATCTCATCTAAGTTTATTTAACTCCATTAAATTATCTTTAGAGGGCAGTTTTCTGACCTTTCTAGTGACTTTTGCAAGTTCTTTCTTTTTAGGCAAACAAGTCTTATAGAACCAGTTTTCATATTTTAAAGGAAGTTGTTGTATAGTATTATGATTTGTCATACTCACATTATAAACATTTGGAATGGATGTGTATATATTTGCTGGATCTAATTCACTTTCCACATCTGACAAAAGCATAGTTTGAAACCGAGCCGCTAGCTTTAACTTATCTTCAGAGTTAAACTTATTCCATCTTATTTTTTTATTGTTAGTTATTTCTATATTTGATTCATGTATGATTTGAGGCTTAATATCCAACTTTCTTACTGTAACTATTGGAAAATGATCACGATAAGATCTCATCACAATCTGTAAATCTTGATAATTCTGATAATCATAAGGTGAAATTATAACAGAATCAATTAATGATGTACCTCTATGATTTATATACTACACACAGTGGTCTGCCAGGGGACAACAGTGTCTGATCCAGGATGAAGGTGGGACCTGATATGCAAATAATTGTAATTTTTTTTATTATTATTATTATACTTTTTCGTGCTGGCTCCCCAAGTCCTGACGGGCTTGCCAGGCTCCATCAGCCACCCCCTCATATGCTTGCCTCCCCCAGTGGGGCCACCAATAGGTGAACTCTGGTGGCCAGAGAGGATGGCAATGGAGCTGGCTCATTGGTAGGGGCCGGCATTTTTTTTTTAGTAGACTATGAAACCCCACGGGGTGGGGACGTGCAATGATGACCCATGTCTGCCCTGCCCCTGAACGTGTAGGTGCCGATCACTGCAGAACCCCTGGCCTCCACCAGGGGTCCATTGTGCATTGGACACTCAACCCCACCTCCCCCCAGAGTAGGAGAGCAGTCCACGGGGCACTCAATCCTACTCCCCCCGGCCGGTCCTCTGACTTCCGAGTCCGTTCTCAAACCAGGGTCATCGGCACCGCAGACACCAATCATGCCTCTGTTCCAGCGGGCTGCCTAATTGTAATTTTTTTAATCCTTAATATAATCTGCTATTACCTTTTTATAAAATTGAAAGAAATATCTAAAAATCTCATTGGCAGAAAGGCACCACCTGACCGTGCATTAAATCTCTATAAATGCACAGTCAGGTGCCGAATCTCATTTTCCTCCTGCAAAAACCTACTTACAGCCATTTTATAAGTGTAATAAGCCCCTTCAGGGTGTGTGTCATACAATTTTATTGCACTTCCCAGGAGTGTAAGGACACTCATCCCTCAGCCTTGTGCCTTACTACACCCCTGGCACATGCATTAAAATCCTATAATACACACCCTGTTATGGCTTATTACTTACTTATAACATTTTTAATAGAGAATAAAGATTTAGACTATAGCTTTGAATGTATAGTTTCTTCTTACAATCAATAAATCATACTTTTCCAACAAAGTGAAATGCAGTAGCAGCAAGCAAGTTACAATGGGCAGGGAGGTGTACTGCCCTTTTGCCCTCCCTATATATGTCACTGGAGGGCAGCCTTTTTTCTGGAGCTGCAGCCATGGAGGGATACCTGTGGGGGAAATTATGGTGAGTGGGGACCTGGGGAGGACAGGGTTAATGGGCCAGAGCAGGGTATATCCATGATGGACAGCAGGGAGACAAGTCTCTGGATAAAACAAATCATAGACGTTCACTGAATTTGTTATTTTATACATCTACATTGCATCATTTTTATATATTTATTTCAGGGCCATTTTCATTTAGTTTAATTTATTTTTCTGTATATTTCACATTTTTACTAAGATAGTACTATGGTGACAGAAGTGACCCAGGCTCTGTATTGTCCATCACTCCTACCACTTGAAAGTCACTTTACCCTCTTCCCCAGGCAACTTCCATCCCCACCTCCCTCCTCCTCCTTTCCTTTTCAAAACTGCAACAGAAACTGGTCCATTTTGGACTCCTCAACCACCTCTCATCCTCCAGCTCCCTCTCCTCCTTTCAGTCTAGCTTCTGGAAGCACCATTCCACCATCTCCTCTCTGCTGTGTGTTACTGATTCCATCTTCTATGGGATGGATCAGGGTTACATTACAGCTGCCATTTTCATCAGTCTAGCCAAAGCCTGTGATTTGGTGTCCCATCCACTCCTCCTGGACAAGCTGAGCTCTGCTGGCCTCTCAGCTTCCTCTCTTGATTGGATCCGTTCCTACCTCACGGGCCAACAATCGGTACAGGTAGGTGGTGTCATGTCACTTCCACTACCCATCCAGGCTGGGGTCCCACATGGTTCCATTCTGGGTCTCATCTTTTTTTCCATCTTCCTGAATGACCTCCCCTCTGCCTGTGCCAGCTCGCATATTCACATGTATGCTGATAACACAGTCATCTTCACCTCTGGTCCTTCAACCACAGCTACTGAAGACCTGCTCCAGCGGCATTTCAATAACGTTCTGCATTGGTTCCAATTGAACCAACTCTGGGTCAACACTAAAAACATGGTGTCCTTGACCTTTGGAACCAGTCAGAAACTGGCGAGACTCATTCCTTCCCCCCCAGTTTCACCACACTAGATGGCACCCCCCAACTTGAAGCAGTGGAGTCCTTCAATCAAGTACCTCGGTGTGTGGTTTGACAGTAATCTTGACTTCTCAGCACACATTGATGCCTTCCATGCTAAATCTGTCCCAAGCTTGGTGCCCTGTACCACAGCAAAAATTGCTTCTCTCAGCAGGTCCACAGGGCACCTGTTGCCAAAATGGTGCTTCCTGTCTTCAATTATGTGGATGTAGTCTATGGACCCCCCCCTTTCCACTTCCCTTGCCAAACTGGACACCCCCTGTAACTCCTTTTGCCACTTTGCTACAAACTCTCCCCTCATACTCACCACTGCACCTTCTACTCATCCCTTTCCATCCTCCCTCTGCCCTCACATCACCTGGCTCATTGTACCTCCTTCATATCCAAATACTGGTTTGGTTCCCTTCCCTACTACCTCTCTTCTCCCAGCTTCCCCCTGCCTCCTCTTCCCTCCATTCCAGGGATCACTGCACTTTTTCCACTCCACACCTCTGTTTCCCTGCTGGGCAATCTGCCTTTTCCTTGACTTCCCTCACTCTGCAACAAACTTCCCTTCTTCCTCTGCTCTCCTCCTTCCCTGGCTCCCTCAGGTACCAGTTGAAACTAAACCCCACCCAACCAACTCCTGTTAACCTTCCTTCTGACACCCCCCCCCCCGGCCTTGCCTCAAACATCCTTTGTTGAACCTCCAGTTGGGTCTCCACTACCTGCCTCATGGGCACCAGAGCTGGGGGGGGGGGGCACTAGGGCCATGGCTCTACCACTTTCAAAAGAGGTAGAACATGGCCCTAGTACTTTTTGTGTCAAGTTTTTATCTCAGAACATGGTTATCGGCAGGCATATGCTCAGTACGACCGAGCGTACAGTAAAAAAATCAAGGAGGCCGCAAAAACAGGAGCATACCTAGGGGGCAAAACAAACTGAACTGTTGGGCTTTGAAATTGAAAAAGCATTCAATGGATCTACAAGCTGAGTCAGGCCGGTGACATTAAGTCATGGGGGGGGGGGCAACAATACATGCCAAAACCACACATCATCTCAGTGGTCTCTTTATCTTAGCAAGCTTAATTCTTCTAGAATCATGACCACCAAGGAGGAGGTATGTATCTGCACTGACAACCTGGAGCTCAGTCTTCGACTGACTCAGGCTGCTGCCACCAATATGTGCCAATTGGCCTTGAGTTGAGCCTATTGGTCAGTTTAGGAAAGGGCAGTCATGCCTCTGCTGATTGGTTGCTTTGTGTGTAGCAAGCCAGTCAGCAGGTGGTTTAAATGGCCATCCCTTTCCCTGTACAGCACCACTTCAGTTTCATTCTGACTGTTGTGTGCGGAATGACTACTGTGTGGTAGAAAGTCTGTAAGAAGACTGTGGCATGCCATGCCCACTGCCATCCAATGGGAACAGTTTGTGACCATCGACTGGAGAAGGAAGCAAGCAGCCCAGGAGTGAGCTGATGGAATGT
Organism: Neoceratodus forsteri; assembly: GCA_016271365.2. NCBI lineage: Eukaryota > Metazoa > Chordata > Ceratodontiformes > Ceratodontidae > Neoceratodus > Neoceratodus forsteri. The sequence continues at coordinate 106,249,530 of JADMNL010000028.1, forward strand.
CAGAGTCACCAATGCCCAGGCCAGGAGGAGCATGGAGTAATTGGAGCAGCGAGGAACCAGGTGTAGTGGTAGAACCTGAGGACTATTGGGAGGCAGCAAGGGCCATGGAAAGAGGTGTCCCACAAGAACAGAAGGTAAGGCTTTCCATCCCCCCCGCCGCATATCCATCACCACCTGCCATTTGCCAGGCAAGAGGGCTGGCTTGTCATTTGAATGGCTGTTTCCTACCACTAAGAGTCAATATAGTATTTGGCTACTTCATTTCATGGGTTGAAAGGGCAGAGCTGATGGGGTTGGTTGGGTCAAGAGTGGCACTGGGTGGGAAAGTTGAGTTTTCTATCCACTCAGCATGCATGACTTGCTCACATCAGGCTGCCCCTAACCGCTTTGTACTAAGCAGGGATAACTGGTGATCAAGCTGCCAGAAAGCAGGCCACCCGCAGGGAAGTGGACTTAAGAATTCCCAAAGTTTACTCTATGGCACTGGTAGATTTACAAAAAGGAAAGCACTGCTTGGATTGCCCGAGAGAGGCTAGTCAGAGGAGATTGGGTCAAGGAGGGGAAGCCCAGGGGTCAGTCTCTCTCTATCACATCTGAAACACAATCTGCAGCACTCACACTCCAGAGCCAGGAGTTTTCTAACTCCAGTGAAAGTAAGACTGGACAAATGCTGTAGTGAAAATCTTGAGTTTTTATTCCCTGCACAAACTAGCCTCAAATCCAGTAAGTAAGTTACAAACGCACATCAAACAAAAATATTCATGTAACCAGGTGCCCCGGCACTTCGTCAAGTGAGGCTTCATCAGGGGTGGCTACCTGAAGATGGATACACCCTTTTATATGCTCATTTTGATGATATCATATTTATCTCAAGAAATCAAATTTGTTTTATATTTTCATGAAACTAAATAAATACAAAGCAAATATCAAATAAAGGAGAAATTCAGGGTGATAATATAGTGTTTGCTTATAAATAAAAGGATTTTAAATTAAATTAAATGTCAGCTCCCTATATGGGAAGATAATCCAGATATTCAGAATTCTCAAATGTGAAACATTTTCTGACATAATCCACTTATTCTAATAAGTACTACGTGTTAACAAAAGAAAGGCTTTACTTTAAATTTCAGTGCCGTTACAATTCCGGTCACTTGATAACGTAAATGAAGTCCCAAAAGGAAATGAAAATGAAATAGACAGACAGAGATGATAGCATAGGAGCCAGGAGCAAATCCACTAACTGTAGCTATTCCAAAACAGCTCAAAATTTGTAGTGAACAGGAAATCCTGCGCTCTCAAATGATGTGCAACTGTAAAGAAAAAAATAAAGATAAAAAGTTAAAAATTACTATAAACTGGCAGTATAATAACAACATATCTTAGTTAAGAGTGAAAACATATCCATGTTTTTATTTTTTATTTTTTTTGGAAAATGTTTCCCTGTAAACATCATCATATAACTTCATATCCCCAAAACAGAATTCCTATTGGAGTAATGACTTGGGGAGTCCTGCTCCAGATTAAAAGTTGCTTGTTGGGAAAAAACTAGCGAGACAGGGTGGCTGCCTATAGATTTAGAACATATAGGAATTCTGGACTGATATATCAGTCTGCGGCACATCAAGGGTTAAACATAGATATTACCACATGGTTTTCTTGTAGTCAGTGATTAAATTGGAAATGTTTGGGAGTGGCTCTGTCATTTTTAGGTGGTGGAACTCTCCTATAGAAGTCAATGGAGAAAGATGACAGAGGTGATGGAACTGTCATACAAATTTTTTCGGAGGTGGCGGAACTGAGTTCCTGTGGGTTCCAGCCCAATTTAACCTCTGCTTTTAGTGTCTAAGTGGCTGGATTTTACAAAGTTACAAGTAAGGTTTCAGGTCCCAATCCTGATTTAAACCCTCAGGTGTCAATGCATTAAGTGAAAAAATCCAGAAATTTCCCTCTGGGAAAGTCTATTTAGTCGATTCCACCTCTTCAACCAATTCTTTTGGGACTCTGTTTACATTATCAGGTGACCGGAATTGTAACGGTACCAAAATTTAAAGTAAAGCCTTTCTTTTGTTAACACGTAGTACTTAGAGTAAGTGGATTATGTCCGAAAATGTTTCACATTTGAGAATTCTGAATATCTGGATTATCTTCCCATCTAGGGAACTGATGTTTAAGTAAGCAATAACCCACTCCAGGGTGTGCAGTTATTGAGGATTAATCAACACCCCGGGCGCTGTGAGGACACTGGGCTGCATGTTGTATTTTAATTTAAAATCCTCTTATTTATAAGCAAACACTATATTGTCACCCTGAATTTCTCCTTTATTTGATATTTGCTTTGTATTTATTTATTTTCATGAATATATAAAAAAAAAATTTTCTTTCTTGACATAAGTATGATGTTAGCAAAAGGAGCATATAAAAGGGTATATCCATCTCCAGGTAGGCGCTCCCTGATGAAGCCTTACTTGGCGAAGCGCCGGGGTACCTGGTTCATGGGTATTTTTGTTTGATGTGCCTTTGTAACTTACTTACTGGATTTGTGGCTAATTTTTGCTGAGAAAAAAAGCCTCAAGATTTTCACTACAGCATTTGTGCAGTGGTACTTTTATTTGAGTTGCAAAACTCCTGGCTCTGGAGTGTGAATGCTGCAGGTTGTGTTTCTTATGGAATTTGTGCCATTGCCCTGCACTAGCACCCTGTCCTGGTCCTGAACGCAGCACCATTGTTTTCACTAACCATCTCCACCACATCTGCCCCGGCTGCTCAAGACAGTGACAGATACAGGCCTGGGATAACAGCTTTGGTGGGAAACATGGCACTGGAGAAACTTTGCTTCCAAAACAGTTATGTGTATTATTCTGCTGCGCACAGCTAGTCCCTGGTAGTAAATCCACTCCTGCCCTGATAAATCTAAATAAATCTAAACAGTAATTACCACCTTAATGCTATGCCTGGAGCTGCCTCACCTATGATCTACAGGTGCTGCTCACTCAGTGGCCTCGGCTTTGTATTCCGCAGTGGGATGGTCGGAACAAAAATGCCACTTCCAAGGATTAGTCCACATGCAAAGGTTCCTGGCATTTGGGTTGCATTCAAAAAAAGTCTTTACATGCGTCAATACCTGTTTCATGCTCAATGCTAGTGTAAAGAGATTTGTTGATAAGATATGTGTCATTCCATTCAAATCCATTGCAAATCTATTTAAAAATTCCCGGCCCACTAAGCACACAAGAAGTGCAACCAAGGGGGGTTCCCTGGTGCTCTTTAAGTGCACTGTGCTCGCCCAGTGTTCCTTATCCTATCGGGGACCCAAGTGGTTTAATGACCTCCCCACTAGCCTTATCAAATACAGCAAGCTTAGTCAGTTCAAAATAGGGCTCCGCACCTACCTAGACAGTTTGAATGTCTGTTGCTGCTCTGCTTAAAGTCACCTCACCCTGGACTGCATGATAATTGATCTAGCCCTAGTTTTTGGGCCCCCTGCTGTCCTCCCCCTTCCCACTGCCCTGTTCCCCCCTCCCCAGAATCCCCCACCCTCGCTATTCCTGCCTCACACATGCCCTACTTCTCCTTACAAAGCCACCTTTGGCTGCTTGCTATCGTCACTCTTACTTCTACCTCTTCCTGGGACCTGTCCCTCCCCCCTCCAATCATTCCCCTGCCCCACTCTCCCCTTACTGCCCTGACAAAGCCACCCTAGGCTGCTTTTTCTCTACAATTATTTTCTACTTGCACCCTTTGACTATACTGACTGAAGGCTTTACACTGAATTTTTGCCAAGCAATGTACCGCATTCTTGAAGCGCTGTTACTAGTCGCACTTATACTCTGCATTTGGAACAATGTAGCCTCCTGCTTCCCATGTATTGTTTGTGTATGTTATCTAAACTGTCTGTAAATACCTGTAACTTTTAAGTTGCTTTTTGTGTTGTGATGTCTCTGATCTGACATGGAACCTTTGTAAGTGAGCCCTGGCTGAAAGGTGTTAATCCCGAAACTGTAATAAATAAATAAATAAATAAAATAAAAGAGACCTACTAGCTTCATGATGTGCACCTTGTATTTTGGTGCCTTACCTCTGCGACATGCTTTCCATGTATATGCCACCAAAAATATTTCAGCATTTTAGATGCAGCAGCACTTGTAATTTAGCTCCCACTGGCTCTCCTGTACCGCCTGGTTTGTAGAGCTGTCCACGCCCTGCCCCCGCGCTCAGCTACATTATGACGTCTACCCAGGGAGAGTGCGGGGATGAGCTCCATTATAGTCTATGAGCGGCAGCTTTCCCATCATTTTTATATACTTTAATGCCCATTTGGTGAGTAATCAAGGGCACTGGTGGACTAACATTATTTTTGTATCAAATTATTTTACCAAATGTTGCTCTATTGACTTGTTTCGTATATTGTACTGCTGTTTCTCCTGTTCCCCTCCTCGGGGTTGCACCTGGAAACAAGCCTCAGCTCAATGTACCTCTCCCAGTTACCAATTTTGAAATAATAAACAAACACCCAATTTAACAAAGGGCACGCATTAGTGATGCTGGGATAATATTAGATGGAATTGGATACCATCTATTTTCTCAGATACTGGATGGCATTGGATACTGTTGATATCCGACTACTAGATCCTGTCACATAAAATCCATTACGATAGCAACTATCTTATGCCACTGTCAGGGATCTGAGGCAGACATCCCACCTCGGATCCTACTGTCTGATTCTGCATCCAAAATAGGGTCAGAAAGGATCTCTGATCATTACAGATAGACAGTCCATCAGATGCCATTCAAGTAGCCCAAACTGCTGAGTATCACTTATACACATCCAAATTTATTAGCTAGAATGCTAACCCTACTCATGCCATTCCCCCTCAGGATTCTCTCTAGCCCAGCTCTGATAATCTGAACAGTGCCAGCTTCAACAATCTCCCAGGATGACCTATTTCATATGTTACCTCCCCCATGAAACAATACTTTCTAATGTTACTGGGGCCTTCGAGGGATTACTCCAGGTAGTGAGGGGGCTGGCTATGGTACTCTGTTAGCTGCTGGTAAAGTCACTATGAGGTGGGGAATGGCAGAGAAGAGATGGTACACACATTTAACTTATCTCAAGCTTCACTGTGGTCTTTAGTGGTAATACAGGGCTGGATTTTCAAAACTCATAATACAGGTGCAAATCCTTATTTCAGACGTGTTATGGCAAATGTGTCAACATGCTTCTGTCCTATTTTCAAACAGTGTGTAACCCATTTACATTTTCCTCACTTTATGGCACAAAAATAATGCATGCATCATTTTTTTTCCAAATACAGTTTCCTTCCTGCAGTCCCTGTACCCAGCAGCCACCACCCCAGCCAGCTGCGACACAGAGCCGTCTCTGGGACTTACAGGTTAACCACCATTTGGAGCCTTGTTAGGCTGGTGGCCTGCCCTGTAGAGTTGTGTGGTTGCAGTGGGCACTGCCAAGTTGGCAGTTGCATTTTTCTCCTGCTTGGATTCCACCCAGAGGGTCAGGCGTGCTTTGATGCGCATGCATCAGCACGCGTAGAGCCATACCTACTGACACCCTGCCCCAGTTGGCTGCTTCTGCCACCACTACCATCTAGCCTCTGCCAGGTGACAAATCAAGTGGTGGGACACTGAAAGCCCCTCCTCAAGGGTGGAAAGCTGTCATGGGATACACAATCCTCTCTCCCCCGACCGGCCCCAAAGTGACCTTTGTCCGTTCTCGAACCTGGGTCCTGCTTGATGGTGGGGTGGCAGCGATGGCGTGCCAACCTGCCACATCACTGGGTCAGCTTCAAGCATCATTATTTTGATACTTTTATCATTTTTAGTGTGTGCTTCAAAGAAGGTGCAGGGTTGGGCTCTAAAATGCTATGCCAATAGAGTTGCATTTTAGCATTAAAAAACAAATCTACTTTTTTTGTTTGAAAAAAACTTGTTTATTGAGGTTCAGAAGGTCAGTACAGGTACAGAGTCAACAAACAATGCATTAGATATGCAGGGATTAAGAGGCTAACTGACCGTGCAGGCCGTGGGCAGAAGTAACAGAGACACTCAGCTTGTCAGTAGTACCAGTATTTTTGTTACATAAGGCGCACACTGGCCAACAGTTTCCAGAAACAGTGATGTCACTACACCTTTCAACCTAAGCCCAGGGGGTTGCGTTATGTGGTTCTGAGGAGGACCCCACCAAGGCTGGTCTCCCCACCCCGCACCTGGGGAGGACCTCACCAAGGTTGGTCTCCTCACCCCGCACCCGGGGAGGACCCCACCAAGGTTGGTCTCCCCACCCCGCACCCGGGGAGGACCCCACCAAGGCTGGTCTCCCCACCCCGCACCCGGGACTGACTTATATCTCTGTTCAGCTGTGAGCTTGCTCCATCAAGAGGCTTTCTTGGATGAGTTACTTAATGGTAAGGGGGATAGACCAGACTGAAAAATGCTTTCAGTGCAATAGTAATGCAGTTGCAAGAAATTTTTTTTTTACCTCTTGGTGGGACTCTTGGGGATGGGGGGAACCTGCATCCTTTACACACATTTTGTGCATTGGGCCATGCATTTTGTTTGTTTTTCCGAAAGTCCCCAAGATGCTCCTTTCCAGAGCCCTGGGAATCACTTGTGACAGCCACGGCCCCGCACCCGCATGGCTTGTACTGTAAGATTCTGTAGAGCATGGGGAGGGTGCGCTCCATTAGTTTCTATGGGGGCATTTTAAACTACATTTTTTTATGTTTCAGAGGGTGAATTCAAATGAGTTATGGCCACTGCTCAACTAACAAAACCCTTGTTAGTTGAGCGGTGGCTGTACTTGTTTAAATTCACTCTGAAACATTAAATGTAATTTAAAATGCCCCATAAAACTACAAGATGCTCCCAAATTTAGAGAAACTTCACAAAGTCAGTCATGTGTGGCTCTATGTATTCAAATTGGGACCCCTGAAATTTTCCGGGGCCTTCCACTTTTGGGCTGTGGACCCCCCTTTTTTTAAAGCCAGTACAGGACCCCAAAACAAAACATCCTAGCGAGAACCCTGCTTGGGACAGCTACTAATCACTCCAGTGCTTTGCCTTATACCTTACAACCAGGGCTTTGTCCCAATGGGAGAGCAACTTTTTTGGCAGCTGTATGAATATAGCAGTGAAAGCGCTTTTTGCACTAAGAAACATCTGTCACCGTTGGTCTGTACTGAGATGTACAAAATGTGTTTGCACTTTTGAATAGGAGCTAAAAGCCTTTTTGTGAGAGTGAGTCCCCTCTCTTTGAAGTAAAACTGTTTTGCTCCTGAACTCACAGTGTTCACATCTTATGTATCTATCTGGTGATGGACACAAAGTGCCATAGCTGCTGTACAAAAAATACATCTTCTTACCTGTGAGTGGCCGCTGAAACTTGTTTTTCATGTTAGTGATTATATGTCACATTTCAATAAGAAAGCCATTCTATTTGCAGTTTACCCTTCCTGCACCATGGGGCGCCACAAAGGCAATATAATTTTGGTTTGGAGCATACATAAGACATCATGGCATGCACTTTGGTCCCTTGAGGAGAAAACAATGGAAAAATCTGAGGAAAAGGGCAAACTACCCTCTATCAGCACTCCTTCGTCCCAAGGTTGGCACTCACAGCCTTAGGTCCTCCCCCCACCTTCTCCTCAAATACCCCCCCGGTGACCACCTGTATGGGAGAAAGGGCCTTCTTCATACCCATTCCCAGGCTGTGGAATGGTTTGCCACCCCCCCTTTCACCACCTTGACATGGCCTCTCTTTTTAAAGCATGGCTGCTAGGCACCCTCCTAGCCAACTCTGTATGTCTGCGTCCTGGATGAACGTGACTCTTGCTTCCTTCCATATTCCTGGATGATCTTCAGAGTGCATAGCTGGTATAAGAGGACACACCTGCCAAGCAACTTGGCCAGTACCTATTTTCACAGAGACGGGCTTAGTCCTGTGTTGCTATAACTGTAGTACGACTGTAATGTAATGTTTATGCATGACCTGTATAGACACGTTTGTTTGCCTTATTTCTCCTTTGTATAGCTAAGCCTGGGTGTTCTATATTCTGTGTAATCTTACATCACACGGCTCGACTTTCCATATTCTTTGTATATTTTGTTTCTACTCCTTGTTATTGTGGTGTATCCATGCCGATGTGTACCATCTTAAAGGGACAGGAAATTTGCACTGATTAGCAAAAGTTAATAACGTTATTTACAAAGACGTAATCCATACCACCAGAGGATCAATATGTAACTGTACCTGAATAAACACAGAGGTGAAAAATGATGTTATCAATTGCTTTCTTTTCATGAGCAATGCTCTGCAGAGTTCTCTTTGTGGAACTAGTAATCTGAAGTTTTTACTGTCACGGTTTGTATATAGAATACAAAGCCTGAGCTACTGACCTGTCACTAACCATGCTCAGCATTCTGTGTAGAAACTTTGACATAGTTAAAACTCCAGATCACTGGTTCCATGAAGAGAACTATACTAGAATGCTGCCCATAAAAAAAAAAATCTAATGCAAAACACAGTTTTTTGCATCGCTTTTTATTCACGCACAGTTAAAATCTGGATTATTCAAGAGTATGAATATTATTTCTGAATACATGAACATTATTAAAAGCTACCAATTAGAAATCATCTCCTCTCCTCTTTAATTGTCCGGGTCATTCCTGAAAATAGTCCTTGGGACCAGCGTACTAACCAGATTAACAAATAAATAAAATCCACACTGCAGCTGGATGTTGACGTGGTTCCCCGCAGGCTCCACACCAGCAGCTGGGCACCTCTGAATGTCCTGTGGCAGAGGACAAAGTGGAACACGAAGGTAAGAGACAGAGATGCTGGGGGATGGGAGTGAGAGGAGCGGTCTGGATAGACGAAACAGGAAATAAACTAAATGAAAAAAAGGGACATTATTGTATTTCAGAACTAGGAGAGCAGTGCAGTCTGGTGTTCAAGGCACAGCACTGTGAATCGGGATGTCACAGGTTTGAATCCTATCACTGCTACTGGCACACTATTTAACCTTCAGCAAGTAACATGACTTGCTTGTACGTCAGTTCTTCCCTCTCCAAAACTGGGCAAAAGCCCCCCAAAAAGGAATGTATCTCAGTCATCTTTTATAGAGGTAAATTACTTGCAAAAAAAAAAGAATAATATGGGATTAATTAATTGTTTCACACTTTTGGCCAGGAAAGGCTCACTGAGGTGGAGCTTATTTCCAAGTATGTCCTGGGAGCACAGGAATGTTAAGTGACTTGCTCAGTGTCGCACATTATGGAAGTGGAGGTTGTGGGACTCAAACCCTGGTTGCCTGTATGTACAGTACCAAGCTTGTTTGCATCTCGTTGTTCTAACCTGTAGGGCTGGCTAAACTACAAGCATCATAACACTGGGATTGAACAGGAAGAGAGGTGTGACACTCTCTGACACTACAGACTCCTTTTTCAAAACCAGAGGGCTCTGGATTTGAACTTGCAACACTGTGACTCCTAACCCAGGGCTGTACCACCTAGCTAAAAGAGCAGATCCTCTACAGTCAACAAGGTGGTAGGAAACACCTACTGTACGTTATATGTTTTAGCCTTGTTGTTTATTTCCCTCCCCTTTGGGGGTGGAAACTGTAAGAAACTCAAGGGAATGCGGTTCCGGGAGTGAAATTAAAAACCCCAGTTCCAGGAGCAAAATAGGGAAAGACTGTTTTTGTGTTTAAAAAAAAGTACCCCCACAAAGACATAAAACTGACTAATTAAAGTGAAAAAAATGGTAGCATATCATGAGGAAACGTGTTCTCAGACACCTGTCAGGTATGTTGAATTCTACATCAAAGGTGATGGGTTCCTCCAGTGCATTTTTGTTCATTTCCAACACTGCTCTCTTTTTAACATCATCCCATTACAATTCTGAAGAGGGTGGCATAAAAATAGTTAAAGATGCTGTCACAGATGAGGAATCATAGGCCTGTATTGCAGAACTATCTAGTTCCAGGATGACTGTGTTGTGACTTGCACTTGGTAATCCCTCTTTGTCTACACACCCAGGGCATTCAGGTTGGAGTGATGTAATGTCAGGTAGGTCTGTTCCAGCCCATATCCACTGAACAAGTGGGATTACACAATGCGTAACCTTTCCTAACACAGAACAGGGCAATTCTGCATGGGATGACAGAATCTTTGGGGAATGTTGGAGGAGCTGTGATACAATGACTCACCACACTAGTGCACTGCGGGAGGTAGACCTTCTGTTTATATGAGAGAGACCTGAGTTCAAATCCCAACAGTGCCTTTGAAGAGTTAGTTAGGACCACACCTCTCAGTTGTCCCACATTAGGAGGGAAATCCCTCTGAAGCCGTAGACCCCCAGTGGCAAATGTGCTGTTCCACATAGTACACTGAGGGTTTAAAAGCGGAAATTCATATGAATTCCTGTTTCTCAATCAACAACAAAATGTATGAATGTGAAAGCATGTATTTCCACAGTGCTTTGAGCTCCAATCTATTATATGTCACACACAGTCTGTTTTCCTACAAAAGGTCCCACAGTCACTTGACAAAAGGCTAAACAGCATGCTAAGAACCCACAAAGTCATTACAACTTAACTCCCTGGTCTGTCTAATACCCTCTTTGGAACACTGTGCCTGTGGATAAACTGGGCCAGATTCTCAAAAGGTCTCGAATGCAGCAAGCTCTGGGTGCACCAGACATACAGTGCACAGGGCCTGCGGCACTCTCCCAGCTGGTGATCAGGATTTTGTATCCTGTGTTCCAAGTGCCGCAAGTTAAACCAACTTTTTCTGGTGTCGTTTGCAGCAATACTGGATACTCTTTTTATGGGGCTTGCATCGAATATTTGGTGCAAACTTCCATAAATCAGGTAAAGTGTCGCCACTGAGCCTGACCTACTAAAATCGGGCGCAGTTGTGGCAAAGATGTTTGGTGCAGCTGCACAAAAAAAGAGTTTGAAGCCCTGCATTACCCTTTAAAAATTGGGCCCACTTTGCTTAAGTTACTCTTGTCCTCTTCAAGTTGGTCTCTGTTCATATGACGTTACTCATACGGAAAACACCTGCCAGCCACTTAAAACTTTGTGTATTACTTCAATCAATCAATCAATCAATTTTTATTTATAAAGGACGCTTTTCTCCAATCCAAAGCACCTGCACAATATCGTAAAACAATATATAAACAGAATTTTAAAACTATTATAAGTCATTAAAAGCAATACTAAAAAGGTGAGTCTTCAAGGCTCCTTTAAAGCTCAGGACAGTCAGACTATTACATACCTGACGAGGGAGAGAATTCCACAGGGTAGGGGCCACAAAGCTAAATGACCTAGCCCCTGAAGATTTCAAATGAACCCTGGGAATCTCCAGCAATCCCGTGTCAGTGGGTCTGAGGGGGCAGGAGGGACAGTAGGGGCAAAGGAGCTCTTTCAGGTAAGTTGGTCCCTGGTCATGTAGGGCTTTATAGGTCAGCAAACCGACCTTGAAGGTGATTCGCCAAAATACTGGCAGCCAGTGCAGTCCACGGAGCACAGGCATTATATGACTGGATCTAGAAGAACCAGTCAACAACCTGGCCGCCGCATTCTGCACTAGCTGCAGATGGCGAAGCTCAACCCCCGATAGCCCTAGGTACAGGGAGTTGCAATAGTCAAGGCGGGAGGTAACAAAGGCGTGGATCAATGTTGGAAGATCTTCTGGAGGAACCAGGTGCTTCACCCTGGCGATATTCCTCAGATGGAAAAAGGACGTTTTGACCACCACTGACACCTGAGCTTTAAGCGTCAAGCGGTCATCAATTATTACACCAAGATTCCGCACCTGATCTGAGGTTGTCAGTGGAGCGCCTGCAAGCCATAAGCCAGAGTGCGATCCAGCTGGTAAACCCGCCTCACAGCGACCTTTATCCATAACCAACACCTCAGTTTTCTCGGGGTTTAACCTCAACCAACTCCCATTCATCCAATCTTGGATTTCTGCAAGGCAGTTATTAAATACCGACAAGGCAGCATCCTGGCCAGGCACAAAAGACATATACAGCTGGGTATCATCAGCATAGCAATGAAAACCCAGACCGTATCGTCTTATAATCGCTCCCAAAGGCAGCATATACACCGCAAATAACATAGGCGCTAGAATAGAGCCCTGCGGTACCCCACAAGGCATGGAGACTGATGCCAAGGAAAAAATTCCCGACACCACCCTCTGAGTCCTACCTTCGAGGTAAGATCTAAACCACCTGAGGACCATACCAGATAGTCCACAGATGGACCGCAGATGCTCCAACAGCACCCCATGATCAACAGTGTCCAATGCTGCAGAGATCAAGAAGTACCAAGATAGAGACGGGTCCTACGATCTCTCGCTATTAGGAAGTCATTTAGTACCGAACAAGTGCTGTCTCGGTACTATGCCTTTTCCTAAATCCAGATTGGAGAGCATCGTAGATATTGTTGTTGGTCAGATGATCATCCAATTGCAGTGCGACCACCTTCTCAATAACCTTACCCACAAAGGGTAGGTTAGAGACTGGTCTGTAATTTGCTAGACAGTCTGGGTCTAAGGAGGACTTCTTCAGAAGAGTCCTAACTATAGCCTCTTTAAGGGGTTCAGGAAAGATCCCCCTCTCCAAAGACTTCCAGACTATCAAAGCCAGGACTAGGCCGATTTTATCCACACAATCCACTAAGAGACATGTGGGGCCAGGGTCCAAATCACAGCTGGTTGGTCGTAGCGCTCTGATGACCATCACAATATCCTCGATTTTGGGGAGGCTGAAGTCAGACCATGCAAACTGGGTGTTTGACATCTCCGGCTGACCATCACTACCCCCATTGGAGAGGGAAGAGAGGACATCTGATCTGATTTTGGCAAGCTTATCTGCAAAGAAAAGAGCAAACTCTTCACATCGTTCTGTGGAAAAGGCCCTCCCGGGCTGAAGACAGACTGGATTGCACAGTCTGTCCACAGTCCGAAAGAGCTGGGCTGGTCTATTCTGTGCAGCCACTATCTCCATGGAAAGGAACTCTACCTTCTTACGAGAGATTGCGGATTGATAGGCCATATAATGGTCCATCAAACTAAGTTTGTCATCGTCCAGACCGGATTTCCACCAACGCCTCTCCAGCCTTCATCCTACCCTCCTCAACTCCCTCATGGTCCCATCAAATCACGGAGACCTGGGGGGAAGAGTGAGCGGATGAACACGAACAGGGGCAATAGAATCCAGGGCCCTGTAACTGCCTATTATAGGCCCGTACTAGGTCACCTGGATCCAAGCAATCTATCGGAAGATCTGATAGGTCCAGCACACGCCATCAGGTCATCTGGGGACACACCCTCAATGGCGGTACGGACCATTTCGAAGGGCTGACCTAATAAGGGCGGCCTCAAATTGAACCTAATGGAGTGATGGTCAGACCATCCAGTGGTTCCACCACCAAATCAGATATCCCCATCCCCAGAAGGAACACCAGATCCAATGAGTGCCCACCAATATGGGTCGAGGAGAAACTACCTGTGTGAAGCCCAGTGATAACATCAACTGGAGGAGTCTTGACCAAAACGTGAGTTTATCGTCAACCCAGGTATTGAAGTCGCCCAGAACCAACCATCTGGGGAACCCCAATGTTAGATTCGACAATGAAGTCTGCGACTTCCTGCAGGAAAACATTCCGTCACCTGGTGGGCGGTATAGAAGAGTATCCTGCACCCCTCGCCTAAGACACACTCAAAGGATCGGTGACTCCCACTGGTACCTCCACCAGGCCGATTCTGATTTAAAACAGATAGCAACACCCCACCCCTGATCCTGCCTCGGCGGTGTATCACGAGTACCGGCGGAACTGCTGCGGCTAATACTGGCCCAGCATTTTCATCCAGCCAGGTCTCGGTGATGCAAGCTAGGTCAGCTGACCCAACAAGATCGGCTATAATAGCCGTCTTGTTTTTAATAGACCTAGCATTGCACAACACCGCTCGTGCAGGATGGACCTCCGACAATGACTACGTTACCTGCTGATAACCAGAACCCTTGGGTATGGGCACAAGACAGGGAGAACCCTTCTCCTGAGCCCATTTCGCTCCAGGGTGTCTCCTTGACCTCACAATCCCTATCCGCCCGCTCCTTTCCGTCCCCCCCCCCAGGCCCAGCCCCAACTCTCCTCCTCCCCCCTCACAATCCCCAGAGCTCTACACCTTCTATAGACTCCCGGCGACGGGGGGGGACAGGAGAAGGGACGGAGATCCCTGAGCCTGGAGGGGGAATAATAGCTGACTGTCCTATTTTCATTCCAACACATAGTAACAAAACTAATACAAAACCTCACCAAAGTATATAAATAAGAGAATTTAAAATACAGCATACAAATAACAAAATATAACTAAGCAAAACAAAACTAACTAAAATTATACCCTAACAAAATACTAAACATTATATTCCAATATCAGGCATAAAACGTTTCATAACAATGTGTTATACATAAATGTATCAGAAGCACTTGTCCATCTACCTCCTCCCACAGTGCTCTCACCACTGCAGGAAAGGATTTTTCCACCTACACAAAACCCTTAAAATTTGGCCCAGAGTCCACAATACTAAAGGAAATCCAAAACAAGAGTTTGAGGTCTTTTCTTCTTAATATCCACACTTTTTGTGCTCTCACCATTAGTATGGCCCAAAGAGCTTTAGACAGTCTTCTCTCACAAGACTGGCCTAAATAGTTCAGGTTTCGGTCCTCCCAATCGTATCTCAAAATATAATTAAAAATTGCAAAAGTTCAGGTATACATCACCAAAGTAGCAGTCCACACCACAGTCCACACAAGTCCAACTTCATTAACTCCTGCAGGCATCCAGAGAAAGCATCGACCAGAAGTCCAGACTCAACCTGACCCTCGCAGCAATGAGACAGGCTGAACCACCCTCAGATGGTACCCTTCTCTCAGTAAGGAAGCGAGGCTAACCCCACCGCCCTCCGGAGGCAGAAAAACCCGCTACCCTGTCCGGACCAGGGAATCTGGACAATTTAATTTAGAACAATCCACAATTTCCACTGTCCCAGATGCTTCCTCCTTACAGCAAGTCCAGTCACAATATGTTCCCGATTACTTCCTCTTCCTGGTTCGGTAATCATCCTCCGAATGGGAACCAACACTCCACCATGGCGTTCCTCCTCGCAGTCCAGCGTCACCTCAAGCACAGGCAGCCAGAAACCCCAGGCCGCCCGCAACCAAAAATCTCTCCACAGCACCACCGGCAGTCGAACCCAGCTCCACACGCTGCTCCCAACACACAGCCAGCAGCCAACCACAGGACCACACGGCAGCAGAAAACGACACGGCTGGACACAATACAGTTTTCAGGCAGGCAAGTTCCAAACAGCTAAAAATGGAGTAATCGACAAAAGATCGGACAGCAAATAATGCGGTCCTTAATACAATGGTATAACAGCGTAACCACTCAACGAACAGGCCAAAAAATTAAAATAAAAATAAATAAAACTGAATAAAACAAACGAGCAAAACGAAGCGCTCACAGATGGCTACCCAGCGTGGCTGCCATCTTTTTTTTTTTTTTTTTTAAGGAAGTTTACTTAATATGAATTCTATTTTACTATTCTTTTACTACTGTAGTACAGTATTTTGTTATTCCTAATGAATATATTTATCTATGCTATGCTCTAAATTTATGTATTGGCTTGTATTCTACATCATTGTTTCTTGATTTATGTATGTTGCTCTACCCAATACCTCCTTGTAAATGAGCTTCCTCTGTGGAGCCTTTTCCTGGTGAAATAAATAAATACACACACAACATTTGCACTATGTTTTGGGACCCGTATTTAAATGAGCGAAAGACTTTTTCAGACTCAACCAGATAAAATTGCATTTACACTAATATGGTGTTTTCTCGCAGATTCTGCTCCCATGTGGGCTGCACTGTGATGCAACAGATCTTTATCGAGGATATCTCTTTCATTGGGCCACACCTTTGGAACTCTAAGCCGTGGGTGTCGGGACCATTCAAAAACATTTGCTAGCCGGGGGCCACCCATGATGATGCGCAGTGTTAGCGCCTATGTAACGTGGGCAGCTCCGTTGCTCCTCACTTCTTCCCTCCATCATTGACTGTTCTTCAGACCTACAGAGAAACGATGCCATAGTTTTTTTTTATTTTATTATTTTTCTGTTTCAACTTAACTTATCGATGTTGTCCCTGTATGCTGCCATTGAAGGAACCTTTATTTAGGTTTTGTACCTGCGGTTACAAGATCTACAAGGATGACTCTCACACTGTGAGTTTGCTGTTCTGGCCTGCCTCACAACATCAAGGCCTGCAAGATCTGCCAGGGATTCAACCAGACCACAAGGAAGCAACAAAAGAAGGTTCTAGAAACCTTCATCCCCATTAAGGCCTTGGAAGTTCAAACAAAAGCCCCAGACTCCAGGTTAGCTCCTCCCTCATGCTCGACCACTGTAGGGAAGGAGACTCCCAGGCATTCAGTGGTGCTGTCACTGTTGTGGTCATCAAGGACTTCACAACAGGGAAAAGGATAAGACATCATTGAAGTCCTTATCCTATTCTAGCCATCACCAAAAGCATAAGGATAAAGCTCCTACTTCACCAGTGAGGTCGAGGTCTCCATTACAGTAGGGTAAGTACTCATCGTTATCCATTTCGATGGCAATGACTACAGCCCCTGACTGTCATTGAGACACCAAGGTCAGGGTCTGGCACTGCTGTACCTACTATGTACAGTAAGCAGCCCCCATCATTGAGTTCTATCCCTTTGACATCTGTAGTCCCAGACCCTTTACTAGGCGCCATCAACTACCAGATTGTGCTGGCATCATTCTCTGAACTATTCAGATGCCTGTTACCATTGCTTCCACCAATAACTGCTGCCCCATCAACTGGGTCTCTTCCATCAGTACTGTCATCACTGATGGGATCTAAAGGCACACCTATTATTCTTCCATTGCATTTTCTGGCTATGTCGATTGCCCCCATCATCATTCCAGATGACAACGAGGTGGAATATAATCTTGATCTCCTTAACATGGAGGAGGATTTGGAGGATGACGAGAGGGATGATGATCCCGATGAAGGGGTTTTCCTTCCAGAAGTACCCTTTCCTCATGCAGTAAGGATTCTGTGGTATATACTCTACTTTCAGGTCTCCTCTTGAAGATCCCTCTTACAGGGTTTCTTCAGACAAATCCAGGATGTCATGGGCTTTGAAGCTGGAGAGAAGGACTCTAGTAAAAGAAAGTTAATGGAGTTTTTGGAGGTTCCAACTGCACCATCAATTGTAGTGCGTCCTGTGTATCCTGCTCTAGTGGATGCTACCTTTGTTGCTTGGCATAGACCTAATACCCTGCCTGCAGTGTCTAAAAAGACTGATAAACAGTACCCTGCACTGTCTGTTAAGCCCTATTATGCTTCACAGCCTGAAAATCTTCAGTAGTTATCATGGCTGTTGTGATCAATCTAGGACTCCTAGACACATAAGTACTTTTCCTTCTGACAAGAAATCCAGGTGGCTGGATGTCATGGGCAAAAGAACTTATGCCCCTGCATCCTTGGGCCTAAGAATTGCAAATTATCATGCATACATGGTTAAATATTAGAATAACCTGTGGAAATCTGCTATGTCTACCATTCAGGCTCTGCCTGATGGCCCTGCCAAGGCTGAACTGCTTAAAGCTGCCTCAGTTGTTATGGATACTGGAAAGTATCTGTTGCACTCTGGATGTAATGCTTCTGATGATTCTACTAGGGCTACTGCCTCTGGCATTTTCCTTTAGAGATAGTCCTAGCTTAGGGTAGCTGGATTTGCTACTGATGTATGACAGGCAGTGCTAGATGCCCCTTTCAGACGCTGCAAGATGTTTGAGAGTGATATTAAAAATGGTCTACAGAAACTTCAATCCTCCAAGATGACTTTTAGGCCACTCAAATCCCTGAACCCCCAACCCACCAGAGGGTGTGGTTGAGGCTAATTTCATAGGCCTGTGGCCCATCGTGGCCATGCCTACTATCAGTCCCATGGCCATGAGGTGGTTCCCTTCCAGGTCCCTTCCCTCATGGTGCCTGCAAAAAGGTACCCAAAGGTACCAGTCAGGGTGGCCATGCTGCCCTCGGTGCCTTCTGACTCCCCACTTCCTCCTCCTCTACTGTTTCCATCTGGGGTGCAAGCAGGGAAAGGATCTCCCTTCATCTTTGAAATGGCGAAAGGTCACAATAAATGAGTGGGTCCTGAAAACAGTGGTAAAGCAGCATACTCTGGAGTATCTGTCCACCCTTCCAGTTCATCCTCCATCTGCTTCTTATTATCCTCCAGGTCACTGGTCCCTTCTGCTAAAGGAGGTTCAGTCGCGTCTTCATAAGCAAGCTACTGAACTCGTTCCTCCCCAAGAAAGAATCAAAGGGTTCTAGTTAAGATAATTCCTGGTTCCCAAAGGGACAGGACATCTGTGTCCTGTACTGGACCTCAGAGAACTCAACTGGTTCATCGAATACAAATAGTTTTTAATGTTGTCTTTTGAAGCTCTCCTCCCCTTGTTGTAAAAGGGGGATTGGCTCTGTGCCTTGGACCTGAAGGATGCACAGCTTCATGTTAAGATTTGCAGGTGCCACAGGCAATATCTCCACTTTATGCTGGAGGCAACCATTATCAGTTCCAGTTCTTACCCTTTGGCTTATCCTTAGCACCACAGGTATCTACCAGATGCTTAGCAGCTGTGACAGTGGCAAATGGAAGGAACGGCTTTATGCCTTCTCATAGCTGGCTGACTGGCTTCTGAAGGCCTCAGCCAGGGAAGAGGTTCAGTACACATTGTTCAAAATGAGGCAATTGTTAAAAGAACCAGGTGTTATGGTGAAGATATCAAAACTACTAAGTCATTGTCATAGTGCCTCCAATATATTGGTGCAATATATGGAAGGAAGGTTGCTGTTGGGCAGACAGCCCCAATAAACTTTGCACTATTTCATTTATTTGGATTCCACAAGTGCTGATTTCTGCTTTCATTTTGAACTACAGGCTGGCAACCTTATCATAGCTCCGCCTGCTTTTCCTGTGCGCATCTTGTACATTTTTCTCATCTACCTGTTACCTTTTTACCTTCTTGGTGGGGGTAAAGAAACCTGCAGTTACCAGGCGTGGCACCGCTTAATGTATACTTATGTGGACTGTTGTGGACTTACTGGATGTGGGCCAACTTAGAATGCAATGTATTAATTCTTTTACAAGGGACACTTCCATTTTACGACACTCATGTTATATTTGCATTAGTTATGATACCTTCATATGTTTCTACTGTTACAAAGATTGGAAAATCAATAAAATATATGTTTAAATAAATGTGTGACATGTTATCAAACCTTTGAGAGAGAACCTCAGAACACTGAGGAGTGTTCTGATGTTTGTAAATTTTTCTGGTCACTGGACAACACAAACATTTTTATTTCTTTAGTTTTTGGTAACCTGATAAGTACGCTAGGCAAGAAGGTGCCTGGGCCGGATTTTAAGAGTGGTGTAATTGCCATGAGCCCCAGGTGCACCAAAGATATGGCACACTGGGCTTTCGGCAATGTAACAGGATTTTACATCCTGTGTGGCAGTTGCCGCAAGATAGACCAACTTTTTGTGGTCTAGCTTACAGCAATCCCGGGACCCTTTTTATGGTGCTTGTACAGGCTGCCATAAATCAGGTAAACTGTTGCAACTGCGTCCGACCTACTAAAATTGGACCCAGTTGTGGCAAACCCATTTGGCACACCACTAGAAATCATGTACGGTGGCACAGGGCTTGTCGAAAGCCCTGCGTCACCCATTGAAAATCCGGACCCCTATTTTCAGGAATGGACCTGGGATAAACAGAGCGAACATTAGGTAGACAATTACATAATGAATGTGGCGACAGAATCAAATACAAATATAGTACAATACTGCTTGTAGGAGCCCGTAACACACACATGAAGACAAGGGCTCAGTGACAAGTACAGTTATTGGACAGGTTACTGTGGTGCTTGAGGAATAACATCTTAAAATGACAGAGTCTGAGCACCTGACCGGGGGGGGGGGAGGATTCCAGAATTTAAGGACAGAGATGGAAAGGTAATAAGACCCGTTGTAATAGTAGTGCACAGAAGCTCATGAAAAAGCTGGACGTCGTGGGAGAGAGGGCTCTAGGGTGTGTCAGGAGACTGCAACATGGGTGACAAACAGGGAGGAGTACTAGTCCTAATACATTTCTCAATAAAGTTAATTATTAAAAATTAATTATTTAAAAGTTAATCAGGATGCCACACTGGTATTTTTCTGCATGAGGTGCATTAATAAAGACAATTAACCAAATATAAGTTGAATTGCATCTGAATATATTTAAAAGTTTCCCTGCAGACTATAAAAATTCTTTAACACTTTAGTCCCCACTGAGTTTTCCTTTTATTGTGATTTACTTTCCAATTTAACTTTTTTCCAATTTTTTCTTTTTTTTGGCTGGTTTGATATCGGGTATATGACATGGACTGACTTAAGCTATCATTTTTTTGTCTTCCTGTGAGGGTATTGGTCTGTTGATTATGTCATGAGTAGCAAAGTCATGAGTGAGATCAGTGGTGGAAATGGGCAGGAACTCGGGGGAACTTAGTTCCAGGAGTGAAATAAAAAGTCTGACTTAGTTCCTGGTGAAAAATGGGGAAAGACTGCTCCTATGTAAAATGTAGCTACCTAAAACATAAAACAGACCCTAAAAAGTATGAAAATGTAATATATAATGAGCAAACATATCCCCAACCCCTGTCAGGTGTGTTTAATCCTATATCAATGGTGATGGGTTCCCCCAGTGAATTTATTCAATTTCCAACACAATAGACCAGTGCCCTCAAATGAATATAAGAATGATAGCCTAAGTCAGGCCATGTCACATTCAATTTATACAAGAGGTATTTACACAGTTTTGTGAGAGAAGTAGTAAAAGCATAGAAATGTGATGGCAGATAAGGGTCGCCAAGCTTCCAGTCTGCCCATTGTATTATTATTTTTTTTAATTCATGCTGCAGACCACACCTGAGCTACGGCATCATCTCTACCCCTCTCATTCCCCTCCATTCCTTTCTCCTGCAGTTCCTCTTCTCTTCCTTACCCCTACAATTCCTTTGTGTCTGTCCCAGGCATTTTTGAACCCCTCCACTGTTTTCGCCCCCAACTACCTCGGACGGAAGACTGTTCCAGAGTTCCTTTCCATGAAGAAGTACTTCCTCACATCCCTCCTGAAATTATCCCCCTCCAGCTTCATAGCATGCCCCCTTCTTCTAGAGTACATTTTTCTCACAAAAATACTCCCCTCAGAATGAATCTCCGCCCCCGCTTCCTGTATCTAGTCCAAACTTTACCCATTTCAGTACCAGAAGATTTTATCAGAAATCTAAATAAAAAGATCTCTTGATACATATGGGACTCCCAAAGGCCTAGAATTAGATATACCATCCTACAGCTTCCAAAAAACTTGGGGGGGGGTCTATCCTCCCTCCCTCCCTGACTTAAAACTTTGTTATTATGCTTCTCACCTTAGAGGTGTATTGTACTGGTTACACCCCCAGTACGATGCCAGATGGAAAATATTAGAAAAATGAGAGGAAGACCTTATAAATATGAACAAATTCTTACTGGCACATCCTAACAAGCCAAGTCGAGGGGTGATGATAAATCCCTACACCGTTCATACTTTAAACTGCTGGAAAATGAATTTAAACGTTCAAGGAATGAGCCAATGTAGGCCAATGCTATACTCCCTTCCATATCGGGAATTCTTTGTGCCTTCCAGACTAGATCACGGATATTATAGATGGGAGAGGATGGGATTACACGTGGTAATGCAGTTTATAAAGAATGGGACCTTCCTTGTCCTGGAAGAGCTAATGGCACAGTATAGGATTTCCCCAAGAGACCGATTTCGATATCTGCAAGGAAAAGACTTTATCAAAACCTTATCACTGGATTTACGGGATGGGTCCCCTATACCTCAGATGTTGGGAATTCTTGGAAATGCACTGGAGGGCAAGGTTCCATTAAAACATATGATATCATACCTCTACGCAGCATTGATATCGGTGGAAGGAGATTCGCTCCTGTCAGTTAAGGCTGCGTGGGAGTTGGATTTAGGTCTCCAGGTGCCAGATGAGATCTGGGAATGGCACCTGAGTAAGCTACACTGGGGCACCTCCTCAGTAACATGGCAGGAGTTTTTGTGGAAGGTTGCCCTCAGATTTTTTAAATACCAGCCATACAAGAAAAATATTTGGAGGGTAGGGGTGCGGGATGCTGGGGGGGATGCAGACGTTCTACAGCTACACATGGGCACATTTATTGACTGCGCCCGATACTCCAGTCATTCATTCAGGAGTTACAAGATGCACTGAAGGAGCTGTTCACACTCTCCATCTAGTTTTCAACCACCTTTTTTTGTTTTCAAACTACCCAAAGGAATGTAAGGACTCCAATACTAAAAAATTGCTCACGGTATGCCTTTTAGCTGCCAAAAAGGCTATTACAAAGAAATGGCTATCACAAGAGCCCCCCACGTTAACTCAATAGCAAGATATAGTTATAGGAATATATACAATGGAGAGATTAACAGCATTACTGAACAAAAGACAAACCCAATTTGAACTGATTTGGAGGAGATGAGTATTGTATATTTCTCCTATCAGACAAGATTTTATTCCCTGAATTAGTTTAACATAACACTGTACAATGGGATATAATGCCTGTGTAACCCCCCTACAAAAGGGGGGTTCCTGAAAAGTCTTCCTTGAGCTTGTCAAAATGCTCACTGCCAGGCTAGTGTCCTGCATTTTTGCAGTTTAAATGTGATTGCCAGAGAGTGCCTATATAGCCTCTGCGTACTGTCGAGATGCCTGGATTGCAGTCATAATTAATCTAAAAGGGAGCTCTGTTAGAAGATGTGCTTGTTTGCCGATCATTTGTTAGAGTAGTAATAATATTGCAGTTTGTTCTAACCTGCCTTCTTTGCAGCATGGACAGTTCTGTTTGTTTCCATAATCTTGGTCCTGGACTGCTGAAATGGGCCAATCAGTAAATTTGGGACTCTAAAATGGAGCCTGCCTACAGGGGCTTGGTGGGTCAAAACTTGTAGGAATTGTAGTTTTGGGCTTTTTGTGCCTAAAATAACCTGGAGGGGGAGCCCTTGTTGTGATTGACAGATCAGCCAACCAAACCTTTTGGATCTTGGGGAAGTCCCAAACTGCTTGCATTTTCAGTTAGATCTGAGTTGGGAAGTAAAGAAGTAACAGCTCGAGGTAGTTGGAGCAGCAATCCATAGTGGATTTGTGTGGAAGAACTGTGGAAAGGCCTGAGTTTTGACCTGCATGCCTACCTGCTGTCCCTGAGAGGGAACTTGTGCCTTTTTCAGACTGAATCCGAACTTGGAGCACGAAGTAAGCCACTGAATTGTGATCAGGCTGCTACCTGAAGAAGACCGAAGGTTTGCTGAATGCGATTGGCCTGTCTGGACTTCCTGCCTCCTCTGAACTCCCGGATTGTGCAGAGACTCTGTAATTGCGACCGGAGAGCCTTTTTCCTGGTACAGTGGAATTTCCTTATATGTGAATGTGTTGTGTGCTTATAGTGGGTCGTGATTTGGTTCCCCACTGTGGTTTGAATTGTATTCTGCTTGCTGGAAGCTGCATCCAGCCCCATGGACTGAATCCAAAATCATTTCCATTGGGCCTGGGCCTTGCCACACTGGCCCAGCCTGACTACCCACTGCACAGAGAATGCCATTGACGAGAGACCTGCCTGGGGATCAGCCCCGTGCTCAACATTTGAACAGGAATGACGCCTCGGTGATTCGGGCCCCGCTTCTCCGGGCGCTCCAGCTCAACAACCTGCAGTCTCGATTTCATTCTGCCTGTGTCCAGTACTGGGTATCATGAGTAAACATCAGGGTAGCTCCCTGCAGCAACCGATAAATCTAAAGTGTTGGCATCTGACTGTCTTGTTGCTTTTTCTTTCACGAGCTGAGCCCCCCCCAGCTCCAGATTACAAGTAGTGTGTGTTGTGCATGTTGCTTTCTTCTTTCACAGTACCTCAACCAGCTGAAATGTTCCTAGTTAGCCCACCATTTTCCTACCTGGGTACCCAGAGTGTGTGGCTGCGTGGGGACTTAGAGTGCATGCATAACTGTTTGATTAATATAGCCTTTAAGACAATCAACCTGATAACACCCCTTCCATGTTGAAGTCCCCTGAATAAATCAGATCTTTTTTTGCTGCATTTACCCTGACTGTGGTTCCAGTTTGTGCCAAGAGTACTGTACTATTGCTATTTACTGTGCATAACCTTGTTTTACAGGGGGTCTCCAGGGTCGAGCCAGAGGAACCAGCGCTGGTGGTAAGTGCAAACAGTGTGGGTACTGGTATGGTGTACAAGGGGTACTGTGAAAGTGATTATCGTATATTGCTCAGGCCACTAGAAGGGAAAGAGGGGGGTTACACTGTCCCGGAGGGCTGTGTCCAGGTTAGTTTGACTACTACCAAACCTGACCTCCGAGTGGAGGCACCCGTTTCAGAACTCAGGACCCTTAACCTGCTACTAGCCACGCAGGCAGGGGTAGTAGCCCCTGGGATAGTGCCACATAGGGGTTATACCAGATTTAAATTTTTAATATGTATGCACTATGGCAAATATCCTGTTATAATTTCAAACATCTAGAAGCCTGTATTGATTCTGTATGAACTGTCAAGCTATGTCTGTTTTATATGTATTGTTATGTTTGCTTGCACGCATGTGCAAGAAACATAGTGCCATCATACGAGTTTTCGGAGGTGTGGCAGCCCTCTCCCAGTTCAGTCAGTGTGTTTGCAGGTGCTGCCGCAGTTCTTCAATGCCTGCTCGAGCTGTCTATGACAGCTCCAAAATGCAGTGGAGTACAGTTGAAAGGGGGAGCTACGCTTCAGTGAGCAGTGATAAGATATCGCCTGCTCATGCGTGCTCTCCCTACGCACACACACACACACACACACACACACACAAAACACACACACAGACATACACACACACACAGAGGCACACATACTCCGTGCTCAGCCCCCCCCCCCACTGTATAGCCGACGGTGTGCTGCGCCCGGCATTTATTTATAAACAAAAAAAAATAATAAATGTAATGGGCATGGAGAAATCGGATTTGGCTGATTGCAAGACGTGTGTTTGGGGGCGGAGAGAACTGACGCTGTTTAGAGGACCTAGTACCGCAATCCAAAATTATCGCCCTGCACCCCACCAAACAGAGTTCTACATGCCACGCTGTGTGCCCACCCCAGCGTGGCTACATGTATAATAGCAGGGTGCCCAATCTCCATCAGCTCCACTGTCCCCCAGAGGTACAGAGATTGCTACGCTGGGAGCCCACTAGCGTGGCAGCAGCAGATACTATCGCCCGGTAAGGATGCACATTCCCCATCGGATCAACGCCCCCAAACAGCCGTGACTTGTGCCACACAGGAGCCCACCCAGCATGGCAAATGTTCCATGTCGTCTCCTCCTTTGTTTAATAAAAAAATAAAACCTGGAACAGAAAAGCGTCCCTCGCTGTTTCTGCTCCCACCCACCC
This sequence comes from Neoceratodus forsteri, assembly GCA_016271365.2. Taxonomy (NCBI): domain Eukaryota; kingdom Metazoa; phylum Chordata; order Ceratodontiformes; family Ceratodontidae; genus Neoceratodus; species Neoceratodus forsteri. The sequence goes on from JADMNL010000028.1 coordinate 106,275,185, forward strand.
ACACCCTCGCACCCTGCCTCCCCACCCCCTCACCCCATACTTATCTCCGGACTCCGGCGCAACGATCTTCAGTGGACCGGGAACACATCTGCACTCTTCAAAGCCGACCGTGAACTGAGGAAATGCCGGTAAGCTGTATAATGTAATAAATACGTTTTTTTCAACTTTTCTGCATATCTCAGCCATTTTTTGGAATTTTTGCACCAAATTTTCAACATGGGGTTTTTGGGACTCCTTCTCATGAATATTCTCACTGTCATGGTGTTAATCGGGCCCGAAGGGTGATTTTGCAGTCACTGCGCGAAATCACCTTTTGGGACCAAGTAATGAAATGACACTGTCACTGTTCATAAGGTAGGCTCTTAAAAAGCCTATGTTGAAAATTTGGTGGAAAAATTCCTAAAAATGACTGTTTTATGAGCATGCATTGCGCAGTTCTTACGCACGCTCGTAAGTTCGCGAATTTTCAATATTTTCACTCCAGATTTTCAACATTGCCATTTTACCACACCTCCTTATGAGCAGTACAGCTGTCATTTTTCACATCTTGCCCAAAACGTGTTTCCGCCCATGTAGCACACAATGGCGCAGTCGGTGTCGTGAAATCAATGTATGGGACACATTAAGAAAATCACAGTGTCACTGTTCATGAGCAGAAGGTCTTAAAATGGCTATGTTGAAATTTGGTGAAAAAATTCCTAAAAATGACTGTTTTTCTGATCGTTGCGCCAGTTCCTGCGCTTCCGTGAGTGCTTGAATTTTCAATATTTTACTCCAGATTTTCAACATTGCCATTTTATTACACTTCCTTATGAGCAGTACAGCTGCCATTTTTCATGTGGCCCCAAATGTGTTTCCGCACATGTAGCGCACAATGGTGCAGTCGGTGTGCGAAAGCAATGTTTTGGGACAGATTAAGTAAATCACAGTTACACTGTGTCACGAGTGAGCATTGCGCAGTTTCCACACACCCTCGTAAGTTCATGACTTTGTAATATTTTCAGTCCAGATTTTCACCAGTGGCATTTTTCCACACTTCCTTATGAACAGTACAGCTGTCATTTTTTACAACATAGCCGAAATGTGTTTTCACACTTTCAGCGCAGAAATGCGTGGTCGCTGTGGGAAATCATTGTTCGGGACAGATAAAGAAAATCACAGTGACATTGTTCATGATCAGAGGTCCCAAAATGCCTGTGTTGACAATCTGCTGTAAATAATCCCCAAACCAATTACATTACGGGTGTGCGTTGCACAGTTTCTATGCATGCTTATGACTTCACCAGTTTTTTTAATATTTTTAATGCAGATTTGCAACATTGCCATTTTTTACACCTCCCCATGAACAGTACAGCTGTCATTTTTCACATCCTGTTCGGAATGTGTTTTTGCACCTGTAGTCGCTGTGCATAAGCAGCTTTTGGCTAACAAACTGATATTGCCACTGTTCATGAGGTGGGGGTCACAAAAAAATCATGTTGAAAATTTGGAGTGAAAATACCAACGAATGCCTGAGGTGTTAGGGTTTCCAACCATAACGCCCCACCCTGTAGAGAATGACAGGCATCAGGGGTGTGACTTGGGATTTTTGCCTGTAATGCTCATACCATTCCACACCCTGCAGCCAGTGAGAGGTATCGAGGTATGCCTTGGACTCTTCGGCCCCAAAGTTCACCCCATTCTCATATACTGCACCCATCTCACTGTATTTCCTGAAGGAATGGGAAGTGATATGGCCAAAACCCTTAGGCACACCGTGACACTTGTCAGTGTCTGCAGGGTAGGGTGTGGTGAAATGGCGTGGCCGTTATGCCTGACGACCCAAAGGCACACCCCAATGCCTGCCACTCTCTGCAGGGTGGTGGTGGGGTTGGCTTCAGTTCAATACTTCACTGCCATTCCTATTATGCAGCTCTGTAACTTCTACACTACCACTGCCAATGCCAACAAGCAAACATTCGGCATTGACAAATGCTTGTTTTTTATGTAGAAAAACTTTAAAAATAAAGGAAGTCTAAAAAAAATATATACTTCCCTCATGTACCTTATTTACCCGTTTCGTATTTAAAAGTCTCTGTCATATCCGGACCCCCCCCCTCCGTCCTCCAGGATATACATGCTTAGCTCCCTTATCCTCTCCTTGTAAGGTTTATGATGCAGACCCTGCACCATTTTGGTGGCCCTCTGCTAGATCGATTCCACTCTGTCTATGACCTTCCTAAGGTGTGATCTCCAGAACTGGACACAATATTGAGGGTGCAGTCTCACCAGCGATATGTACAGGGGCAGCACCATCTCCCTCCTTCTACTGGTCCTGTGCAGCCCAGCATCCCACTTGCCTTACTGATTGCCTTGTCACACTGCCTGCCACCTTTAAGTAATCCGATATGACTACCCCTAGATCTCTTTCCTGCTTTGCCTTCTTCAGTATCATTCCACCCATTTTGTACTCTCCTCCTGGGTTATTAAGGCCCAAGTGCATTATCGTACACTTTTCACATTGAAACCCAGTTGCCATACCTTTCCACACTCCTCCAGTCTTTTTGGATCCCTCTCCATCCTTTCCACTCCTCCTGGAGTGTCCAGTTTATTGCAGATCATGGTATCATCCACAAAGAGGGAGACCTTTCCTTCCAGTTTCTCTGCTATATCATTTATGAAGACACTGAAGAAGACTGGACCAGCACTGATCCCTAAGATACCCTGCTGGTCACTCTCCCTACCTTGGAGCAAACTCTGTTTACTACTACCCTCTGTGTTCTATCTCCTAATCAGTTTCTTACCCAGGTTACCACCTTATTACCCACCCCTAGTTACCCAACTTGCTTACCAGTCTCCTGTGTGGAAAGGTGTTGAAAGCCTTGCTGAAGTCCAAGTAGGCCATGTCCACCACTCCTCCCTGATCCAACTTCTTGGTCACCCAGCCAATGTAGTCTATCAGATTGGACTAGCATGACCTTTCCTCTGTGAAACCATAATGCCTTGGGTCCTGCAATCTGCTGGACACAAGATATTCCTCAATACTTTCCTTTAGTAGGGTTTCCATTACCTTACCCGTCACCAATGTCAGGCTGACAGACCTATAACTGCCTGCCTCTTCCTTGCTACTGCTTTTGTAAAGTGGGACTACATCTGCCACCCTGGGGGGGGTTGTGTGGAAAGGATGAGCAAGAATCTAAAAAGACTTGAAGAGTGGTCAAGGTTATGGCAGCTGGGTTCTAATGCAAACAAGTGCAAAACAATGCACTTGGGCAATAGAAACCCAGGAACCGAGTACAAAATGGGTGGAGTGATACTGACAAAGACTAAGCAGGAAAGAGATATGGGGTAATCATAGCAGATGACCTAAAGATAGCCAGGCAGTGTGGCAAGGCACTCAGAAGGGCTAGTGGGATGCTGCTGTGCATAGAAACATAGTCTTTGATGGCAGATAAGGACCGCTTGGCCCACCTAGTCTGCCCATTTCCCTACCTACAGGATAAGCTGCAGATCCTAGTTAACCAACAGCCTATTTCTTCCTATCCCCTGCAAGAATTGCCGTATGTCTGTCCCATGCATTCTTGAATTTTTGCAGTTTTAGACCCCACAACCTCCTCTGGAAGGCTGTTCCATGCGTCTACCACCCTCTCTGTGAAAAAAATACTTCCTCACATTGCCCCTGAGCCGTCCCCCCTCTATCTTCAGATTGTGTCTCCTTGTTCTTGCACATCTCTTTTTCTAAAATATGCTACCCTCTTGGACTTTGTTGATTCCACTGAAGTGCTTAAAAGTTTCTATCATGTCCCCCCTCTCCCTTCTTTCCTCAAGAGTATACATATTAAGCTCCTTTAGTCTCTCCTCATATGGCTTCTCTTGCAGACCCTGCACCATTTTAGTTGCCTCCTCTGGACTGCCTCCATCCTGTCTATGTCCTTGCGGAGATGGGGTCTCCAGAACTACGCAGTACTCCAGGTGGGGTCTCACCAACTGTCTGTACAGAGGGTTAACAACTTCCTGTTTTCTGCTGGTGATGCCTCTCCCTATACATCCCTGTATCCTCCAGCCCTCCCTACTGCCTTCTCACATTGCTTGCTAACCTTAAGGTCATCTGATTTGATTACCTCCAGGTCCGTTTCCATTTTTGTTGTTGTTACTACCTCCCCCCCCCCACTGTGTAATCTTCCCCTGGGTTTTGTTTCCCAGGTGCATTATTTTGCACTTCTTTGCATTGAATCGTAGCTGCCATACTTCTGACCATTCCTCCAACCTTGCCAAGTCCCTTCTCATCCTTTCCACGCCTCCTTGTGTATCCAACCCTGTTGCAGATCTTTGTATCATCTGCAAAGGTATACTTTTCCTTCTAGTCCCTCTGCAATGTCAGTTATAAAGACATTAAAAGGACTGGACCCAGTACTGAACCCTGCGGTATCCCCACTAGTAACCCCTCTTCTTCCAGAGTGGACTCCATTTACAATTACCTTCTGTGTCCTGTTGTCCAGCCAATGTTTTATCCAGGCTACCACCCTGGGACCCACTCCCAGACTGGTTAATTTGATTATTAATCTTTTGTGTGAGACTGTGTCAAATGCCTTGCTAAAGTCTAATTAGGCCATGTCCACAGACCCTCCCTGATCTACTACTTTGGTCACCCAGTCAAAGAAATCAATTAGACTCATCTGACATGACCTTCCCGCTGTGAACCCATGCTGCCTTGGGTCCTGTGCCCCACTTTCCTCTAGGTACACAAGCAATTCTTTTCCCTTCAGAAGTGATTCCATCACTTTCCCTACCACAGAGGTCAAACTGACAGGTCTGTAGTTTCCTGCCTCTGTCTTGCTCCCACTTTTCTGAAGAGGAATCACATCTGCCTTCCTCCAGTCCTCGGGTACCACACCATCCTCCCATGATTTGTTAAAAAGGGTAGTCAGTGGCGTCACTAGTTCTCCCCTTAATTCTTTTAGAATTCTGGGGTGAATTCCATCAGGCCCCATTGCTTTGTCCACCTTCAGTTTTAGGAGTTCTTTCAGAACCCTTTCTTCTGTGAAAGGACCAGGATTGACCCCCCTATCCAGAGTGCTTCTGTTAATTTGAGTAGGCACCTCCCCCTCCTCCTCTTTTGTGAATACTGAGCAGAAGTATTCGTTCAGTATCCCTGCTTTTTTACTGTCCCTCTCTGCCCATCCATCGTCCTTTCTAGTCAGCCTCACTATCCCTCCCTTTGTCTTTCTTCGCTCCCTGATGTACCTATAAAAGGTTTTATCCTCCTTCTTAACCAAGTTGGCTATCTTTTCCTCAGTTTGGACCTTTGCTATTCTGACTTCCCTGCCTGCTTCTTTCTGCCTTAACTGGTACAGTTCTCTGTCCTGCTCCTTCTGTGTTTCCTTATACTTCCTAAATGCTATTTTTTTCTCCCTAACCTTCCCCGCCACCTGTTTTGAGAACTATAGTGTTTTTTGTCTTTTATTTTGATCTGTTTATTTGCTTCACACAAAGGCTTGTTGCCTCTGTGATGGCAGTTTTGATGTTTTCCCATTGTTGCTCCACCCCTCCTTCAAGCTTGTTTGCTAGTGCTTTTCTAAGGCACTCTCCCATCTTGCCAAAGTCAGCCCTTCTGAAGTCCAGTACCCTCATTTTTGTATGGCTTGACTCTGTAGCTGAGTTTATCGTGAACCACACTGTTTGGTGGTCACTTGTTCCCAGATGGCTACCCACTTCTAGATCTGAGATCCTCTCGCTGTTTCCATTTGAGAGTATGTGGTCTAAGATTGCTCCCTCATGAATGGGTTCCAAGACTAACTGTCTGAGGCATGCCACCTGTAGGGCATCGAGAATGGCCCTGCTGTTGGATGTGGCTGCAGCAAAGGTGCTCCAGTTAACATCTGGCATATTCAGGTCCCCCATCAACAGTATCTCCCCTTTCTCTGCCATCCTAAGGATGCCTTCTATCATATACTTGTCCATTCCGTCTCCCTGACGTGGGGGCCTGTATACAACCCCTGTGTGGATTGTGGTGCCATTTCCAGTCTAAGGTGACCCACAGTGTCTCCTCTCCTCCCTGTTTACTTTTTTGTGCCGTTGCCTTTATCCCTTCCCTTACATAGAAAGCTACTCCTCCCCCTCTTCTACCCTCCCTGTCTCTCCTGTAGGTTGTGTACCCTGGTATGTTAACATCCCAGTCATGGTTCTCTGTGTACCATGTTTCTGTGACTGCTATGGTATCCAAGCATCCCTCTTCCATCAAGGCCACAAGTTCAGGGAGCTTGTTGCCCAGACTACAGGCATTGGAACTCATTACCCTCCATTTCTTGATGGCCTTACCCCCTTTTTGCCCCATCCCTGTCCTTATTGCCTTTGTCATTTTCTCCATTTACTCCTGCTCTTCTCCCTATCGACATCTCTGTATTGGTATTAACCTAACTTACTACCCTGAGTTCTTTTGGGGGGATAGGATTTCCCTGCTCCTTTCCAGTGCCTCCCCCCCTTGGCTAGTTTAAATGCTTGCCAATGAAGTATTTAAACCTATCACCTAGGATCCTGGTTCCCCTCCTAGACAGATGCAGACCATCACGCCAGTATAGGCCTGCATCACTCTAGGTGGACCCCCAGTCCCCAATGAAGCCAAATCCCTGAGCTTTGCACCAGTTTTTCAACCACTGATTTAACCCCATGGTGTGGAGCACCCTAGCCTCATCCATGTCATAGACAGACAGCACCTCCGAGAAGGTTACTGTGCATGCTACTTGTCTAAGGCCCCTCCCCAACTCCACAAACTCTTCCTGCACTGCTCTGATCCCTTTCTCAGCCAGGTCATTTGTCCCTAGGTGGACAATGACATCCAGCTGCTCCAGTGATCCTGAGGATCTGCTTCCTGTCCCTCCAAGCCATGGTGCCAGGCAGGCACCTTACCTCCCTCTCCCCTTCCTCCCCCAGTTCTACCCTCCTAACAATGGAGTCCCCCACCTGGAGTTGTTTCCTTCCCCCTGTGGGGTCCCATGCCACCCTGCTGTGGGTCTCCTTTCTGGAAGTTCCCAACATCCTCCTTGGTCTCCACTGCAGGTGCCTTCATAGAGGAACCACACTTTGCCAGAATAGCATTTGAATTGTGGGGAGGTACAACTGGAGGCATGCGCCTCTGTTCCACCACCCTCACCCTCCCTGAGCCCACTATGGTCCAATCGCTCCTCTTTCTTGGCAACCTCTGAGGAAGAGGGAGGTGGTGCTACCCCTATGTAGATTATTGGTAAGACCCCACCTTGAGGACTGTGTCCAGTTCTGGAGACCACATCTCAGGAAGGACATAGAGTGAAGGCAGTCCAGAGGAGGGTACTAAAGTAGTGCAGGGGTGCAGGGTCTGCATCAAAAGCCCTATGAGGAGAGGCTAAAGGAGCTAAATATGTACTCCCTGGAGGAGAGGTGGGAGAGGGGAGATATGATAGAGACTTTTAAATACCTCATGGGGGTAAATAAGGTACTAGAGGGGGGTATTTTTCAGAGAAAAAGGTGCTGTAGAACAAGAGGGCATGCTATGAAGCTGGAGGGGGTAAATTTTGGAGAGATGTGAGGAATACTTTTTCAAAAAAAGGGTGGTGGATACCTGGAAAAGCCTTCCAGCAGAGGTGGTGGTGGGGGCAAAAACAGTGATGGGATTCAAAAATGCCTGGGACAGGTACAAGGGAACCATAGGGATAAGGAACGTATGCCGTCTCTATGGCAACACCGGTACAGCGACCCCCCCCCCCACAGTGAAACCCCACCCTCACCTATATCAGCAGCAATGGAATTTCACTTCAATGGACTTTGCAGCGACGAGTGGGTTTTATATCTAGCTCCACTGTCTGTCGACATGAGTTAGATATCTAAAGTAAAGAGGTGTGGGGCACCCCGCATTAGGCGTTGCAGTGTTGCCGGTCATTGCGGGGACGCATCAGTGTTGGGGGTGTCAACATGTTTCTAATGCTGTCGAAGACGTCGTTATGGGGGATGTTGCGCTGGTATCGTAGATCCAATAAGGAAAGGAGGGAAGAGACTGTGCCATAGATCAAGTAGGGTCTGCAGCAAAAAATGAAGGTTAGCAAAAATGGGCAGACTGGGTGGGACCCAACGGCCCTTATCTGCCATCACATTCTAAGTTTTTATGTTTCTTTAAGGAATAATTATGTTCAGCTTACTCTCCACGGTTGAAAAGCTAAAGTTACAGTTCTGGAAAGTTGTTGTCTCATGTGGGTTGAGGGAAAAGGATGTTTTATACATAGAATCAAAAGAAGGACATATTTTTAACTGTTTTGTTCCACTGAGGAAACATGATTTTTCTTTCTTTAATTCCTTGAAAGTGTGGTTATGACCTTAGAGAGCACAGTCACTGGATTATGATCCTTTTTTCGGAATTAGTATTTGCAGAACTGCAGTCTGAAAACCCTCATTCTGAAATTAAAGGTGAGAAAATGTCTTTACGTGGGAAAATAGGATTTAAGATTCCAACTGCAGTTCTAATGTCTATATTAGAATCAGAATTAAATCAGCATCTGAACCGTATATTCCCAAATTCCAGTGTAATCTTATCAGATCGGAGTCAGCCAGTTCTGATCATCCCCAGTATAAATGATTAAAAGCAGAACCTGGCAGGTCTCAACAAGAGTGGAGGCAAAGGCAATGTTAAGCACCATAACAGGGGTCCCAGGACTCGTAAACTTTGCTTGAGGCTCGTTATCAGTGGAGCAGGGGGTCCACAGATGCGCCACGTTTTTCAACCCAACTGTTTTAAATCGACTTTCCTATTCAGTGTTCCCATACACAAAAGGTGTTTTGCCCACATGGGACTCCTATAAGTTTGTATCAGACTCTTGAAAATTTGAAAGGCAACTGCTAGCCTGTCAGCGCAGTGGTTGCGCTACTGCTTGCCATGCCAGTGACCTGGGTTCAGGAATGAGATGGGGTCATCAGGTGCCAGCTGGGGTAGGAGGACTGAGAGTCCCAATGGGCACTCTCCTCCTCTGGGAAGGTAGGGTCACCATCCTTGCTGCTATACTGCAGCTCAGGGCACCGGGGAGGGAGAGATGCAGGCTGGGAGCCGGAGTCCAACACATGCTCAGCGTGCGCACGGTCCTTGGCTCTTCTGGCATGCTTGTGTCTCAGAGGCAGGGGAGAAAGCAAAGAAAAATGACCCTAGCCAAGACGGATGACTCCACCGTGCCACACACAGGCCTCACACTGTCCACTGTGGCTTCTCTTCACCTGATGCTGGCTTGAGTTGCCTCAAGGGGTCTGCAGCAGTCCTGGCCTCTGAAGGAAGAGCCGTGCCATGGCAGGTAAACCAAGGGGTTATTCAGGGTGGAGAGTATTAAGTCCTTGGGATGGCAGGTGACAGGGCTGGGGATGGAGATGAAGAAGATGGTAGCAGGCTGGAGGAAGGGGGCACATAAACAGAGACTATAAAAGTTTAAATAAAATCTGCAAGGTGGGTCGAGGGTCCATAGATCTCAAAATAATTTTTCCTACCAGAGGCTCTGTTCAAAGGAAAATGATGATGTAACTCTACAAACATGTACAGAGTCAGGCACTTCACTGTAGGAATCATTTTTTTTAATCCTTTCTTTTAGTTAAAAAAAAAAAATACTTGCGTACAGATTTAATGCTTTGATATTATGACAGATGAGGGATGGGTACAATGCTTGGAGTGAGCCTGTCAGCAAGGCAATTCACAGGAAGAGCAGTATTTGGGACCTGTAAAAAGATACTCAGAGAGAAGAAGCATCCAAATTATTTGTCTTTTGTGCATCTCTCAACCCACACACATGTACTAAGGCCTTAGTCCCAGTGCACGGCATGATGGGTATGCAAATTATTATGCAAGTCAGGCTGACATGGCTTCGCATATTATGACAGAGGAGACCATTCAAACAGGTAGGCAGTATAGCCTAGAGTAACAAGTTGTGAACTAGCTTGCTATATCTAGCAGACTTTTTATTTATTTATTTGTAACTGAGTAAGGCCCACTAGGCACAAGTGTCTGTTTTCAAGATGACCCAGGAGCACTGAGGAGGTTAAGTGACTTGCTCAGAGTCGCACAGTATGCAGCTGGAGGTTGTGGAAATCCAACTCTCGTCTGCTGGACATACCAAGCTCATTCCACAGTTCGATACTCTAACCTCTAGGTTATACTGCCAGCCCCACAGTGGATTTGATTCCCACAACCTCTACTTGCATACTGTGTGGCTCTGTACAAGTAACTTAACCACTCAGTGCTACCAGGTCACCCCGTAAATGGGCCTGTCGTGGACCAGTGTGCCATACAAAATTACCAAAACCATAAAAAAAAAAATGATCTTATAAATAGCAGATTAAGCCCATACCTTACCAATGAATCAAGACTAAAAATAACCAACTGCACCCTTCTGCCCACCCTACTTTACGGTTCCCTTGTCCTGCACTCTGTCAGGAGAACAGAACTGGACAAACTCGGATCCCTGTACCATGCAATAGGGTGGTTTGCCATAAGGGCAGGCAATAAAGAATATCACTCTAGATTGCTCCAATCCCTGAACTGGCCCTCACTCAAAGGAAGGAAGGATGGAACTTTCCATACTATCCCTAGCCTTCAAACTGACAAGTAACAAAGTCCCTCCTAGTCTCAAAGACCTCCTAATGTCAAAACCAGACAAACGCCCACTCAGAACATCCAAACGGTCTCTCCTCGAGATCCTTTGAGCTAGGACACAAGCAGGGAAAAGATCTTTTGCCAAGTCGATCCCAACCATTTGGAACTCTTTTCCCAGCAACATACAAGAAAGCTCCTCACTTGAGGTCTTCAGAAAAGGCCTAATGGTGCACTTAGTAGATAGTAGCTCCTGTAATGGTTACTGCTGAATGACCTTTTGATATAGATGCATAGCATGCCCCAGAAATACCCCTCCCGAGTAGCCAATAGTAAACCTAAACAAATCTTCCAGAGTTGTTATGCTCTCCAAACTAAAACTAATCCGAATTTATATTGGGGACAAAGCAATTATCATACTCTATGAAAGGATATATTGAATGTTTAGAATTGAATGTATGTGGTCAGCCCAGTGGTGTTGAAGGTTGAGGTGCTGGATGCCACACCTCGCGCCATGCTGGCGACCTGGGTTTGGGAACAAGCCTGGGTCATCGGGGGGGTCATCGGGGGGGGGACTAGGAGTTGGATTGAGCTGCTGCAGGGTGGCTGTCCTCTACCAAGTGGGGATTCAGTCATGACCACTGCAAGGCTGCCAACAGGTGGAGGCCTGAGGTCAGTGCAGACGGGAGCAGCTAGGATAGGGAGGGTGCCGCGGAGTGCTGCATGTGCGTGCCTTCACCTGCAGCTTGGCGGCATGAAAAATGGAGCTGGCTGGCTCCATGTGGCCCGTGGTGCCCACGCCCCAGAGACTGGATGTTGGTATCCGGGGAGGAGGAGATTGATGCCTCGCCCGGCCCTGCTGGGGGGGGTAACCCATGGGGATTTTTCGGGAGGATCCGTGCAGGAAGATCTGACGGAGAGTGAGCCCTTCTGAGGGAGGGACTGGAGCTGCCTGCCAGGAGGAGGGATAAAATGTTTATTAAAAAAAAAAAGAATAGAATGTATTCGAACCACAATGAGTCCTTGTAACTAATCTTAAGCATTGTATAACTGCCTACTCCTATCTATTGTATATTGTATTCTACCAGTTTGTGATCTTTCTCTGTAATTAATCCCGGGTTGCCACTGAAAAAGGGCCTCCCAGGGCCCAGGGGGTTTACCCGGTCAACAAAATTCAAATAAATAAATTGTTGGGGGATGGTACACTGTGAGAAGGGAGAACCTCATATGATTTTCATGGGTAGTCTACATGGCGGGTTCATAATTTATTATTTTTTCTCTAAAATTTATTTATGCCAGAATAGCAAACATAAAAAAACTTTCTGTGATGCCTAGTCCTCATAAACGAGGTAAACAGAAAGTTAAACAGAGGAGCCGTTCATGCAATCCGTTACTGTGCAGTAGAAGACATGAAGTCTCCACTCTTGTCGCTTTGTAATCAATTTTGTTTTACTTTCTGCTATCACACACCACCTGTAGGATGCTGGGGCCAGGTTTTGTGGCCCTGATGCCACTTAGTCCTGTGCTTGTGGCAGATACCAGTCCATTATACTTTGTAAAAATTCGGTATGAGCCAGCCGACTTCATTTTTAAACTGTGACAGGAGTGGAACCCTCAACTCTTCTACTGTGCAGTTGTGCCAGGATAGCCCAGCTGTGATGCAGCATCTTGATTTCAATGGGGACACTGGGAGGAGACAGTTATCTGCCTCCAGAAAATGAATGTAACGTTTGCATCTCCTTCTCGGCAGGGATGCACCCCTACAACCCCGCTCAGTGGGAATACTGCCTGTCAGCGACTGTATGGTACAGCTCAAGCTGATTCACTGGGGACACTGCAAGTCACTGATTGGGTGGTACACCATAGCTCTGCTCAGTGGGGACACTGCAAGTCACTGATTGGGCGGCATGCCACAGTCCTGCTCAGTGGGGACACTGCAAGTCACTGATTGGGTGGCATGCCACAGTCCTGCTCAGTGGGGACACTGCAAGTCACTGATTGGGTGGCACACCATAGCTCTGCTCAGTGGGGACACTGCAAGTCACTGATTGGGTGGCACACCATAGCTCTGCTCAGTGGGGACACTGCAAGTCACTGATTGGGTGGCACACCATAGCTCTGCTCAGTGGGGACACTGCAAGTCACTGATTGGGTGGCACACCATAGCTCTGCTCAGTGGGGACACTGCAAGTCACTGATTGGGTGGCACACCATAGCTCTGCTCAGTGGGGACACTGCAAGTCACTGATTGGGTGGCGCTCTACGGCTCCTCCGCTCAGTGGGGGCACTGCAAGTCACTGATTGGGTGACACTCTACAGCTCCTCCGCTCAGTGGGGATGCAGCAAGTCACTGACTGTGTGGCACTCTACAGCTCCTCCGCTCAGTGGGGATGCAGCAAGTCACTGACTGGGTGGCAATCTACAGTCCCGCTCAGTGGGGATTGAGCAAGTCACAGACTGGGTGGCACACTACAGCCCTGTTCAGTGGGGGCACTGCAAGGCACTGGTTGGGTGGTATACCACAACCCTGCACAGTGGGGATGCTGCAAGACATCAATCGGACGGTACACCATAACACTGTTCAGTGGCTATGTTGCAAGTCAGTGTCTGGGTGGTATACCACAACCCCACTCAGTGGGGAAGCTGCAAGTCACTGACTGCATGGTACACCATAACCCTCTTCAGGAGGGATATCCAAGTCGCCAGTCGGGTGGTACATCACAACAGCACTCAGTGGGAATGATTCAAGGTGCAGACTGTAGGTAACCTGTTAAGTGGGCGCATGAGGAAGGGCGCCCTCTGTTATGGTGACACCTTCCTCGCGCAATCCACTCACGGCGATGGACAGGTAGGATAACCAGATGAGGGGTGGGTGAACTAGGCGACAGGATGTCGCTATACGTACGCATGCAGGGGGGTGGAAGCGAGCATGACGAGCGTGGGCTGGGAGGAGGTGGAGAGGCTGTAGGGAGTGGCGCTGTGGTTGCCGGTCAAGCTGCGTCATGGCGTCAGGGGTTGGCTAGTGCTTGAAGTGGCTGAGCTACTGGGTTCGGGTCCTGGAGCTAGTGCGATTTTTATTGTGCCCGGCCTGAACCTTTTTATTTTTACTGCTTTCACCCCCCCAACATGCACCCCCCTGGAGTTGAGAATCCTTAAGTAGGGGGTGTGGGGGGCAAAGCCCCCTGTGAGGGGGGGTTTGTAGCCCCCCCACAGAGAGCAGTACAGATATGTCCTGGCGCCATTGTGCTGGTGCGCTAGGGTTGTCGGAGTGCGGAAAATGTGTTCGGCACTCTGACTGAGTGATAACGGTGATCGCCTTTAGGCATCCGCCGTTATCACATAGACCCCAGACTGTACAGTAAACCCCAACCCCACTTTGCTGTGACACTGATAGAACTGCATACTGGTTTAAGGAAAGATTTAAAGGGTACCTAAACAAGCCATTTTTTTAAAACTGCAAACTCCAAAATCTGGCATCACAGTGAGGTAAAGTAAAGGCTGCTGTTTACATTTATGCTAAAACTGCATTTATGTAAATAACATAAATGCAGTTTCATAGCTTTTGAAAAATGTAAACATCAGCCTTTCACTTTCAAAAAACAGCCTTGGTTTCTCCCTGAGATGTCTGCCAAGTGTGTTACGTGATGAGTCATAATGACATCATTGGAGTCAGAGACAGAGACCCACATTTTCCTATATAGTGCTAACTAGTTCTTTCCCTCTTTGTTTTGAATTGTTGTACCAGAATGATCAACATCATGTATTAGCTCATGAATTATTTTGATCAGTAAACATGTTAGGCTATGATTTTGTTTATTTTGTTTACATTAATTTGTGGAAAATGTCTTGCAATCCAGCTGACTTTTTCTTCGGAAAACTGCAGTACAGTACAACACTTCAAATACCTGATTATCTAGTGGTTATGTGATGCACTGAATTTTGTTTTTTGTTAACCAGGAGAGATGCACTAAGCTGAAAGACTGTTTACAGGTGTGGCCTTGGAGCACAAGGAAGTTTAGTGACTTGCTCAGGGTCACAGCAAAGTACCAGTCTGATTCAGTTCCAAAGTTCATACTCTCTTGTTAATCCACAAATAAGGCTTTCTTTTTCCATGTGAACCCCCTGCACCTAGCCTGATTTCTGTTGAACACCCTACCATCTATACCCTGTCTGTAGTACTGCATGGAGCCGCATATGTGCTTACGGTCTCATGAAGAGAATTATCACACCTCAGATTGTAATCTTGTATCTCAGAGAGTTGTGCTCACCTATACCGATACGCATCATCAGCTGACACTGTTAAAAAATGCCTCACAAATCACTCTCCAGTCCACATTCTCAATGTTTGACTTCTGCTGCTACAGTAAACATTGAGTGGATCACCACCCTTCTGCACAGTGAAGGTAGTATGTACTGTTCCCCTGTTGTTTTTTCCCCCGCCTCATTAACCAACAACTAGGTTTTCCTGGAGGGCCAAGCAATAAGCATCATGACCCCCCAGAAAAACTGCTGTTCATGCCCTCATAAGGACTGCACTTACAATGGATAACAATATTATTAGCAGGACAGGCATACTAATATCATGAGCGAATCCATCCAACTTCCGGTGTCAGTCTATTCCTTTACCTGTGATCTGCAGAACCCCGCAGGACAGTTCCCAGAAATTCTTTTCCAGTACTTTTCTGTGCTCTGCTGTACAATACGAGTTGGCTGGCTACCACCCTTCCAAATCTTGAATGAGCTATACACAACTTCCTCAATACTGTCCTAACAAACTTCAACATCCCGCACAACCCAATGTTAATCTTCCCACAATGAATTAAAGTAACAGTTTAGGTCCAGCCCTGCCACTCTGAGTATTTGTCATCGCTGGCTACTCTCATCCACAGTCAGGTAGTGATCACGATGCTGGCAGCCCCACATTTCAGATCTCACAGTGATCTGCTCAACGTCCTCCTTCACGCCTTCAACTAACCTGAATATAGCTGTATCCTGCTAGAATGGCCTCTTCAGTCCCTCTCTGGCATTCATTATTCTCACCTGCTCCCCACACCAACAACTGGTGACCCTTCCACATCATGAATGTGGTTAGTACAGTCTCCCATGCTATCTTTACATATTAATAATAAACACGGTCTTCTGGTAAACCAGGCTGATAGCAGCGTGGCACAAGTGAAACAATAGGCTTTCCTACCCATATAAGATCTAAGCCACCTATGATTAGGTACTATTAAATGACATGCATAATGATGCACACACCCATCATTTAATAGTGCCTAATCAAAGGTAGCCTAGATCTTTTAAGGATAGGAAAGCCCACCATTCCCCTTGTTCCCTGTTGCTATCAGCCTGACTTACTGGAAAGATAGGTTTATATTTGATATGTCAAAAAAAAGGGGGACTGTACTACTTGCATTCATGATGCAGAAGGGTGATGAGCTCACCACTTGTTGGTGTGAGGAGGAATAGTGAAGAATGAATACCAGAGGGGGACTGAGAAGGCCACTCTTGCAAGGTACTGCTATAATCAGGGAAGGGCGGGGACAGAAGGAGAGAAATATGAGCAGATTACTGTGAGAAATAAGATGTGGGGCTGCCAGCACCTTGATCACTACCTGACCCCATTGTCCTGGCCAATATTCCCTTTCCCATTAAACCAGTTCATGCAATTGTCCAAAGCTGTGTGTGGATATTAATGTATGAAATGACTGCCAATACACGTTCAGTCACTTCACTACCAGTCTAGTACTGCCTGTAAAGCACTTTGTGACACAAAGTGTATGAAAAGCACTGTATAAATGTTGATTCTTATTATTGCTTCCCATAAAAAAGAAGACAAGACAAGCATATATTTGATTTTTGAGAAGGTATGAACTCTAACATTAGACTGCACAAGAACTTTGCTACAAAGAAGTGGTGGATCTAGGGGGTGGTGAAGGGTGTGGCTGCAACCGCCCCCCCCACACACACTCACACACATAGTAACGTATTTGCTTGCTGCTGCTGCGTTTCCCTTTGTTGAAGAAATCTGATAAACTGATTGTACAAATGTTTACATTCAAACTATAGATTATATTTGTAGGTTCTGTCAAAAAACGTACTAGAAAAGAATAATAGCAGGAAATATAAAGGGTTTAATAAAAATGTTAAAAAGTGCATATTGCATACACACCACCCTAGCACCCCCATTGTAGCATCCTGGATCCGCCATAGCCACTAGACCACCAGGTTATCCAAGATTTGTACTGCACTGTGGTTTGCCACTGAGAATGTCGGTTGGATTAAAACACAATTTCATCATGTTAAAGTAAACAAAATGAACACAACATAGCCTAACGTGTATTATACAAAATAACGCACATGGTTATAACCATTTGGGTAAAACAATTCTATACAAAGGGAAAAAAGAACTACTTAGCACTATAGAGAGTCATATATCTCTGACTTTGGCTCCGATGATGTCATCACATAACACATTTGGCGTCCATTTTAAGAAGCAAGTAAGGCAGTTTTCTTGAAATTAGAAGGCTGATTTTACAATTTTCAAATGCTCTGGAACCACATTTAGGTAAATTATATAAATGTAGATTTAGCATTAATGAATACAGCAGCCTTTCCTTTAATCACCTACGGAGTCAGATTTTTGAATAGTTTGTTGTCAAAATATTGATTAGGTATCCTTTAAACTCATTGAACTTCAATCTGAATAAAACTTTGATGGGAAAATGCAAGGGACTCCACTGGGGAACTTGTTCAAAGTGCCACAGTGCAGTGCCCCAGGCAGAAGCATAAGTTTTGTGTCTGTAGTACGGAAGTGGGGATGAACAGATTAGCTGATGTAGGGTTGGATATGCATGGGCCATGAAAGGCCATGGAGTGCCCCTACACACAGGATGCACACCATCAGGGCACCCTACGACATCCACAACAGGGGCTGTGTGTGTCTTCCACACTCGATCCTGCCAGCATGCCTTGCTGTATGGGTGGCTGGGATGGGGAAAGGCAAGACACAGGGGTATGCATGCATCCCATCCTGGGGAGGGGCATTGGCTATGCCACCCTAGAGGCTGTAGTAGTGCTTATATGCCCTCTCCACCCAGTCTCTGGGTCTCTTAAGGAGCCATATCTTTGAGAGGACTGCCCACACCCAACCCTCTGAGCCGCAAGAGAGGGGTGGGGGAACCGTACTGGCACTGGCCAGTGCAGCTTTTACAAGTTTATTTTTGCCAACGGGATATGACGGTCCTAGAAGAATGAGTCAGTCAAGTTGCACAAACATCACAGTGAGGAAGAAAGCTCAGCACATAAAGGTAAATTTATTCCAGAGTCACCTCTCCATGACTAGTCATGATATGCTAGCATGCTTACTTACCTTTATATGCTGAACTTTCTACCTTGCTGTGGTGTTTGTGTAGCTTGATTAACTGCTTCTGGACGTATCCAACTGACAAACCCCAGTTTGAGAGCTTTATTTTAAACTAAAAATCACTTATTAAAACTGCAAGCTGTAGGTGAAACAGTTCGGAATGTGTCCTAGAAGAATGCCATATCCCTGCGGTGCCTGCACCCTGCACAGGCAGGGATCAGTGGCAGACTGACAGGAGCATCCAACTGGATGCCCATGATCAGGAGCCGCTCCACCCATCCCTACTGCTCCCTGCCCAAATTCACGGCTCCACACCAGTGGACCGCAGGAGGCAGGGGTTGTGGATAATGACAGGTGTGCCATCTGCGGCAGATGCAGGCCAACCCACCCCAGATACACACATGCCAGGTGTATCTTTGGAGCCTTTGAGGATTGGGCCCTTAGTCATTTTTTTCCACACTACTGTTTCTCGGCTCAGTCTTCTCCAGTGACAGCGCCCCCCAACCCCATCACCGTCTTTCTGACAGACTTACCAGTTATCCACTACTTGTCAGGGACCACATTGTGGTGGGTGGCTAGCCAGGTCAGTGGTGCAGGAGCTTGCAGAGGGAACCAGCATGGACAGCCAGCATTTTCCTCCTGCCACCTGAGTTTTCTCCCCCAGCATGCAATGACACGGTCACGCGTGCATGACAGGCATCCAGCACTGGACCCTCCCCTCCTGGTGTGCTCTCAACTGTGCTGCTGACCGGTCTTCACCAGTCAGCAGTCACACAACAGGAGCGGCACCCCCCTCCCCAAGGACAGAGGGCAGTCCATGAGTTGCTCAATCCTTCCTCACCCTGTGAGCCCCTGGCGGCCTACGCTCATTCCCAAGCGCGGGTTGCCGGTGTCATAAGTGGTAACGCTTATGCTGTGCTACTGGGCTGGCAGGCCCATTGTAATTTAAGCTGGGAAAGAACTCTAGATTCAGCAGGACATACCCCTAAGCAGTTATAAATAAATATGCTGTGCAAACACCAGCTAAATCATAGGGGAGTTCCCTACTGCCTACTCTACCACAAAGAGTACCCAGCGATTCCTTTGGTAAGCAGAACTTTATCCAGTGTTACCTTGAAAGCCTGTACTGATGTCATGTCTACAGTCTCTGTTTAGAAAATAAATTTTGACTTTTTCAAACACTGTAAGCCAGTATGCCTTCCCTATTAACTGACTTTTCACTGACCTCCCAGTCGCCCCCCTTCTGTGAGAGTCGTGATTGTGCAGAAGTATAGGGGGTGGATAGGGGGAGAGCTTCATTAGCAACCAGAAGTCACCTCCTCCCCTAAATCCTGCCAAACAACCGCTACAGTCTCCAGACTTGGAGCGGCAACAGTACTATGAAATTTCATATAACCATGAACTTACAAGTGGCTTAGAAGATGCAGCAGCATAGCCAGTTTGTTCTATGTTTTTGTGTATTTATGACGGCACACATGGGGCTAATTAAGTTGGAAATGGATTTTTTTCTGACATGTTTGCAGTATTTTAGGAAAGCGTTTCTTCCACCAAAATTGCTGTGCAGCTATTTCTTCAGCCTGAATGTGAATCGATCACTAGCTTGTTAAAAAGTTTTTCAAATAAAATTTGTTTAAACGGTCTGCACAAATTTGGCACCAGGGCACCTTCCGTAACATATTGATGCATTTAGAACATTGTCGACTCATTTCAAATGTCATGTAAAAGGCTTTAGCCCTGACAAACACATCATGTTGATGCACCACATTTTCCAAATCGTCTGTTATTGCGTTTTATTTAGCATTACCTTGCATTACGGAAGCAAACAAATTAATATGGTTTATTTTTTTTTTTTATTACAGTTTATATACGCAGCATAGCCCAGCTGTGATGCAATATCTTGTTTCCAGTGGGGTGAGGATTCTACCCATTTCTGCACCTGGGTGGACTGGAGTATGGAGAGGTTAAGTGACTAGCCCGAGGTGACACAGTAAATATTTGGCGCCAACAGAGTCTGAAGCTGCAAACCTCTGCCCCCAAGCTGGTGCTCCAACACACTGCTAGCTCACACTGCCCCTCATGACACATTATATCTCACAGTGCTGCACAAGCTGAGCAGAATCCTTTAGATGAGTGGAGGGGTGTGACGTGAGATTGAGGAAAGCTCAGAGGGTAAAGAAGAGAGAGAGAGAGAAAAAGGGAGAGAAGAAAGAGGGAGAAAAAGAGATAGAGAGGAGAGAGAGAGAGAGTGAAAGAGAGGAGAACGAGAAAAGAGAGGAGAAACAGGCCAGATTAACAGAAGGGCAAAGGATCAGTGTCCCCAGGCCCTGAGCTCTGGGGGGTCCCCGCTCACCGTCCTTCAACAAACGTTCTTTTTTTATTATTAATTTTTCCACTGTGCCTCGCTGGCCAGACCCTTAGCATCATGGCAGGATTGCCCCACCCCACGCACACATATACTGCCAACAACATAAAAAATGTTCTTCTTTACTTAGCTTCCAAACATGACCATGCGTTGCTAGGAGACAGTGGAGACCCAATAGAGACTGTGCACAGGCGCGGCACCGGCTGCCATTATTTGTGCCAAGAACACGTGGGAGACATGAGAGGTCAGGTCCCGGCCTTGAAGGAGTTTCACAGAGTTGCAGCAGTGCTGGGAGGAAGGGAATTGAATCGTTGAGTCAGACCGACTGTCCTGGACATCTGTGAACACTAACTACTGAGAGAGGAGACCCAGCGAGATGAGTCTCTGCCTGCTTGAGTTGAGAGAGTCTCACAGTCAAGACCAGCTAGAGAGGCCAGCGGTGTCAGTGTCTGTGTGAGGAGGAGGGAGAGATGTGTGGAGCGAGCAGCAGCTCTGATGCGGCTAAGCTGCAGAGAGAGAGAGAGAGAAATCAGACAGGACTGGAGACTCGAGTCAGGGCCAGAGGAGCTGAGCAGTGTGTTACTTGTGGCCATTGACCGTGGCAGTGCCACAATGCAGCAGAGGTAGACCAGCATGAACTGCTGAGACTGAGAGTGGGAGGCAGGAGCAAAAAGCCGTGCCAGTGAGTGCAGGTGCCTGTGTGGTATTCAACAAGTCTGATCTGTCAGGCCAACCTGCCATGACTGGAGTCTAACTGGTAGGCCTAAATAAATATCACATTCCTTCCCAGTGTGTTTACTGATGCTATCTGAGCCCTAGTGAGCACCTAATGAAAACAATATATGAAAAAGGTTTACAATTCCAAATGTATAGAATGCCGTGTCACTCACGTGAGTAAAAACATAAGAGATGTATGCAATGCTAATGAATATAAGCAGGGAATACATACAGACATACGAATCTGCAGAAACAAGTCTTATGGTCTATCAAGTTAGTCTGCTCGAATGAACAGCTAGCACCCTTATATTGCAGCTGCGCCCCCACTCCTGTCCACCCCTCACCTTTACCCCCCTCGCACCCTGTCCCATGCCCTTTTAAATCTGCCCACTGTGCTACAGGATACCACCTTCTTGGGTAGAGTGTTCCATTTTTCCGCCACCCTCTCTGTAAAAAAAAATGCCTCCTCATCTGTCTCTGATATCTTCCACCCTCTAAACTGAGACCATGCCCTCTGGTATCTCTTCTTCTCCTCAGCTTAAATATCCCTTCTGTGCCCGTTTTGTTATTCTCCTTCAAATATTTGAAGGTCTCAATCATATCCCCCTGATCCCTCCTCTCCTCCAGGGTGTACATATTCAACTCAGTCAGCCTGTCCTCATAGGTTTTGCCTCCAGCCCCGGATCATCTTAATTGCCCTACGCTGCACCCCCTCCAGCAATCTGATATCCTTCTTCAGAAAGGGACGCCAGATCTGCACACAGTACTCCAAATGTGGCCTGACTAGTGACCTGTACAGCGACTAGATCACATCCCTATTTCTGGATGAGATTCCTCTCGCAATACACCCCAGCATCTTGTTGGCCTTAGCTGCCACCTTCCTGTACTGAGCTGAGTTGTTCATGTTACCCGTTATGATATAACATATCATAACTAATGGTATAACAGACTCCTCAGTACTGTAGTAGGATGGCAAGGCAGCTATCAAGAATGCTTACCACAAGGGTTCAGTTGCACAACCTCCTACGGATTGGGGTTGGGGACTCAAGCTCAGTGTTGCTGGTGGTGCCTGGAATGGGTCCACGAACCAACTTGACTAGGGCGGCAGCGGTAGGTCAAGCTAGTACTTGTTAGTCAGTGAAAGCCACCACCACCCCAACTACGTTGTTAGGAAAGCTCACATTGTTTGAATACCACCACCAGGACAGTCAGCAGCAGGGCATAGAGGCCGGACCTTCATCAGGATTCACTCTTCCTCTTAGACCTACCCTAAGAGTCAGACCCCCTACCCGACCGCAGCCCAGCCAACTGCCAAGTGAGTCCTGGTCTCCATATTTTGTCACACTAACTTGACTTGTCACACACTAAGACTTGTGTGACAGACTTAAGTATACTCTCTCCTTGTTATCTAAATCTGCTACAACAACCCGATTCATCTTCATATGGTTTCTCATTTTCTTAAACCTGCTTGCTCCTCTGTTTCATTTTATAACTCACTTTCTGTAAATGGAAGGAATCTCATACTTTCTGTTCTGGTGGGGGGGGGGCCTTCATCTTGAAATGCCCAGGGGCCTTTTCAGTTTAGTCCAGGGGAGAGAGGGAGGGAGGGAGGGAGAGAGAGAGACAGAGAGTTGAGTACAGGTTTGCTCAAGGTTGCACTGCAAACGCTGGACTGGGCAGAGAACATTTTAGCTAGTATAGCGTAGCAAAGAAAAACAAAACACAATTTTCATCAGTTGTTTATAGGGGCCAAATACTTGCTACACATCTGGTCCTCCTCATTCAGTGGTTGCACAGTTGTTTCACAGAAGGTTGTGTGCAAAATGTTATACATATTTCCCAGCTGCTACTCACATTAAGTTTTGTATTATGGCAAGTGCTCCACAAATGTTTTTTAATCTAATTTTCTGTGGTGGTAGGATTCAAACCTGGGTCTACAGATTTACAGCTCTGCCTTCTAGTCACTAGATTACACTGCCTGCCTTGTCATTTGAAGAGATTTTACTGAGTCAGCCAAATAGCACAGCGATAGAGGTACCTACTGCTCATGGTGCCAGTGACCTGAGTTAGGGGACAAGCTTGTGTCATCGAAGGCCAGCTTGGGGGGGAGGGGAGTGATACAATCCTGTCACCACTACAATCCTGCCACCTTGGTGAGTACAGGTAACCATGCAGCAGCGGTAAAGTGGGGAAGGGGGATGACAGCTAAGCTCTGCTCAGGCACATTCTGTGTGCATGATTATGTAGCCACTGGTGTGCTGGGGTCCCAGGGGCAGAGAACCTTGGAACAAGGGGAAAAAAACTGTTTTAGGTAGGATGATCTCGGGTGTGCTCAGAGTCCGATACCTGCTACTGTTAGCTCGCCTCTGTACTCTGCAAACTTCAGCCTCCACATTCAGGAGGAGTCGGGAGGTGGGCATGGCCAGACACGCAACATGGTGGGGGGTAAACCTGTGGGGTTAGAAAAGGAGTCAAGGTAAGTGGCAGACATGCTGGGGGGCCCAACAGAATAGAAGGGTCAGAGGCAGTGAAAAAAAAAGTGATCTTACAATATATGTAAAAACGTTCAAATGTATAATTATCATGCCCAGTTCAACTTAGATTTCATTAGTATTCTGCATTTTTGAGAGTCTAAAATGACATCAGGGTTGACAGGAGGAATAAAAATACACAGGCCTTAAAAGGGTTAATTTGCTCCTGTTGGAGATGCTATCTTAATTTAGTCATTAGTCATCAGACACTGGAATGGGAGCCTGGGGCCGTACCCCCCACCCACCCAGCACTGACAGCCTCTGGGGGTTCTACATTCTTACAAAACTGAGGTCTCGGGATGCAATAAATGGCTGTTTAAACCATGACATCATGGATCTAAATGTAAAACTCTACTCCCAGACTGACCAGCGGGGATCACAACTGGAGATCATCTGATCAAAGTCCTTCTTTTATTGTGCTCCATGCATGGTGATTTAGGAATGCTACACACTGGCTGCATGGACAGCATAAGGCCTAGAGGCATGGCCCATCCTGACTTTGTTTATCCCCCCAAAGCACTCACGCAGACAAGGGATACTAATGTAGGAAAATGGGAACCAGTGTTGGAATTACAGGGGGCCTGCCAGGGTTCAGCCCCCTAGATCTCAAGTGAGTCCCAGAAGCTCATGGATCACTGCCACTGGCTTAAAAATGGAAAGGGGGGCTCAACTTAAAGATAGTGCCTTTACAGTCTCCCCCAGCTCCCAAATTGTCAGAGAGTGCAATTTCAACCCTGTTTTAAAATAACAGCTGTTAGCTCTTTGTTCTGCAGTGGCCTCATTCTCCTAAAACAGGTTTACAGTCACTGCATTTACATGCTGTTTCCATTTTAGGAATCTGAAATTTTGGAGGGGGGTTATCCCGATGCGAAAACTAAATGGCACAGTTTCCCAGTAACCAAAGTATTCCAGTAACAGTAATTTATTTATTTATTTATTTCGCTGATATCAGTTTGTTCCCAGATGTGTCCTGGGGAAAGGGGAAGAGTTAGAAACAGGGCAAATACGGCCGGCACACCAACACAGCTGTAGTGTTACCACTTGCGACGCCGGTGACCCAGGTTCGGGAGCGAGCCCGGAGAGCCGGCCGGGAGGAGGAGGCTTGAGCATCCAAGAACTGCTTGCGTCCTCCGAGGTGGGAGAGAGACAAGGCTCGATGCTTGGCTGGCCTCTGGTGGAAGCTGGAGGTACAGCAAGCATCAGTCATTCAGAGGGAAAGGGTGTGACAGACATCAGCGATTATGCCTTGACGTCACGGCACATGTCACACCTGCAGAACACCAGAAAACCAGCCTCCTGCATTCCAGGGAGATGGATTGAACCTTCCTGGTGGCCCGACGAAACCAGAAGATTCAGGGTGTATGGGCCCCACCTCATCCCCACCTGGGAAAAAAAAAACAAACAAGGCTTGATGGGGGTACGCCAGGGCAAGGTAAGAGGGGGACAGATGCCTTGGTGACTCTTGAGGATGCGGAGTGCAGGGGCTTGGGGGAGAATAAATAGAAATTGCAAAAAATTAAAAAGAAACAGGGCAAATATGAAGTACTCTGAACAAAAATGCAATAATATGAAAAGTAAGGGGGGGGGGGGCCGCTGTGGAGCATTCATCATGGTGGATGCTTTTTCCTGAGCTGCAGATCAATCAGAAATAAAAATATAAAACTTACTGTTTTAAGTGCAGCAAGCAGCTCTCAAAAGGTAGCGATCAATAGAGGATCTATAGCAAAACCTAGAAATGAGCCCAAAGAAAGACAAACATGCAGCACAGAATCTGGACACCTATCTTTCTGTGGCAGTAGGCCCAAAACAAGCAGGTAGCGGCCCATCTACTGCAGCAGAGCACAGAACACCCGATACCCCCAATCCACAGATCATGGCAATGCTCGAGGAAATTAGAGCAACTGGGGAGGATTCTAACCCTTGACTTGCGACAATGGAGGCTAAATTCACTGAACTGGAGGCAAAAGTCCAGTGCAGCTCTATACTCATAACAGAGCTTACTTCGGAATTGGACCGACAGTGGGAGAGGAACGCGGCCTATGTGCAGGACTTCCATTATCTCCACGCCAAGATTGAGGCATTGGAAAATGCTCATCGCCAGACAAATATTCGAATTGTTGTCTTGCCCCCCAGATTTTCAGGGACAACAGAGATCGTAGCAGCAAATCGGCACTTGATTTTTATGGATTTGCATCTCCTACCTGATAATTCGTGTGTTTCTGTAGTAAAAGTCTTCGCCATCCCAGTGAGATCCTGGCCACGGGGGAACACTGCAAAATGACCCCTCACCGCGATTGCCACACTTTCCAGTCCAGAGGCTCGTACACCTTTATTACAAGGAGCTCAGCAATGGGGTGACCTAGTCTAGGAAGGTAATAAAATTGCTTTATTTCCTGACATTTCCTCCCAGACACAGACCAGGAAAAAGGCCCTACAAGAGACCAAGAAAGCTCTTCTCGGAGGTAGTATTTCAGCCCAACTTCTGATTCCAGTGCGCTTAAAGGTGCAGCATAAGGGCAAAACACATCTCTTCACAGATCCTGAGGTTGCAGCTGCATTTGCAGCCAAAATACCTGAAGTACGCCAAGATTCCTTGGACAGGGAAGAAGATGGTGAACTAGACCTTAATGGCTGAGAAATATCCTGAGGGACTATTTTAGTTTGGACTCATGTCTTGCTCTTCATTTTTCTGGATATACTACCTAGAAAATGTAGATGGGTTTATCTTTATATTACTTAAGTTACCATGCTGTTAAACGATTAAGCCACAATGTTACGCTCAAACAATCTGTTTGTTCAATTTTAACCCCGCTGTGTAACCAACTCAATTTGGAGCTAGGCTCCACTCGATTTGTACACTATTTAAATATTCATGCTGTATTCCGTTTCCCTATTAGCCACATGAGGCGCTTTAGATAGGGGTGAAAAATTAACTTGATTGAGTACAGAGTCTACTCAATTTTTTAGTTTGGTTGTAAGTTGGAAGGCACAGCCTCCCACTCCCTTAATTTCTATCCTGCAAGGGACAGGAAATACTGGTGAATAACCTGCTGGTATTTGTCTAGGTGAGAGTGGACTCTTCTACAACATTATTTTGTTGGACTTTTATAATGGACAGTTCCACAGGAAAGGTGGACATACAAGTTGAACCAGCATAATATTCTGTGGTGATTTGCATATGCAGCCCATGATGCTTTGCGTTATAGGGGCATGTGTGATTTTGTATTTCTTTGAAACTTGGCTTCCCAGCCAATGCCCTTTGGGGTAACCATTGTCTTAGCGCTTGCGCACTGAGGTTCTTTGTCTTTTAACTTGTTTTTTGTTTTAATTGGGTTCACCACAACATAACCCAGACAGACCATCTTAGGGTAGCTGGTTCGTTCCACTTGGGTATCAAACAGATAAAGCACACTGATGAGTCCTGGTAGGACAAAACACGTGTCTGTGTCTTCTGTTGGCACCCTTTGCAAACTGTGTGAGAGGCTTTTCGGCACCATGCAATTCTGCTTAAAGTTGAACCAGCATAATATTCTGTGGTGATTTGCATATGCAGCACATGATGCTTTGCATTATAGGGGCATGTGTGATTTTGTATTTCTTTGGAACTTGGCTTCCCGGCCAGTGCCCTTTGGGGTAACCATAGCCTTAGTGCTTGCACACAGAGGTTCTTTGTCTTGCATTGCGTATTCTACTATGTTGCGCCGGTACACTACTCCCTTGGAATGTACTCTCCAGGAATATGTGTATTTACTGGTTATAGTGTTTGCTGTGCATCACAAAATACCATATATAAAAAGTTAAACAAAAATAAAAAAATATGAAAAGTAAGAGCAATGAAATCAGCGAAATACAGGAAAATATTCTAAGAATAAAACTGCCATACAATAAAAAAGAAAGAAAGAAATGCAAAAGCAATTAAAAAATATGCTGGGTTGAGGGTAGTCACTGACTGCAGGGAGAGACTAAATGAACAAGTACTGTATCTGTGTAGGATGGAGTGCAGTGGACAGTAGACCACCCCGCATTTAAAGTTGGAAAGGACTCGAGGTCCGCCTTGTCCGGCCCCTGCTTCAAAAACAGGAATGGAATAAGTCTGCTGTGGAGACACACACGGTTTTTAAATATTCCCTACCTACTTGGTGTCGGTGTGGCTCACTTGGCAGCACATCCACTTCTGGGCCAGAAGGTTGTGGGTTCTGGTCCCACACCACGATTAGGCTCATATCATCAACGCTGGCACCTGAGTGCAGTACTGGGGGATGCTTTACTGTTGGGGTGTACCGTCCTTTGGATGTGATGTTAAACTAAGTTCCCTTCTACCCCTCCCTGGTGCTCTCTTTTTGGGTGTCCAGGTGGAAGTAAAAGACCCCAAGGCATTTTTTGCAACAGTAGATGATTTTCCCTGGTGTTCTGGCCAACATTCTCTTCCTATAAAACCATTTCATGCAATTATCCAAGACTGTGTGTGGGTGTTGATGTGCGATATAGCTGCCACCACATGTTCAGTCACTTCACTACCAGTCTAGCATTGCCTATAAAGCACTCTGGGATACAATGCGTATGAAAAGTGCTATATAAATGCTGATTCTTCTTATCATTTTTCTTCTACTCTACTTCCTGTGGTTGCATATGCCCTGGAACTGGAACTGGCATTGGATCTGATTGTCCCTCATCATCAAAGAAACCCAACCACCCTGGTCACACTGCCCAATTTCTGACCGGAGCCCAGGCTCCATTTTGTTCCTGCTGCACGTTCAAAGTACAGTCATGGTGTTCAGTGCTGGTGGGTCCTGCTCTTCTGAGCTTGTCTAGCCTTATGTTGGGGAGCAATCTCTCCTGTGCCTGTTGGCTCTCCTGTGGTTCAGTTCTGGTTCTGCTGCCTGCCCTACAGTCTGGACCACTAATCCTCCACTGGAGCCGTCGCTCTGCATTTTGTGCTGCCATGCATTTTTTTCCCCTGCTTCTCCTCACGCCCCAAAATGGGTGCTTATATCTTATCACTATGTGCCTTTGTCTACAGTCTTGTAAAACTTACAACAATAATTTACCTGTAACTGTGATGTACCTCCCCTACTTATCAAATATTGGTGCTTATATTCTTATCACAGTGAGTCTTTGTTGACAGTCATGTATAACTTACAACAGTAATCCACCTGTAATTGTGATGTATCTACTCTGTACTGCATAATCTTGTGTTGTATCCACCCTGCATTGTTACCCGGGTCGCCCCTGAAAAAGGGACCTTCGGGCTCAGTGGGCCTACCTGGTCATCAAAATTAATAAATAAATAAATAAATAATACCTGTGTGCTGAAGTGCTGATTCTCAGACAGGGATGACTTTTTCGCTGTCTACTCCACTGCCTGTCCTGGGGGTCAGGGACCTGGTGTGGTCCTCATGGAGCCGTTCCTCGATCCTGACCTCTGACCTCTCAGCACAGTCCTGGGGTCAGGACTGCGGTACCAGTGAGGTCGCTCCAGATGCAGTAAGCTGACTAGAAGACAAGGCTTGACTCCAACCCTGGGTTCCTGCCAGCCATGGCCGCTGTGCCCTGGCAATCCCCAATGCATTGCAGTCTTGAAAGATTGGTGGAGGAATAGTGTTTCCAGTGCCAGAAAAACTGCTGGGGCCTGGGAACCCAAAGAATTGTGGGGCAGTCTCTATGACTGGCATTTGTGCCTCAGTCTAACGGGGTTAGTACCAGCAGGAGGAGTTTAAGTATAGCTCAATCTGGTGCAGATAGTCAGATAGCAAAAGATTAGAAGTGGGAGTCAGTGAGGTCAGACAGCTAGGTCAACCTTCCTGAGGAGCAGACCCTAGCCCACAGCTGGGTATATCTTATGGCCAGTATGTAGTGGGACCACGGGGGTGGGTAAGGGGACTTTAGGGTCTTTCCTCTTCAAGAGCAGCATTCCGAGGGCCTGCTGGCCTGATAACAGTTCACCTGACACTCAGAGGGAGAACCTTTTGGGGAGCAAGCAACTTTTTTTAAGTCTGAATATAGATAAATAAGAAATCAAAGAAAACCAAACCCCAGTCCTAAAGAGAGGACCCACAAGCAGTCGGCAGCAGCTTGGATAAAGGCTGCAACTACCACCAGCTGGTGAGCCAGAATAAGCCAAGATGTAGCAACAAAACCTGCAGTCCAGAGAGGGCCAATAGTAAAAGATTTCCAAGAACAAACAAAGAATGCAGGACCACTAACATGAATAGTTAAAGTCACCTGACTCCTTTATTACAGGAAAAACAGTGATCAGGTAGCTCCGGATAGCCCAACTCAGGTGAAACATGAAATCCAAACCAACCAAAATAAATTTTAAATTTCAATATCTGAAAGGCAATAAGATTCATCAATTCACAACTTTTTGGAAAAAAATAAAATGATGCATTTAAAGCAGCAGTACTGAATAATCAGGAAGTGATTATCAAAATTCTGCTTTTTGGCTGGAACCATGCAGCCATAGTTCCAGTTTCCATATCTGCAAATATTTTTTCTAACGACCTTTAGCTTGTTTGATATTTAAATTGATTTCCATTATTGTGGATTCACAGCAGATACGTCTGGTGCCTAATTTGCAGTCAAACTCCCCCCTCATGTCTTTTGTTTACTTCCATGGGACTCTGTGCTGCGTGTTTCCGCTGTCCCTGTGTAGTACTGCAAGTCATGTGCGTGCCCAGTTGGCAGCAGAGGGATTTAATTCAGCATGGTGGGTGGGAGAAATTTAAACAAAAACAAGGAAAAACACAGCAAATCATAAGGTGACAGTACAGCAAAACCAAGAAAGATTGCCATGCACTGTAAGTGCTCAACAGAGTACAGGGAACAAACAGTTGCAAAAGATCTGATTTTTTTTTTATCTAGCGCTGCTGTTTTAAAATTAAATTTAGTAGAGGGGTGATTATTGGGAGCAAATGAATGCAGCAACCATCTGGACAACCAATATTCTAGAACACTACCCTGGTTACTTATTTTATTTTGCCTTACGTTTATCAGAGAAAACCGAACACACCTGCAATCACAGTGCCTCAGATCCCCTGCAGGATTGCCCTTGGGAAAATCCCTATGGGGGCATCTCCATAGAATTCTAAGGACAAGAATGGAAATGACCTGTACTATCTTAGATGGATGACACCGGACTGCAGTTAATAATCATTTATTAACAACTCGCGGGAGGATCTCAAAACGCTCTACTGTTTCAAGCTAGTGAAGCAGCTACAGCATACAGAACCAGGAAATGCACTCCCTCTAGTGGCCAAAATACATACTTACATCTTTAGATACAGTTTGGTAAAAGAAAATTCAACATAGAAATATGCAAAACATAGCATTTGACTGCTGATAGGACTGCTTGGCCCACTCAGTCTGCCCATTTTGCCCCATCTACATTATTACCATAGACCATATTTGATCTACAGCTCTTTCTCCCCTTCCCCCCTTTCCTTTCCACTATGATTCCCGTCTGCCTATCCTACACATTCTTGAACACCACCATTTTGGCCCCCACCACCGCTGGAAGGCTGTTCCAGGAATCCCCCACTCATTCTGTGAAGAAGTACTTCCTCCCATCTATTCATTTCTGAATCTACCCCACTCCAGCTTCATAGCATGTCCCCTTGTTCCTCAGCACCTTTTTATTTCTGAAAAATATTTCCCTCCTGTACCTCATATACTCCCGTGAGGTATTTTATTTTATTTATTTATTTAAAAGTTTAACCAGGAAATACATACTGAGCTGATAGCAGCTCATTTCTAGATGAGTCCTGGGGGAGAGGGGGATAGATGAACAAAATTGCTAAAAAAAAAAAAAAAAAAACCTAGGTAATTAAAGGTCTTTATCATATCCCCCCTTCCCCTCTTCCAGGGTGTACAGTTTCTCCTCATAGGGCTTCAGATGCAGACCCTGCACCATTTTAGTTGCACTCCTCTGGGCCGCCTCCATTCTGTCTATGTCCTTCTGGAGATGTGGTCTCCAGAACTGGACACAGTACTCTAGGTGGGGTTTTACCAGTGATCTATACAGAGGCAATGCCGCCTCCCTCTTTCTGCTGGTGATATCCCTCCTTCTGCACCCCAGAATCCCACTAGCCTTCTTGACTGCCTTGTCTCACTGCTTGGCCACCTTTAGGTCATCAGATATGATTACTCCCAGGTATCTTTCCTGCTTGGTAGTCATCAGTACCACTCCACCCATTTTGTACTCCACCCCTGGGTTTCTGTGCCCCAAGTGCATTATTTTGCACTTTTTCACATTGAAACCTAGCTGCCATACCCTTGATCACTCCTCGAGTTTTCTTAGGTCTCTGCTCATCCTTTCCACCACCACCCCCAGTGTCCACCCTACTGCACATTTTGATGTCATCTGCATAGAGACAGACCTTCCATTCCAGCTGTTCTGCAGTGTCACTTATAAAGACATTAAAGAGGACCAGTCCCAGCATTGATCCCCAAGGCAACCCCGCTGGACATCTTCCCCTCCTTGGAGTGAACTCCGTTTACTACCATCCTCTGTCACCTATCCCCTAACCAATTTCTTATCCAGTTTACCATTACCACCTTTGGACTCATCCTAAGCTACCCAGCTTGCTTACTAGTCTCCTATGTGGAATAGTATTGAAAGCCTTACAAGGCTAAGTTAATACATAATATGACCCCTGTCCAAATGTGCTTACTTCCTGGATAACAATATACAGACAAGTGTGTCATGTGACCTGCTGTCATCAGAAATGTACAAGCATTAATTTCCATTCTAGCCCAAGAAGTTCTATGGGCTTTCTAGCAAGGGCAATAAATATGGGGGGTGGGGGGGGGGATTCCAGCTGAGGCATTAAGTGTGGAGGCATTCAGTTTGGGGGACACTGTTCCTACTGTAATGACCCCCATACTTACTGCAATGCCCCCCCCAGTTTCTGCCCCTGTCAGAATACCCCCATATTTATTTAATGTCTCGAATTACAACCTTTGAGTCAAAGACTCTTTTACAGAGGTTCCACGTCACGGAGCAAAGAACATAAAGAAAACACAGAAATACAGAATATGGGAGGTGTTCCCGGTAGCAAACAAATGACTGAAATATTGAATTAGAAAAGTACAGTAATAACCTTACAAGCAGGCAATGAAAAGAGTACATTACACAAATTGTGCAGGCTAAGGCAGGGCCAGTTAAAGCAAGCAATAGGATATTGAACTTTCGGAAGCAATAGACAGTAAGCAAAGCAATCAATAGGATACTGATCTTGTCGGACTCAGTACACAGAGGCAAGTTCATTTATATTAGGACAGCTGTCCAGGGTGAAGCAAATATCAAAAATTAAGAGCATTCAATTTAAGTAGAAATTGTCAGAAAATCCAAGGCAGAGAGGTGGGCTAGAAGGAACAGTCACACCTGCTGAGAGCCACAAGGTGTTCCTTGAGCTTTTGTTTGAAGGTGCCTAGGGTGGGGGCATCTAGGACATTGGGGGGATGGCATTAAGCAGGTTTGGGGCCCTGTAGCTAAAGGACCATTGGGTCTGGGAGGTGTGGCAG
The DNA here is from genome assembly GCA_016271365.2 of Neoceratodus forsteri. Lineage (NCBI taxonomy): Eukaryota > Metazoa > Chordata > Ceratodontiformes > Ceratodontidae > Neoceratodus > Neoceratodus forsteri. The sequence goes on from JADMNL010000028.1 coordinate 106,308,253, forward strand.
AAAGGGGTCTGGTAGGTGCTTCTGGTACCGCTCCTGGTGCCATGGGCTTTAGTGGCCTGGGCAAGGAGGGGCCAGCAGGATGGTGCGATAAGGCCCATGCTGATTTTTTTAGCAAATAGACTGGTGGGGTAGGAGAGTCTGCCCTTGAGAGTCAACCAGTTGGTGCTGGAGTAGAGGTCACAAGTGTGGGTCTGTTTCAGGGCACTAGTGATCAACCGTCATGATTTGTTTGCGTAGTATGGATATGTTTAAGGGTAGTGTCTGTGGCGGAGCCATAAATTATCAGGCCATAGTTGATGATAGATGGTATGGAACTGGAGACGGCTGTGACAAGGGCCTCCTGTGTCATACAGTGCCTATTCCTATAAAGCAGACCAGTTATTTTGTTGACAAGCTTGGATATGATGTTGACATGCTCTCTGTATGAGAGGGCACAGTCAAGAGTAATGCCCAGGTATTTGAAGGTGAGGACCTGGTCAATGGGGGTACTGTCAGCATTAGTGATGGTGAGGGTGGTTGATTTATGCTTGTTATGGGGACTGGCGTAGATCATGGACTTGTTTTTTTTTTAAATTCAAAATCAGCTTTTTTCACGAGAACCAGCGTTCTACTTCTACAGAGTTGGACTGAAGCCTTAGCCTGAGGGCGGTAGGGTCAGCATCACTAGTGAAAAGCACAGCATTATCCGCATGGAGGAAGAGGTTGGTGTTGCAGACTTGAGGTAGGGAGTTGAGGAATATGCTAAAAAGGAGTGGGCCGAGAATTGAGCCCTGGGGGACACCCGAACGGATGGGTTGGGAGGTGGATAATGCATCCCCTATTTTGACCCTTTGGCATCTGTTGGTCAAGTAGTCTCTGAACCAGTTTGCTGCTTGCAAGGAGATGCCCGTGTCATGGAGGGATGTCAGAAGCAGGTTGTGACTGACCGTATCAAAGGCCTTGGTGAGATCAATGTACTCTGATCCCACCAGGTGGCCACGGTCAAGTGCTTTGTGGATGTAGTCTATGAAAACAATGAGAGCAGTTGTTGTACTGTGGCCTTTTCTGAAGCCATGCTGCTCTGGGTACCGGATGTTGTACTTTGATAAGTATTCCGTGAGTTGGTCAGAGACTATGTGCTGTAACAATTTGGAGGGGGGAGAACGGAAATGGGTCGGTAACTGGTATGCAGGGACCGATCACCATTTTTATGAATGGGGGTCACAACTGCAGACTTCTAGATGGAGGGAAACTGACCAAGTCGGAGTGATAGGTTAATGATCTTTGAGAGTGGGGGGAGCACCACATCAAGGCGTACGTGAAGACGTTTGAGGTCGATTAAGTCGTGACTGAAATGTGTTTTCCCAAGCACCTTTAGATGGTAGTGCTTGGTTTGCGTAGTGTGACCTTCTTAAAGTAGAAGGTGGGCGGGTGTCAGGAGGAGGGTCGGGGTGGAGTTAGCGAAAAGGTCAGGAGGGAGCATGCTGCCGAGGGGTCGCGAAGGCCGCATTGAAGGTATCTCACAAATAGGATCGGATCCAGAATCGCATTTCGCCCCACACACTGAGCATGTTATGGGGAATTTGTCTGTTTTGCCAGAGAGTTCTTTTAGGTTCTCCCAGAACTTCCTACTGTCACAGGAGTTGGTGAGGGCAACCTTATAGTAGTCAGCCTTGGCTTCCGGACAGCATGGGTACAAGAGTTTCTGGTGTGGCGGTTTTGCTGCCAGTCAGTTCTGTTGCCTGAGGCTCGGGCTTTGGCCCAGAGGTGGTCTCTGTCACCCAGTGATTTGAGGAGGGAGGATGAAATCCAAGGGTTATTGACATTCTTTAGTCTACACTTTTTAAAGTGGGCGTAGGTGTCTCAAGCTGCATTAAACCGAGTAATAAAAAGGTCGAGGATCTGGTCAACACTGGTGGTTGAGTCAAGTGGTGACCAGTCCATGTTGAGGAGGTCAGCTTTGAGACGATGTAGCTGCCCTTTTTAAAGACATGCTGGAAGGATGTTGTGTTTTTGCGCTTGGGGGACTTGTACGACCAGAGGCATGTAACGGGGGAGTGGTCACTGATGGAGTCAGAGAGAATCTCAGTGTCAGAAATCCGATCCAGGCGGTTCATGAAAATGAGATCGACCAGGGTGCTGGTGCCGGTTTTAAGGTTAAGTCTGGTGGGGGTGTTGACAGCTTGGGTATGGTCAGAAGCGGCTGCAGCGTCTTTAAAGCTAGCCGCACTAGGGGCAAGCCAGTAAATGTTAAAGTCACCCATCAGCACTTCCTTCGTAGAGTGAGGTAGGTTATAAATGTAGTTGAGGATAAAGTTGAAAACTAGTGAACAGTCATGCTGTGGTATGTAAATGGCAAGAATTGCGAGCACCTTGCCAAGTTGACCAAGTAATAATTTGATAGCTAGAACTTGGGTGCGGGTACCAGTGGAGATCTTAGGGAGGGCGTGACTTTGAAGGGCAGTTTTTATGTAGATTGCACAGCCACCTCCCCTTTTTCCATGCCTGTTATCCCAGTAGTGTACCCTTGAAGTGTAATGATGCTGTATTATATTTACATTACTAATTTAATATTAATTGTCCCAAGGATTTAGAGGTAAGAGTAACGAGCTGTGAATGAGTTTGGTACATCCAGCAGAACTGAGTTTGCTTTTCACAATCTCTGCTTGCATACTATGTGACCCTGAGCAAGTCACTTAACCTCCCCAGTGCTCCTGATTCACCCCTGTAAATGGGCCATAGTTATGAGCTAATCCATTATTTTTGTAGATGCACATTTCTCTGATAAAAACAACACAAAAATGTTGTGGTACATGAAAAAGCTTCAACTTTGCCAGCCCACAGCCCGCGAATGTGAGGTTTGGATAATTTGGACTATAATGTTTGGTTATAGGATTCTGGCATCCATATGTTCAGCTCTTATATTTTTTACATAACCCCATATATTCTCTTCTAGGTACGGGAAGACATTTGCCCTTGCAAGACTTCTGCACAGGAGAGTGATCCCACCTGTGTGTTGAGTGGGGAAGGGGGAGGGAGACTACTGTTGCAGGGTCAATGGTCCGAACAGACCAACTTTGAAATGCCTTTGCAGCCAGTTAGATGGAGCTGCTGTTGAGTATGTAAGTCACATGAAGGGGTACATGTTGTAGATGTACTGTAGGGGAAGTGAAGTTGGTGGTTTCTACCTTATTATCATTTCTACACTGCCCCCTGCCAAGATCAGATGCCTGATCCTTCAGAATTCTGCAGGAAACAGTGCAATTCGATGGCAATTGTCATACAGGAAACTGTGACACATGTCTAATCCCAGCAGACACTACTGTATGTGTGTAACCTGTAACCTTTCTAGCCAACATGCTCTATTTCTGGGCGTGTTTACACTACGGTGCCTGCAGCACTCCCATCTTCAGCGTTCAGCTGCTCTTCCTTCAGAAATGCTGCGGACCAGCTATTATAATGCAAGGCACTGGAACCACACAGCATTTCCTGAGTAGACTGTGTTTGTGCCTGGGCCAGGGGTTGGCGATGGGATGGGATGGGATGGGATGAGAGGGCTCAGATTAATCATGAAGCCAATGAGTAACTGCCATTATGGCTTGGGGGTATCCGATGAGCCTCCTGAAGGGGACGGGAAGGGAACCAAGGGTTGGTGGGTAGGAGAGCAGCGGAGGGATGGAGTGGGAGTTGGGGTAAAAGACATGAACGGGACTTTTTTTTGTATTAGACATGGCGTGGCATGCCGCAGGCCTGCGCTGGTGCAGGCAGAGCAGCGTGTTGACACGCTAGCAAAGAATACCTGCACGGGTGCGCAAACCCACAAAAGCGCTGATCGCTCTACACTGCAACAGAGCAAGTTACACCGCTCCAGCAGCTGTTTACTCTACCAGATCTGCAGCAGTGCAACTCATCTGCACTGGTGGCAATGGTGCCGCTCAGGTAGTGTAAATGCAGCTTATATGGTTGGAGCATATTATCAGTCACAGCTGGAGCCCACATACAGACATTAAGTAAAGAAAAAATATTTCACTCACCTGATACTGAACTGTTTAAAATATTTATTTACCTACTTATTTATTTAGTATTTGTTGACCAGGAAAGGAGGACTAGACAAATATGTAACTCCCCCAGATGTGGCCCAAAAGTGCTTAGACACACATTTCAGGTCACATCTATTAATAATAAGAGGCACTTATTCTTTCTCACCTCTGTTTGTACGTGTTCCAGAAAATATGCACATCACACTCCTGTGTGATTGTTACAAGTAAATATTTGTGTTGCCATTGGGTTGTGCATTTGAGAAAGAGTAATATGCTCGGGGACGGCCCAGGTTCCAGTTGTCTCAGTGGCGCAGCTGGTTAACGCAATCTGAATGGTATTCCGGGCGGCCTGGGTTCAAGTCCCAGCTGAGGCACTTATTCTTTCTCACCTCTGTTTGTATATAACAAGATTATGTTTGCAAACGTAGAAACATAGGGCCCCATTTTCAGAGCCAGCAGGCTGCATGCACAAACAGGTGTGCCATGCAGAAAAATAGGGCCGTCTGGCTCTGGTGCCATATTCAAACAGATAGCGTGATCTGAACTGATCGTGCTATCTGTTTGAATATCACCTGCTAGTGTGGCCCACAGCAAGTGGTCACCATGTTTGGTGCAGCACTACCAGAGGGCAGGACTGAAGACCATCCATAAAGGTAAAGCACGGTGCACACTGGTGAGCACCGTGGCCCCCATAGGTGATATTCAGCCCAAACATGCAAATGAGCCCATTGAGCATGCATGGTACTAAGGGGCCATTTGCATGCCCATTATGGGCTCATCTGCACGTGAGCGCCCAGCCTGAGTGCGCAGGGCTAGGTCCCCCACCAAGCCCCAATCCCTGTCCCCATATAAATAGAAACTCACATTGGTGGTTCAGCAGTCCCTCCCTAGCCCTGATCCCTTCCCCAGAAATTAATTTATCATCCCTGGTGGCCCAGTTGTCCTCTCCCCCCCTCATTCTCCGATTGCCATCCTGACCCAAAGAAATAAATTCCCTAGCAGTCTAGTGGCCCTCAACCCCTCCACCCAGACAGGTAGTGACCCACCACTCTGCTCCCCCCCAACCTGACCTGTGCCAGCGACTGGCACAGCCCCCTCACACTGCCACGACAAGCTGCTGACTGAACTGTCAATGAGTGTGTGCAGTACACAGTATGCACTCATTGGCTGACCGACAAAAATCCAACTCCTCTTATGATAAGTGCCATGAGATTTTTAATTACCGCCTGGACAGCCTGCAGAGACAGGCAGAAGGCACGTCAGTTTCACGTCTCATCCAAAGGGTGCCTCTTCAACAGTGCAGCCCCCCATACTGCACTACTGTCAGTACTGGGTATCAGCCCAAGTGCCAGGTGTGGGACTGGAACCCACATTTTTTGATCTTCTGGTCCCAGAGGCAAGTGTGCTACTACCTGAACCACTGACACTGCGAAGTTTAAACTTGTGTGCATTTCTTTGCTTTCAGCACTGCTAAACACCCACTCCCAAACCCTTACTCTTTCTATGATTTGCCCCCAAGCATTACAAGAGACCGTTGAGATGTGGCACCCCCCCTCCCCCACCGATATTCTCAGAGCAAAGATGAGTAGAAACTTTGTCCAGTTGGCAACGGAATCAGTTGGTTCTGACTTAATGGTAGCCTTCACTTCTCTGTGGTATAGATATATGTGTGGGTGAGTTGTTTCCAGCTCTATGTAATGGTATAGAGTTGCTGACTGGCAATTTAAGAAAAAAATGATTTATATGCAATATATTATATGATTATAATTACTGTAGTACTAAGATTATTGCACTCCAGTAACTCCCTTACTGCAAGAATGTGTTTAACTGTTAACCATTCATTCCTCCTGCATGATTTCAGCACTGGATTCCCCAGCTTTTTTTTTCTTCATTCCTCTTCTTCCAGTTCACCACAATCTGGGAATTCTTTTGGCTGTTACCAAGCACCCTTTTCCCATCCTCTCGAGGGCCCTCCCATCAGGATTCTCAGTCCCCCAGTCCACTTGTGACTTAGCAGCAGGATAGTTCCCTTCGGCTTACCCCCCCCCCCGAGACAGGGTTGCCGTCAGCGCCATGGCAACTCCCCACCTGACCCCTTTGACCTACTGGTGGAGGTGAAAGCTGAGGTATCCCCATTGACCAGGCAGGTGAGGTCTGGCAGCGGACACGGTGGGCAGAGTGCGACATGACCGGCACAGATGGTAGCTTTTTCCTTCTTAGTAGGTGCCCTTGGAGAAGTGGTGTGCAATGGCACCTAGAGGATGTCATGCATGCTCCTGTGCATGACGCGTCGACATCCGCAGCTCTTCCAATCCCCAACTGCAGTGATCCCAGGCTCACTAACCCCCAATCAACTCTAGGGGTCAGACTGTCACTGGTCCCACATCTCTCCCTCCCAAGAAGAGGAAAGCTGTGCACCGAATGCTCGAACCTCCTTTTCCCGGCCAGCCCTCTGATGTTCCAGGCTTGTTCCCGAACCCAGGTCACCAGCATCATGAGCGGTAGTGCTGCCGTGAGTTCACCAGCTTGAATAACATCAGCAATTGCAGGGCATTTCTGATTGACAGTGTTTTGTGCATTTTCTCTCCCTTATTAGTCAGTAGCCAGCAAATGTATTCCTTTTTTAGCAATGTTAATTCAGAACAAACAGACGTCTGTAGACCACAAAGTCCAAGGGAGTGCTGGCTTGCTGCCCAAAAAGGCAAACTGGGCTGGAAAACATATTGTATTCTAAGGGATTGAATCTCATGTAGATTGAAACCTTCGTAGTTTACAATTTACATTTTTAGTTGTTTCTTTTAGCGAATTTAAAGCAGCAGACGAAAGGAGGGCAGCATCGGAATGTAGCGAAGCTTAAAGAGTTTATGTACTGTCTGAAATTAATATTCAATTATCAAAGTAGCCAGCTAGTGCTACTTATATTCAAAGAATTTTTCTCTTTTGCTTTTTTTAAGTTGGAAAATGTTTCTACCTAACAATACTTGGCGTGATATGTGGAACAGCACTCTCACTGGAGGCTGACGTAGCTAGGTCTATTCCTCCTCATACATCATCAGCCACGTGACTTCACTCTCTGTGACATCACAAATGAAGAGCTAATCACCTGCTGCAACATCTGTCATTTGTGGTGTCATAATGAGTGAGATCACAGTGCTGATGAGGTATGAATCGGAACAGAACCTGTCAGTATCCAGGTAAAGTACTGATTTTTACTTCCACCTAATACTACCAGATAAAAACCATCTAAATTGCATATGGAGAAAGAAAAATACTTCAGAAATGAAAAGAAACAACTGACTACTTTTAAAAATTAATAAAATTTTCTGCTTTCTATTTTTGGTGCTACTAGCTGCTTAAGTTGGTAACTTACGGCTGGGCTCCTGTCCATGTCACCCCCTAGCGCAGAAACTGAAATGTAGAGGTAAAGTATTAGGGGTCCCAGGCTCCAGGTGAATAAGGGAGAAAGAAGGAGATGGGAGAAGTCCCCCTAGTCCCTTAGAGCAAGTCTTAAGTTGGCCATGACTGCAAATGTTGGTGCAGCACCTCTTAGGGAAAGGAGTGGCCCTCACCCAGCTGTGATCAACAGTGTCGACTGCATCCTGCCATGAGGGACCCTGCCAGGCAAGCACAGATCTTCAGGGTGAAGCGGCAGACTCCAAGAAAGCTCGCTTTGATTGCCACCCTAATATGGTCTCAACTGCTCATTTGGGCAGAAATCTTCACATTAGCCCAGTCTGGGGAATCAGTCATTGGTGTGAAGGGTGTTAAACACACTGAGTCCTATTCCAGGGGCAAGGTCTTGAGATACTACAGATGAAGTCAGTATATACTAATGCAACAGAATTCGTTCTGACTCCTAACTAATTCATGCAGGCCCTGAAGGAACGTGCTACTGAGGTGTGTTTATGTGAAGACACCCATGTCACAAGTACTAAAGGATGGGATCCTGGCAGTGTTGGAATTACAAGGGGGACTATCAGGGCTCAGCTACCTTAGTGCTGAAGTGAGCACCCTGGGAGCTGACACATTATTGCCATTGACATAATGGAAATATGGCCTATTTAAAGAGAGGACCCTCATGGGCTATGGCCCCTATATTTCCCAGCGCCCATACAGTGTATTTCCAGCACTGGATGTTGATGCTTAAGGACTCTGTTCTTCATTCGACTTATTTGAACACTCAGAATTCAGGAATATGCCCACTAGAGGCATCTTTGAAAGCATTCTGTGCTGCTTCTATTGAGCGCAGAGCATTGTGGACTGGCTAAATTGGGTCATAGGGAAAGGCGCTCTGCCTCTGGCATCATTTCCCTGTACCACTGATACCAGGGAACCTGGAGCCTGTGCATCAAAAATGACACACACATATGCATGCACCATGACCACTAGGGGGCAGCAATGTCCTGGCTGATACCAACTTCTGCTGCCTGCAGTGGCTATCCAGATTTAAGTGTGAACCACAGGTCCTTGCTATGGCAATTAGTTCCACAGCCACTACACTACTGCACTGGCCAAAGCAGACACAATTTTACAAAATGGCCTGCTCACCAGCTGGCGCAGTTCATCTGCAGCTGAGGGCACGGCATTCTTTTATAAAAATCCAGCTCCTAATGTTCAGGGCTTTCGTACTTCTATGTTTGGCGATATCCATGCAGCATGTATTTGTCTACCAAAATCTGGAACCCTTTGTAGAACGCATGTCAAATGAGCTCTTGTCAGAGAATCATTTTTGTTTGATCTATGAAGTGCCTTTTTGTTTATCCTAGTCAATTATCTGTTCTGTTAAACAGTTTATGATATGATTTTCTTTTATGTTATGAAATTTATGTACATGCTTGTTACATTTTATGGTTCACAATTTCAATAAAAATCTGTTATTGCTGGCCTGGTGGTGCAGAGGGCTGAGATGCTGGTGCCTTAACTCGACCCACGCCAACAACATGGGTTCGGGATGGACTCAGAATGCCAGGGTCTGGCAGGGGAAGTAGAGGATTGAGCATCTGCAGGACTGCTGTCCTCTCCTGGGGTGGGCTGCGGTGAAGCCTCGCTCGGCAGCAGCCCCTAGTGGAGACTGGGGACAATGCATGAGCAGCGCAGTGGGGAACCATAGGAAAGCGGAAAACAGCTCCAGGATCCGCGGATGACGGCTGCCGTCTGCCGACACCACCAAAGCCCCAGAGAGAGCCATGTCCACCTCAGCAGCACCCCAGAGACAAATAGAGAGTGCGCTGGCCAGCCCCACCAGTGCCGTCCCCCCTCGGAGGAGAGGGACCCATCCAGCAAAGGGTTACGCAGGGTTACCTTTGGGGATGGCTGCAATGTGAGGACAGAGGGTCGAGTGAAGGTAGTAGGAGGTAAGTTGGGAAAATGGCAACTTAAAGGAGTGGCGGGTCCTGGAACACATAGGGTTCACAATTTCAGTTAAAATTTATGGTCAACATAAAAAAAGATGTTCATGCAGCATCCTGATTGGTTCACTTGGGTTCATATTAGGCACATTAGGCGTATCAGTTTTTTTATTTAAAAAAATCCATAAACATGTTTGTTTTTGAAGCTGGGTAGAGGATCGTACATGATACAAACTCTGAAAGCAGAACAAGTCATGATAACTATTCCCTTTATAAACAACCCCCTCCTTTCCTGAGTGCTTGCAAATTTGTGTCCCACTTATGACTGAGCATTGGGTCCTCTTTGTAATGTTGAAGTAAGGGATAACACATGACAGGGTGTGTGGTTATCAGGGAATAATGTAAACCTTGGGTGATTGCTAGGCACAAGGTATAGCTTAGTGCCACAACCACCTAAGAAGTGCCTTTTTCCCGTATGACTGCAAATCCTGAAGTTTGTTATCCCACTTATAAAACAGGCCTTCATTTGTTAAAAATATGTAGTCCAGGTGAGGTGTGTGTGTTGTCAGAAAATAATCAATGGTCATGTGACATGCTTTGACCAATAACGTTATGAAATTTTTATGACCCATTTTATAAATGGAAAAATTTTACAAGGGAAATCACCACATTTGTTTGTTTGTTTATTTCTTGTTAATGCAGTACACCTTTTGCCCATTTCATCCTGACTGGCCCACATCAGTCCTGCCGCTCCGCCAAGCCCCATCACCCACCATCTCCAGGACTCACCTCCACTCCATGTCCCCCATGGATGACGGATGACGCTCATGGGAGGAGCTGATGGGGGATGGGCCCTACCCCCCCAACAGAGTTACAGTTGTGGTACTGGACTGCAGAGCCCAGTTGTTGGTGCAGGGCCTCCAGTAGGTGGCAAATGGCATTCTGCACGGTTGGGAGTTTTTTTTCACTTTTTCTTGTCCCCGCCATGGACATCAGGAAGACCTTGGCCAATGTAGCTTGCATCATGCTGCTGATATCTTCTGTCCCTCTCTTGATCCCTGGCTCCAGCTTGCACAACGCCACCTGTGGTATTCCATGTGGCAGAATTGCAGCAGAGTCCAGACTCCCCCACCCTTGAGGAGGCAAACATCCATGGGACACACAGCTATCCTCCCCAGGCCAGTTTCCAACCCTGGTTTCTGGAAGCGGAAGCACTACCACTGTGACGGCAGGCCAGCAGAACCACCAGCTTTGTGTAAAATGGAACATACTTAGCAGGAGTCTGGGAACAAGTTTCCACACTATAAATCTCTTACCTGATTTCAGCCAATCAGCGCCTAGAACCACTGTACCTCTTATCCCGTGTACAGTGATCTGTCATGCAGGAATGCTAGAAGAGGCCCATTCCACTTCAGAATTGGGGGAAGAATGGGCTCTATTTAACTTTTGAAACAAAAAAAGATTTAGAACTTATTATAAATCACTCTAGCTAACTCAAGGAATTTGGGCTTGCGCTAGGTGCCTCTTATCATAGGTCAGAACTGCTCAGTTTCACTTCATGTTTCTCTTACGCAAACCTCACAATCAGAGTCTTTCATAACATAAAAGACACACAGCGGAGGCTCTATTAACTTATATGTTGCATCTGTACAATTTATTTAGTCAGTTTTAGGCTTTTAGGGGTTACAGTCTACACCGGAGGAGTCCTTTCCTATTTTGCTGCAGGAACTGAGTCAGACTTTTAATTTCATTCCCAGAACATAGCTCCCCAGGTTCCCCTCTTTTCTACCTCCGACTACTTGTCTTTACAAGTCCTTTCAACACATTTTTCCATGAAGTCTATAGAAACGTTGTGGCTGGTCTGCTGGTGCAGCAGTAACACTATCTCCAGTGACCCGGGTTCAGGAATGAGCCTGGGCTGCTAAATGTCCGACTGGAGGAGGATGTTTGAGTGTCCCAGGGATGCTTGCCTCCTTGGGAGAGGGAGGGGGGGTTCTGGTCTGTGCTGCAATGGTGTACAAGGAGGGCAGCATCGGCATTCTGACAGCTCGGTGCCAGATGCAGACATCTCACAATTTTCAGGGAGGGGAAGAAAATCAATGAAAATCCCCAACTGTGCAGGATGTCGCCTGCCACTGTGCCACAGGTCCTGCACTGCTGACTGGGCTCTCTCTCCCCAACCAACACTTCAACTCTGCTCAGGAGTAAGGAGTGCCCCCCCCCCAGCTGGTCTTTCCCATGGGGGTTATCCATGGGGGAACATGGGAGAGAAAGATAAGTCCCAGGGTAGGCAAGTGACAGGGCTGGGCAGAGTTGAAACAGGCTGGTCAACGCCAGGGGATTAAAAGTACCGTAAATTAAAAAAAAGTTGGTGACAACTCTCTGACTTCTATTAGAGTGCTGCTTTGTAGCATCATGGCCCTTTCCATGATAACAGGCTGATGTCACCAAACACCTACTCCAGGAATCATTTCCTTTTTTTAAAATTTTTTTTCTCCCTTCTGTCATCTGCCTAGTGCTCGGGCCTGAGGGTATACCTCCTGTAGTGGCTCTCCTGGCTCTGTCTTCTGCTAATCCCACCATCACTCCAGTGGGAGCTCATGGCACTGAGCCCAAGAGCCCAGCTGAGGCTCTCTGCCATAAGGAGCTGCCCTGTCTCAGAGAGAGTCTGCTTCATAACCCAGATTGCCTGCCGCTGGGCTATCGGGGCAGCCCCAAGGAAGTAATTACTACTGATTTTATATCACATATTGAATGCTATAGGACAAGATGGCTGACTGCCTCATTGTTGTAGTTTATTTATGCAATAACGCATGAGAGGGTTTGTATTATTGTCAGATGATGGCACGCCACAGAGAGTGAGGCACAAGGAAAATGCCAACTGCTTTACACAGCCAAGCACAGCCATTATGCCACAATTATACACACCTTGGCTGTCAGAGTGTTAAGTATTTCTGATCTGTGCTGTGCTAGAATAACACACGGCCACGTGAATGGATTTGACCAATCAGGGGTCTTGGTTTCTCTTATCTATTTCATAATGTGTTTTATTTATGTATCTATGTATGTACGTATGTATGTGTGCATTTATGTATGTATTTATGTATGTATGTATATATTATGTATGTACGTATGTATGTATTTATGTATGTATGTACGTATGTATGTATTTATGTATGTATGTACGTACGTATGTATGTATGTATGTATGTACCTATGTATGTATGTACATATGTATGTATTTATGTATGTATGTGTACGTATGTTTGTATTTATGTATGTATGTATTTATGTATGTACGTACGTATGTAAGTATTTTGTATGTATGTACGTATGTATTTATGTATGTATTTACATATGTATGTACGTATATATGTATATATTTATTTATGTATGTACGTATGTATGTATTTATGTATGTAGGTATGTATGTACGTATGTATGTATTTATGTATGTATGTATGTATTTATGTATGTAGGTATGTATGTATGTATTTCTGTATGTATGTATTTATGTACGTATGTATGTATGTATGTATTTATTTCAAAAGATTTACCAGGAAAGACATACTGAGCTGAAATAGCTCATTTCCTGATGTGCCCCGGGGAAGGGGGGAATTAGGAGAGTACAGCAATAAGTTACAACAGTCAGTTAAACAAATCAAAAATATAAGTTAAAAATGATATAGCAATAAAATGAACAAGATGAGCTAGGCAGAGCATCTGAAGAGCAGCAAGTAATAAGTGCAGATTGGAACACAACTGGAGTACTGAAACTGAACATTAAGGCACTGCCGGGCTCGGTTTTAAAGTGCAGATGGCAGCAGTTTGAAGAGGGAATGAAACGCTGTTGCACTTCATTCGGCAAGGAAGGATGGAGGGGGCAGTGAGGCAGTGATTGCACTTTTCCTAACCTTTACAACCAAGCTTCATTTATAAACTGGAATCAAGTGGTATCTAAAGTTATGAAAACCACTTTGAAACACCAAAAGTAAAGTGTTAGAAACACCGCTGACCCTATCTATTCCAATAACGTGGCCACAGTATTTTTACTCCCACACAAACTCACACGATACAAACAGCTCCAAATCTAAGGCAATCAGTTGTAGAGTGCAGACAAGCAGATGTTTTTGAAATACACAGAAAGTACTAGTTTATGTGAATGAATTTGAAAACGCCAGGACAGAGTAAAAAAAAAAATACAGTAAACATACCGCTGTTGTAAATGTAATTGTTTCAGATGATTTTATTTTTAGTATAAACTTTAAATGTTGGTCTAAAGTTAGAAAAAATGTGCACTAAAGCTCTGTTATACTGAACTTTATAGAATTTCTGTTTATAGTGATAGGATTCTTCTGCTCAAAACAGTGTAATATACAGTCTGATGGGATGGTTTCTCCCGACAGAGAGAAGTGTATGCTTGACCAATTACATTTTATTATAACAAGTCACCACCTGTTTGTTAAACATCTGGCCCAGTTATGAGAGAACATCATATCAGATCAGAGATTGTTATGAACGTGTTTCACTGTATAGTGTTTTAAAATGCATACTGGCATCTTTATAGTTTCGCCTCAGCATTTATTCATTATCCAGTGCTGCTACTGCCCCCTTGTGGATGAGTGTTATACTTTTTGGGTTTCGGTCGAAGTTTGCTGTCATGTTGGTCCTCAGACAACTGAAGTTGTTGGCTAATTTGACACCTTTTATTAGACCACAGGGTCAGACTGGGGTATATAGGGGGCCCAATTGGAAAGCTGGTGCAGGAGCCCACCTGGAAAATCAATGAGAGAGAGAGAGAGGACCCAGGGTGATACATTCTTATCAGTCAGTATTCCACATCTACATGTACTTGTATCTGATACATTAGCTCTGTGTTTGCATCTTAAATGTACTTGCAGTGCCCAAACAACTCCATTTAATTAGAAAATAGATGACAAATATAGAGAGTTTCAGAGTTCAGAAGGTGGCCAGGTACCCAACAGAGTGGGGCCCACCTGGAAATTTCCAGGTACTCGGCTGGGCCAGATGCCTCTGTTGCACCAACATATATTTTGTGAAAAAAAAAAAAAAAAACTCCTGCTGCTATCATGTCTTCCTTTCCACTCCTTGGCTTTCTTAATTCTAGTTTTGCCATCTGTTGGTGCTGCTGTATGCTCAAATCTAGCATGAAGGTACAACCTGTCTATTTAAAAGTGATAGCTGCCCTATGTCCTTGTTGACCCAGAGGCCATTTCGTAGCCATTTTTTCCTTTATTGCTTGCCTTACAGGAATGTAGACCTAGCTGGCTGCTTCAAGAATCCTCTTCATTGAATACAACATGTGCTCTGGTGGGCTCTCATTCCTGCTCCAGACCCTCGGTAGGGATATCATTAGTAGAGGATTTCTACAGGGGCACACAATCAAAAATAAGTCTAAGGGAAACATTAGATTTGACATTTACAGCATTACTAAGCTCAAAAAACACTACCTGGCATGTGCCCCCAACGATGGCCCTGCCATTGGACACCAAAGGGGGGATTTTCAAAACTGTAAATGCCCCACTTGCATCCATATTTTGGACACATGCTGCATCCATGGAGAGGCGTCCAGATGTCTGCATCCTATTCACAGACATCTGGATGGGTTTGTGACAATTCCTGCAGTTAATGGCAATTTCTGCCACAATTGCGGGACTTGCGTCCATTTTTCTGACATAAGTGTGGAATTCCATCCAGGAAGTTAGACCAACTTTTTGTGGAGTGGGATGGATTTCCACACTTGTGAAAAAAAAATGGGCAAGTGTGGTTAAAAATCTCGCTGAGGGTCCTTCATCTGGGCAAGTCTGCTTTGCTGAAGTTTCAGGACTTGGTGGCTGATGGACAACTAGTCTCTCCTGTTACTTTGTCACTAGGGAGAAGATTACCCGGTTGTGGTCACTCCCTCCAACAGGTTCCTTTATGTTCACACTGGGGATGCCCCACCCCCACTGCTGAGGACAAGATTAAGGGTGGCCTCAAGCCCAGTTCCATGTTAGACATGCTGCTCTACGAAGCAGTCCATGAAGGTGGACAAAAGCTCCGTCTCAGCCCTGCCGTTAGTCATCTCAAGATGCCAACTAATGCTCGGGAGACTGAAGTTCCTCAGGATCTCCACTGCATCCATTTTGGCTGCTATATCCCTGACCTTCAGGGCATCAGATCAGGCAGTGTAGCATAATGGTCAAGAGTACTGAGCTCAAAACCTGGAAAAATGGGTTTGAATCTCACAGTCACCTCTTGCATACTGCATAACCATGAGCAAGTCACTTAACTGCCCTGTGCTCCCAGGATGCATCTGGTAACAAGTCTCAGCTTATTGTCTCTTTCCTTTCCAAAAATTGTAAAATAAATAAATAAATCTGAGCTGTTTGGGGCCTGTAACACACCCCCATGGTGAGTCTTTTACTAGCTTTTCCCCAGTTGACCCAGATAGACTTTATGACTTTGCTCCTCCCCCGTGTTCGTCTTCCCACATTTTGCAACCATCTCCCCACATCCTTCCACTTCAGTGTTTCCCCGGGCTCCTCAGATATCAGCTTCTTTCCCCCGCTCCGGTTTTCCCTCTCCCTGCCATTGCTATCCTACCCCGGTGTAAGTGTGGATGAGGCACTAAATTGTTGGATTTTGTTTTTTGCCTTTCTTCTTCATTTGGCACTCCTACCAGTATTCATCATGTTATTCTGACTGTACTTTATTGTAACTGCAAATTGTGTCTGTGCTACGTATTTTGTATCCCCTCTCCCCTTCCCCCAGGTCACTCCTGGAAACATGTCTCATCTCAATGTGCCTTTCCTGGTCACTAATTTTTGAATAACTAACTAAATAAATAAATAATGTTCTCCTTGCCCTCAGCATTTTTTTTTTTTTTTTACTATTTTTCCCTCCGGTCACCGTGCGTTGGGGCCCCACCGGCCAGCACTGCCTTGTTCTTGTCCTGCTGTGCTCCTCTCTAACCAGAGACCTGTTCCCCTGTCCTACCCCCAACTCACCTGTGAGGTGCCCCCCCAGAGCAGGGCCGCCATCTGCTTCTCAGTGAACATCCCTTCTTCATGCAGTACCAGGCACAGACGAAGGTGGAGAACGGGGGCACTCAGGTCCAGACAGCAGGAGCCTGCGGAGGATGTGGTGGGCTAGTTAGGTGTCTTCCTCCCAATGTTCGGGGTTTTTCCCTGCTTCCATGATTCCCCCCTCCCCAGAGGCACGGACATGCAATGAAGTCCAGCATGGGTACGAACGCGCACCCACACTCCTCCTGTGGATGTCCACCGTTGCCTCACCCAATCCCTTGCATGGCCCTGGCTGTGTACAGGGCACGGGGTCATAATATCGCAAGACATTGTGCCGCATGCAAAAATCGTGCCGCCAGTACAGCGCCAGTTTTGTATGCAGCATAACTTCTTTTTTTGGGGGGGGGCTATGCCCCCCCGAATCCCCCCTCCAGTAATGATTCTCAACTTTGGGGGTGTGTTCACGCCAAAATTGCCCTAAGTCAGAGAGAAAATAAAATTTTCTGGGACCACGAATTAAACCCGGTCCCAGATGAAGCACCTGGATTCCTTGCTGCGATGGCTCAGTCCATTGAGCCACAGCAGCTGCTCGGTAGAACCCTGTCCCAGCAGAGATCTTATCCTCTGCCTGGGACAGTGAGAGGGTGCAATACTGTGTACAGCAGCATTCACGGTATTGCACCACTCGCTCTTCCCTACAGCACTATTTCGGATTAGCGCTAGTGTCGCATGCTTAATAGCGTGCTACATATTGACCTGGTAGGGTATACAGCATGCCTCCACGTGGTGTCGCTGCTGCCAGGGATCCATGACCTAGCCCTCCCCAAGAGAGGAGAGATGTCCGTTGAATGCTAAATCTTCTCTTCCCCGGCGACCCTAGCTCGCTCCCAACTCCGGATCACCGGCGTGGTAAGAGGTAAGGCACCAGCGCCTCAGCCCTCTACACCACCAGGCCGACTCTTGCCCTCAACACTGACTCCCTCCCTCATGATGACAATCATCCCACCCCTCCCCCTTTCCTGTCAGTCACAGGCCTGTACCCCTTTGAATAGTCTGCATCCCTGTCCTGATGTTCTGATCATTTTCTTTCCCCCACCATGTCTCTGTGAGCACCACTGAGTCCTGGCCTTTGAAATTCCTCAGACCCTCAATCTCCCGCATTTTACGGGGCGCACTCCTCATACTATAGGATAGGGGTCAGGAAGTTGCTGTCTTGTACCTAGACTTCATCAAAGCCTTTGACTCAGTCCCACATGGGAGACTAATAAAGAAAGAAATTGGGTGACTTGGGGGTTCAGGACAAGATTACAGGGGTGGTTGAAAGATTGGTTCAGTGGGAAGACCCAGAGGGTGATCATAAATGGAGAACCCTTAGGGAAAAGGGAAGTCATGAGCCGGGTACACCAGGCATCGGTTTTAGGACTGGTTCTTTTTAACATGTTTATTGGTGATCGGGAAGGGGAGTTCAGGAGACAATGATTAGAACAAAATAAGGGCTTTAGTTAGGGTTAGCTCTCAGGCCCTAAAAAGGAAAAGGGGTTAGGCAGTCTGAGTTGTACTAACTATAGTCCTGGCTTGTTCTTTGGGGCCCACACAGGCCCAGCCTACGATATCACCAGGCTGCTTTTCAGGCACACTGCTAGATATAATCGAATACTTTTAACTTGGGGCTATTCTTCAAGTGCCCTTTCAGGCTTAGGACAAATGTAGTAGCCCACCCCCCCAGAACACATGTCCACAGTACTCTCCCCTTTGCCCAGATGTACTGGTGGGCATTACTCTCTCCCTACTGGTACCAGTGTAAAACAATTTAGCTAGTACTAGGGACCTTCCATTGCTTCATTGGGTACCTATGGAAATGGCATATGCCAGATAATGTTGCACGCGGTTGGCTAGAGGTGAACCGCCAGTGCTTTGTTGCAGTCTAAACCCCAAACCCAAATACTCTTTAACCCATAAGGCGTGTTTGTAAATCCCAGCTGGATGTAATCCGTTAAATGATTTCCCATAACTATGACACTGGGTGGTGCAGTAGCAAAGAAACATATGTTTTTCAACTATGTTCAAAATGTAACCTACCTAAAATACTCATTCCGGATTGTGAGAGAGTTTTTATTTCAAGTGCTTTAAATGTTAAGGTTTCCCTTGTTTCGGTCTTCGGGTCACATCAACACTAGTTACTGTGTATATGATGCTTGCAATGAACATTTTTTTCAGATGAGCACCAAAAGTCTTGCTGGGTGTAGCATATCAAGGAAAATTAATGGACACTAATGGACTGTTGAAATACCCCCCACATTCATAAACCAGATTGAATGGACTCATTAAAACCTGTTACATTGGATGTCTCCTTATCAAATGTGAAGTCTTTCATGAGTTTCTTGTATCTAATTGTTTTTCATTGAAAATAAAGAAATTTAAGTTTTTAAGAAAATAAGTTTGCCTTCTGAACGTGGAGGTCAGGAGAGGCCTGACCGGGACCAGAGAATACACTCTTCTGCCAGCTGACACCAAAGGCCTACAGAGAAGAAGGAGAGAAAGAGTGGAACCAACCAGACAGAGACTCGTTGCAACCTTGTCATCACCCCTGTGCATCAAGTGGAAAGCAGGGTCGGATTAAGGCATAGGCAACACAGGCACTAGCCTAGGACCCCCACCTGCCAGGGGGGCCCTCAACAATCCACACCATATATTTACTTCATGCCCATTTCTTTCTGCCTGAGCTGCATTTTTTGTTATGGATTTGGCTGCTGAGTAATCTGAGCAAGGCAGGAGCTGAACTATGATATGAATCTCACCTCCCTGATTGGGTGCTAAGTACAGCTGATAGCTTCAGGGGGCTGCAGCCAGACTGACCTTGAAGGTGAAACCAGGGTGTTTTCCTTTGCTTTGGCTCCCACCCTGCTGACATCCCAAGTGGGAAGAAGTAGCTAGAAAGACCCCTGCCCCCCAGATGGTGTTCCTGATAGGGAGAGTACCTCATGCAAATCTTAAATGCCACTCCCCTGCAGTAGTTTGTCCACTACTTATCTCATCTTGTGCATTTGAGGGGGGGGGCCCTATCATTCGTATGGGAAGGATCGAAGAGACAGCAGAGCCTGCTTATTGGAGAGTCTATTCCAAGTTCCAGATGCCTCTCATTAGCACATGGATGTCCTGTGACATGCCCTGGCCCTGGGTTACGTAGTATGCAGACAGAGGTTGTGGTTCATAAATCCAAGTGTTCTGAGTCTACATGTTTTCCAGATTCTTTGCTTGGGGCTGTAACCACTAGGCTATACTGCCTAATGTATTAATTTTTACACTTCTTGACTGGAAGTGGATTATCATTGTTAAATGCAGTTCTCCTCTTAGGGAAAAATTAGTAGGCAGGTTCGTGGTTGAGTTTGGGTTGGGGCGATGAGTATCATAAAAATGATCATCAAAGTTATGAAAAAAAGGAAAAATGGGGTTGAATTTTTTAAGTCCTTTAACAATACTATGTTGCAATTCGCAAACAGTGTGGCTAAGCCTGATGTTTAACACTGGTACAAAAACAGATTTTAATGACACAAGGTAGCAAAGGGGCTACAGTGCTATTGATAGGCTTACATTGCCATCGGGGCAGCAGTGACCTTTAGATCATATTTGTTTAATTTGCAGGCAATTGTACGTGTTATGGAGCTGTATACATACAATACTACCCCCATTATGTACAATTACCTGCAAAGTAAACAAATAGTATCTGAAGGCCACCACTAACCCTAACCATTATAAGTCTATCTATAGCACTGCGACCCCTTCCCTATGTGGTTTTATGGGTGGGGCTGTATCAGGAAGTAGGACTGTACTTGTGTAACCCCCTCGTTACCCGGGGTTACTAGAATCCCAGTAAGACCTAGTGGTAGGCAGGGAAGGCAGCTTGTGAAACTCCAGTTAAATGGATTTCACACTGTCTCACTCTGTTCTCAGTCTCAGCTGAGACTGAGGGATGACATCACCAATAGAACTATCGCAGCTGCATGAGCCACATTGGAATCTGCAGCAAAGGGAGTTAGTTAGAACGTTGGGAGGTTTTGAAGTCTGTCTTCAGTCAGTCTTCAGTGAGTGAGTGTGAAATTGGGAGCTTGCTGGTAAAGCAGCTCAGTGAAGGCTCTAGGAGCCTCAGCCCTGACAGAGGGCTACTTTTAAGTAAATAGGGTGTGTGTCTCCACCTTAAAGAGAGAGACACAGAAGATAACTGAAGAGGTAGAGACCACTGTTTTCGGGTCTCGGTGCCCCCTCCCTTCGGGGGGGGGCAGGAAAGGGTTCCCTGTAGATTCCTGGGGCAACCCCCTAGTTCTGCTAGTAAAGGAAAAGCTGCCTATGTGTTCCAGAGTTTATTTGGCAGAACAAGAAGATTTGTGAGTCACCTGTGGGGCACCTGCAACGTGAGGGTGAGTGTCTGCTCTTGCTAAAAGGGCCTATGTTTTTCACCCTGGGACTTGTGTGACAATGTGGGGATTGAACTACTAAATATTGGGAAGCCTAGAGTAATGGGCTAAGCAAAGTAAAAGTAGGTTCAAGTCCAGAGCTTGTTGGGATGCAAATGTTATGTAGAGGAGATGTGACAGACGTCTACCCATAATCTACATTTGAAAGTTCAGTAAAGGAATTGTTCAGTTTCCAGAGAAATGGCCGGGTATGGGCTGTGGGAGCTGGAGGTGGGTGACCCCCCATCTTTAGTGACCAGGTCCACCTCTACGGATTTCTTCTGTGGATTTCTACTTTACCTCAGGCACTTGGCCAGTGTTGAGGAAGTACCCAGACGTGGGATTGTAAGGAAAATTCTCTCCAGGAGTCAAAGACTCTAGTGTGGTTTGGGGAGCCACAATGGGATAATTGGTTCATTCCTCAAATGGACCGTGAATTGGATAATTGGTTCATTCCTCAAATGGACCACGGATCAAGTGGACGGCGGGGGAACAGGGCCAGTGGGGAAAACCCAAGTAGTGTACAAGTCGGGCTGTGTACCCAAAGCTGCATGCAAGTCTGAGCTGTGTGCCTGGTGGGTTTAGAGCCTGAGGGCTGGAAATAGTGATAAAGTGTTCTGTTGTCTCTAATCTGCATTACCAGGAATGTAGCCCCATGGGGGTCCATCTATGCTTTGTTTGTTCAGCTTGGATGTGAATAAAAGCCACACTGAAGAATCCCATTCCTGATATTGGACATTACAGTTATTGCTTCCTGTTTTTGGATTTACTTGGGTGCCCCTGTTTAGAGTAACTAAACCTAGGTTCCCTGTGCCAAGTAACCTCATCCTCCCCGAACCCAGTCCCCACCAGGTACTGCTGTCAGCTTCAACAGCATGCCACCTGTCGTTTTGCTAAAAAGACAGGGGTGAGGGGTTACACTTGCAGTAAGTTAGGTAGTGTTAGAAAGGTGGCAATCATGTACGCCAAGAGTCGTCTTGCACACACAGTGATCCCTCGATTATCCACTAAATGTTTGTAAAAATGATAGTTATTCTGTTGCCCCTTATTATCAGGCAGTCTTGATCATCCACCCACTAGCTTGTACAAAAATGGGTGGAAAAATCAAGGGTGCGCTGTAGATTATCAGACTGAAATCAAATAGTATGTGACATTTGGGAAAAAGAGAGACTAGAGAATGGTGTGCACTGTCGCTAATATGATTTTGAGAGAGGGGAGAAGAAAGGTAGGAATTTTGATTTATATTCTGCTGCCCATATCTCTTTACATACAAATGGTATCTTAACATGAGATACAGTTTGCATGTAAATGGATTACCATCATACCTTTCTGTTTGTGACATGGTCCCTTTGCGGTAAAAGGCCATGGTCATGGTGAGAGGGGCCCCAGATTTCTCCTGGGCCTGAGGCCCCAGGTTACCTTAATTTGGCTCTGGTGGAACCCGCTGGTCTGGGAGAAACATAACCAAAATCAGGGCTTTCTTTGATATTGCATCACCCATTATCATAGTTGTGGGAAATCATTTAATGAAAAACATGTTTTACAGCACAAATGAGTAAGAACCATTATGTGTACAGTAGATAGATTTAAAAAAAGACAGATTTTACCATCAACAAATGTGAGAGGCCTTCTAGCAGTTGATCGAAATGAAAATCGTATAACAACCTAAAACCATATAGATAACTACTAGGTTACTCCCTAGGGAAAAATATTTATAAACCCCTACTACTATACCACACTATTGTTCTCTCTTTACACAAAGGAATAAACTGCACTCCTCTGCCTCTCGGTCTACATGGCAGCTGCCATTACAAGAAGCACAGAGCAATGCTCCGCAGGACAAAAGCCCTGCAGTCTAATTCAATAAACAGGAGACAGCTGAGAGCATAGTAACATTAACAATTAATTAACAGCTTACACAGAACATAAAAAATACTTTCATATCAAACAGACAATCAATAGTGAAAAAGCAGCAAGACTGTAATTAAAGATCTTGCAAACACTTAATGTCTTTCCAGCAAAAAGCACATTTAAAGGTTCTAGTTATACTTGCTGAAGCAATCCAATTTCATGTTTCTTCATTCTGTCCCTGATCATCTTGTGTCCGGGTTGCCTTGAACTAACATGCAACGACTTCTGCTGGGTCTGCATATTGAAAAGTGTGCCCACCATACTGAATCCACAGGCATGCGGGCATCAAGAGAGAGAGAGAGTGGGCTACCCCAAGGCTTTTCACTTTGGTGTGGATAGCATCAAATTTTTTCCTCCTCACTCTTGTGGCATACGAGAAATCCAGGAATGTGTGTACTGTAGTCCTACTGAAGTTTAGGGCATCCAGGTCTCTTGAAGCCTGCAAACTGCAATCCTGCACCCCCACCCCAGCCATGGACAGCTCTCTTTTACTCTCCACTGTCCTTGGAGAGATCCAGTGGGCTCTGATGAAGTAAGGCACCAACAGTTCAAGATTCAGATCGAGAGCCTCCGATAGTCATCCTTGTAAAAATTTAAGGAGGTCTTCTCTCTCTCACAGTTCTCTGGAAGACCCACCAGTCTTATGTTTGAGGCCCTGTGATAATTTTCCATGGCTTCCAGTCGATATTGCAACTGTGTGTTTTCCTGGGCCATTTTTGTTGTTGCAGCAAGCACTTGAGTGGCACGGGTCTCTGCTGTAGTTGCCATTTTTCATCACCACCTCAATCTTCACATCTTTTTCAGTAAGACTTTTAAAGATTGACTCAGCCTTTGAGTCAGTTACTTGCCTCAAGGTTTGGAGAGCCTTCCATGGTGGGTTCCCCCTCAGTTGTGGTCTGCGTAGCTGCCGCACACAGCACCTCTGCTGGCAGCTCATTCTTAGGTCTGCTCCCTCCTCCTTTATTCAGATGAACCATCATTAAAAATTATATGTAGTTGTGCAGCTTAATGAGTTATAACCAAAGCTGTCAAAATTACATTGGAAAATAAAAGTTTTAATTCTATTTTCTGCTATTTTGTCCTTAGATGAGCAGAGTTTTTTTTTCACGCATCCTGTTGGTGGGCATGTTCAACAGTGCCCCCCCCTCAGGCAATCTTCTGATGTACACAGGGCAGCTAAGCCTGTGAAATCTGATCCTACTTGTTCAATTCTCTGCATCCTGGCACCCAATCCCTAGTGCGATGCAATAACCACCACAGGGCTGTGCAACTGGCTGGGCAGCTTCCCAGACTAGCTGCGATCTCACTTTGGGAGTCTTGAGCTGCAGCACAGCAAAGTCTGTTGAGCTACAGCTACAGCCTTCTGCCTGAGTTTGCACTGAGCTAGCATATGATTAGCTGTTTCTCTCAGCAGGAGTTCTGCTTTACTTCCTTCACTCACTCTCTGACTCTAGCAGAGGCGTGGTCTGTCTCGGCAACATCAGCACATCTTGAGGCTGCCTCTCTCAACAGCACACAGGCACCAGTGTGCTTCATACTGCAGACACCTGCAGACTGAATCAGTTTCTGGTACAGCCCCTGCTGTCCACTTGGGAATTACAGTTCCTGATTGGTGGCTTGAGCTGTCAATTACTTTCAAGCAGGTCTGAAGGGCTGCACCTTTACAGGAGATTGGATGCTGCAGAGGCGCCTGAATTAGTAAAGCCCACGACAAGTCCACAAGCCCTTGTACTCTCTCTCCATAGACTTCCAAATCCTGAGTCACTCTCTGACCCCATCACAATGCCAGCTCAAGTCAGAGCTGACAAAGATCGCTGCCAAGTCTGTAGTCCAAGGGCAGTCTTTCCATAAAGTCTTTATTTACACAAAACTCTGCAATTAATATTTCGGGCCCCAAACCACATTGCACTTACACATCCGGTTTGGTCACAGCAGCAATCATGAGATTCCTGATTCAGTCAGAAGAGCTCGTGCATGGCTCCAGCACAGCTGGCACCTTCTATGTGTGTACTACGAGGAGGTTTTTTTTTTTGTCTCTTGTTTATGGGTATTGATGAGCGGACAGCTCGCATCAGCTGCCATCTCCAGGTACTTACCCCAGACTCCCTTCTTCATCCTTGGCTTGTCCCTCATTGTGGGGTCCTCAGGGAGTGCTACTTCCTCAACAGTGTCAGGATCTGGTCTGGATGGAGGGTGTCTGGTCAGTGATGCAGTGCGTGATGGGGGTTGGTTGTCATCCTGCTGTTTGACTGGTTTTTCCACCATTTTCTCTTTGGAGCTTGCCAGTGTGCAATGGTGTGACATGTGTGTCCAGTGGCACGTAAGCATGTATTCACATCAAGTGGCAACCCCCTGTGTCAGCCTATACTTACGCTACCAACCGGCTAATGGGGGAGACAGAATCCCCCCCCGCCTGAAAAAAAAGAAGAGCCATCCAGTAGGATGCTCATTACATATTTCTTTGTTGGTCCCCTGGAACCTGAGCCCATTCCAGAACCCAGATTGCAAAGTAGTGAGTGGACATCCTACCGCTATATTACCTGGCTGGCCCAAAATACAAGGAGCCTTAAAGGCAAAGTCCCCGGGGGGGGCCTGCTGTCGGGTGTCCTTATTTTTTGGACAAACAAGGCTGTCCATGGACATCCATTATCCTCCTTGCTCTGTCCTGATCTTTGTCCATGATAACTCCATACACGGTTTGTTCATGATTCATAGACAAGATAGTCCACAGTTGATGAATGTGTGCCACTGCCTGGAAAAATCCCACCGTCAAAAGAGACTGATCCATAGAAACTAAATCCATTTTCAATTTAGTAAATGAAAGAAAAAAGTTCTGATAAAGTAACATTTTAAATTATTTCAGGAAGCACCCATGATTGTCTGTGATTTAAATATGTTTTTAGTGTCTGTGATTGATAATGGTTTTTGTGGGTCGTGACTGTGTAAAATATTCCTGGTTGTCAGTTTAGCCTCATTTTGAGATGGGTCTACCAAAAAGCACCAATTATCTCATTTTAAAATGTTTCCTTAAGTCCCCCAGCAGCAACTTACCTTCTTTTTGTGCCATAAAGATTTTTATACTGATTTTTTTAAAATAATTAAAAAAACAGTCGAATACAGGCAAAAAGTAACAATCACATAATGAGTAGCTTACCTTCTAAGGATTTCGAACGTCCACGTTCCTGAATTTATTAATACTTCTGTGTGAAAGGGCAAAGGATTGTAACTCCTCAGTCAAATGAGACAGCCACCCAATCCCTTCCCCTTCCTGGTCCCTGACAATAGGGTGCTCTTCCTGCACCCTCACATTTTATGATGTATTAGTTTGGAGATCACTGGGGTGCACTTTGTTGATAGCAATGGGGGCCGGTTTTGAAATGGTATTTTTGATAATTTAGAGGGCACAGGAGAAACAAGAAAGCCAGCACTCAACTAACAAAGGCCTTGTTATCAGAGACTATAAGTAAATAAAATAAATCAATAAATAAATAAGACTAAGGTCAATCAGGGTTTATGCATGATTTGAACCACGGTTATCCATGGGCAACCACTGATGATAATTGGCCCAGGGACAGACCATGGATGGGCATGGTCAGTATAGTCTGACAAGTATTCAGGTTTACCATGGTCCTCCATGATCATCCACGGTTGTTAATGTCAGACATTTCCTGCATTATGAAACAGATTTCTACACCACTCAGTTAATTAAATTTTTTCTAAAAGCCTTAACATTCAGTAACAACTACGTATTATCCACACATACTTTTGAAATAGCTTTTATTTACTTACACACTGCTGCTTAAGTTCCTTTTTGTAATGGAGTTTCTCCTCATTCACAACCAATAAATCGGTCCGACTGGTTTCGCCCATCGTTTCCCTAAAATCTGGAATTCCTTCCCCCCTGAAATATGACACTCCTCCTCCCTTACCTCTGCCCTACACAATTGCCTTTCCCGCAGCTGTTCCTGCTTTAACCCATCTTAATACCTATCCCCAGTTTCTGCCTTCCTACCATGACCCCCCCAGCAGGGTTCTCAACATCCTGAAGGGGGAAATCAGGAAATGGCTACCCCTTCTCCTCATATTCAGTTCTTGCCCCCCCTTCTCCACCTGCCCTTCTGGGTCACCAGTGTGCACAACCTAACCCCATCCTTTTTACTCCAACAGCACTTGCATACTACCTCGAGCCTGCTCCTGGTACACTCATGCACTATAAATAGTTCTATAGGTTTTGTACGCTCATATGTTCTTTTGTATGATTTTGGACATGTATTGTAATTTACCCAATGTTCCTCTACTGTTTATTATACAATACCTTGTGTTCCAACTGTTGCACAATCTTGCAATGTTGTATTGTTTGTACTACCCACATGCTGTTGTAACAGATCATCCTTTACAACCCTATGTAACCCTTCCCCCCAGGTTGCACCGTGAGATGAGCAACTTGTTGTTCAGTGTGCCCTCCTGGTGAAACATTTCAATAAATATTGGTATTTATAGCACCATAAAAAGAAACTCTTTTAAGATGTGGTAATTTTTCTAATTATCTTTTTATGCTCAGGTGATCAATTTCTTTTTCTTCATAAATTGTAAAAAGAAAAGTTTTTATTATGATTATTTACATTAGTTTAAAGTGTCAAATTCTGCATTATAATATACAAAATAATTATGCGAATGTGGTTGCTATCCCATTGTCAAACATAGATGTACCATGGTTAACCATGGTTGACCATGGTGTGTCCAAACATTCTGAAAACATATTGGGAAAGGCAATAATATAAAAAAGATCATGCTTGAACAATTCTATACCAACTTTGAACAAGAACAGTAGTCGAATGGAACCAAAACAATTTATTATTTAACATGGTTATGACAACTTTCTACACAAATATCACCAGTCTGTCATTAAATCACACCCAAGAGTGACCGGATGCCTGGACAGCTCACTGTAGCTCAATGCTGCAACCACCTGGCTGACTATTAGGGTATCTCAATATGGTTCTCACCCCACCACCAGCTACTGCTTACCCAGTGCAAGGCTTTCTCTTTAGGCAAAGAACCACCCATTTAGGCACCCCGGGAACCTCTCACCCGCTCTGTATCAGATGCAGATTACTTTTATACTTGGTAGTTATGTTCTTTGGTAGTGGAGCACCGGATTGCCCAATAAAAATGGATATTACCTGTACCATAAAACTTGGTGCAATCACAGGAATATTAAATATATTAATATTTAATACTTACATTACAGAATTACAGAAAATACAGTAAAAGACAAATGAGATGTAGCACACTAAGGAATGTTAAATAAAATCGGTTTAAACAGTCAGCTTACAGAAAAAAAAAAACTCTGTAGTCTCTATGCTAAAATCTAAAAGCTCTGATTCCAATTTTTGTGTTTCTTTCTCTCTTAGGAACCAAGTTGCCACTAAGGCCTGAGACACAGCATACACAGAACTTTCCTTTTGCTTACAGGGGGCCTCTGATATGCTCTACTCCCAAACAGGATCTGAATCTCTACACTCCATTGCATGATCCTGTCAGCAACAAAGGTCAGCCTTCTTTTGTCCACCTTCTCAAGAAGCAGGCCCAGACTGGTTTTCAGTCTAGTATACATAACCCCAGATGAGAGTTGTTTACTTAATGCTTCCCATAATAACCTCAGCTGCCTCTGTGCTTTGGATAAGGCTCCAGAACCACATGGGAGTCTTTCAGAAGCATGGCTTTCTTCAGACAGTCATTGTTACGTGATAAGGAACTCTTGGACACAGTTAATTCTGTGCCCACTCCCAGAGGGAAATCTGCTCACTGCAGGGGTTCTTTGTAGAGAACTTGAACATCTGTGTCCTCCCTTAAACTCAAATTGCTTTTGTGACTTTAACCCTGTCTAACCATCTAAGAGGAATGTGTCAAAATATTCCCCAGCTATGTCACAGTTATGCCTCATCTATATAACCTATCTATGTTACAATGGTCTATTCATAAAGTATAGACTTCAGGAATACAGCTACAACTTGAATATATTTTGAGAAACTGTTTTTTACTTTGAAAACCAAAAAAGATACACTAGGTGAGTAGCTGTCATTTACAACTGCAATAAGAGATGATATCATTTAGTTTGACAATTAAACTGATCTAGGCAAGGCTTTGGATGCATTACAATTAACTGAAATAAAAGATGGCACAAACATAAAAAATGATAACTAGAAGAAAATGAATTAAGGGTGTTGTATCAGAAATAAATTAATCAGGGGAACTGTATCTTTCAGTCTAATCTTCACACTTAAGGCTGATACCCCTTACATTACTTAAAATGATCTCAATCCCTGTAAAGGGTTTAAGTGGGCCGCTCTCAAAATGAGTCTAAACTGACAACCAGAAATATTTTATACAGTTATAGAATCTATACCATAAGTAGTTTAAATGATGGGACTACTGATATGATAAAGACAATGGGATTGATTCTCAAAAGTTGATGCAGGGTTGCACAAGCCCTGCGATGCCCTGAATATGTTGCTGCGCCATGTGCCTGATTCACAAAGGCTGCGCACATTTGTAACACTTTACCCCCTTTACAGTGGCATGCACCAAATATTTGGCGCAAACCCCTTAAAAAGGTCCACAAAGTCAGACCAGCAAAAAAAGATCTAACTCACAGCATGTAGTGCACAGGATAGAGAATCCCGATTTCCAGCCAGGGAATGCCGCACGCCCCGCGTGCCATGTGTTCAGCGCTCCCGGGACTTGCGGCATTCCAACACTTTTGAGAATTGGGTCCTATGTGTATAGTTAGAGACCTGTATTTTTCTTAAATACGAAATAACAAGAAATAACAAGAAATCCAAGGTATAAAAAGAAATAAAATAAAAACAAGCACCTGAAAAAAGTTAAAAAATGACTTGTGTTTTTAGCAAAAACTAAATAAATGCTTGCAGCAGCTGTTGTTTAGGCTCTGTTGTTACCACAGAGACAGTCCACATGGAAGTGGCAGCAGAACTGCCTAATTTACAGAACTTTTCAAGATCATAGCATAATACTGCTTAATACAATGTAGTATACTAGGAATGTGATTTCCAGAGTGTATACGGTCATTTTTAAGTATTTTAAGAATGTAAATGTGATAACAAGAAATAAAACTATATTTTCAATGAATAAAGAGAAATTCCAGAAAAAAATAAAAATAAAAAATTATAAAAAGGATTTTGCGGGGTTCTCTGTATAGTTCAAGTCAGATACCATCTATATTCTTAAACATGATGCAAAGTGAATAAATTTGACTAATATCATAATCAAACCATGAAAACCATTACAATGCATTGGACAATAAAAACTATATTTAGATCATGGACAAGAATGGCTGCTACCAGAAATAATTTAAAATGTTATTTTCTTATGATTTGTTTTCCATTTACCAAACTCAGAAAGGATTTAGTTCTCCTGATTAGTTTCTCTTGACAGTGTGTTTTTTCCAGGCATTTGTGCATCAACCATGGATAATCATGTCCATGAAGTATAGAAAACCCATAGATGGACTTATCAAAAACAGTGATCAGGGATGGAGCAGAAATGACCATGGCTCTCCATGGACAATCAAGGTTTGGCCACGAAAACATGGACAGCTAGAATCAGGGTTATAAGGCTACTATCTTTCAGAATCCCTGGGGTCATTTTTGAGGTATCATCATTTGCAAATGATCTACAACAGCAGAAAACCAAAGAAAATTTAACAGATGGCTATATCCATCTCACCCTTTCATCCAGTTTGCATCTATTGTCCAGAAAGTCCTCGTTTTTTTATTAATAAAATGTTTATTTTGAAATATTCAAATACATAAATATCTAACAAAATCTATAAGATACAGTATTTAGAATTTGTAAGACAGAACAGATCTGAATGCTCTCAAATAATAAGAAAATTGAATAACTCACAGCATTTTCTATTTTATATATTTGTTAACTAGCACTGGTCACAGGGACTGTTTCAGATACAACCCATGCCATCAAGATGACACAAGGTAGTGGTTAGTGAACAATACAAGCTAACACTGTAAGCAAAATATATACCTGACAAAAATGATTAGCATGGAACAATGCTGTCAATGAACCCCACAGCGGCTGCACAAGTCAACAACCAAGTATAGCCTAGAGGGTAGAGTAATGAACTGTGAATGAGCTTGGTGCACCAGCTGACCTGGGTTTGATTCCCACAACCTCCACGTGCACGCTGTGTGACTCTGAGCAAGTCACTTAACCTCCCCAGTGCTCCCGGGTCACCCCTCAAAACAAGCACTTGTGCCTAGTGGGTCCTACCCAGTTACCAAAAGAATAAATAAAAAAATAGAATAAATAAATACGGAAGGCTCTACAATGACAGTTCAACAAAAATGTTGTCAACTGAGGTTACAGAGACGGCTTTATGTCGACCACAAATTGCAATCGGCATAAAGCCGTTTAGTGACCTGTTTTTTTATGTTTGCTTGCACGCATACGCAAGAAACATTATGCGGAAGCTTAGGAGAGAAGTGGGTTGTGCAGGTTTGGCAGTGTGGTGGCCAATGTCAGCACTGCATTTGTGGGCTTGGCGGTGTGAACCCAATGCAGGCCCAGTGTCCTGATGACACTGGTTCTGCAGAAGTGCCACCAACTTGAAATGATTTGACCGCTGTAATGAGGGTCTGCCTCGTCATTGCAGTGTCAGCAATTCCGCTGCAATGAAGGAGCGACCTATCATTGCAGGGCGGTACCCTGCCTGGTGTAACATTACCAGGGACATGGCAGCTCTATGCGGCCACCTCAGAGCCCCATGAAAATGGACAGGGGTGCCCAATCCTCCTATCAGCATGCCCCCGACCCACTTCATTTGCTGACAGAGGAGCCCACTCCCCGTCGGCATAATGTTCCCACCCCCCAATTTCTGTTGTGTGCAGAATCATGGGCCCCCCAAACAGTCTTTCTTTGCTGATGGGGGGCCCAATTCTCATCAGCTTCAGTTCCCCCTTTCCCAGTTCAGTTTGCTGACAGATGAGCCCACTCCCCATTGGCATAATGTCCCCATCCCCCAATTTCTGTTGTGTGCCGACTGGGGGCCCAATCCCCATCGGCTTCAGTCGTCCTCTCCATAAATGCAGGTGACACACTGGGAGCCCACCCCAGTGTATCAAACACACCTGCAAAGAAGAAAACCAACCTGTGTTGTCTTTAAAACGAGAAAATGGTCCCTTGATGTGTCCGGTGTCCCT
Source organism: Neoceratodus forsteri (assembly GCA_016271365.2). NCBI lineage: Eukaryota > Metazoa > Chordata > Ceratodontiformes > Ceratodontidae > Neoceratodus > Neoceratodus forsteri. The sequence continues at coordinate 106,340,249 of JADMNL010000028.1, forward strand.
TTCCCAACCCGCACCCACCCTCTGCGTACCCCACTTCCTCTAAACCCCCTCACCCCATATTTAGCTCCGGTGCCCAGCACGATGATCTTCGGTGGACCGGGAACACGTCTGCACTCTTCAAAGCTGACCGCGAACTGAAGAAATGCCGGTAAGCTGTATAATGGCATAAATAGGGTTTTTTCAACTTTGGTGCATATCTCGGGCATTTTGGGGAATTTTGGCACCAAATTTTCAACATGGGGTTATTGGGACCCCTCCTCTTGAATTCAGTCACTGTCATGGCGTTATTCAGTCCTGAAAGGTGATTTTGCGGTCACTGCGAGGAATCACCTTTTGGGACCGATTAACGAAACAACAGTGCCACTGTTCATGAGGTGGGCTCTCAAAAACCATATATTGCAAATTTGGTGAAAAAATCAAAAAAATGACTGTGTTATGAGCGTGCATTGTGCAGTTTCCATGCATGCTCATAACTCCACGAATTTGTAATATTTTCACTCAAGATTTTCAACACTGACATTTTTCCACACCTCCTTATGAACAGTATAGCTGTCATTTTACACATCCTGGCTGAAATGTGTTTTCGCACATCCGGCACAGAATAGCGCGGTCGCTGTGGGAAATCAGTTTTTGGGACACAGTGAAAAAATGACAGTGACACTGTTCATGAGCAGAGCTCCTAAAATGCCTATGTTGGTGATGAAAGTCCGTAAAATGACTGTGTTACAAGCGTGCATTGAGCAGTTTCCACGCACCCTTGTAACTTTGCAATATTTTCACGCTAGATTTTCAACGCTGGCATTTTTTCACACCTCCTTATGAAAAGTAAAACTGTCATTTTTCACATCCTAGCCGAAATGTGTTTTCGCGCTTCTGGTGCAGAATAGCATGGTCACAGTGGGAAATCAGTGTTTGGGACAGATTAAGAACAAACGAGTGGGGGGGGTGAGTGCTCAACGGAGCTCTGTACGGACTGCCGCAGATTTCTTTGTGGGCAGAAAAAGCCACCAACGCAGGCAGGAGCCCAGTACAAAAGGGCAGCCTGCAGCGCTGGGAGAAACAGAACAAGTGAGTGAGAGAGGGGGAGTGAGCAAGCTCAATGGAGCTCTGTTGGGACTGCTGCGGATTTCTTTGTGGGCAGAAAAAGGCGCCAACGCAGGCAGGAGCCCAGTACAAAAGAGCAGCCTGCAGCACCAAGAGAAACAGAATGAACAACTGAGAGAGGGGGAGTGAGCTAGCGAGCTCAACAGAGCTCTGTAGGGACTGCTGTAGATTTCTTTCTGGGTAGAAAAAGGCGCCAACGCAGGCAGGAGCCCAGTACAAAAGGGCAGCCTGCAGCACCGAGAGAAACAGAACAAGTGAGTGAGAGAGGGGGAGTGAGAAAGCTCAACGTAGCTCTATCAGGACTGCTGCGGATTTCTTTGTGGGCAGAAAAAGGCGCCAATGCAGGCAGGAGCCCAGTACAAAAGGGCAGCCTGCAGCACCAAGAGAAACAGAATTAATGAGAGAGAGGTGGAGTGAGCGAGCGAGCTCAACGGAGCTCTGTAGGGACTGCTGCAGATTTCTTTGTGGGCAGAAAAAGGTGCCAACGCAGGCAGGAGCCCAGTACAAAAGGGCAGCCTGCAGCGCTGGGAGAAAGAGAATGAGCGAGTGAGAGAGGGGGAGTGAGCGACCTCATCGGAGCTCTGTCAGGACCGCTGTGGATTTCTTTGTGGGCAGAAAAAGGTGCCAATGTGGGCAGAAGTCCAGTACAAAAGGGCAGCCTGCAGTACCTAGAGAAACAGAATGAGCAAGGGAGTGAGAGAGGGGGAGTGAACAAGCTCAAAGGAGCTCTGTCAGGACTTTAGAGTCGCCCACCCAACCACCCAGGGTCCTGTGTAGTCCTATATTACAGCAGGGTCTCTGGGGTGGAGACAAAGCAATGACTGGATACTTTTTAGGATTGCTGTAATAATACAGATTTAGTTGTTCTGTTTATTTCTCTAACTGAGCTAAGTACTGAGCTATACTGTTAGGATTGCGGCAATAATACATATTTATTAGTTCTGTTTATTTCTCTAACTGAGCTGAGTAATACTTGAAGTGCAATACGATTTCTAACTGGGCTAAGTGAAACTATGAGGGCTGAGAGCAAAAAGTGTGATAGTTGAGGGATGAAAAATGGACAAGGAGGCTTTAGGATTGCTGCAGTAATACAGTATCTAACGGATGAGATTTGAGATTGAATTAACCCGGTCGGCAAGGGGGCAGTAGGGGGACTAGTATGGGGGGAACAGGAGTTTGAGTAAATAGGGCCCTAACAGTTGTAGTGGAGTATAGAAACAGGGAGTAAGAGCCCGTGACATAAGATGGGGACCAAAATGGGGCAGGTGCTGCATGTCAATAGGGCTGGCATCTTTTGGAAGGGTGGTGGGGTGTACAGGGTGTGGGTCTGCCATGATCCTGGACCAGGCTTGGAGGATGGGGGTTTATGGTCTTTAGACAACTGGCTAGTTTGAGGGAGGAACTGTGGAGGTTAGGGAGGAGTCTAAGTGGCAGGGCAGATGAGTATGGTAGGCATCCTGGCTGGGGGGGAATAGGGGATGGCAAGGCGGGACGGGGAAAAACAACTAGGGACTGAAACTGACCCCAATATCAGAGCAGAAAAAAGAGGAGAAGGGAGGAGGTGCCGAGGTGAGGGAGGCCACTTGATGGGGAGGAAGAGGCCACGAGGAGTACCAGGGAGAGAGCAGATGGCTGCGGATAGGGAGGGACCAGGGTGGGACTGGGGGGCAGGGAGGGGACAAGTAGGATGGGGGAACCGATAAGGGAAAGAGATGTGGGAGGGGTATCGACTCAGGAGTAAATTTGAGCCTCTGCTATGGGAGGGAGAGAGAGAGAGGGAGCAGGAACATACTGAAGGGGGAAGGACAAGCGGGACATGATAGGGATAGCGAGGATGAAAGAGTAGAAGGAGGGCTAGTAAGGAAGGAGGGGGGGTGACTGGAGGAGAGAAAGGGGAAGGATGGGAGGGGCATCACTATCGGGGTTGAAGGGAATGGAGGCTCTAAATTGACAACAGCAGGGATAGGAGAGGGGTTGGAAATCAGCAGGGGAGGAGGGGAGGTCGACATGGGAAGCCCAAGTAAGAAGTAGTCAGGCTGGGAAGGGGTTCAAGGGGGATGGGAGGAATAAGGCAGAGAAAAGGGGTGAGGCAGAAGTAGGGCGTGCAGATACAGAAGTCACAGAGGGTGTAGCTGGTGTGGGTAAGGGGCAGGGAAGAACTAATACTGGGGTGGTGGAAGGGGCATTAGAAGGGAAGGGTAAGGGACTGCGGGGGTACTTGTCCTAGGGGATTCTATACTGAAAGGGGTGAGATGGGGCAGAAGGGAGAAAGGCACAGCCATATTTGGGTTGAAACTATCCCTGGGTTGACTGCAGGAGGGGCAGGGCAGGCACTGCTCAAATGTACAGCGAGGGAGAAAAAGAAACCTCATTTACTGTTGCATGTGGGTACAAATGACTTGGTGGGGGAGACTGTAGAAGTAGTGAGGGGGAGGTTGTAGGAGTTGGACAGGCAGTGTGAGGGGGTGGGGGAGTCGGTGGCATTCTCGGAGGTACTCCCCGTACCATGTGCAAGCATGGGGAGGAAGGGTAGGATCGAGGAGTTCAACAAGTGGCTGAGGGATTGGTGCCACACCAAAAATTATGGGTTAGTGACTAACTGGGGAAGGGTCTGGGGGAATAGTGACTTGTACATGGGGGACAGGCTACACTTGAGCAGGGAGAGGAGTATTAAAGGCGAGATTAGAGGGCTATAGCTCTACTAAGGTGGATTTAAACTGGTGTGGGGGGGGTGGCCAAAAGACTGAGGCTGGTAGAAAGGTCTGGACAGGGGAGCCTAATGAGCTCACCCTCCTAGATATAGGTAAAGGCAGAAACATAGTAACCCTGGGAGGGGCGGGCAGAGTGGTCTGAGCGTAATACAGAATTCACCACCACCCGGTAAAAATAACGAGGAGAAAGGGTGTGGACTACTGGGAGGAGGGGCACAGGCCAAGGAGAAGAGTGAGAAGAGTGAGAAGAAGGAGGGGTATGGATGGAAGGTGGTCTCTCTCAACGTAAGAAGCCTGGGGAACAAAACTGCAGAGCTTCAGGTGTTTCTTTCAGAGGAGAAGGTGGACACTGCTGCAGTGACAGAGACTTGGGCCACAGAATACCGTGATTGGGACTAGGCAGTCCCAGGATACAGGATATACAGCAGGGACCGGGGGCAAGGGGTTGCACTCTATGTGAGGGAAGGGATCAAGGGAAGGATCAAATTCATAGGGACGAGGAGAAGAGGAGAGGACAGGCGTGTTGGTGCAGCTCCTGGACTCCAAGGGCAGAAAGCTGAGGCTGGGAGTGGTGTACAGACCACCAGCCCAATCTGGGGAACTGGATGGGGAGTTGGCAGAGCAGATAAGGAGGGTGTGTAGAAGGGGGAGTGTGGTGATAGTGGGGGATTTTAACCTACCAGGGGTTGACTGGAGCACCCCGGCCACTAGCAGTACCAGGGAGCAGGTGCTTCTTGATGAATTCCAGGATAGCCTTCTGACGCAATTGGTAAGTGGGTCTACAAGGCTTGGTAGCACTCTGGACCTAGTACTGGCAAATGGGGAGGGGGGAGGGAGGTAAGGGTGGAGGATCCACTAGCGGGTAGCAACCACCAAACAGTGTGGCTCATTCTCGCGCTGTGCAGGGAAACAGGAGGCACAGGCACTAAGGTGGTAGACTTTAGTAGGGTGGACTTTGGGAGGATGTGAGCAATACTGCAAGGGAGACTCCAGGATATAAGGCTGGGGATGGATGCAGAACAAAAGTGGGGAGTCATAAAGACTGGGCTGACAGAGGCCACAGTAGCCTGCTCCAGGGCCAGGAGTAAGAAGAGCAGAGCCAAGAAACCATGCTGGCTGAACAAGGAAGTGCTGCAAGGGGTGAGGGCATAGAGGGCTGCATACCGGAAGTACAGGAAAACAGGGAAGGGAGAGGATAAGGAGGTTTACGGGGGTTGGTCAAGGGAGGTGGCCAGGAGGGTGAAAAAAGCTAAGGTCTCCAGGGAATTAAGGTTAGCACAGGGCATAAAGGGAGGGGAAAAGGACTTTTTTAGGTATGTCAGGGAAAAGAGGAAGTTTAAGGAACATATTGTGAGGATAAAGCGGGGAGCGGATTGGGTGGAAAAGGGGGAGGAGCAAGTGGAAATTCTAAATGAGTACTTCTGCTCCGTTTTCTTTAAGGAGAGGGATGGTCCACTACCAGCATGGGCTGGGAGGTGGGGAAAGGGGGAGGAGGTGATGGACAAAGTGATCACAGGGAGTAGGGTGCTAGAGGGGCTGAGGGCAGTAAGGGTGGACAAGGCACCAAGTCCTGATGGCATCCACCCCAGGGTGCTGAGGAAGATGGCGGAGCTGTTGGCTGAGCCACTGACAGATCTGTTCAACACCTCCCTGGAAATGGGGTGTGCCCCAGGACTGGAGGGTGGCCCATGTGGTGCCCATACACAAGAGTGGGCCTAGGGAGGAGCCAGGAAATTATCGGATGGTCAGTCTCTCGTCCATAGTGGGTAAGTTTATGGAGGCGATACTGAAGCAGAGGTTGGTGGCATTCCTAGAGAGTAATGGCCTCCAAGATGGCCTGCAACATGGGTTCATCTCAGGGAGGTCTTATCAAACCAACCTAACAGAGTATTATGACTGAGTGACAAGGGAGTTGGACAGGGGCCATGCGGTACATGTCCTGTACTTGGACTTCAGTAAAGCCTTTGATACAGTGCCTCATGGCAGACTGGGGGGGAGCTGACGGCAGTTGGGGTGGGAAAAAAGCTGACTAAATGGGTAGAGAACTGGTTTCAGGGGAGGGTGAAGAGGGTGGTAGTGGGTTGAGAGCTCTCAGCACCTAGACCAGTGACAAGCGGGGTGCCGCAGGGGGTCAGTGCTGGGCCCGTTGCTATTTGGGCTCTTTATCTCTGATATAGCACACGGAGTGGGGAGCGGGGTTAGTCTGTTCGCAGATGATACCAAACTGGGGGCAGTGATGGACAAAGAGGACGTATGGGAAAAACTGCATGGGGACCTAATCAAACTAGAGACATGGTCGGTGGAGTGGCAGCTAGGATTCAATGCAAAGAAGTGTAAGGTGATGCACTTTAGGGCTAAGAATCAGAAGAGGGCCTGTTGGTTGGGGGGGATGAGGTTGGGGATCACAGAGGAGGAGAAGGACCTAGGGGTGTTGGTAATTGGGAGCATGAACAACTCAGCCCAGTGCAGGAGAGCAGCAGCGAAGGCAAACAGGATGGTGGGGTGCATCGCAACGGGGTTCTCATCCAGACAAAGGGATGTGATGCTGTCTCTCTACAGATCATTGGTCAGACCGCACCTGAAGTACTATGTGCAATACTGGAGGCCATACCTGAGGAGAGATATAAAGTTACTGGAGGGGGGTGCAAAAGAGGGCAACAAAAATTATAAAGGGGATGGAAGGAAAGGCATATGAAGTTAGGCTTTAGGAGCTGAACATGTACACACTGGAGGAGAGGAGGGATGGGGGGATATGATTGAAGCATTTAAATACCTCAGGCGGGTAACTAAACCTAGTACCGAGGGGATGTTTAAACTGAGGAGTGGAAGAGAGATGAGGGGGCATGGACTAAGGTTGGAAGGGGGACGTTTCAAGAGGGAAATGAGGAGACACTACTTCTCTGACAGGGTGGTGTCTAGTTGGAATGCGCTGCCAGAGGGGGTAGTAACATGTAGGACAGTCAGTAGCTTTAAGGAGGAGTGGGATAAAGCAAGAGGAAGAGGAAGAGTCAGGGGGACAGGGGCTGGGACAAGCGGGGGAGGAACTGAGGGGGAGGAGGCTGGGGCAGCTGCAATCTAGGGTGCTAACTACACACTCGTGCAGACTTAGATAGACCTATTGGTCTGTTCTGCTGGCAGATTCGTATGTTTGTATGTTCATACATAAAATCACAGTGACTCTGTTCATGATCAGAGGTCCTAAAATGCCTATGTTGAAAATTTGGTGACAAACGTCCATAAAATAACTGTGTTACAAGCGTGTGTTGTGCAGTTTCCACGCACCTTTGTAATTTCGCAAATTTGTAGTACTTTCACTCCAGATTTTCAACACTGGCATTTTTCAGACCTCCTTATGAACAGTACAGCTGTCATTTTTCACATCCTGCCCGAAATATGTGTTTACACATCTGGCGCAGAATAGCGCAGTTGCTGTAGGAAATCAATGTTTGGGACAGATTAAGAAAATCATAGTGACAGTGTTCATGAGCAGAGGTCACAAAATGCCTATGTGGAAAATTGGTGAAATAATTCCACTAAATGACTGTGTTACGCACTTGCATTGCGCAGTTTCCACATACGCTTGGAAGTTCGAGCATTTTTAATATTTTCACTACAGATTTTCAACTTTGCCATCTCTTCACACCTCCCTATGAATGGTGCAGCTGTCATTCTTCACATCCTGCCCGATCTGTGTTTTCGTACATCTGGCGCACAATGGCATGGTCAGGACACATTGACAAAATCACAGTGCCACTGTTCATGAGAAGAGGTCCCAAATGCTTTCATGAGGTGGGGGTCACAAAAAGGCCATTCTGAAAATCTGTAGTGTAAATAGCAACAAAAGCCCGGGGCGTTAGGGTTTCTAACCATAACGTCCTACCCTGTACAGACTGACAGGCATCAGGGGTGTGCCTTGGGATTGCAGACTGTAATGCTCATGCCGTTCCACCCCCACCCCACCCCCCTGCAGCCAATGACAGGCATCGAGGTGTGCCTTGGGCTCTTCAGCCCCAGAGTTCACCCCATTCTCCTATATTGCACCCATTTCAGCGTCTGTCCTTATGGAGTGGGGTGATTGTAAAGCCGAACACCCCAAGGCACACCTCAACACTTGTCGGTGTCTGCAGGATAGGGTAAGGTGAAATGGCATGAACGTTATGGGCGACAACCCAAATGCATACCCCAATGCCTGTTCATCTCTGCAGGTTGAAGGTGGGGTTGGCGTGAAGTTCAATACTTCACTGCCATTCCTACTCTGTATCTGTCTAACTCCTGCATTTCCAATGCTAATACCAGGAAGCAAACATTCGGCATTGACAAATGCTTGTTTTTCTCATGGGGCTTTGCCCCACGAACCTCCCCATGTGGGGGGCTCTGCTTCATGCACCCCCCGTAACTTAATATAATCAACTCCGAGTCGGAGTTGATTTGGGAAGGGGGTGAACACCTGGAGAAGCAGTGTCAGGGTCCCGCAGGTACATTACAGTGCCAACATCAAACTGGCGCTGTAATTTACTTTGATGTCGAAATGTCACTGTAGTGATAGCTTACGAATACAGAAATGCCAGTACAAAGGTGCTTACCATAGGGGTGTGGCCATCAATCAAGCAGGACAGATGCATTCTGCTTGAGCTCCATAGTAACAGTTGCAAAAAAAAAATATTAAGTTAAAACATGCCATTTTGATCTTGAAAGAGTGCTGTAGTACTGATTATTATACTAGATCAGGAAATGAAGCATTTCTGGCAATGGGATGTCCGAGAGGTGCAGAAAAGCACGGATGGCTGGTGGGACCTCTGGGCCTGCAAGTGCTCCGGTGGGACAATCACCACTGGAGATTTCAGTTGATGGATCGAACAATGACTCTCTACAGAGGGCCATCACTATCTTGATCCAAGTTATATAAAAATTGGACAAAAACTGGATCAACAAAATGATAAGTCCGTGGTTACTGAGCAGCAAATAGAAGCAATGGCTGGCTCTGTAGATGACTTCATCCGCATGGCAGGGAAAGCACAGACTGCTAGCGCTGCACTTATCAAGGAGCAGACGGTGGTCCGGAGCTGCATTGAGCAACTAGAAAACCCATCTTGGTCGGCCAGTCTAAGATCCCCATGGACTCCACAGAGGGCCAAGCAAGGGAACTTACCAGCTTTCTTGGAGAAATGGCCTCCCAAAGTCACTGGTCTCGGCTGTGTGGTTCCTGTGATAAAAACATACAGGATCCCCTTGCATTGAGCCATTAACAGCATGGAGGGGCCAAGGACAGTCCTCATGACCGTGGACCACCTCGGTACGCAGAGATCAAATACTGAAAGCTGCCAGAGAAGCCTCCCCGGTCATGATCGGGGAAAGTGAGGTACTGTGTTTTGCAGACTATTCCTATACCTCAAGACAGAGGCAGAAAGCCTTTGAAGGGGTTGCAAATATGCTTAAGGCGGCCAGGGTTGTCTAGACTTTCATTTCCAGCCTGCTTGCAGTTTAATTATTTGAACAAGATATATTCCTAGACAGACGTAAAGGCAGCTAGTGAATTTGTGGACAGAATCCCCCCTGCTGCTTTAAATCCTACTGTGGGTGAAACATACTCATTAACTGATGAATCTGAGAACTAAATATATTTAACTAGGAACTTGGATGATGTGGACTGAAACCTCTAGTCATCTGGCTAGCGTTTGAACATCTGAGCAATATTGAACAATCCTATGGTTCTCAATAGATAGTGTCATTCTTGTCTCGGACAGCTCCCCCATACTAAGTTTTTTTTTTTGAGGAAACATGGTTGTGATGTAATTTACTCTGCTTGAGGGATGTGTAGGATTTAAGAACATCAATTGTAAAATCATAAAATTGATACTCTTTTTTTTTTTTTGTTGCACTGAGCAGATATCAGCAAAAAATATGTATTAGTAATGACTTCCAGTGATGTCACCAAGCGCATGGCCACCTGATTTTGGAGCTCCGGGAGCCACCGCATCAAAAACAGCAATAAAAAGCAGTCTAACACAGCCATCCAGTATCTCGATGATAAGGATTCATCGGAAAGAAATGGCAACCAGCAAAATTAAGGGCAAAGGTACACAATCAGCAAAACTCAAAGCGCTGATGGCTAGAGACAGCAAACATAGCCTACCGGTCGACTCCCACCCGGTATCCCCAGTCTCCAGCATTACAGACTCCAAAGAAGGCCTGGAGCCCTTAGACCAGCATGCGATAATGGCAAAACTAGATGGCATAATCCGGACTCTCCACAGGGTAGAATCCTCAGTGGCAGATGTTAAGGCTGAACTTTGCAGCATAGATAAATGCACTACAGCCACCGAGCAGGCGGTGGGATCGCTGGCGGACTTGAGTGGACAACATGATTGGGCCATACTCTATCTGATGATAATGGAAAGAGAATTAAAGCTAAAACTGGATGACTTAGAGAATAGATCATGTCATAATAATTTTCAGATCTTTGGAGTACCAGAGGGGCTAGAAGAATAATTTACCAACATGGAGAAATTTATCATACTTATACAGAAATCTGCATTGAAAGTCACAGTAGATCACTCCTTTATCATTGAAAGAGCTCATTGGTCACTTGTGCAAAAACCAAAGGAACAAAACATCCGGCCCTGCTCCGTAATTGTCCAGATGCTTGACTACCGTGACCAGCAACTGATCTTGCAAATGGCGTGGAAATTGAAAGACATTGCCCTAGATGGGCAACGTTTGTCATTCGATCAGGATTTCTCAGACGTTCTTAACACAAAAGAAAACAAGTGAAATAAATTATTAAAGTGGCAAAAGAGAAATGCCTTAAAATCCAGTTGCTGTACCCGGCCAGACTGCGTCTTTTTACAGAAACGGCCCCTCATAAGTGTCAGTCCCTATTTGAAGCAGCCTCGACCTTGCGCAGGATGGGGATCAGGGTTCCAGAATTCTTAACAACAGCCTTGGAACAAGAGATCTCCAAAATGGCGTGGTGTAGAGCAGGAAGGCCGCAACACACTTCCCCCACAGTCCTCTCATGGCCTATACATCTCGGTGCTGACCTCAGAGAGTTAATTGCAAGAGAGACCACAGCAGCTACGGAGGAAGGAGAGATCCCTTTGGCTAGATTTCAGACCTCAAGATGAAGGCAACAGGAGAGTTTCAACCTGAACTTTCTGGGGAAAAGACTGTAAGTTATCCAACAAAAAGGATCTCGCCAAACTTTCTTTATTGGAAGGGGATTTCTTTTATTTTGTCTTTCTTCCCTACCTCACAACTCTTCTGCCATGGCAGAGGGACCCCTCTTAATAATTTAAGACTGGAGAAAAGACACTTTCTGATCGGAAGACTCCTCAAACGATAAATGGGGAGAGGGTTACAAAACTTATGTGTTTACAGTTTGAATGAACTGCACTATAGTTTAGATATGGATGTCACAAAGAGATCTTGGGTTTTGCACATGTTTAGCTTAACTTTAGGAGTGGGGAGGAGGAGAGAAGAAAACCTTCCTGAGTTTATTCAGCCAAACAAAATGGAAGGAAGGGTGGAGGGCTGATAATAATTTTGCGGTGGCTCCCCGGGTTCCCCAGGCCTTTTAGATCTGGCCAGACCAACAGGGGACTTCATTATTGTAACCCCTAGATGGCGCTATCCCAGGGGCTACTACCCCTGCCTGATTTGCCACTAACAGGTTGAGGGGCCTGGATCCAATGGCGGGTGCCTCCACCCAGAGGTCAGGGTTTGCAATAGTTAAACTAACTTGGTCACAGCCCTCTGGGACACTGCAACCCCCCTTTCTTCCCACTAGTGGCCCACACAATATATCAAATTACCTTCACAGTATACACTCCCCCAGGTCTGGTTCCGGCACTGGGACCTCCTGTGAAATGAGATACAGTGCAACAATCACAGTACAGTACTTTTAACATGAACAAATACCTCAGGCAGTATAACTTTGCTGAAACAAGCAGCTCTGATTTATTTAGGGGATATAACAAGGATAGGGAAATCAGGTTAATTAGCTTATCACTCTAATAATCTACCTATGGCTCTGTGCACAGGCCTATCCTATCAGTTACTGTCCCTGGGTACCCAAGCCTCAGTGGCTAGTCCAAACCATGGCAGCTGGTAGGGGCCCTTTCACACAGAGAAAAGGAGAATTAAACAGTCAGCAGTACAGTAATTCCATTTGGATTTAATGTGGCAATTCAACAGGAGAAACCTGAATTAGTACTCACAACCTCCAAATAAGATAGGGTCCTTCAATGTCAGCAGGGCTCACTTGAGGTACACAAACCTCTTCACATCCATATAAAAGAAAGCACTATACCAGGCAGGCTGCATCTGTATCCCGATCGCAATTACTGCACAATACCGGGAGAACACACAGCAGATTCAGTTCCTGACAGACCGAGTGCAATTTTCAGCAATTCCTCCAGTCTTCTACAGGGTGAGCCTGGTTTCTACTCTTCAGAGATCCTTTGATTCTTTTCACAGGACAGATTCAGTCCTAACAAGCTGTTACACAAGCTGCAGACCGGAACTCTGGGCCTTACACGTTTTTGACTAAAACTGCACACTGAAAAAGCACAGGGCTCCTTCCTTCTTCACTGCCAAAGCTCAACTGAAACTCCAACCGACAAAACTGGGCACTTCCTTTGAGTTCCTCCCAGTTCTGACTGGATTAGCTGTCACTCACAATAGACTGCTGCTGTTGGTCCAAAAGGCACTGAAGTCTAAACTACATCTCCCAGAGTCACTGCCATACAATCCTCTTGTGGTTGGCTCAGATTATGAGTCCAAGTTCTGATTCGTCCAAGGCACCATTTTAGAGCTAGCTTACCCCACACTGATTGGTCCAGTTCAGCAGTTCAAAACTAGAATGGGGAACTAGCAGACACAGTTCTGACTGCAAAGAAAGCAGGTTAGACAAACTGTAATTTCATTATTACTCTAAATAATTTCTGGCAAACAGTTACATCTTTCAGATAGGTTCCTTTGCACTCTAGGTGACTGCAAAAATGAAGTGAATTGGCAGCAGCTCAGTGGTACTCAGAGAAGCACACAGTCCCCCATACAAACTAATTATGTCTGCAAGCAGACAGCTCTTAAGAGACAGTACCAGAGGCTCAAAAACACTCACTGATAAAGCGGCTTAAATGCCAAACACCATTCAGGCTTGGAGCATTCAAGCAAGCTCCTGAAGTCTTTTAGGAACCCCCATTTGCAGGGGGTTACATTATAATACCTCATGGTTTACAACTGCAAAGGTCGCTGGGTGACTTACCACATTACTGACCCACAGAATTGTGGGCATAGCTTGTATTTGAACAAGCATAGCAGCTTTCGCTGCACTTTTTCTTTACACCTTGGAAGCATACCATGAATGTTAAAAAGTTCAAAACGTTCGTAGCTGTTAAGCAAATAGCCCTTGCTTAAGAAGTTTAAAAGCAGAGGGCTTTATGTTGATGTTATGCACAGGTTGTGCGAGGAATGCTTTATTTATGGCTGGTTTAACCAGAGACAACACTCTTAAAATGCCAGAGAACAACATAGAAAGACACAGATGGAGGGAAATAACGACGGCTAGTGACCAACAAGACAAGAAATTAGGGCAGACTTGGGGTGCAAGGGACATATACACGGTAACCATAAATGGGATCTCTTAAAATAGCAACCCTGAATATTCAGGGTATTAATTCTCCAATAAAGAGGACAAAGATCTTATATTATTTACAGAAGGCCAACACAGATATTGTTTTTTTGTAGGAAACACAGTTAACCCCATTAGAACACCAAAAGTTAAAAAGATCATGGGTGGGGCATGCGATGGGTTCCTCACACCCTAAAGGTAAGAAAGCAGGGACAGCAATAATTATTAAAAAAGGTCTCCCCTTAGAGATAACTTCAGAAGTCTCCTGGGGAAATGGCAGGGGAGTATTAATTTCGGGGAAATTATTTTCACATAAGATACACTTCATTAATTTATATGCCCCGAACAAGGACAACCCCTCCTTTTACATTAAATTGTTTGGAAAAATAGCTGAACTGAGGGAGGGAATGATCCTAGTGGGAGGGGACTTCAACTGTGTCCTCAACCCGGGAGTAGATCGATCCTCCCAAAACCTTAAAACAAACAAGAAAATGAGCAAGACGCTTTGAGAGGGAATAAAAGAATTGGCACTGCTGGATGTCTGGTGGGACTTGAACCCAAACACCAGAGACTTTACTTTTTATTCAAACCCCAATCAGACATATTCCAGAACAGACTATTTTTTATGTAGTCAGACAGACCTGAAATGCAGGACTGTACAAAACAACCTTGATGGGTCTCAGATCATGCAGCAGTCTTCCTGCAGCTTAAGTTAGGAGACTGGGACAGAGTTACCACGTGGCGCTTTAACGCCTCACTACTAGAAAGGGAAGCATTTAGGGAACAGATTAAAGCTGCCATTGAGGACTAGCAATACCACAATCAACCAGAGGAAACTGGATGGAAGTGGTATTGGGACGGCCTGAAAGCCACATTAAGGGGGAAGATAATTTCTTATTCTTCCAAATTGAAAAGGCAATGTCAGGGAAAACAAGAAGCATTAGAGAAAAGGTTAGCAGAGTTAGAGAAAGAACATAAAACCACAAACCAGAGGAACTTAGAAGAACTACAAAAAGTTAGGAGAGACCTACAAGATATAATAGACAGACAGGTGAAGGGGAAGCTGCGCTACACAAGCCAGAAATACTACGAACAGGGAAGCAAAGCTGGAAGACTTTTAGCATTCCAACTTCGGAAGCTTCAGGCAGAAAGATAGGTTAACAAACATAAGAAATCAGAAGGAGGGCGGCACTCAGAGGTGTATACCCCAAAGCAGATAGCCGAAGTTTTTCGAAACTATTACGCCACCCTATATTCCGATCAGGTAAATAATCGTATTAATGATAACACAGACAAATTTTTGGAGGAGATTACCCTACCTAAACTCTCGGAAGCAAATAAAACATTAATGGACGCCCAATTACAACAGCCGAAGTCACTGCAGTGCTAAAAGAGATGAAGAAGGGCAAATCCCCAGGGCCTGACGGCTATATTATGGAATTCTATCAAAAAGTTGCAGAACGACTGATTCCCCAACTGACTAAATTGTTTAACTCGTTTGAAAATACGCACGATTTCCCTAACACATGGAGACAAGCTCCAGTAGCAGTAATTCCAAAAGAAAGAAACCCCCCCGGAAAACTGTGCCTCTTATAGGCAGATTTCCTTATTGAATGTAGATTCCAAAATTTTCACCAAGATCTTAGCCTCCAGACTGAATAAAATATTACCGGCCTTGGTCCACCCAGACCAAGTGAGTTTTGTACCCTTCAGACATCTTCAGGACATCAGGAGGTGCCTAAACATTTTACAAAGTGGTAAGCAAGCAAAGATCCCACAAGAAGCCATTACAATTGACGCTGAAAAGGCATTTGACCGCCTTCGATGGGAATACGTTCAAAAAAACACTAAATTTGGTTTCGGGGAGAAATTTTTGAATTAGATATAAGCAATACATCAGGCCCCAACGGCCCAAGTAAAGGTGAATGGCGCAGTCTCGGATGAGATAGAGATTCAGAGAGGTACACAGCAGGGTTGCCCCTTATCACCCTTGCTGTTTGCCCTTAGCATGAAGCCTTTAGCGGAACACATCAGGACAAATCCAGGGTTGGAGGGAATTACTATGGGAAGGGGGAGAAAACTGCATCTCACTGTATGCAGATGATACAATGTTGCATCTTCGGAACCCAGTAGTAACCTCTCCCATATTGGCAAACATACTAGAAAGGTACGGTGAAATATCAGGTTTTAAAATTAACTATGACAAAACCAAAGTGTTACTGGTGAGCAGCCCCTGCACGATAGAATTAGAACAAACTCTACCCTTTAAATGGGCATCCAACAGTATTAGATACTTAGGTATACATATACCGGTAAACTTAACACACTTCTATAAAGCTAATTATACTAGACTGATACAAGAAGTTTGTGAAGACTTGCAGAGATGGAACCTTTTACCTTTGTCATTAATGGGCAGGATAGATTCTGTCAGGATGAACATTCTGCCAAGGTTTTTGTTCCTGTTTAATTATTTGCCCCTTAGTATAGCCACAGCAGATTGGAACAAGCATTTGTCAATGCCGAATGTTGTCGCACTGGCATTGGCAGTGGGAGTGGCGGAGGTAGAGATGCATAGTACTGTGATTTTGTAAATGTGTCTCAAAAGGTGATTTTGCACAGCGAGCATGCCATTGTGCACCACAGCTGCGGAAACACATTTTGGGCAGGCTGTGAAAAATGGCAGCTGGACTGTTGATAAGGAGATGTGCACAAATGCCAGTGATGAAAATGTGGCATGAAAACATTGCAGATTGACGAAGTTACAAGGGTGCATGGAAAGCGCAACCCACGCTATAACATACAGTCATTGTATGGAGTTTCGCACTAAATTTTCAATATAGGCATTTTAGACCTCTGCTCATGAATAGTGTCACCGTCATTTCCTCAAACTGTCCAAGGCTGATTTCGCTGTGGCCCGTGCAATTCTGTGCATGGATAATGAAAACACATTTAGGCAGCTACAGTGTTCATAAGGAGGTATGAAAATGCCAGTGATGAACAGCTGGAGTGAAAGTATTACAAATTCATAAAGTCATGGAGCGCGGTAATCTGTGCAACGACGCCTCATAAAACACTCATTTTATTGACTTTCGTTCCCAAATTTACAACATAGGCATTTTAGGGCATCTACTAATGAACAGTGTCACTGTCATTTTCATCATGTGTCTCGAACATGGACTTTTCACAGCGACCACGCTATTCTGCACTGGAACTGCGAAAACAGATTTTGGTCAGGATGTGAAAAATAACAGCAGTACTGTTCATTAGCAGGTGCAGAACAATGGCACTGTAGAAAATCTGGAGTGAGAATATTAGAAGTTTGCAAACGTACGGTACGAGCATGCATGCAAACTGTGCAACGCATGTTCGTAACACAGTCATTTTATGGAGTATTGTCACCAAATTTTCAACACAGGCATTTTAGGACCTCTGCTCATGAACAGTGTCACTGTCATTTTCGTAATGTGTCCCGAACACTGATTTTGCACAGTGAACGTGCTATTGAGCGCCAAAAGTGCAAAAACACATTTCGGCAAGGATGTGAAAAATGACAGCTGTACAGTTCACAAGAAGGTGTAGTAAAATGCCAAATTTGAGAATCTGGCATGAAAATATTGCGAATGCGCTAAGTTAGGAGCGTGCGTTGTGCAGTTGCTATGCATGCTCATAAAACAGTTATTTTCTGGAGTATTGTCATCAAATTTTCAACTCAGGCATTTTAGGATCTCTGCTCATGAACAGTATCATTGTCATTTTTGTAATGTGTGCTGAACACTGATTTCTTACAGCGACCACGCTATTCTGCGCCGGAAGTGCGAAAATACATTTCGGCAAGGATGTGAAAAATGACAGCTGTACGGTTCACAAGAAGGTGTGGTAAAATGTCAATGTTGAGAATCTGGCATGAAAATAGTGCGAATGTGCTAACTTACGAGCGTGTGTTGCGAAAGTTGCTACGCATGTTCAGAACAGTCATTTTTGATTTTTCCACGAATTGTAAATATAGGCTTTTTGAGAGCCCTCATGAATAGTGGCACTGTCATTTCATTACTCAGTCCTGAAAGGTGATTCCGCACAGTGACCGTGAAATCACCTTTGGGACCGACTAACGCCATGACAGTGCAAGAATTCATGAGAAGGGGTCCCAAAAACCCCATGTTGAAAATTTGGAGGCAAATTCGCAAAATGCTCGAGATATGCATTAAAGTTGAAAACCCCTATTCATTCCATTATACAGCTTACCGGCATTTCCTCAGTTCGAGGTCGGCTTTGAAGAGTGCAGGCGTGTTCCCGGTCCACGAAGATCATCGTGAGGACTCCGAAGTAAGTATGGGGTGGGGGTGTGGGAGGCAGGGTGCGAGTGGGTGTGTGGGTGGGGGAGGGGCACAGAGACTACGAGGGACCATTTTCCTTTTATAGGTTCTAAAGAAAAAAAAAAAACATCTGGACAGTTTTTTTCCCAGAGGATTTGGCACACTGGGGTGGCCCCAGCATGCCATCTAACTGTTTGGGGAGGTCTGTAGCCGACGGGATTGGGCACCTCACGGGCAAACAACACGGGGGCAGAATTTATGCCGACGGGTTTGGGCTACTTCTGTCGGCACACAAAGAAGGGGTGCAGAGCCAAGGGGACTGGGCCACCCTCGGCATTAAACAATTGGGAGGGGTTATTTCTGCTGACGGGAGTTGGCTCCTCGTCGGAACACAAGGAAAGGGGGTTGTAAGACGAGGGGGTTTGAGCACCCCTCGCATATCACAAAATGGGGCTGCTTTATGCCAACAGGGAGGGCTCCCCATTGGCACATTCACAGGGCAGGGGCAGCCGGGATTGGGCACCTCAAGTCAGCAGTCTGTAGCTACTGTGCTGCTTGGGGCGTACATAATGGCAGCAAGCATGGCGTTAGGACCGCTGCTTCTGACAAGCTTTGCTCGGATTGCAGTGGACCTTCCTTAGATGTGCTCGCCACATTATGTATGCATGATGTGGCGCCGGCATGCAGGCTGATTATGGAATGCGGGACGCACCTACTGATGCGTGCCCTGCATTCGCCCAACAGTAACCGCACCTCCAAAGCTGCACTGTCCCAAGATGTTGGCTGCACAAGCATGCCAATATAAAAAATGAGATGAAGCCCTACACAAATTTGTATGGAACCATACAAAAATGAGATAAATTGGAGTACACTGCAGAAGCCTAAATGACAGGGAGGACTGGGACTACCTAATTTGAAACTTTATTACAAAATGGCCCAGATAGCGCCATGGGTAGCACATTTAAAAAAAGACCCAGACAATGTTTGGGTTCATATGGAGAACACTGCTACCACTAACAGCGGATCCAGGGTGGACTTCACAGCCCCGCCATCTATACTAGCAAGGGCAAAACTACTGAATCCTTGGCAAGAACATCTTTACAGAGTCTGGGGAATGGTAAAAAGGGAACTAGATATAACACAATCACTCGCTAGTCAGACAAAGATCTCCAGAATACTATGGTTTTGTCCCCCTGAGACAGGACCAGACATTTCGCACTTGGGGTAGGTACAGTCTTCCTTTTTTTTAGTCAATTCTTGGCCCAGAACCAGATTAAAACCTTTGAACAAATTTAAAGGGAGTACGGATTACCCCAATTACACTTTTATCGCTACCTCCAGGTAGTGTCCTTCATATGTTTAGACAATAATAAGCAGAAAACTCAGCAAAATCCTCACCCTTTGGAAAATCTACTTGAGAGAGCGGTTACAAATGAAGAGGAGGGACACCTGATTTTCCTGCTGGTTAAGGTCTACATGGACAGTAAGAGGGGAGAACCCCTGAAATTTCAACAGACATGGGAGAAAGAGATTGGCTGGGAGTTGGGAGATCAACTGTGGGAAAAAGTATGGGAGGGAGTTTTTCAGACATCTGCTTCCCCCAACTGGAAAAAGTTTAGATGGAAGCTAGTAAGTAAGTTTTTTAACACCCCATCAAGAACTAAATATTTCAGCCCAGCAGGGTCAGAACTTTGTTGTAGGGGCTGTGGGCAGGTAGGAGGTTCACATTACCATATATTTTGAGCCTGTCTCGTGGTCAGACCTTTTTGGGAGGAAATGCAGAGGTCGTATCTTAAAATGATGGGAGCGGATACCACCCCTTCTGTTGAACATATGATCTTAGGTGTCCCCCTCAGAAGAAAAAGTACCAATGGTCAAAAATCATTTCACGGGATACTTTTGACAGCAGCAGGTAAAGCACTTACCAGAAGGTGGCTCCCCGTAGAGCCGCCCAGGGTTCAGGACTGGATTGATATCCTTAAAAATATACAACAAGAAGAAAAATTAATGGTGAAACTTCACCTCCAGACAGATAAATTTAATGGGATATGGCTTCCTTTTATGACTGTCCTAGAGGAGAGGGAGGGGAGCTCTGTTCTGTCTCAACAGGCCTCTATATAGGGTTGGAACAAAATATCACTGGTCCTAGCCTGTCAAGAGAGAAGGAATACCACTCAAGAACTGCTGAGCAGTACATAAAATGAAGAAAAGACAGCCACAATTAATTACCAGCCAAATGTTCATTATTTTTACAGTTAACTGTTTTATACATTATCATTTTTCTTCTGGCAATTACTGAGAAGCTCATGGACACTTGGTATGTTGAAGGAAGATACATCCCAGCTGGATTCCTTGACCTATGGGAAATACAAAACCAAAGGAAAAATAATAAACAAATAGTAAAATATAAACCATATATCAACGTACCTGTCAAATAACTATACTGTGTCATGAGGATTAGAAACAATATAGAAATGAAATGTAACACCTGTTTTACATGTGCTGTATGACAGTAAAATAAGTTTAAAAAAAATATATGCATTAGTGAGGGAGACATTTTTGCTCATCTTGATCAACAAGTGTAGTACCCCAGAGTTGGGAGGCACCTCCAAGAATAATGGGACCCTTTCTCGAGCCAGGATTTGAATTTTTTCTTTTTGTTTGTGTTCTCTTCGTCCTCCCCCGCCCTGTCCCAGTACCCTCTCCCTAGCCTTTGTGGATATTCGCATTTAGCGCAACAGGGACCGAGGTCAGACTCTGTCCTGCCACGAGATCCTCCTGCCAGACCAAAGGACCCAATCCCCTGGCTGCTAGCCAGGACCTCCCCTGCCCTAGAAATGGGCCTGGAGAGTGGCCGCGTGTGTGGGGGGGTAGTCTTGGCTTGGCTGACAGGGTGGAGGACATGTGGAGCACGAATGCTTGAACCTACTTCCAGCAGGCCTGTGGATCCTCTGGCACTGCTCCCCTCCAGCGCAAGCCCACTGTCCAGTGGCAGCAGTAGTCAGGTGAGAGCGGGGGCTCCCCAACATGATCAATCCTCTGCTTTCCCATCCCAATCAGCATTGGTGGGGATGGCTTTTGGGGACCAAGGTGGCATGCAGCAGTGGCACCAGTCTGGGCAGAAACAGGTGCCCAGACTTTTGGTTTTGCCTGTCCTCCTCCAGCAGTTGCAGAAGTCCCGGGCCAGGCCGGGAGTGGGTGGTGCACCCAATTTGCTGTGGGGATGGGGAACCAGGAATCAGTGGTCCGAGTGCCAAAACAAAGAAAAGGGAAAAGCCGAGGGAAAGGTGGGCTGTGTGCTCAATCTGTTTGTTCTGTGCCACGGGGGTTGGGGGGGGAGACAAGAGTAGGAGCACAGTGAGCTTGAAGCCCCATTGTCAGTCTTGCACCAGTCAGCACAAGGGGCACAGGGAGAAGAGGGGCACAGCGGGCTGGAAGTCCATTTATTCAGTTTTGCCCTTTTGACACCATGGGAACTGCCTGGAGGGCGAGTCAGTGGGCTGCAGCCCATTGAAAAAATCTGCACCATGAGCACAAGGGCAGGGGCAGGGAACAAAGGCCACTATAGAATCCATTGGGAGGGAGGAGTGAAGAGTGTGGGTCCTCATACCTATTAATAGAAGGGCAGGGCCAAGCAAGACCCTACACAAGGGTAAGGCATAGAGATCCTATTAATATTCATAAGGAAAGCAGGACCAGGGCATAAAGGCCCTAAAGGAACAGGGGCAGCAGCAGAGGCCCTATGAATATTAATTAAGGGGTGGATCTGTCCCTAGAGTGGCTCTACTGACGTAGTAAGAGAAGGG
Source organism: Neoceratodus forsteri (assembly GCA_016271365.2). Classification (NCBI taxonomy): domain Eukaryota; kingdom Metazoa; phylum Chordata; order Ceratodontiformes; family Ceratodontidae; genus Neoceratodus; species Neoceratodus forsteri. Next base: position 106,361,814 of record JADMNL010000028.1, read on the forward strand.
GAAAGATCTTTAAAGGCACAGTATCCTTTGGGAAAGGGGGAATTGTCTACTAGCCCCAGGGTGTTCACTGGGCTATGTTGGTGTGACCTAAGCCTTGCAGGAATGGAACTGACTGAACCGGTTCCATGTGATAACGGCAACCACGTAATAGCAATTGCCATTTGGACGAGTCTACATCACCGAAAATGAATTTAGGTGATGTAGACTTGTAGCACACAGCGAGATGGCACCGCACACTTTGATTTTATTGTTTTATGCAGAGGGCTGTGCCCCCCGCTCCCCCCTACTAAAGGATTCTTAACTCCAGGGGGTTGCATGTTGGGGTGGTGCAAAACTTAAAAAAAAAAAAAAAATACAGCCCGGCACAAAAAACGAGCGTGCCCAGAACCAAACCTGGCACCCTTCCAACCCCAGCCTGCCACCAACCCACCATGCCATAAGGCCAGCTCAGCAGTCCACTGTCACACTATGCCCCACAAACCCTTCCTCCCCTTCCACCCGCCACATGATGTGGTCCCTCCCAACCCCATGCACATGTATACATAGCGACATCCTGTTGCTGTAATCGCAGAATCCCCCTATCCTGTTGCCCTCCCTACCTGGTAGCCCTGTGTAAAAATGCCATGATTGAGTCGCCCTTTTTAAAAACACTCAATCACAGTCGCCGAATACATGGGATACCCTTTTGCAAGGATTGAACTGTGTTACTTATAAACTTTTTGGTTTTGAGTTTTTGGGAGAACATCAAAAACCTTCTTGGGAAGGATGAGAAGATCCCCCGCTCGCTCAACATCAACAACACCACGACTACCGACCCTCGGCACATCGCGGATTCTCTCAACACAGTGTTTACTGACTTGACTGGAGTGCTACCCCCCCCCGACTACCTTCACCCTGCTGGGGAACAAACAAACTGCACCCCTCAAGGGGGCTCAATCCCTGTCTTCTACTTCAAAAAAGTGTCAGTGAAGGAGGCTTACAAACACATAAAAAAATACTAGGCAAGACCAGAATGGGGAGAGATGGAGTCGATATGAAACTCCTAGCCCTAACACTGGATGTCATCATCGTCGTGCCAGTTACAAAACTATTTAACAAATCGCTGGCTCTTGCACAATTCTCCAGGATCTGGAAACAGGCTCTCATGATGCCGGTGCATAAGAACGGTGATATGACATGCACCACCAATTATAGGCCAATATCCATCCATTCTCTCCCTTATCTAAAGCCCTGGAAAAGATTGTGGCTGGCCAACTCATGGATTACCTCAACAAACACAACCTGTTATGTCCCAACCAACATGGCTTCAGGCAGAATCATAGTACCTCCACTGCCTTGCTGGACTACACTGACTACTATAAGACACTACATGGACAGGGACCGGGTTACTTGCAAGACCTCCTGCAACCTTACCGCCCCGTCTGCCCTCTCAGCTCCACCAATGAGGGATTGCTAGAGGTTCCCAGGGTCCATTTACAGACATCAGGTGCTAGGGCTTTTGCATTTGTGGCCCCGACCTTGCGGAACTCTCTACCTCATTGGATTAGAGATTGCCTGTCCACTGAGATGTTTAAATCCTCCTTGAAGACTTATTTATTTGATCAAGCATTTGGGAAGGATATTTAGCCATATGTACGCTATCTTTTACTTTGTGTGTTTTAATTGTTTGTCGATTATTTCATATTGTAAATGCGCTTTGATTTAAGAAAAGCGCGTTAGAAATAAAGTATGATTTGATTTGATTTGATTTACTTGCACAAGGCACTAGACGAAGGAAAACTGGTGGGGTCAGTCTTCATAGACCTCAACAAAGCCTTCGACACTGTCAATCACTCTCTCTTCCTGACTCAACTACAGAACCTGGGGGTTGCAACCACTGCTGTCTGCTGGTTCAAGGACTACCTAACACACAGAAGCCAATGTGTAAAAATTGGGCACACAGTATCTAGCTCCAACAAGGTATCTTTAGGGGTCCCACAGTGGTCAATACTGGGTCCCTTACTATTCAGCCTCTTCCTGAAGCCTGTGATACTAAACTGATATGTTACACAGATGACGCTGTATTTCTCACCAGCAGTTCATCAATAGTCGCCCTCCACTCCGAGCTGCAGGCATTCTTCTACAAGTTGGAAGACTGGTTCTGTAGCCATAAACTTCTACTAAACTACAAAAAGACCAAGGTGATGCTCACAGCCAGTCCACAGCACAAAAAGAAGCTCCCTCCCCTCACCATCTCCAATAAAGTCAGTGAGCCACTAGAACAAGTTCACTCCTTCAAGTACCTGAGGGTCACCATTGATGACTCCCTCACCTTCACCCAACACATCGACACAGTGGTAAAGGCAGTGAACACCAAGCTGGGTATACTCTATAGGCATAAAAACTATCTCATTCCAGAGGCCCTCCGTCTCTCAGTCTCCAGCTCCATCCTTTCTTCCATCGACTATGGATTGGTGGTCTACGGCGCAGCAACAGACACTACACTAAAAAGGATTCACATTGCCCTCAACAAGGCATGTAGGCTCACAATGGCTGCAGATCAAAATGCCCACACCTGCTCCTTATACGAGGAGACCAATTGGGTGCCACTAAAGAACAGGATTATATTCCAAATGTGTCTCCTTGGAAAAAAGGCGCTAATGGGTAAACCCCCCCCCATGCATTTCTAGCATCTTAACACCAGGTGCCACCAGCTATACTACCAGAGGCAGGATGAGGGGGGCCCTATCAACACCTTTCTGTTGAACTGTGCAGGGAAAGCGTACTTTCAGCTATAGGGCCCCCCAATGGCTCAATGAAATCCCAGTGCACATTCTAAACTCCCAATGCATCTCGCAATTCAAAATTGGCGTAAGGCAACACCTTCTTACTAGGACAGTTTGTGACTGCCACTAGGACTCTAACACCCATAATGCCCACTCATCCACATTCTCCTTCCCTTCCTTTACCCCACTCTTCCCTTTCCTATCCCTCTATCTTCCTCTCCCGTGCCTTTTCCCCACTGGATCAACCTTAAAACCAACCTCGACCACTACCTCCCAACCTCCCAGCCAAAGCCACTTCTTTGGCTGCCCACTCCCCAAGTCTCCCTCCCTCACCTTGACTCCTCCCTCGGACTCTCACACTGGGTGTCACACTTCTTTATCTCCTTCGCTACATATAAACACTGTCCTTTACCCTAGTTGAATGCTCTTGACGCTGTACTATCACCATTGGTACTACGAATGACATTGTAACCTTACTGTATACTAGCTACCTACTATTCGAGTATTGTATATAAACTGTTTGTTATTGTTGTCATTGTCACTGTTTGATGTGGAACCTTTGTAAAAGAGCTCTGAGCTCAAAGATATCATCCGAATCCCTTAATAAATAAATAAATAAACTGAACTGTGCTATTGGACTGTGTATCTTGTGCACCATGTGCCCTACGCTCCAATGAGGTGCAACCAGAGGCAATAATTACACCAAGTGGGGTAATCATTTATTGCTCAGCCTTGACTCCTGCAATGTGTTCCTGTGCATCCCTTTTGTGACTCTTCCCGTAATGATGTGAAATGCTGAAACATCTGGGGCTGGTCAAAAAGATAGTTAGCCATTAGTGTGGGCCACTGAGTGAGTAAACTTAGGAGCTGCCCTGGCTCAAGCATTAGGGCCTTTGGTCATTCAGTGAGCTAGGCATTCTTCTTCCAGGTTTTGTTATTTTAATGTCCAGCTTCACCTCAGTTGCCAGGACCAGCTTCATCAGCACTCAACTCTGACCTAGGGAGGTCCCGACCACTTCTCTGTCCTCAGCATACCTGCCTCCTGCAACTTTGACCTGCTTCAAATCCCCAGGTGCTGCAGCATCAATCCCACAGTGGTAAGCTGTGGAGAGCCACTAGTCAGGTATCCAGGAGTGAGTCAGCTAAGTGGCAACCCCGACTCAAGAGTGAGGGACCACAGTTGATGCCGTGTCTGCCCATTCTCTTATTTTCATGCCCATCCGCAAGTCATATGCATACCAGTGCCACTCTGCAGAGACTGCGTCAAGGATTGCATCGCCAGTAGTCCTCCCATTGGGAGGTGGCCTGGGTGCTGGGGGTCTACCACTTGTCGTTGTGGATCATCTAGTGAACCATCTGCTAGACCAGGAGACTTCAGCTTCTTGCTAGGAGTCGCAGAGGATCACCAAGTTCTTCATCGTCCAGCTAGCAGCATTCTTGTTATTTATTTATTTATTTTGAAAGTTGGATTTACAACCTTTGAGTCAGGGACTCATTTACAAAGGCATCTCATTGCAGGGAGGGTAGACATGGTTGCAGTGTGAGATACAACAGTAGTAACATACCGGTGCAATACAGATAACAAAAAGAACACAATATAACAGTGGTTTATGGGATAAAGTTACGTGCAGTAAATAACAATCATATTAAAAAAAAAGAAAAAAGAAAGGAGGGGGGAAGCAGTCCAATGGACATTGTCAAGGCTATGGGCAAGAAACGAGGAGGGACCCCAAACATTAGGTTGATTAAGGGCAACTACAGCTTTGGGCGCCAAAGAGGTGGTTATGGAAAGCAACTTTAAAGGGACCAATTTTGGTAGACTTAGTGACAGAGAGTGGAAGGGAGCTGAACCATGTGGGGGCGCGATAGTGGAAGGACCTTTGGGCTAGGGAGGTCTTGATGTGGGGCACAAGAAAGGTGGCCTTAACTGAGCTACAGGTGGCAACGGATGGGAATGCAAGCAACAGGGACATGGTGACCCCTGGGGGGGAGAGTCCTAGCAGGGATTTTTTGGCAAGTAAGCAGGTTTGATAGCACAGGCGCTCCTCCAAGGTGAGCAGGTTGGCGGTGGAATAGAGCAGGCAAGTATGGGTGCAGAGGGATGCACCAGTCAGGAGCCTGAAGGCCTTGTTTATCGAGGTCTGAATTCTGGTGAGGGCAGTATTGTCGGCCGCAGCATAGATAGGTAGGCAGTAGTCAACTAGGGACAGGACGGAGGAGTTGATGGCCAGTCAGAGAGCAGTTTGGGGGAGGCAATCTGTGTGGCAATAGAGAAGGTCAATCCGAGAGTTTATGGCTGAGGACAGGGTATTGATGTGGGTGTGAAATGTAAGAGCCGAGTCAAAGGTGATGTCCAGGTACTTGCAGGATGACACTTGCTCGAGAGGGTGAACATTACTGGAGAGAATGCAGAGGGGGCATTTTTGGCTTTATTCTGGTGATGCGAAAAAAGCATTGATTTGTTTTTTTTTGAAGTTAATGACCAGCTGGTGGTCAAGGAACCACTTTTCAGCTTGGTTGAATGTGTGCTGAAGGGATTCCTGTAGAGATGCGGGGTCAGAGTGGGAGGCAAGGAGAACCGGATCTTCGGCATAGAGTACCATATACTGCCCGAGCAGGAGCTGGGGAGGGTATTGAGAAATAGGCTGAACAGAACGGGGCCCAGGATGGAACCCTGGGGGACCCCCGAGCAAACAGGCAGGGTATTGGGCAGGGTGCAATTTACCTTCACACACTGTGATCTGGTTAAAGGTAACTGGTGAACCAGGCCAGGGGAGAAGCCAAGTTGGTGGAGGGAGTCAAGTAGGAGAGGGTGACAGACAGTGTCAAAGGCCTTGGAGAGGTCAATGAACACTGCACCCGCAACATGACCAGAATTGAGAGCAGAGTGGAGGTGCTGGGAGAACTCCAGGAGGGCTGTAGTGGTGCTGTGTCCAGGGTGGAATCCATGTTGTTCTGGACACAGCAGGTCATATTTGGCCAGATACTCGGAGAGCTGAATAGCCACTATTTTTTCTAGTGCTTTGGAGGGGGGGGAGAATGGAGATGGGCCTGAAATTGTTAGGGGAGGTTCTATCTCCACTCTTATGGATAGAGGTGATTTCTGCAATTTTCCAGGCACTGGGAAATTGACCAAGACATAGTGACCGGTTTAAAAGGTTGGTGAGAGGGGCTAGTACAGTATCTAGGACTAATCGGAGAATCCTGGAGTCCAGGGGATCACAGTTGGGGTTGTTGCTAGCTAAGGCTTTTTGCAGATGAGGCCTGGCTTCAAGGGGTGATATGGCACACAGGTAGAAAGGGGGGCAATCTGAGGTGGGGGGGTGGAGGAGGAATAGGTCAAAAAGTAGTGGGGGAGGACAGTGCTTAGATCTGAGAATGCCATATTGAGGCACTCAGCTATGCGGGGAGGATCAGTAGTGACGGTACTGTCCATGGAGAGTAGTGATGGTGGGGGGGGGGAGAGTGGGTCTTTCCGTTGAGCTCTTTCATATTGTCCCAGAAGGCACGTGATGAGCCCCAAGTAGATTCAAGGGTGGTTTGATAATATCTGGCCTTAGCCTGCCTTATAGCCCAGGTGCACGTGTTACATGCTGCATCATAGGCTTGTCTGTCAGCCAGTTTGCCTGTCTCGACAGCAATATGCCAGAGATTATCTCTTTGTTTCAGTGTTTGGATGAGGGATGGGGAGATCCATGGGGCGTTGTGTTTCTTGGTACGGATTCTGGTCAGGGGCCAAAAAGGTCACAGGCCTTGCTGAAGGCACTGGAGAAATAGGCTAGGGCAGAGTCACTATCCGTTGTGAGTAGGATTGGGGACCAGTCAAGCTGGGCTAGGTGCGTTTTTAGCTTTCTGAGACCCCCGGGGTGAAAGCACCGGCGCGAGGTGACCTGGGATACTGGTTTTAGTGTGAGGGATGACCAGTGGCAGAAGACAGGAGAGTGGTCACTAAGAGAGTCTGGTAGTACATTAATATCCCTGATTTTATGGGGGCGGTTCGACAAAATTACATCTAGGAGGGTGCTGGAGCCGCCTGACCAGTTAAATCTAGTGGGTGAGGTAACTGGTTGGGTCATATGTAGGGCAGCGAAGGAGTCCCTCATATGGGGGTGGTGGTACTCAGCCAATTGACATTAAGGTCACCTAGGATGAGCTGCTCCGCCTTGTGTGGGAGTGTGGTGAGGTAATCAATGAGGGAGTGGACAGCTGGTCCCTGGTCCCTCGGGGGTATGTAAGAGACTGTGAGAAAAAGAGGGGCTCCTGGTTGGGTCCAGGGTAACCTTGAGGGTGAGGGCTTGGGCACTAAAACTGAGCTTGGGAGCAGGAAGAGCATGGCCTAAAAGTGTGTCATACATAAAGATTGCACACCCACCACCACGTTTGCCTATATGGTCTTCCCTGAACATAGTGTAGCCAGGGAGGGAGATAACTGAGTCGGGAGTTTTTCTCGAGAGCCAGGCCTCAACTAGTGCTATAACATCAGGACGGTGTTGTACAGCCCAACACTAGAGAGCAGCGGATTTTTTTAAGAGGCTGCAAATATTCATGGATGCAATGCTGACACCAGTACTAGAGTGGGGTATGGGGTGGCTAGTTGACAACGGCCTGGGGTTGGGGTGTATGTTCCTGGAGAGCAGAAGGAGTAGAGCAATTAATCTGAAGAGTGGTCTGTGGCGACCAGGACCCTTAGCCAGGTACCGATGCGAGGTCCTACTAGTGGGGGTACAAGGAATGGGTAGGGTGCGGATGGTAGGTATGGCAAGGAAGGGATGGGTGCAGAGTGTCCCGCAAGGAGGGTATTGGCTGGAGGTGGGTGCCGTGGAAAATAGGGGTGTCCGGGGTGGGGGGGGGTAGCGGCTGCTGTGGGGTGGTGGGGGTGGGGCTCAGGGTTGAAGGTAGTGGGTCAGGATGCATAGGGCAGAGCAAGAAAGGTAACCATGAGTAGATGGAGGTGATAGCCATGGTGCCCATTGCTATCTCTGTTGGGGGGGTAAGGGGAATAACTGACCTTCAGTGAGTGTGACTGCTGCTGTGGAGTAGTTTTTTTTTTTTTTTTTTTTTACTAGAGTACAACATGCTAAAAGTGAGAACAAGGCAGGGGATAACAGTGATTAGAACAGGAAAAGGCAGAGGCAAGGTTGGAGGATTAATAGGAAAAATAAGATGCCTCTAGTGGCAGATCAGTATAAACTACAAATGAAAAAAAAAGAAAATTAGGCAGCAGACAGATGAGCTCCAGGGGCCCGTGCCAAGCAGTCTTCATTTTCTGTTTGGTCAGGGGATGCTCCATTATGGTCTGTTTATAAAAAGCACTTTGTGGGGTCAATCGCTAATTGCTGATCAGCCAGCGCATCATGAAGCCTAAGCTTGGTTTGACAGTTGTCTCTTCGGATCTCCATGTCCTCGCCGTCTCTGCCAAGTGTACTCAGGACTTGGACTGAAAGGGTTAACCCACTGCTATTGGTTAGGCCAGTTGTTGGTCCTGATTGTGTTGTTTTTGCTTGCTTGTTCTATTGCCTTGTAGTACAGTATTGTACAAAAATAGTTATCCGGTTGATCCTTTTGTCCCCTGTAAATACACCTTTTGCATTTTGATCCCGGAGTAAGCTTCCTGCTTCTCCTTCCAGATTAATCTGGTCTATCCTAAACTCAAAAGGGAGACGTGAACCTCATTCCACTGGAGCTTTGGCCCCTACACAAGTTTTGCAGCTTTTTTCCACAGTAGGTCAGCGTTCAGTGAGTGTAACAGGGGTAAGATAGCACCAACTGTACACAGACGAAGCAGCCTTGTGATCTGAGCAAAATGGTGGAGTGGCTTTCATTCTGGAGCTCCGAGGAGTCGGGATGGTTGATTTGAATGCAACTACTGCTAGACCATTGATTTGTAAATAATACCTGTGACTGAACTGATTTACGCATACCACCGCACCAGGACTCAGATCCTGCAGCAGGTACAATAACTTTCTTGCTTTTCTCCAATCTTATCAACCAGTTAATGATATTACATAACTGTTTCTTAGTTCTAAATACAAAGTCATCAATTGTGGATAATTGCTATGCCCTGTTTTAGCCCCCTGTTCAAACTGTGCAATGGTTGGGCTGCAGGTGATGCTTAAATTGTGCTACTTAAAGTTTATAGTATTCCATAGGAATATTTGTAAAAACATTACGGCCGAGATATTCAGAAATGCGCCAAAGGTCAGCGCAAGTCCGGTGCAGCACAAGTCAGATGCACCATGGCAAACCAGGTGCCATATTCAGAAGCTGTGCCACTGCAAATGCGGTAGCACAAGCTGGCTGAATATGGCAAAGATGCGCCATGGTGCAATCAGAGATGCGCCGGCGCAACCATGGAAGCGTGGAGCAAACATACGCACAAACAAAGGGGGCAGTGCAAATGCAAGAGGCCCGGGGACACAGCAAAGGAAGCACAATGCCAATGGTACAGGACCCCACCAGTCAGCAGGGCACACTAGTGCACACACCACCACAGAGCAGGAGGGAACAATGGGGATCATGGGATGGAGCAGAGTCACCAACAGAGGCACTGTGCACTGCACCAACCAGAGCCAGTCCACGAGTGTGCGACAGGGGCATGCACCAGAACAGCACCCCAGAACACAATGGTGGGCTGGCCATCAGAGGACAGGTGGGGACAACAGCCAGTGCGAGCCCACCAATGGTGCCCCCCCCACAGGTCACCAGCCAGCTGGCCGTGTCCAGCACCACACCATGACCCCCCATGGTCCTGGACCCAAACACACTCACGCCGCATGCCACACACCCCCACAGGCAGCACCAATGCCAGGCAGTGAATGAGCCAGGATACAGGCAGGTGGCCAGAACATATGGGACTGGGAGCAACAATAGTGAACATGGATTGCCACACCCCAGCGGGCCGACAAGTCCAGCATGACAACCAGGCCCGTGCACAACCCCCACGCCCCCAACCACCTGCCCAGCCCTGACCACAGCCCCATGGTGACTCTGAAAACACACAACACACCCACCATACCCGGGAGACAGCCCCCACCACAACGTGAAACACCATTGGACACAGCAGGGAACCACAGTCAACCCACACTCTCTCCCCCCCATGCCAACACCATGAACCAGCACATGACCACTGCAGTATGGCTCCACACGCCACCTGCAAAGCAGGCATGGACACAGGCATGTAGGAAAATAAATGCTTTCTACCATGAAATCAGCAGAGAAGCACCGTAACAGGGACAGGGACGGGGAGGTAAGAAGTAGGATGGGGTCAGGAAATAGGGGCTGTACAAGATGCTGGGGGACTGCAGTGGAACAGGGATAGCAAGGGAAAGGGGGCTATATACAGGGACAAGTTAATGCTGTCTACGCCTGGCCAGCCCTCTGCACTGCTGCTCCCTCCTCATGGCTGAGGTGACACACTGGATGGACTGCACCATGCAGAGTATTCTCCAAAGCACAGCCAGGATTTCCCTCTGGGTCCTCGCCCACGCTCTTGGACCCCTCCTCTCTGCCACAGAGCTGACACCTAGGGGATGGGACAAGACATGTAATCAGTGCAATGCCCCAAGGACCCCTACCCACTCACCCACAATGCACATTGGACAGAGGGAGCACACACCATCCTGGAGAGACCAGAAAGGACCATCGCACGGAGGGCAACGCCTGACATCCACACGGCACGCCACGGTGGTGCACAGAGGCAGACGATGTAGTGCAGTGGCCACAGGATCACAATATGGGGGTCAAATGGCACACAGCAACAGCAGCGCCACAATACAAATGGTGGAAGCCGTGTGCACTCCCATCCCACCAACAACCGCTACACGGTGGCCAAGGGATGGCACACAGAGGCACATACAATGGACCATGCGACACACACAGCTGTAAAGGTGCATGGCAGGGGTGGCCATGGCTGAGCCCTATCCCCACCACTATACCACTGTGACACTGAGAAGGAATGTGACAATGTATACCTGCCCCTTGCTGTGCAGCCGGTGCTGCCTGCTGCCCACTAGGCTGCGCCGCCCTGGCTGCCTCTGCCGCCGCCCTGGCCTGTCTATGGTCCTCCACCCTGTGGAGGGAATGAAGAGAGGTGAACATCAGTACACAGTCATGCATGTGAAGCCCCCCACCACCACACAGCCCGCTGTGTGCTGGGTGTGTCCCCGTCAGTCCTGAGGCCCACACGCCAGCACGGCTGCTACCTGTGCAGCAGCCAAGCCCGATGTGTGGTAACCCCAGGCCAATGAAGTACCCCACTGTGGGTCATGCCACGAAGCCATGCCAACACCACAGTACTACACCTGGGCATAACAACAACATTAGCACACCTACCTGGTTATGGCACTGAACCTCGCAGGACGTGGGCCTGCAGACGCCGCAGGCGGTCTGATGCCCTTCAACGCAGGTCCCCATACCGGTGCCTGCACTGCTCTGCCGTGCACCTGACACCAATCCTCTGCTTCAGGGCCTCTGTGACACGGTGCCACACCTCCCCCTGGCCTGCTGGAGTGGCAACTGGCCATACACCTGCACCTCAAAGAGCTGAACCACAGCCACCAGGTTGATGAGCGCAACCTCTGTCCAGTTGTCTGCCCTCCTGCTCTGTCCCTGTGCCATGGTCAGCAGCCGAGTTCAACAGGAAAATAGCCATGGAACAGCACACATGTCTGTCACATGTGCATAAAATACAGAACTAAATTGTGACACTTGGACAGTGGGTTCTGATCATTGTATCATTTTTTGTAATATAAAAATGTGTTATGGACTGTCTCTCATGAGAAATGCTGAGACGGCATGTGAGATCACACACACACACACAGGTTTTAGATACAAGGTGTTACCTGGAAGGCCAGAAGCTAATTACAGGCTAGAAGATACCTAACTGCCAAGACAGATCATAAACTTTTATAACGCTTAGAGGAAGAAGAGCAGGTTGTGACGTTTTAGTGCAAAGCCATAAATGCTTTGAAGTCTGTGTGAGAGAGGATGCTGCTCTGGCATGAAAGAAGAACATGATGAAAGGAAAGACTTATTTGGGGAAGTCACATGGGGAAAGGCATTTCTGCTGATGTAACCTTAATTAACTTTCCTTCTAAAATGATAAAATATCCTGGGTGTATGATTTTTAATAAACAGAGGAGGAGGAGGAGCTAGGTGACCTCACACAAAGGGGTTGGCCAAGACAGTTTTTTTAAACAATATTCTGTTTTCCTTCAGAGACACACTTCTATCTAGACTCTGACAAAGAAACATCTTTGAGCACTTTAAGCAGGTATTTAGAGAGAGAGAGAGAGGAATCTAAATACTGTAGTAGGACTTGCACTGTTAAAACCTTGTTCTTTTAAAAGTTTTGTATGTTTTTGTGATATATGGTTCTGTATTTTATGTCTTACATATATTTTATCTATTTTTAGTAAAACTCTATTTTAGAGCCTACTTGGTCTGGCTTTGAATTTCTTTTCTTTTACAAGTGAAGTATATATGGTTAAGCAGACACTGTGCATAAGCTTGAATGGAGTTACCAAACCGGAAAAAGGTAAGCGTTTTAATCTGAGGTCTTTTATTACAGTTTTTAAGCGTTCATTTCTGTACACCTGGTTAGGTGCCTGTAGGCAAAGATATCTGGCCCCCCAAAGACAGAAATATCTGATCCTGTGCATTGGGTACGCTAGCCAAGAGGTTCACAGTTTGAATCCCTCCAAGACTTGAGACCAAATGTTGATTCAAACCCCCAAAACAGACAGGAGGGTTACCCTGTTTCTGTTAACTGTTCACAAGACTGCGCTCAGAGGTTGGCACTTTGGGAGTAGAGGGCTGACCTGCTGAGTGGGTTTGTGACAGATTGGTTGGCAGCGGTTGCATACATTTTGGTATCACAAGCTTTTATTGTTCAGCGTGTCAGCTTGAGACCGTCAGCTCACTTGCAAAGAAAGAAAAGGGCAGTGATTTTTTTTTTTTTTAAAAAGGAGACACAACTATATCACTTGGCGTACAGTCAAGTTCCTACCCATTTTTTTTTTCCTAAAGTGCAAGTCAGAGTAGCAGTAGTTAGTGAAGATGGCTTCCAACTACAGCAGGCACACTGTACACTACTTAAGGCAGTTGTGCGGGGACAGAGGAGTCCCATTCGAAAGCCAGCAAGCAGAACCTCATAGATGCCCTGATGGTAGCAGATACCCAGAGCAGCGAGTCACAGACCATGACTGAAAAGGACCAAACCTCAAGTGTGGCAGGGCTAGCGGCCAGTGCAGTGTCCAGATCAGATGAGAACGGCAACAGAGCCACTGTCAGTGAAGGGCCACAGCAGCAGGGGAAGGTCACCAGTATCCTGGATCCAGAAGTACTCAGGCTGCAAATTGAGTTGCGCAGGATGGAGCTGCAGTTCCAGAGAGAAGAGAAGCGTGAACAGCGAGCTGCAGAGGAGGAAGAGAGAACAAGAATGCCGAGATACAGACCGTGAGGAGCAGGAGCACCAGTGGCAACACGAACTGGAGAAGCTACGACCAGTGGCACCAGAGCAGGTAAGTGGCTTGGGTTTAACTGGGATTACAGGACTGGGTTACAAATTGAATTCCAAATTAATAGCCAAGTTTAAAGAGAAGGAGGACTTAGATGCCTTTTTAAATTCTTTTGAAAAAGTTTGTATTCAGGCTAAAATTCCTACAGAGTCCTAGGGCTTCCAGCTATCCCCGCTACTTACCGGGAAAGCTCAGGATGCAATGGGTCAATTGGACAATGAGGACAGTAATGATTACAGCAGACTTAAAGCTGCACTGTTAAAAATGTTTTAATTAACTGCTGAATCATACAGAACTAAATTCTGCAAGCTCAGGAGAAGCCCTGATATGAGCTATGAGGAGCTAGCCACGAAACAACGTCGGTTTTTAAAACGTTGGTGGGAAGGAATTGAGGCAAACTCTGTTGATAAAATTGAAAATGTGATTTTGTTAGAACAGTTTTATTGGGCATGCCCAGCCAAACTAAAAACCTAGCTAGAGGACCAAGATCCCAAAACAGTGCAAGAGGCTGCTGAACTCTCAGACCACTATGCCAAGAACAGACCTGCTCTGAAAGTGAATGGGGCAGGCGTGGCAGCACCGAAAGGGAAAAGCGTGCCTTCAGGACAGCTAAAACCCTCACTGCCTCCACCAAAACCAGTTAACCCCAGGTTTCAGAGAAAAGATTTCTCTGAGAGAAGAAATTAATGCTGGTTGTGTAAAGAAACTGGGCATATTGCCAGACAGAGTCCCAAAAAGGCGAGCAATAAACAACAGGATGCTAGAAAGGAAGTGGGTTGTTTGTGTGTCCCTGGAAGCATGCCAGTGAACATGAGGGAACACATGCACTCAGTCACTGTGAATGGTGTACAGGCACAAGGGTTAAGGGACACAGGGGCATCCCTGACCTTGTAAAGGGGGATCTGGTACAGCCTGGTCAGCTTATACCCAATAATTACGTCACTGTACAGGACTTTGCGGTTGGGGAGAAAACATTGCCCCTCACTAGTGTTCTCTTAGACTGGGGTGAAACGGGGGAACTGTGCAACAGGTGGCAGTAGCCAAAACGTTAGCAGTGGATGTGATCCTGCGTAACAATCTCAAACAGGAGATGGTATGTGCAGTTACCCATAGCCAAGCAGCAAGGGAAAACTGTAGTTCCCTGAACCCCACAGCAGCCATTGTGGAAACCACTGAGAGGCTGGTTCCCCAGCCTGTGTCTCCAGATGGGGAGACTAATAAAAAGGGGGTAGAAATGTCCCCAGTAGCAAGTAACCACACAGCTACAGAGAGTTACTCTGAACAGGGAGGGGTGACCCATTGTCAGAGGGTTGGGATTGACAGTGATCCTGAGCGCCTGGCGCTAGTGCTAGGGACCCTAGTTTAGCAACTGAAGGGAACCTGTCCCATGTCTTGGAAATGTGTGAGGGGTTCACAGCTGCTCAAAGAAGTGACCCTAGTTTAGAGAAGCTGAGGGCTTGGGCAGACTCAGACAATGCACAGGGAGGTAATGGCAGACATAAGGTTTATTGGGAAAATGGACTTATGTATACTCAGGCAGTACAGACAGAGCAGGGGGGGTGCTAGGCAGGCAGCTTGTCGTTCCCCAGGGGTAGCAGTTACTCAAGATTGCACATGATATTCCCTTGTTTGGTCATCTGGGAATTGTGCGCACTACGCAGCAGTTGGCTCAGAATTTCTACTGGCCTAACTTCACCCAGCAGGTGAAGGAGTATTGCAGGTCTTGTCACTGGTGCCAAGAAATAGGGAAGGCAGGCAAGAAAACCCAAGCTGCCCTGATTCCCTTGCCCACAGTGGAGGAGCCATTCCAGAGGGTGGGAATGGATATTGTGCGGCCTTTAAATACCCCCAGCTCCCCAGGGAAGAGATTCATCCTGACTGTGGTGGATTATGCCAGCCAGTACCCAGAGGCAGTCGCCCTATCCTCACTGAGGACAGACAAAGTGGCAGATGCCTTACTTGGGATTTTCTCCCGTGTTGGGTTTCTGCAGGAGGCTATCACCGATTGAGGGGGTTCCTTCATGTCAGACCTGATTAAATGTTTATGGGAGAAGTGTAGGGTGGCGCAGAGATGCACAACACTGTATCATCCACAAGCCAATGGGCTTGTGGAACAATTCAATGGTACTCTAAAGTCAATGCTCTGGTCGTTTGCTGAACAGCAGGGGAGGGACTGGGATAAATACCTTCCCCACCTGTTGTTTGCATACAGGGAGGTGCCCCAAGAGTCAATAGGGTTTCCCCCTTCCAACTGTTATATGGACGCCGGGTACATGGGCCCCTAGACTTGATCCGAGAGGACTCGGAAGGCAAGCACGTCACCAAGGGAACTCCCATTGTGGATTACATCCTTAGGTTTAGGGAAAGGCTGAAAGAGCTTATGGGGACAGCCCAGAGCAACCTGGCAGCTGCCCAACAGAAACAAAAAGTGTGGTACGACCACAGAGCCAGAGCTCGCTCGTACATGGTGGGTCAGGAAGTCATGATCCTTATTCCGGTCCAGAAAGACAAGCTGCAGGCTGAGTGGGTAGGACCGCACAAGTGGTTAGGAAGGTAAATGATATGAACTACATTGTGGAGTTACCTGACCGAAGACAGACAGAAAGGATGTACCATGTCAACATGATGAAGTCATATGCAAATAGGGCTGACATGGTGTTTGCAGTGTGTAGTCCTGGGGAGGGGACAGACGAAGGAAACCCCCTTCTGGACTTGCTGGAGGAAAGTAAGTGGGAGTCCTCTGTGGAGACAGTAAAATTGTCTCTCCAGCTGACCCCGGACAAGGTCCAGGAAGTAAGGGAAGTTTTAGCAGACTTTGCCCCGTTGCTTAGCGCCAAGCCTGGACTAACCCCCTTAGCAACTCATGATGTGGAGACAGGGACACAGACACCCATATGGTGGACAGCATATCAGGTGTCAGAGGCTGTCCAAAAAGACATTAGGAGGGAAGTGGGGGAGATGCTGGATTTAGGGGTAATCCAGAGATCCCACAGCCCCTGGGCCTCACCTGTAGTCCTTGTGCCTAAGCCAGATGGCTCTACTCATTTCTGTGTGGACTATCGTGGACTGAATGCAGTCACGAAGTCAGACACCTACCCGATGACCCAGACGGACGAACTCCTGGACAAGTTGGGAGGGGCGACCTACCTTGCGACCATTGACCTGACAAAGGGGTACTGGCAGGTAGAGCTGATAGACAGAGCTAGAGAGAGGTCAGCCTTCATCCCTCCAATAGGCTTATTTGAGTTTAAAGTAATGCCTTTCGGAATGAAGAACGCCCCGGCCACTTTCCAAAGGTTGGCGAACCAGGTGTTAAATGGTGCTGAGGAGTACGCTGTGACGTACCTGGATGACATTGCTATCTTTTAGTACCACAGCTGGAGGGAACACTCCTTTCCCTATCTTAGGTGACAGCGAGGATAGCAGAGGGCTGGCTCACTTTCAAAGCCGGAAGTGCTAGGTGTACATGGGAGAAGTGGCACTCTGGCATGTGGAGGCTGAGGACAGCTCTGTCCTACCAAATAAAAACAGAGGTAATCCAGGCGTGGCCCAGACCAGAAACACAGAAGCAGGTCAGGAGTTTTCTAGGGACAGCAGGGTACTGCAGAAAATTTGTACCCAATTACAGTGCCCTGGCTGCTCCCCTATCTGACCTGACAAAGAAAAGGATGCCAAAGAAAATTACCTGGGACCCAGCCTGTGAGGAAGCCTTTTCCAAACTAAAGGAGGCACTGTGCAGTGCTCCTGTTTTGACAAGTCCTGTCTATAGCAAAACCTTTATAGTTCAGACTGACGCCTCAGACGTGGGTATTGGGGCAGTACTGAGTCAGACATCGAGCCAAGGGACAGATCACCCAGTAGTGTACCTGAGTAGGAAGTTACTTCCCAGGGAGCTGGCATACTCCATGGTGGAAAAAGAATGTCTTGCCTTAGTGTGGGCCCTAAAGAAGTTGGAGCCATACTTATATGGGCAGCATTTTGTGGTGCAGACTGACCACAACCCCCTGGTTTGGCTGACACAGCTGGGAAAGAACAATGGTAGATTGCTAAGATGGACTCTTGCTTTGCAAGGGTATGATATGATAATATTACATAGAGCTGGAGCCAAAAATCAGAACTCAGATGGACTGTCTATGGTCTATGAGGAGTGAACTGATTTGGGAAGCTCACCCCATGCAGGGGATAGAGCACCCAAATTCAGTCTAGGTGGGGAGGAATTGTGACACTTGAACAGCTGGTTCTGATCACTGTATCATTTTTTGTAATATAAAAATGTGTTATGGACTGTCTTTCATGAGAAATGCTGAAACAGCATGTGAGATCACACACACACACACACACACACACAGGTTTTAGATACAAGGTGTTACCTGGAAGGCCAGAAGCTAATTACAGGCTAGAAGATACCTAACTGCCAAGATAGATCATAAACTTTTATAACGCTTAGAGGAAGAAGAGCAGGTTGTGACGTTTTAGTGCGAAACCATAAATGCTTTGAAGTCTGTGTGAGAGAGAATGCTGCTCTGGCATGAAAGAAGAAGAACATGATGAAAGGAAAGACTTAATTGGGGAAGTCACATGGGGAAAGGAGTTTCTGTGGCTGTAACCTTAATTAACTTTCCTTCTAAAATGATAAAATATCCTGGGTGTATGATTTTTAATAAACAGAGGAGGAGCTAGGTGACCTCACACAAAGGGGTTGGCCAAGACAGTTTTTTTAAACAATATTCTGTTTTCCTTCAGAGATACACTTCTATCTAGACTCTGACAAAGGAACATCTTTGAGCACTTTAAGCAGGTATTTAGAGAGAGAGAGACAAATTTAAGTACTGTAGTAAGAATTGCACTTTAAAACCTTGTTCTTTTAAAAGATTTGTATGTTTTTGTGATATATGGTTCTGTATTTTATGTCTTGCATATTCTTTATCTATTTTTAGTAAAACACTATTTTTAGAGCCTACTTGGTCTGGCTTTGAATTTCTTTTCTTTTACAAGTGAAGTATATATTGGGAAGCAGACACTGTGCATAAGCTTGAATGGTGATACCAAACTGGAAAAAGGTAAGCATTTTAATCTGAGATCTTTTATTACAGTTTTTAAGGGTTAATTTCTGTACACCTGGTTAGTGCCCAGGCAAAGATATCTGGCCCCTCAAGACAGAAATATCTGAGCCTGTGCACTGGCTACGCTAGCAAGAAGTTCACAGTTTGAATCCCTCCAAGACTTGAGACCAAAGGTTGATTCAAACTCCCAAAACAGACAGGAGGGTTACCCTGTTTCTGTTAACTGTTCACAAGACTGTGCTCAGAGGTTGGCACTTTGGGAGTAGAGGGCTGACCTGCTGAGTGGGTTTGTGACACCCTCCACCGCTGGTCCCCATACCGGTGCCTGCACTGCTCCGCCGTGTGCCCGACACCAGTCCTGTGCTCCAGGGCCTCTGTGACACAGTGCCACACCTCCCCCTGGCCTGCTGGAGTGGCAACTGGCCATACAGCTGCCCCTCAAAGGGCTGAAACACAGCCATCAGGTTGATGAGCTCAACCTCCGACCAGTTGCCTGCCCTTCTGCTCTGTCACTGCACCATGGTCAGCAGCCGAGTTCAACAGGAAAATAGCCATGGAACAGCACACATGTCTGCCACATGTGCAGGATGCACGATAGGATATACAAGGCTGCAAGTGCACAGCATGAGCACGTGGAGCGGAGACCGAGCAGCGAGTCATAGTGGTGTCATGGGCATGCGCGCAGTACGCGCTTCAGCGAACACAGGGTCACAACACGACCCGTGGGTCAGAGGTCATCACCCCCACCCACAGTGTGCAGGTGTGCGATAGAGGCAGTGATCGCATGCACGATTGCACAGCATCGCCGCATGCACCGTACCATGGCATTGCACATGCTGCACATGATGTGTGATAGCAATGTGGTCATTGCTGCGCAAATGCGCACTGCAGGAACATGCACCACACATGCGAAGGTATTGCACCATGGAGATGCTCTGACGCAACCCCATTGCGCACGGTGCAATTACGCGATATTGAGATGCTGTATGCAGATCACCTCATTAGCCAATGCATAGCGCAGTGGGGAGCATTAGCATATCATTAAACTTGCGCACAGGCTAATTTGCATGCCTTGCACCTTAAAAGCGCCACAGAACAGCACAGGCCACAGACCGGTATTGCAACCATTCAGGTAAGTGACTGGCAACATGGATGAACAGCGGCCTACTCAAACACTGCAACAGAGTGCTGCATTGCAATGTACTGGCACTGACCCACTCTGCTGGTCATGTCCACAGGTGGCAGAATGTCGGGACCTGGAGGAGAGTCAGAGGCCTGCATGCAAGCGCAGGCCCAACTTTACAGTCGCTGAGAGCAATGTCCTCCTTGAGGCCTATACAGACTGGGAGGGCCTTCTCAGTGGTGCTACGAGCACGATGCAGGAGTGGGCGGTGGGCTGGGAGGAGGTGGCCTGATACATCAACACCCATGAATGCCACCATTGCACCCCGCAGGAGTGCATGAAGAAGGTTGGTACAGACAGGAGGCAGATCAAGGATAGGGTTGCGGCCATACGGGCATCCTGCAGGGCAACTGGTGGTGGGCCGGCAACTGTGCCACTGCTGACAGCCACGGAGGAGCTTGTGGCATCCACCATCAGCCGCATGGCGGTGGAGAGTGTGCCTGGTGATGGGTTTCAGATGGGTGGCAGACCCTCACGCCATAGTGAGTATGGCCAGCCGCCAGGCATGCCTGGTGTGCACATGACGTGCAGGTGTGCCTGAGGCCATGCTCACTGCCACAAGCGTGTGTGGACATGGACACACATTGCTGCAGGGTGGTGTGTAGCAACAGCGGCATGGGGGGCAAGGGGGCCATAGGGTATGCTACTCCACTAACCCTCTGTTCTTGTCTTTCAGCACCAGCACGCCTCCGTGCAGAGGGCCAGGCGGGGGCAGCCGCGGACACAGATGCCCGACCCTCAACATCAACGGGCATCCAGAGCCAGGACAGACCATGTCTCGGCATTGTAGGGCATGCAACCGTGCTTGACATGGGGTCGGCTGACCCCCTTGCTGGGTTCCGGCACAATGACAGCCTGGCAGTGCTGCGTGCAGAGACCCAGCTTAGGGTGCTGTCCAACACCAATGATGACCTTACTCTGGTACTGGACAGCATAGGGGTGGTGGTGCCAGACATGCCATTTCTCATCTACACAGGCACCGGCAGGTCCTGTCACTGTGCTCTGGGTAGCCCACAGCCTGCTCCCCCATCCCCGCCGATGCAGCTGTGTGTGGTGCCACAGCTGTGTCTGGTGTGGGTGGCAGTGGTGCTGTCATTGCAGTGGAGGAGCGAGGCACTGCCCAGCAGACAGTTGGGCAGTGGCAGCAGGATGCAGTTGACGTTGGGCAGCGTGACACGGTGCCCACTGCTGGTGCGCCGGACAGCGCCGTACCCCCTGTACAGCACACTGTGCAGCATCCACCTGAGCAGGAGGCTGTGCAGCAGCGTGCCGTGTCACCCCCCCAGCTCGACAGGCGGGCCAGGAGGCCCAGGATGCCGAGAGGCTGACGGAGCACACCCGGTTACTGCGGGCATCCGTGGACAACCAGATGTTGCTTGCCACTCAGGTGCATGCACTGCAGGCAGAGGTGCACGAGATAGCCAAGCAGCAGGACAGAGGCGATGCAAGGCTTATGGACAGGCTCACCCAGATGCAGGAGGCCACGACTGCAGCATTGGACCGCATGGCTGGTGCCACTGTGGCATCAGTGGACCGCATGGCTGGTATCATTACAGCTGGGCTGGCATTAGTGGCAGCCACTGGGCTCGGCCATGCACAGAGGACCCCTCGCAGTACACTGTCTACCCCATTGTCCCAGCATCTGGCAACATCAGCACAGCAGATGCTGGGTTCTGATGTCAGCATCCCAGACACCCCCGGGACAGGCCTTTTTGGCCGCCTCGACACCCCTGCGCATTCGGTCATGGTCCACGCATCAACCTCTGGGGCGTCTGACACACCCCCATGGCCGGTGTGCGCATGCATCTGCTGGTTGGCTCCGGCGGCAGCCACCCACGTGGCAGTGGAGGTCAAGGGACTGTGCAGTTGGGGTGACGTATCTACTGCCCTGACCTGCCATCTGCTGCTGTTGCCACACACACACACACACGTGGGTGATGTGGCATGCATGTGGTGGCGCACATGTGTGTTGTGCTGCATGACCCCATGTGTGTGGACCATGCTGCTGGGATGTGTGGCATGGATGTGATGAGGGCAGCTCAACATTGATTGTGCCTGTGCTCCGGTGTCATACTTCTGATCCATGCCGTGTCCCTCACCATCTGTGTGGGTGGCTGTGTGTGTGTGTGTGTGTGTGTGTGTGTGTGTGTGTGTGTGGCTGCAAGCTCATGTACCAGTGGATCCGCCATGAGTGCATCCCTGCATGCATACCGCTGTGCACATCCCTGCCACTGTGTTGTATGTTGGGCTGTGTGGGCCTTGCCTGTGTGTCGATGCACTCACCTGCGTTGTCTGTAATGCTCCCTTGTGATGGTGTCACGGTGCCACCATGCCTCCTGCACCATTCGAGGGTCCCTCCTGCCAAGGGGCGGCTGCCCACCACCCTCTGGGCCTTCACCACCATCGTCCCTGCTACTGTCGCCCTCATTAGCCTCGACTACTATTCCACGGTCAATGACCATGTGGTGCGGGATGCAGCAGGCCAGGAATATGCCACAAGCTTTCGATGGGCTGTATTGTAGGGCACCACCTGACCTGTCTAGGCAACGGAATCACATCTTTAGCTTGCCAAGGACACTGATGATATTGTGCGCGGTTTCATTGTATCTTTCCTCTATGGGACTGATATCGCCGGGGTGAGCAACCATGGCCTTAGGGGTATGCACTGTCACCTGTGTGGAAGGCAACATGATTATCCCTGTGCTGTGCTGCCACCCACTCCCTCTCAGCCACCACACACACCACAGCACCCGCCTCAACCTCCCTCCCACAGCCCCAGGGCTGTGGCTCTCAGCCACCCTGGTGCATGTCCTACTCATCAACAAGGTGGCCGATGGAGATGTCTCCCCACTCAAACCTATGGCAGAGCACAGAACTGTGCCATATGAAGGCATCATGTGCACTCCCAGGGTGTGTGGCACAGACATTGATGATGCACCCCATGGCATCGCACACCATCTGGCAGTTGATGGATGGGTACCCCTTCCAGTTGATGTACACTGGGCCCTCTATGCCAGGTGGTGTGCGGATGCCAATGTGGGTGCAGTCTATTGCCCCAATCATGCCTGGCATGCGTGCCACCCAGTGGAACTCCTGCATGTTTGTTGTACGCTCTGCCTGTGTGCTGGGGAAATGTATGTACTCCAAAGCTTGTGGCAGCAGAGCGTTGAGGAACTGGGTGAGGAGGCAGGATGTGGCCGACTGGGTGATGCCCGTGGTATCACCCGTTGGTCTTTGGAAGGTGCCCGGGGTGAGCAGGCACATCACAGCAGTCACCTTAGTCTCCACTGCCATGGCATGACTACGGCTGGTGGGTGCCTGCATCTCATCACTGCACAGCTCACACAGCTGCCTCAGAACTGCCCTGTTCAGGTGGTACCAGACCACTATCTCTGTGTCACTTAAGTTCTCATACAATATCCTGGCACGGTACCACCTGTGTCGGGCATACTCCCCGCCGGGCCCTTTGTCAGCCATGCTGCTGTTCCTCCTGCCTCCTTACACCCCCCATTACTGCATCCATTATGAATGGGCCACTGTTCATCACTCAATCACTGGGTGTCTCCCTGGATGCCTCTCACAATCAGTCTGTCCGTCGGTCTGTGTGTGTCTCTCTCTCTCCCTCTCTACCTCTCTCTCTCACAGTCTCTCACTCCCTCTCTGTGCACACTGTTGCACATCTGCTGTCTGTGTTTTTGTGCCTATATTTATTTGCTCAAGTCTGCCTGGTGCAACTTGGGGTTTGCTCCAGACTTGCGCCTTGCTCTACGGTTGAATAGGCCAGTGCGCCACTTATTCATGGGTACGCCCCCTGCACTTGTGCTGCATACATTATGGTTGCATGCTGGTGCAATGGGATATGCGCTGTGCCATGGCTCCCTTTGAATATCGCTCAGTGGCGCATCTTTGGACATGCACCAGCGCAACTTAGTTGCGCCATGCACAAGTGCTCTGAATATCTCGTCCCACTTGTGCTATTTATTCTTAGAAAATTGGCTTATTTGTTGGCATCTGATTGGCTGGTACCCATTCAACAGGGGTACATTAACTCTCAATAGATGCCCAGCAAATAAAAAGTGCCACCCAAACCTGCCTCATGACCAGCCAAGTATCCTTGTGCCCAGCCTGCTTCCTCATTGGCTGAACCAGTGGCCATACCATTTCAAACTGCCGCCATTTTTTATCAGTTAGTGAGTGAGTCATGCTCCCCCCCCCCAACTACCACCACTGCCAAGAAATACAAGTCACTAAACTCAGCAGTTGCCTGATTGAAGAGAAGGAAAAATAAATTCTCTTAAAAAATCAGTTGTGTGGGGCTTGACTGGACCACACCACACTGCTAACCAGCACTGCTTCTGATGCCGATTGGTCAGCTCTCACAAGCTCCTCTGCTGACCGAAACTAAATAAGTGAAAATGGAGCATATTTCTGAAAAAAAAAAAAAAGAAAGAACGAAAACACTCCACTATTTCATCTAAGGACAGGAACAAAGACAAATGAGCATTTCCTCAACGGCGCCTACTTTAAAATGCAGCAGTCTCTTTACCCTGATTGCGTGCCCTGTGCCCATTCTCCAGATGCTGCCTACCCGCTCTGCTGCTTTGCGGCTTCTGTTCCACGATCTAACTGCTTGGCTCTGTTGTCAGATCTGTGGCAAGTAGAATACAATCTGCTTACCAAATTGGAGAAAAAATAAAAGACACACAAATACTTCATACCACAAAACTTGCCAGATCATCGCTACCTTCCTGATGATGTCCCGGTCGACGCGCTGCTAAAGTCCCGCTTGAAACCCACTGCTCATGCCCCATTTGCACACTGTACCCACTGCATAAATAATAGATGAATCGGGAAAATGAAGTCAGAACTTTACCATTAAAAAAATACTCAGAAGTCTGCCAAGTCTTCCTGTACCTCCTTACTGTACTTCCAGATATAACAGCATGTGTGCATACACAAGGTGACGGCTGCATCTCCCCAGACCCAGTACTTTTACAAACGCAAAGAAAGAAGTTTATCTGCTCGCTCACCTCCCCTTTTTCTTTTGCTCCTTTCATACTAACAACTTAAAAAAACTGAATCATAAACAGAATTGCTGATGGGGGTTGTAAGTGTAACTGCATACAGACAGCTTTTTAAAGGAGGAACTATTTTATTTCAAAACTTAATTTAAACAAATTTTTTAAACAATTTTTTCATCTTTTCTTTTTACAGTGCCCATTTTCTAAAAGCAATATCCCTCCTGGGTGTGGTATTGGGCTATACGGTTTCTTCAGAGGCTATAAGGCCGATGCACATCCTAGAGGCGGTCTGGTATAGTCCATATCACCCACCCTGTCGGGTATTATTGCTACATAAGCAAGCATTAATCACGAACCGAGGAGGGCCTCTACCGTGCATTAATGCCCTGTTGGGGTTGGTGACAGGGCCAAGGTCGAGTGCTTCAACCATTTCCAGCGGGCATTAATCCCGGAACAGCCCGACGCTGGAGGTGATTAATGCGCTTGTAACATGGCAAGTGCAAGGAGCGTTTTGTTGACATCGGAATGTACCTCAGAACACCAGAAACACTGACGCGATCATTATTCATGCTGCACAAGTCATGCTACAGGGTTGTGCTGTCTAGTTGACGAAAATGTATTGCAGTGCGCGTGCACGTTCACTGCGCCACATACATCTGCCTAGCGTGCAGTACTTCTGAGGAAATGAGGACATAACAGTCCCGTCTGACACTGACAGACCGTGAGTCCTTTTTTGGGGTTTGCAGTGACACTTTTCCTGTTTTAGACTTCCGTGTTGTTCCGCCGCCAAAGATTGCCGTGTGGCCTTCTGGGACACGTGTATGTTTTTTACAGTTCTGCTGTTATCAATCACAAATACTCATCTACGCCTATGTGTTCTAGTGGTTCTAGCGTGCCCCCTTTACTTTAGTTACTTATGCTCACTGGTATCGCCCCGCCCTACAATCGATATCTTTCTCCTGCGGCTATTCCTACCCAATGGTGCCGGAATGGTTTGAAAAGTGGTAGGGCCAAGGATGTAAGAGGCACATTTTCCCCTATTAAATATATTACCATGATAGCAAAAAGTGATAGGGCCACTAATAAAAGTGGTAGGGCCATGGCCCTAGTGGCCCCCCCTGTTCCGGCACCTATGTTCCTACCACTCCTCCGTGCAGTCAACCCACTTGGGTCTTGGCAACGGCAAGCTATTCCAACGGTGCACACCATGCTGACAATTGCTGTGTTACTCTTGTATCAGGGGCGCCATCTACAGGTACGAGTACATCGCGTGGCATGCTGTCTGTTAGACCGATTTGAGGCGTGCTCCCGGTAGTGCACTTGCTCCAATCTCTACCGTCTGGATTGCCGTCCCAGTGCTGCACCCTGTCACTGATGGACACTCTAGGTACTACACAAGCGGGCTCTAATGGTCGATTTCCCTCTGGACACTTCAGGTACTACACAAGTGGGCTCTAATGGTCGATTTCCCTCTGGACACTTCAGCTACTACACAAGCGGGCTCTAATGGTCGATTTCCCTCTGGACACTTCAGGTACTACACAAGCGGGCTCTACAGGTGGCTTAATCACCGCTCGTTTTCCGTCACATGATGCGTTTGCACCAATCTCCACTCTCCATTTGCCTGCTATCTTCAGAGCCATGTTACAATTGTGCATATTCCTGACAGAGCACTAGTTGTGCTTTAGTTTGTGCCAATGTTAATGGGATTTCCCTCAAGTGCTGAACACTCAGAAATGTGTCTCACTACACTATTAATTACAAAGTATAAAATATTTTGCCATTTCTCCAATGCATATATGGTTTTGCTATTAAATCCAATAATTAAAAAAAAGAAAAAGGTGATCCCATAAATATGGTAGAATTCTGCATAATAATGAAACTTTCTATTTAGGTGAGTACTAAGGTAATATGGTGAATTTTAATAGGTTTTTATAATATCGTATAATGTTATTTTACAATATTGTTTGGTTTGTCGCATGAATTTATTAAACCAGAAATCAGTGGACGGCAGGGCTCTGAGGGGGAACCTTTGCTGTCAGGACTGTTGTTTCCGGTCGGGCGCTGCTCGTGCTGCGCTGTTGTTTCCTAGCCGACCACAGTTCTGGTGAGAGTCAGCGAAGATGGCCGACCAGCAAGAGGCTCTCCGAGAGTTTGTGACGGTGACCGATGTGGACGAAGAACGAGCTCGCTTCTTTCTGGAGTCGGCCGGCTGGGACCTGCAGGTGAGACGCACACAGTCTCATACGGAGAGGGCCAACGAAAAGCGCAGGGAGGTGATGGCGACACGCGGGTGTCTCGTGAAAAGTCTCCCCAACCGACCAGTAGCTAGGGGAGTATCCCAGCAACGAAAGTGCAAGTCATTCATTGCATTCAGTCTTCCCAGCCACTTCGGGGGGGGCTCCTGTATCCCCTCCTACCTCAGGAATGTTTGGGTCACGTAGTTTAAGGTGGTATGGTGAGAAGTGTTTGGCCAAGACTCGTTTTGTGGAAATCTCAGTATTTGCCATTTGTGCCTTGTATAGGGGCATCTAGTACTTTTTCGTCTTCACGCTGAAGTTAATGAATAACATGCCCCAAGAGATGGTGGGACCAAATCTCGGGGGAGGCGGTGTCTATAACATCGAGTGTTATTCACCTGCCTTTGAGATTTCTTTTTAGTTTCAGAACCCTAAAATGACAGTCCCTTTTTCAGATGGTTGCTAGTACTGTCCCAGCAGATTTGGGTGTAGTATCCGTAGACACTGCTGACCCAGCAGAGGCTGTGACACTTCCATTTACCACACACACACACACACACTAGTGCCCCACCAGATGCTGTCAGACAGTGGTGGAGAAGTGTATCAAAATATTTGGATGGGGGGGGGGTCAGAATTGTATAGAGCACCTCAGCCCGGGGCACTGTTTAGTGTCTTGACCTTTCAGCTACAAAAGTGAGGGGTCGCCTGACCCCTGCCCCCCAGCTCCACCACCTATGCTGACAGAGATCTGTTACCACAGGCAAAACTGTCATGGCTGATCTCTGCTGGGATACTTGGCACAGACACTACTGTCCCAGATGCTGGGACTCTTACCTTCCACACAGACACTAGAGGCCCAGCAGATCCGTATCTGCTGGGATAGTTAACTTTACCTAAGACACTACTATAACAGCAGATACTGGGATACTTACCTTCACCACAGGCACACGTGTGACAGCAAATCCTGGTAATTATGTTACTGACTGCAGGCATTACTAACCAGCAGATGATGGAACACTTTCCTTCAACGCAAGCACTAGTGTCTCAGCCGATGCTGTTAGAGTAGTTACCATGGAACTACTTTCCCACCAGATTCACATCTGCCGGGATGCTTTCCCTTACATCTCACACTACTGTCCCAGCATATGTTGGGACACTTTCCTTCGCCACAGGCACTACTGTTCCAGCAGATGCTGGCAGAGTTCTGTTACTGCAGGCACTACTCTCCTAGTAGATGCTGACAGAGTTCTTTTCCCACAGGCACTACTGTCCCAGAAGATCCACATCTGCTTGAATACTTTACCTAACACAGACACTGTAGTACTGTTTCAGCACATGCTGTGACACTTTACTTTACCACATGTACTAGTGTCCCAGCAGGTGCTTGCAGAATTCTTTTACTGCAGGCACTGTCTCAGCAGATCCACATCTAGTGTCCACTTACCTTGCCTCATAAACTGTTTGAATTTTGGTGGACGGGTAAGCCCACTGGGATGAGATGTCCCTTTTTCCGGAGTGACCGGGAGTTAATTACAAACATGGAATAACAGATGAATTATACATAGTTGTTTGTACACACACTAACAGTTGTCATACTAACAAGGGTTTAGTTACAGGCCATAGAATTGAAACGGGTACATTCATAAGTGCTATAGTGATGGAGCCTGACATCATGTGATGTGATGTGCTGGGATACTAGTGATTATGGTGGAGGCAAGTGTCTGTGCTGGTTAAAGTGGCCAAGCAGATGTGGATCTGCTGGGACAGTAGTGCTTGCAGGCACGGACATCTGCCAGGGAACTAGTACCTGTGGTGAGGAAAAGTGTCCCAGCATGTCCTAGAACAGTAGTGTCTGTGCTAAGTAAAGTATGCCTACAGATGCGGATGTGCTAGGACAGTAGTGCCTGTGGTAACAGAACTCTGCCAGCATCTGCTGAGGCTTTAGTGTCTGTGGTAAAGGGAAGTATCCCAGCAGATGTTCTGGGACAGTATTACCTGCAGGAATAGAATTGGGCCAGTATCTGCTGGAACACTAGTGATAATGGTAAAGGGACGTGTCCAAGCATATGTTGAGACAGTAGTGTCAGTGCTAGTTAAAGTGTCTCAGCAGATGGAAATCTGCTGGGACAGTATTGCCGGCAGTAACAGAACTCTGCCAGTATCTGCTAGGACACTAGTTTGTGTGGTGAAGGAAAGTGTCCACAGTAATATCTGTGCGAGGTAAAGTATCCCAGCAGACGTGGATCTGCTTGGACAGTAGTGCCTGCAGGAATGGCACTCAGCCGGCATCTGCTGGCGCACAAATGATCACGGGTAAAGGAAGTGTCCCAGCATGTGCTGGTACAGTAGTATTTGTGCTACAAGTACAGCCTAATCTACTGAAACAGAAGACATTTCCTTTTCAAATTGGTCATTATGAGTTCTAACTAATCAAGAGTTCTTTCTTTGCAGAACTCAACAAATTTCATAAGTCCAGATTTATGTTATTCCAGTTTTTTTTTTTTCTTTGGGGGGGGGGGTGTCAAAGTATTTCCCAGGTCCCGAAGTCGAGATTCAATGCAAGAGTTTTTTACTGATTTAAAAAAAAAAACAGAAACACAAAAAAAAAACTCTTCTTTCAGGACAGGTGACCATTTTTGGCTTTTATGCAAAGTTGAATGCCACCAAATAGTTGTTCTTTTCCGTGTGGTATACACAATAGGAAAGTAGCAGCATACTCATTGTTAAGTGCAGTAAGTGAACTTTATAATTAACTGTTCAGAAACATCACTAGCAGCCCAAGCATTGCAGTGTAATGACCCCTGTTTATGACCCAAATTTAGGCTGTCGTGGGGAACGAGCAGTATGAGGATTGAGCATCCCAGAAAATGCTCTTTTGGGAGAGTAGTTAGTGACTCCCACTGTGCAGCTGCTGTCTGGTGTGACCACAGTTGTCAGAAAAGAGTGCGGGGGGGGGGTGCAGATACACGCTACATATCTTAAAGGCAGGGCCGGGGAGAAAAAGTGAAAAGGGCAGATGAAGCTACCATACCCTGCAGGTACACAGTTTGGGTGCTCAGGTCTTGGGGCCTGTTCTGTAATCCTGATTCATCCCAAGGGGTGCAACAAAGAATTGAGCAGCCAGCCCTGAAGGAGACCCTTCCAATTGGGGATCAGAAGTTTTTTGTGGATAAAGAGACATCAAGGGGAGAGGTGTGTGGTGACTGTGGCTAGTTACAACCCCTTCAGAGGTGCATTCGGACCACAGGCCCTTGTGTTATGCTGAAGGCGGTCCAAGAGGGAAAGGGTATGGAGTTGCTAGAAAAAGAATGGGGGGGTGGACTGGCCACCATTGCAGACAGTAGCAGCTTTGCAGCCACACCTGCTTCTTCAGGCTGTTGATCCTTTTCTTTTGTTGTTAGTGTGTACTTCCTCACATAAGGGGGAAACCTTGTGTAGGTTGATGCAGAGAGCGTGGGTATTTGGACCTGCTACAGACCAAACTCTCGCCAGCCTTCTGAGAAATCATTAAAAGAGGATCACTTCCTCAAAGGAGAGGAGATGGACACAGAACCATTGATATATGCCAGGGTGGCCAGTGATATTTTAGACAATTGACGATAAAGGGTAGATGGGTATTTAGGTTTGTAGAGCTCTACCCTTTCTGGTCTTTGAACACTTTTAATAGATATAAAAACAGCATGAAACAACAAATATAGCAATAATTAATGTGACTAGTATGGCGCAGTGGTTTAAGGCTCTGAGCTGCAAATCTGGAGACCTGGGTTTGAATCCCACAGCCCCCACTTGCATACTGTGTGACCCTGAACAAGTCACTTAACTTCCCTGTGCTCCCAGGTTGCATCTGTAAACAAACTTTCAGCTTAGTATGTCTCACCTGATTAAATAATTGGGGTGGGGGTGGGGAATAGCCTAAAACTAAAATAATCTGTGCACAGTGTAGCTGGGGAAGGCTTGATCAGAAAGAAGGTGCCATAGTTAGAGTCTTTGCCAACCCTTATATGCGTTAGATGGCTCCTAGATAGAACAACACATTTTATTGTTGCTCACCTTCTGTAGACTGTGTTGACATAGCAGGTTGATTTGCATTGCCCTTCTTTTTTAAAAAGTGAAAATTGCCTGCTCACCATATTGGTGTTACCACACAACAGACTGTTTATGGTCCTTGATTCAGTACTGCTGCATCCTTCCTGAAGCTGCAGATCACCAACACAGTCGAGCCACTCTTGATACTGTGGGAGGAGGTCAAAAATCCCTGAGGAGGCTCTCTTGAGCGAAACTGGTCAGATTGTTTGGCGTTTTGGTGGTGTGAGTACGTGTACTGCTGTACCACTATTTGTCTGTTTTTCTGTATTAAGATTGCATTATTCTATTCAGACAAGTGGTGCCTTCCTTTTGTTACTTTTCCTTGATACTGTGGGAGGAGACAGTGGCATAATGAAGGGCTGAACTATGTGTGGGTTGGTTCTAAAGTTCAGGAAGTACATAGTAGGAGGAGTTAAAGGCTTTAACTCAAAACACTTTTTTCGATATGATTAAGTAAAATAAAAAGCAGATAAAGACACCCAGCAACAACCAGAGTTTCTGCTGAAGGTAATCATGAAATGATTCCTTTTAGCGAGGAAAAAAATGATGCCAAAAGGGTTCACAGTGTCTCATTAAGTTTTAAGAGTGCAAATAAGAACTTTAAAGACTCTGACACTTAGTAAAGTTTTTATATGCTTTTCAAGGTTTTTTGTGATGCACAGGGCTAATAAAGAAATGTAGGGAGGTGAAGTTCAGTGACACCTCCATAGGATGGAGCAGCAAAGGGACAGAGCTGTATCACCACCCAGGTAAATCCTTTCTAATCCTCTGCTTTAACACTCACCAAACTGGATATTTCTTGGCACCTCAGAGAGATTAAGATGTCGGCCTGAAATGGCTTGAAAGATTTTGCAGTTGCGTGACCCCAGCAGCCAAAAAATAGTTTACATTCCAGAGACTGCAGCCACTCATCCTCCAGACTGCACAGTTCTCCCAGTCACTTATCTGATTTTGAGGAGGAAGAGGAGCTTTTCAGCATTACCTCCAAAACTCTCTTCCGAAAGCTGAAGAAAATTGGATCCCCTTTGCGGTGTCTGGAGAGTGAGTGGGCAGAAGCATAACAAAACCTGAAGTTGGTGGAGGCCACAGGTTTAAAGTGGGGCCTCTCACTGACACATCTGTGGAAACAGCAGTAAAGCAACCCTCCTTGTCGCTACAAATGGGAATGGGAAATGTCTGAAACTATTGAAGACTTGGCTCTCCACTTCTGTCGGAATATGCCTTATTCTAAAGGTCATTAGCAGTGGCATACAGTGTTTGTTTTTTTTAGACATCCTTTATGAAGGAGGTGTTGGACTTGCCCAGGGATCTCTTGCTGAGCCAGGAGCGTTGTCATAAAGTACTTTCTTCAAATCCAGCAGAGGGCAACATTAACTCCTGATCTGTCATTGCCAGGTTCTTGGATGATATCAATAACATCAGAATAGGTGTATGCAAAAATATAAAATGAAGCTTGGAAGGAGGAGGTCCAGTTTGATGATACTCGCCTGTATTTTGACCACAACTAATCCCCGCTCAGTATGCAGTGGAAAAAAATTTGATATTAATTTTAAGTCTTCTGGCTGTGGCAGAGGGAGGTAGCAGTTGAAGTTTGAAATTGTGGTGAGGTTCTGGAAAGCTAACTTTGTCATACGTTTCTGTAAGTTGTTGTTTGTAAGTTGTGTTTTAAAATTGGCCTAACTCCTTAAGAACTCTCTGGAAAGCCCTTCCACCTACCCCTTGCATTTGCCTTTTTTAAATACAGAACAGTCACTGGGGGTTGAGCTTAAAGGCTGGGAGGGAGGAATTTAGGGAGTTGCAAACTTCACCTGTGGGCAAACTCTTAAGGCTAATAGTCAGGTGGGGAAAAGTTCAGCCACTCAGGTGTTGAACGTTTAAAAGTCTTGGACTAGTGGGGAACTTGGTGGCTCACCCAAGGAAATCTACATGGAGGGGGATGGGACCACATGTCATTAGGCCGGCATCTTTGAGAGAGTGTGGTGGGGTGCACAGGGTGTGGGACAGCCATGATACTGGACTGGCTTGGAAGTTCAGTGGTTGCCCATTGTGCTACCAGCTGGCACAGCTTAGGGAGGAGTTAGGGGATGGTATGGTTGGGGAGTAGGGCAGGGGCTCTCCCACAGGGTTGCACCAAACACTAGGGGCCGGGGCATAGGGAAAGGAGTGCAGGAGAGTACTCTGGGGTCACATAGGGACCCTGGCAGATGGGGCCCAAAAGGAGGATACTACGAAGGACGCTGGCAGGTAACTGGGGACCCTCACAGACGGGGGCCAAAGGGAGGACATTCTCAGGGAAGTAGGCAGATGGCTGGGGCTGGACAGAAGGAAGAAATGGGGGGAGGTGGATCGGACCTTAAGCTCAGTAACCGCTTCAGTTCTCTTCTTCTGCTTGAGGATGAGGGGGGTGATGTAGCCATGACAGGGGCAGTTAGAGATGGAAAGGGAGTAGGGGCTGGATAGTGGGAGGAACGGGGAACTTGGAATGCTGGAAAAGGGGGGGAGCAGGGGATCAGAGCAGGAGGATGAGGGGGTAGAGGGAGAAAAGCACAAGGAAAAGGACCAGTTGGGCGGAAAGGGCAAGGGGAAGGATCAGAAGTACAAGGAGAATACAGTAAAGGGAGCTGAGGGTTTAGGCCAGGGGAGCACGACAAGCAAGGAGGGACTGAGCAGAGATGGGAAGGAAGGCAGGATGAGCCAGGCTAGTTTAGCAGATGGGGGGGAGGACAAGTCGCGAGCAGTAACGGTGGGGGTAGTGAGGTACAGAAGGATACTCGAGAGGACAAGGGGCATAGGATCAGAGGGGAGGGTTGGCCAGGTTAAATGAGGGCATGGCAGGTGGCACCCAGATAGGAGGAGGAGGAGCAAGGAGACGGCTTGGGGGAGGAGCTGGTAGAAAGGATGAGAGACAT
Source organism: Neoceratodus forsteri (assembly GCA_016271365.2). NCBI lineage: Eukaryota > Metazoa > Chordata > Ceratodontiformes > Ceratodontidae > Neoceratodus > Neoceratodus forsteri. Next base: position 106,395,598 of record JADMNL010000028.1, read on the forward strand.
GGAAGGGGGGAATGGAGGAAAAGGGGCCCAGAGTACTCCTGTTGGGTGATTCCATGATTGGGGGGATCAAATGGGATAGGGAGGGAGAAGCCTGCCCGGTTAGAACAAAATGCTTCCCTGGGCTAACGGTGCACAGGGCAAGCATGAGGTATATCAGCTGGCAAAGGATTGTGGAGGTTTCCCAGACATACTGGTCCACCTGGGTACCAATGACATTGAGGGAAATAGTGAGCTGGAAATACAGGCAAGGTTCAGGGAGCTTGCCGGGGTCTGTCATGATATAGGATGTGCAGTTTCCTTCTCGGAAATCCTGTCGGTGCCAAGGGCTAGTGGGGAACACAAGAGGGAAGAGTAGGGTGATAAACCAGTGGCTCAGGGAGTGGTGTGGGGCCAGAGGGTATGGGTTGATGGGGGATTGGGGGGAGAATTGGGAGGATAAGGGTCTGTATGCTAGAAATAGGCTGCATCTCAATTCGGAGGGGAAGGAAATCCTTAAGTTGAAAATAGAGGGGTTCATTGGAGAAAGGTGGAGTTTAAACCTGTGAAGGGGGGAGGGATGGGAGAAAAGGCTGTCGAGGTGGGGGTCCGATAAAGGAGGGACTCTGTCTCCACCCCCCTGGGGAGCTGGAGGAATGCAGAAAAAGGCCGACTGGTAAGGTGCGGACCAGGGGAAGACAGAATCCCCACAGGAACACGAGCAGGGGAAATGGAAGTATAGGGAAAGGGTGGAAAGTAGTCCTGCTAAATGCCAGGAGCTTGGGCAATAAAGTGCCTGAGCTCCAGGTAAAGTGCCTGAGCTCCAGGCGATGCTAACTGAGAGAGAGATGGATGCAGCAGCGGTCACTGAGACCTGGGCCACTGCAGGGCACGACTGGGACCTGAACCTGGAGGGTTACACCATGTTCAGGAAGGACAGGGGTGAGGGAAGGGGAGGAGGGGTAGCAATAATAGTCAAAAACTGCATTGTCATAGGAGGAGTGGAGGGGGCGGAGGGAACTATGGAGGCGATTTGGGTCACCTTGATAACAAGAGTGGGCAAGAGAGTAAAAATAGGAGTGGCGTATAGACCCCCTGCGCTGGCAGAGGAGCTGGAGGAGAGTCTGGTGGCAGATGTTGGGAGACACTGCAGATTGGGAAGGGTGGTGATATTGGGGGACTTAAACATGCCGGGAACAGACTGGGAGACTGACATCCTCGGTGGCCAGGGAACAGAGGTTGTTGGATGTCTTTCAGGACGCATTCCTAACTCAGCAGGTCGGGGAATCAACCAGGGAGGAGCGGATACTGGATGTGGTCCTGGCAGACAGTGACCAGATTGGGGGCCTGGAGGTAAGGGACCCGTTGGCAGGGAGCAACCATGCCACGGTCTAGTTCTGTCTGAACCTAGGAGGAGCAGAAGGCTGCACAAAGACGGATGTAACTGACTTCAGGGGAGCAGATTTCAAGGAAATGGGAAGGATCCTTAAGGAGCACTTGGATGGCATTGGGCCAGACATGGACGCTGACAGTAGGTGGGAAATCATCAGGAGGGGGTGCAGGATGCTACCAGCACCTGCACAAGAGTAAGACGAAAATGCTGTAGGGCCCGAAAACCCTGCTGGTGGACCAGGGAGGTTCAGGAGGTGGTGAGGGGAAAGAAGGCTGTCTATAGGCAATTCAAGTGCTCGAGTGAAAGGGACCGAGGAGAGTATGAGCTGATGGCCAGAAGGGCCACTAGGGTGGTGAGGGCGGTATACATGGGAAAAGACAGTGATACTGAGGAGGGGTGGGACCCTTACCGATCGGCGGGTCTGAGGAGGGGGGAGGCATCACTGGCAGGAGGGGGGAAGACTAAGCAGGGAGAAGAGGTAGTGGAAGTGGAAATCACAGCAGAGAGAGTGAGGGAAGCCCTCGGGTCCCTTTAGACGGAGAAAGCACCAGGGCCGGATAAACTATATCCCAGAGTGCTGAAGGAACTGGCGGATGTCCTGGCAAAACCCCTGGCGGAACTCTTCAGCATCTCTCTGAGGACAGTGTGGGTGCCCCAGGACTGGAAGGTGATGCATATAGTGCCTATCCACAAGGGGGGGATCAAGGGAGATGGCAAGGAACTACAGGCCCGTCAGCCTGACATCAGTGGTGGGCAAGGTGATGGAGGGCATTGTCAAGGAGAGACTAAGGGGGGACCTGGAAAAGTTGGGGTGCCTGGACGGTAGATAGCATGGATTCGTCCTGGGGAAGTCGTGTCAGACAAACCCTTGTGGAGTTCTATGACTGGGTGATTAGTGCCTTGGACCTGGGTAGACCAGTGTACGTCCTCTTTCTTGACTTCAGCAAGGCGTTTGACTCTGTTTCTCATGGGGGCCTGTTGTATAATCTGGGAGAAATGGGGGTGGGGAACCAGATGATCAGATGGATAGGAAATTGGCTCCAGAACCGGACCCAGAGCGTCGTCGGTGGGATAGTCTCATCCCCAAGAAGGGTCATTAGTGGAATCTCTCAGGGATCGGTCCTTGGGCCCCTCCTGTTCAGCGCCTACGTCTCTGACATAAGGAAGGGTATCAGGAGTGGGGTGAGTCTCTTTGCGAATGACTCAAAACTGGGGGCGGTGGTGGTGGATGGGAAGGAGGGGAGGGTGGCCCTACAGAGGGACCTGTAGGCTCTGGAAAGGTGGTCTAGAAAGCGGAAGCTGAGGTTCAGTGCAGGAAAATGCAAAGTACTGCACCTGGGAGCCAGAAACCCGGGCCAAGTGTACACCCGGGGGCCGGAATGCTACAAGTCTCTCTGGTTAAGAGGGACCTGGGGGTGGGGGTCGGGGTGGATGTGAAGATGAACAATTCGGAGACTTGTTGGAGGGCAGCGGCAAAGGCCAACAGAATGCTTGGATGCATCGTTAGGGGGCTCACCTCCAGAAGGAGGGAAGTGGTACTCCCACTGTATAACTGCTTGGTGAGGCTGCACCTCGAGTACTGCGCGAAGTTTTGGAGGCCACATTTAAAAAGGGACATTGAACTCCTGGAGAGGGTCCAGAGGAGGACAACCAAAATTATATGGGGCTTGGGGGACAGGACCTATGGGGAGAGGCTCAAAGAGCTAAATATGTACACATTGGAAGAGAGAAGGGACCGGGGGGACATGATAGAGTCTTCAGGTACATGAAGGGGGTAAATAGGGGAGGAACAGTCAGGGTGCTTCGAAGGAAGGAGGAGGGGGCCACAAGAGGGCATGGGTGGAAGCTGGAGGGGGGGAAGATTCAGGGGAGAAAGGAGGAGGTGCTACTTCACTGAGAGGGTGGTGGAGCCATGGAATGCGCTGCCAAGGGGCTGGGTGGAGGCAGAGATGGTGGAGGGGTTCAGGAGGGGGTGGGACAGATACAGGGGAAAGGTTCTGGAAGCAAAACCAGTGCAGCGAGAATATCCGGGACTGGGAAGAGAGAAGCCAGAGAGGGAGAGGGTGGCAGCAAGGTCAGCTCCCAGGGTGGGGGCTGACCAAACGAGCAGACACGAAAGACCATTAGGCCTATTCTGCTGGCATTTTAGTATGTTAGTATGTCAGATGTGCAGTAGGAAATGACGGGAGTTATGATCCATCCATTAGCCCCTGCACAACTAAAGATTTTTTACTGGGTGGGGGTATTGCTACGCTTGTAACAGCTTGGCAGTAAGATAGCACCTGCAAACTCACCACAGCCCTGCTCGAGTGTGAAGCAGCAGACCTTTCTGACCGTAGTGGGTTAAGGCAAAGAATTTGGCAGCAGCATAGTCCCAGGCAGCCTCTGGGGTGCAAGCAACTCCGACTTCTTGTAGGCTTTTGAGAAGGTAACCTGCTTCTGTTTTCCCTTTTTTTTTTTTGTGTCCTATAATGGCAAAGACAACAGTTGTATGGAGATGGATTAATAGAAGTTGTAGATTTTTGTTACAGTCACATGAAGACATTGGCCCTGCAGGGCATTGCCCCATCGACTGCCTCATAGGTAGGCAAAGGAGCATTTGGCTGTCCATATGTATATAGCGATATTATGTGCATCCTATCTTTTTGTTGTACATATTTTTTCGTATAGCTTTTTACTTCCTCAGTGAGCTCTTCAGTTCCTGTCCCCCAATCCTCTTGGCTGTCACCCACCTCCCTTGGACTTGACCTTGGAGCATGTTCCTCCATGGCTTGTCCCCTTTAGTGGACTGGAGAGGGAAGGGCCGTACTCCTCCTACCCCCCATACTCAAGTCCAGTTCGGCTCCAGGTGTCCATGTGATGCTGCGTGTCCAGTGAGGAGTGCAGGGCTTCATCCTGCCTCAGGATCATGTTTCCATTTTCCTGCCAATCGCCTGCTGTGGAATCACTTCGGAAATGTGCACGTGGAGGCGTGCAGATGCTCACAAGTCTGTGACCCCTCCCTTGAGCTGCACTGCCACCAGGCCTCCACCAGGTGGCAGCCAAGGGCCAATACGGCTGCCTCCCCTTCCCAGGGAGGGGAGAGGAGAGGAGAGCTGTCCTAGGGATACTTAGTCCTCTCCCACCCTGCCGATTCCCGCTATCCGTGCTTGTTCCTGAACCCGGGCCACTGGTGTGGCAGGAAGTAAAGTGTTAAACGCCTACACCTTTCACTTCTGTGGGCTGGTTGCTTGGCACTACTTTTAATGGACTGAAGGGACTTTTGTGTCGTGGGAAGCCGAACAAATACCATCAGTACATCTGACACCTCGGGTTTAAAATTACAGCAAAAATGTACCTGAGGTTACCGCTCCTTTCTGTGTGTGTGTTTTGTGTCTGCTTTGTCTCTTTACTCGAAAGGTAGGTCCTGCTCACAGCAGGAACAGTGAATCTAAGAGGGCTTCCAGGATAACAAGATTTAATGGTTGTTATATGGCCCTGTCGGCCTGATCCTAACCAGGGAGGGGGATGGAGGGATGGAAAATAATTGAGTTCAGTTGTCTGTATAATCCGACTTGGGGGCAGAATTTGCAGCTAAACGGAGTGTGCATCATAGATGGAACAAATGTTTTGCTGCATTAGCACCTTTAGGGGGCAACCAGGTGATGGGCGCAGACATGGTATGCCCCTAGATGACACTAGCGATAACGTTGTACTGTACTACTTTCACCTTGGAAGTGTTCCAAGTTCTTTGTGACAGGTAGATCCTGCCACTCTTGAGGATCAACCTTTTCTTAAATCTGTTGCAACAATTCTATTTCTTAGCTTACTCTATCCTTTACAATTTCTAGTCCATAAGGTTGACCATCTCCTCCCTTTTCTTGACTATGCTGTAGTGTCCTCTATAATTTTCCTTTTCTCTCTCAGGTCCTTGTACAGGGAGGTTATTGTAGTGACCTCCGAGCTAATGTAAAACTACAGGCTGTGCTCCTTCTTGGGTTTAGCATGCAGTAGCACTGTGTCATGTAATACCTTGATGTATATGCCTTATGTGTATGAAAACTGTAAATGTTGAAAATACCACAGCACTAGGTGTTTTTGATAAAGGTAAAAAGTTACTAGGTGACTGTATTATAGAAGTGATTACAGGGTAGAGTTATCAAAAAAAACAAACATAGAAACATAGACTTTGACGGCAGATAAGGACCACTTGGCCCACCCAGTCTGCCCATTTCCCTACCTACTGGATAAGCTGCAGATTCTAGTTAACCAACAGCCTACTTCCTGCCACCCCCCACTACAATTGCCTTGTGTCTGTCCCATGCATGTTTGAATTCCCCCACTGTTTTAGACCCAACGACCTCCTCAGGAAGGCTGTTCCATGTATCCACCACTCTCTCCGTGAAAAAAAATTCCTTACATTACCCCTGAGTCGTCCCCCCTCTATCTTTAAATTGTGCCCCCTTGTTCTTACACATCTCTTTTTCTAAAAGATGCTACCCTCCTGGACTTTGTTGATTCCCTTGAGGTACTTGAATGTTTCTGTCATGTCCCCTGTCCCTCCTTTCATCAAGAGTATACATATTAAGCTCTCTCAGTCTCTCTTCATGTGGTTTCTGCTGCAGACCCTGCCATTTAGTTTCCCTCCTCTGGACTGCTTCCATCCTGTCTATGTCCTTACGTAGATGAGGTCTCCAAAACTGCACACAGTACTCCAGATGGGGTCTCACCAACTGTCTGTACAGAGGGATAACCACTTCCCTTTTTCTACTTGTGATGCCCCTTCCTATGCATCCCAGTATCCCCCTGGCTCTCCTTACCGACTTTTCACATTGCTTACCCACCTTTAGGTCATCTGATATGACTACCCCCAGGTCCCTTTCCATTTTTGTTGTTGTTAGTACCTCCCCTGCTATTGTGTACTCTTCTCCTGGGTTGTTGTTTCCCAGGTGCATTACTTTGCACTTCTTTGCATTGAATCTAAGTTGCCATATGTCTGACCATTCCTCCAACCTTGCCAAGTCCCTTCTCATCTTTTCTAACCCCCCCCCACCATGCATCAACTCTGTTACAGATCTTTGTGTCATCTGCAAAGAGGCATACCTTTCCCTTCAGACCCTCTGCAATGTCACCTATAAAGATTTTAAAGAGGACTGGGCCCAGTACTGAGCCCTGAGGTACTCCACTAGTAACCCCCCTTTCTTCGGATTGTGTTCCATTCACTGTTACCTTCTGTGTCCTGTTGTGCAGCCAGTTTGCTACCCAGGCTACCACCCTGGGACCCACTCCCAGGCTGGCTAACTTGATTATTAATCTTTTGTACAGGACTGTGTCAAATGCCTTGCTAAAGTCTAGGTAGGCCATATCCACAGCCCCTCCCTGGTCTATTACTTTGGTCACCCAGTCAAAGAAATCAATTAGATTCGTCTGACATGATCTTCCTGCTGTAAATCCATGCTGCTTTGGGTCCTGTGCCCTGCTGGCCTCTAGGTACTCAACAGTTCTTTCTTTCAGAAGTGATTCCATCATTTTCCCTACCACTGAGGTCAAACTTACAGGTCTGTAGTTTCCTGCTTCTGCCTTGCTCCCACTTTTATGAAGGGGAATCACATCTGCCCTCCTCCAGTCCTCAGGTACCGCACCATCCTGCCATGATCTGTTAAAGACCGTTGTGTTGTTAAAATGCGTGTAAATTGCAGATTGTCTGAGAGGCCCTTTGGCACCATGCATTCCTGCTTTAAGCTGAACCAGCCTAAAATGTTATGGTGATTTACATATACATCCCATGATGCTTTGCATTATGAGGGTATGTATGATGTTGTGTTTCTTTGAAACTTGGCTTTATTTCCCTTGCCCTTTGCCATTGCTTCAGTGCTTCTGCACTGAGGTTCTTTGTCTTTAGTTTGTTTTGGGGTTTTTCTATTATGAGCTCCCCATCACCCAAACACACAAGACTAACATAGGGAATTAAATAATTTTCACTAAAGAGATAGATCAGTGGTTTAGTATGTGCTAACCAACTGCAGAGGAAGGATGTGCTTAGTCTGTTGCTGCAAACTAATGTATTGAAGAAGGGATATGCCGTTGCTTAAGGCTATCCTCTGTGTTTTAAATAAACATCACACAGAGATTGTGTGTTGAACCTGAAGTTCTATGTGGTTAATCTGTTATCCCACAACCCCTCCATATTCTTGTTAGAGTTTGTTCAATGTTTCTTGGTTAAAAGTTGTGCTTGCTGTATGTTGGTGATATTGCGGAGGGAGAGGTTCTCCCTGTCACATTTTTGATTGGTACCCAGCCATAGCCCTTTACTGGGTCAAAGTTTGACAAGTCATTCAAGACACAAAGATCTCCCCAAACCCCACCTTTTAGAACCTAATTTTGGCTGTCAGCAGAAGGTGGTTTTCGAGTCAAGAGATCCCATACTGGTTAATCATATGTGACCACATTCATGAAATGGAAGCCACAACGGCTCTGTTAAGGGTTAACAACAAGAAATTCAACTCACGGTGGCTTCCCTTTCTTGACTATAAGAAATGGATGGGACACTGATGCTGGAGCAACATTTGTAATCAGTTTATTATGAATTTATAACATTTGCATATGCCGTCCATCTATTGCAGTAATATTGTCCATTCCAGCGACGCACCGTTGTGAATGATCACTGTTTTTATTAATTAGCCTCAGCTGTAGGATGTTACATGCTCATTGCAGTGATCTATGCGTCAGTGTATATAAAACGAGTTACTAGGCAATATCAGTACTTCTCTGTAGCTTCCTTTTATTATGTTACCTACAATATAAAGCAGTGTCTGTCATTAAATGTGTGCTTATACTAGTTTAAAGCAGCAGTGCAACGGAATTGAGCAACACATTTTAACCTAGCTATTTTTTCACTTTAAAATATTCCAGGCATTTTCCAGTTTTATTTGGTGATGCAGTTTTCTAATTCCACCAAAATCTGAGTATTTTATAAATGTTTTGATTCCCCGAGGAAAGAAGATGGCCGCCATATTTTGCATAGAAATAGTATTGTAGGCCTGGCAAGTGTTAGGATCAAAACAAGACTCTGGTCAGCCCAGTGGCATGGAGGGTTGAGGCATCACTGCCTTGCCGGCAACCCATGTTCACGGTGCGAGCGGGTCACCTGGGGTCGGCCGGGGTGGGAGAGGATTGAGCATCCGCAGAACAGCTCTTCTCTCCCGGGAAGGGGTGGGACCAAAGACCGGTGCTTTTCTGGGTCCTAGCGGTGGCTGGCACACTGGCTCTGGAGTAAGGGGGCAGAGGCGGAGCAGATGCCTGGCGTGCCGCATGCAGAAGTGTGTGCGGCGTGGCCATTGGTGTCCTTACATGCTGTACCTCTGCACTCTGGGAAGGGAGAAACATGGAAGCCGAAAATGCCACCGACTGGCAGGATGATGCTGGCCCCCTGCAGATGCCGCACCCGGCTAGCTGTCACCTTTAAGCCAAGAGGTAAGCATCAGTGGACGCCGGGATGATGGGGCTTGGGGGGCCAGTGGAAAGGGGCTGTTCGGTGGGGAGATGAAAGAAATTAACAAAAAAAAAACTCTAGATGTGGTTCCTAGGAGGTACATAGACAAAGTACATTTGACAGGTATGCTAATATTTTTCTTAATTAACTAGCTTTTTTGGAAAAATATTTCTTTGTTGCAGTGCTGCTTTAATTCTGTTACAACTTCTGCTTGATTTCTTAGGCACAACTCTGTTAATGCTTTCCCTGCATTTCCATGGTGTAAGCTGTGGAACTGTATACCCGACTTACTTGGGTTGTATTATGCTTGGTACTTCAGGTTACTTAATAAACTAAGTTAACAGGTACATAAGTGAAAAAAAAAGGCAACGGGAGGGATAGTGAGGCTGAAAGGGGAGGGAGTAGAGTGGAGGATGATAACAGTAAAGCAGACATACTGAACAGATATTTCTGCTCAGTCTTTACAGGGGAGGGAGTGGGTAATGGGCCAGAAGGGAGTAGTAGGGGAAAGAAGAGCAAGGAAATGGATATGAGCCTTATTCCATGGGAAAGGGTCTTTAAGGCACTGGAAGGATTAAGAGTCAATAAAGCTATAGGGCCAGATGGGGTACACCCCATGGTGCTGAGAGAGGTGGTAGCTGAACCTCTGGCAACACTGTTTAGTCAGTCACTGGAAACAGGAGAGGTACCCAAAAACTGGAGGACAGCTGATGTAGTCCCCCTTTACAAAACAGGAACAGAGAGGAAGCAGGAAACTACAGACCAGTCAGCCTGACCTCCATGGTGAGGAAGATCATGGAAGCATTGCTGGAGGAAAGAATAGTGGAACACCTGGATGCAAGTGGTCTACAGGACCCAAGGCAGCATGGGTTTAATGGGATGAGGTCATACCAGACTAACCTCATTGAATTTTTCAACTAGGTGACTAGGGAGGTGGATCGGGAGGGGAGGGCAGTGGACATAGCCTACCTAGACTTCAGCAAGGCCTTGAACACTGTGCCGCATAGAAGGCTGTTAAGCTGGGGAACGTGGGAGTGGGAAGGACAGTGGTGCGGTGGATTGATAACTGGCTGGATTGTAGGACTCAGAGGTTGGTGGGTAATGGTTGTCACTCCACAGAGGAAAGGGTGACCTGTGGGGTGCCACAGGGATCAGTGCTAGGTCCAGTCCTCTTCAACATCTTCATCAGTGACATTACAGAGAACATAGAAGGGAGAATTTGCCAGTTAGCTGATGACACAAAACTCTGTAACAGGGTGGACATACAGGAGGGTGTGGATGGAGTGAGGAGAGATCTGCAGAAGCTTGAGCATTGGTCAAGGGAGTTGCTGTTGAGATTTAACACAGTGAAATGCAAGATAATGCACATGGGGCTCAAAAACCCTGAAACAACATATCAGCTGGGGGGGGGCATAGAATGCTCCAAGCAGGAAAGGGACCTAGGGGTCATCATCTCTGATGACCTCAAGGTAGGGAAGTCAGTGCTGCGACAAGGCGGCAGGTAAAGCAGACAGGATGCTGGAATCCATAGGTAGGGGTATCACCAACAGGAAAAGGGAAGTCATAGTGCCACTATACAGGACATTAGTGAGGCCACATCTCGAGTACAGTGTCCAGTTCTGGAGGCCTTACCTACGAAAAGACAGACAGGGTGGAGGCAATTCAGAGGAGGGCAACCAAGATGTTGCAAGGGTTACAACACAAAAAGTATGAGTACAGGCTGAAAGAACTGAATATGTATTCCCTGGAAGGGGGTGGGTATGATTGAGACATACAAGTACCTAACAGGGAGGAACAAGGTGCAAGAAAACACAATTTTGCATCGATAAAGGTTCCAGGACTCTGGGACATGGGATAAAACTGGAAGAAGGGAGATTCAGGGGGAACATGAGGAAGTACATAACATAAACATAAACTGAACTTGCAAACTTAAATGGGCAGACTGGGTGGGCCATAGGCCTTTATCTGCCGACACTGTCTATGTATCTATGTAAGTATTTCTTCACAGAGGGTGGTGGACAAATGGAATGCCCTGCTGGCGGTGGGGGCTGAATCGATTACAGGATTTAAGAATGCATAGGATAGGCATCAGGGGATCTTGGTAGTCGGGAGGGGGGAGGGGACAACCCAGCTCTGGAGAAGCTTGAAGAAGCTAAGTTACAGGCGCAAATGGGCAGACTAAGTGGACCATGGGCCCTTATCTGCCATCAACATCTATGTATCTGTGTAAGTTTAAAAAAAAAAAAAGTTGTGCTTCTGAAGGTCTGTCATTGAACTGGGGATTTTGTAAGGCTCCAAATATGCTAGTTCTAGTAATCCTCTACACATAATGTTACTGGTCTGGGTTCCCCAGCAAGTCACTACTCCGGAATTCTTCGGAAACTGCAGCAGGTGGGTAGCATGGTAGTGCCTTTACAGGAAACCACCTCACCCCAGGGGAACATTCAGAACTGTAGTGGAGGTGAGGGAGATTCATGCTTCCTCATGAGGCTCCCCCGTAGGTGAGGAGTAGCACTCATTTCATGGAAAACTACCCCCTACGGATAGAAATGATGATAGTGAACCAAGAGGGGTGATTTTAGTAAAATTACAGGGATTGATCAAGATGCCATTTGCACCCTTCTTCAACTTGTACACCCCAAATGACGAGGCAGATTGTTTCCTTTTTTTTTTTAAACTGCTTCTTTTATTTTATTTAAACATTTGGTGACCGGAAAGGCACACTGAGCCAGGGCTCATCTACAGGTGCCCTCGGGGTGCATGGAACAAGATCTACAAATTCACTAGAGTAACATATGAGAACATGTTCTAGATATTGTTATAAAACGGGGCAAATTATGTTTTTTAGAAGTGTCTTTTTAACAGTGTCCTACACTCTAAGAAAGACCAGTCTTGACAGAGAACAAACTCTTAGAGCAAATCGGGGCTTAACTCACTCGAGTAATATGGGAATCTGGGCTTACAGATGCATGGAGATTTGCAAATCCTGTGGCTAAGGTCTGTAGCTTTTACTGTAACTGCCATAAACAATACTTTGGCAGCGATCTTTTCCTGTTGTTTACCTGGTAGGCCCCAAGAGCATTAAATGCACATTTTCAAGGAGGCTTCAGAGACAGAAAACAAAAACAATACAAAATCAAATGTACAGTACAGAAAAATCACACAATTCAAGTGGCATTGCACTTGCACATTGACAAACCCAGGCGATACTTTTTTAAACACCATTTTGAACGTATTTTGTGAAGTAATAACATTTAACGAGGTAGGTAAGTTATTCCAAAATATGATAGCTTTATGAATAAAAGATTGCTGACCTAGGGAAGTGCGAAAAAAAAATTGGGCTCATAGTGTGAAGTGAGTAAAAGCAGATCTGGTATTATGTGAACCAGCATTAGAATTAGCAGCTGGGGGCGTGGCCAGCAGCCGAGCTAGAAACAGCTTTCAAAGGAAGCTCTGCATCCAGAATCCTAATTGACAAAAAATCAGTAATAAAACCACTCCTGCAAAATAAATGTCACCTATTTCAAGCGGTCTCGCTGAACTGAACAATTCAATACCTTTTTTATTGAAATTGGACTTGGAGATCATACATTATGGGCCGATTGAACAAAGTGGCTACAGGAGGAGGTGGTACACGCCCGAAAGACACTAAGGCCGGGCAGAGCAAGGACCTGACGACCGGTACGTTAGAAGAGGTGAACCAACCATCTTATGCAGCCCTTCTAAAGTCAGTACAAAAATTGGACAGTTGGATGGAAGATTTTACTACTCAATTCAAATTTATGGACTCAAAAGTTGGACAACTAGCTAAGGACACCAAGGCAGTGGCTAACTCAGCTTCTACCACGATGACTGCCACGGTGGGCCTGGTGAAAGAGAACGGTCTGCTGAGGCATCGCCTCGAAAACTTAGAAAATTTGTCCAGAGCCACTAATATTAGAATTTTAGGCATCCCAGAAATTGCAGAAGTGGACGAACCTTTCAGTTTTCTGCGAGGCCTTCTTCAGTATCTCCTTCAGCTATCGACAGCTTTTACAATTGTTAAGACCTGTTGGATAACACCTTGTGGCTTCAGGAACTGCACGATCAAGGGCCTAATGCCACTGCGCACCTTCCTGGTAGTATTGGGATCCGTAGGCGAGAGGGACACAATAATCTCTTGAGCCAAGAAGATTGGAACCATGGACTGGGAGGGGAATAAAATACATATATTTCCTGACCTGAGTTTTGCAACACAGCAAAGGAGAAAAGAGTGTGATGCCACACGGACCCATTTAAGGCGATTGGGGATCCAGCATGTATTATTGCTTCCAGCAAGTCTTCGCATTTTCTACAGAGGAAAATTGCTACAGTTTTCAGATCCAGCTGAAGCGACCAAGTTTGCAGATCGGGTAGAGAGGGAATTTGAAGCGAAAAACCCCGAGATGGACAGTGACAGTGAGGACAGTAAGGGATAGACTGGTCCGGGGGTAACAAATAACAAGTAAGATCACATTTGTCTTTGGTTCATGATTAACAGGTTTATAGCCTTAGATCTCTGAGGCTTCACACATCAATATATGTAATTGCTTACTAATTCTCTTGGTGGTATGGTCAGACGGAGCTATTTATCTCCATACTAGACTAGACTAGACTAGACTTTGTGATTGTCAGCTTCTTCATGATTTAAGGAGGCTATAATTAGCCTGAAGAGTGAAGCCTGAACTGGCTGGAACTTTAAGTGTACTTTGCTCCACAGAGAGGCCTTAAGTATTTGAATAAGGTTGTCAGAGTTTCAGTAGTTGAAAGCCAATTCATTTTGCGACATATCAATGTTTTTTTGGGGGGGGGGAGATGTATCTATCTAGCTGATAGGGAACCTTTTACCTTTTCTCATTAACAGATGTTTTGGTTAATCCCACGCTCTTGGCTGCATTAAGTCATTTCTATTACTTATTATAGGACAGTAAATAATTCATTTTTAAGTTAACCATCCCTTGCTGTAACTCTGTGTAGGGGCTTAGCAGTTGTTGTTACTGTAAAATTTTGTAATGACATTCATCAGTGTGATTGTGCTTTATGCTATGCCTGCCTGTCGGTTTTGTATGCTGTACATTTAATGCAGCAAAATCAATAAAAACAAGTTTAAAAAAAAAGAATTAGCAACTGACATGAACTGAAATCCAGTTGGAGCTTTTAAACATCTAAAACAAATAAAGGTGAACTAAATGATGACCTAACTCAAAACCAGGCCAGCTGAAATTTTTATTATGAGTATAGTTATGAAGAAACCTGTGGCTAGAAGCAGCAAATCTACAAATGGAATTGTAGAGGATCTTAACCCTTTGTAAAATCAGTAACATTCGCGCTGGCATAGACTAGATGTTCGTAGTCTACTAAGGACAAAAGTAGAGAGACTGTTAAAACATTGAGTAGAGGAACAGTGTCCATAAAGCTCACCAAGGCGAATGTACACTGACTTAAGCAACATGGATATATGTTTTTTAAAGAAGAGTGTCTGATCGACAGTAAAACCAAAATACTTAAAAGTGTCCACACTACAGTAGTGCCATTCAGATCTTTAATTTTTTTTTTACTTTCTGTTTATGCCGCCTCTCTCAACTGGCATCTGGCCCCACCTGCAGACTCCTGCATCTCCTCAACTGCATCACCCTGCCTTCTTCTGGAGACTTACCTCTCCCGAGATTCCCTTGCGTTTTACTCCCCACAGTGGGATTCCTGAGCTGGAATAGGTCCCTTGGAAACTTCAGTTAATGTTGCTTGGAGAGAAGGTTGATGGATGCAGGGTCTGTAAGAGAGCAGGACCATTTTCTGCTGTCGAGTCCTTGTTCTGTTTTTTTTTTCCCTCCCTGTGGAAGCGCTGGCTATGAGCTGGCATGCGTAGTAGTGCTTAAAGCCACTCAGCACTCCTCCACCTTGTAGTGCACTGACGCCTGCACCCAGGTGGCGGTCGCATGGCAGCAGTGGTCTGTCTCCTTCCCTCCTTGGAGGAGGAGAGCATCCTTGGGACAGTCGATCCCAAAACTCTGATGTTTCAGGCTTGCTGCCAAGCCGGTCGGCCAGCATTGCAGTAGTGCTACCACTGTACGACCTCAGATCTTTAATTAGATCAAAAGACGGTAAAGATTTAAATTTTTGTTTTGTTCCAAATTGCGTGTACTTAATTTTACCAACGTTCGGTAGAAGGACATTTTTTTTAAATAACCATCTTGTACTAAATCAGAGTCAGGCTAGAAGAATTTGGTTATGCCATTGTTACCTGGTACCGTTCTGTACAAAGCAAAATCGTCCACATGCATAATAATATGGGACTCAGATATGTGCAAAGTAGCAGTAAGGTTGTTCTATAAAACACTAAACAAGGTAGGTCCCAGGATTACTCCCTGTGGTACTCAGTAATTTGGATTAGTGGGGAAGAAGTGGAGTTCAGTAAGTCAGTCGGATAGTTTTAGAATCAAATTAACGCAGAAGTGGACAGGCCAAGAGCTCGAAGCTTGGCAACTGTGGTGTACCCCATCAAATGCCTTAGAAAGATCCAGGAAGAGTGCACTGAGCATATCTTCGATGTCCAAGGCATGGAGAAGATCATTATTGAAATACAACTGTAAGCATACTATGTCTCAAAAACCATAGTGGCAAGAGGATAAAGTGCTAGGGCAAGTAAAGATATTGGCCAGTAGTTTTTTGGTCACGTGCACTTTCTGGATTTAAAAATGGGACCATGGTCGCCTACTTACATAACTTCGGGAACTTGTCAGTGACTAGTGAGTGATTGTACAAAATACACAAAGAATGAGCCAATAAATCAGTAACAAAACAAAAAGTCTTAAATCAGTATTGTCCAAAACCGTTCTAGTTTTAAAATTAAGTTTCATAAGATATTCAGGAGTTTCTTCCACAGTTAGTAATCTAAACTTAAAAGCAGAATCTGCACCACCCCAAGTAACTCAAACTCTGAAAGATCAACTGATGGTGCAAATTTAGGAGTGCCACAGAAAATATTATTAGATTCACTTGTATTATTAGAGTTGCTTGTTTTTTTTTTGCCACAGCTACAATTTGAGGATGTCTTTGGTTCAGGGGTGGCTTCTATTGGGAAGCGTTTGGCTGAGTAAGTCTGTCAGTGCTAATTTAAAGGGAAACTAACATGTAGGATTAAATGAATCAATATTGTTACCAATAGAAATCTGCTTTACATAAGCTATGGAGGGTAATGAGTACCAATGCCCGTAGTCTGGGCAACAAGCTCCCTGAGCTGGTGGCCTTGATGGAAGAGGGATGCCTGGATATCGTAGCAGTCACAGAAACATGGTACACAGAAAACCATGACTGGGATGTTAACATACCAGGGTACATAACCTACAGGAGAGACAGGCAGGGGAGAAGAGGGGGAGGAGTAGCTCTCTATGTAAAGGAAGGGATAAAAGTAACTGAACAAAAGAGTAAACCGGGAGGAGAGGAGGCACTGTGGGTCACCTTGGAGACTGGAAAGGGCACCACAATCCGCACAGGGGTTGTGTACAGACCCCCATGTCAGGGGGAGGAATGGACAAGGATATGATAGAAGGCATTCTTAGAATGGCAGAGGCCCAAACCGAGGAAAAGATAGCCAACTCAGTTAAGAAGGGGGATAAAACCTTTTATAGGTACATCAGGGAGCGAAAGAAGACCAAGGGAGGGATAGTGAGGCTTAATAAAGGGAGGGAGGGTGGGCAGAGGGTGACTGTGAAAAGGCAGAGATACTAAACAAATATTTTGCTCAGTATTTACAAAGGAAGAGGGGGAGGTACCTAAAACAAACAGTAGAAACACTCTGGATACAGAAGTTGATACCAGCCCATTTACAGAAGAAAGGGTTCTGAAAGAACTCCTAAAACTGAAGGTGTACAAAGCAATGGGACTTGATGGAATCCACCCCAGAATTCTAAAAGAATTAAGGGGGGAACTAGTGAAACCACTGGCTACTCTCTTTAATAAATCATGGGAGGATGGTGTGGTACCCGAGGACTGGAGGAAGGTGGATGTGATTCCACTTCACAGAAGTGGGACCAAGATAGAGGCAGGAAACTACAGACCTGTCAGTTTGACCTCTGTGGTAGGGAAAGTGATGGAGTCACTTCTGAAAGAAAGAATAGTTGAGTACCTAGAGGCAGTGGGGCACAGGACCCAAGGCAGCATGGGTTCAGAGCGGGAAGGTCATGTCAGGCAGATGTAATAGATTTCTTTGACTGGGTGACCAAAGTAGTAGACCAGGGAGGGGCTGTGGACATGGCCTACCTAGACTTTAGCAAGGCATTTGACACAGTCCCACACAAAGATTAATAGTCAAATTAACCAGCCTGGGAATGGGTCCCAGGGTGGTAGCCTAGTAAAACATTGGCTGAGACAACAGGACACAAAAGGTAATTGTAAATGGAGTCCACTCTGAAGAAAGAGGGGTTACTAGTGGGGGGTACCGCAGGGTTCAGTATTGGGTCCAGTCCTTTTTGATGTCTTAATAAGTGACATTGCAAAGGGACTGGAAGGAAAAGTTATGCCTCTTTGTAGATGACACAAAGATCTGCAACAGGGTTGATGCACAAGGAGGCGTGGAAAGGGTGAGAAGTGACTTGGCAAGGTTGGAGGAATGGTCAGAAGTATGGCAGCTAGGATTCAATGCAAAGAAGGCAGAATAATGCACCTGGGAAACAAGAACCCAGGGAAGAATACACAGTGGGGGAGGTAGTAACAACAACAAAAAGGAAGGGACCTGGGGTAATCATATCAGATGACCTTAAGGTTAGCAAGCAATGTGAGAAGGCAGTAGGAGTGCTGGGGTATACTGGGATGCATGGGGAGATGCATCGGCAGCAGAAAACAGGAAGTTGTTATCCTCTGTACAGACAGTTGGTGAGACCCCATCTGAGTACTGCGTCCAGTTCTGGAGACCCCATCTCTGCAAGGACATAGACAGGATAGAGGCAGTCCAGAGGAGGGCAACTAAAATGGTGCAGGTTCTGCAGAGAAGCCGTATCAGGAGAGACTAAAGGAGCTAATATGTATACCCTTGAGGAAAGAAGGGGGGACATGATAGAAACTTTTAAGTACCTCAGTGGAATCAACAAAGTCCAAGAGGGTAGCATCTTTCAGAAAAGAGGCGTGCAAGAACAAGGGACACAATTTAAAGATAATGGAGGGTTCAGGGGCAATGTGAGGAAGTATTGTTTCACAGAGAGGGTAGTGGATGCATGGAACAGCCTTCCTGAGGAGGTTGTGGGGTCTAAAACTGTGGGAGAATTCAAGAATGCATGGGACAGACATAAGGCAATTCTTGAGGGGGGTAGGAAGAAATAGGCTGTTGGTTAACTAGGATCTGTGGCCTATCCTGTTGGTAGGGGAAATGGGCAGACTAGATGGGCCAAGTGGTCCTTATCTGCCGTCAAAGTCTATGTATTGACCAAACCCGTAACACTTTTAGGGCCAGAATTATAACCCATTCGGTTGCCCTTCCCTTTATAGCTGCAGGCATCCATTTTCTAAATCACAGGCACAGGAAATGACATCACATCAGGGGAAAACGCATATAGCTGATGAATATTTTAACCAGGAGGGGCACACTAAGCCGAAGCTTGAGTCCAGGTATGACCTAAGAGCACAAGAAAGTTACGTGACTTGCTCAGGGTCACATAGTAATGCAAGTGAGGACTGTGGGAGTCAAACCCTAGTCTCAGGTTTGCAGCTCAGAGCCTTAAACCACTGCGCTATACTGCTTCCTTGAAGGTAAGAGGAAAAGAAACAAATGTTTTTACACAGTCCATGGGGGATGTGAACTTGTTTCTAATCTTGAAGGGGTTGCTATAAGCAAAAGTTGTGTGCTGCCAGTGCCAGCGGTTTCCGAGCTCCTTTGGGGTTCTATTGCTTTGTACAATGTTTTGTGACATTTCAGTTCAGTGAAATGTTTAGTGCCTCTGTGATTTGTAGAATGTTCTGCTACTGTGGTAACACTGTAAATCATTTATATTCCTGTACCCATTTAGTTTCCAGTATTTGTTAGCTTTGAAGTAGTTGTGTTTTAATTTTTCTTTTTTGGCATCATGTTCTGTCATTTGTAGGAGTATGATCTAGTGGCTAGAGCACAAGCTTGGGGCCCAGGAGATGAGAGTTTCAAACCTCAGTAAAGTCAGATACTAACTGTGTGACACTGAGTAAGTCACATAACCCCACAGTGCTCCTGTCCACCTAGCAGCAAAAATGAGCAGCAGCAGGACCCCACTGGAAATGAGGTGGCACATCTCAGCTGGACTATCCTGGGTAAATAAGTTGTAAAAAAAAAAAAAAAATTGTTTTTTTGTTGATGTGTGATAGGATAGATGGCTGTCAGTAGAGGACCCTTCTGAACATAGGTGCCAGGACCTATAGGTGTGGGGGGTGGACACCCCCCACCTTTGCCCATGAGCATTCAAAAGTGCCCCTTTAATGCATGCAGTGTCAGAAGGGAAGCAATCACGGTTTCTTATTACTACAGTGCCTCCCCCCCCCCACACACACATACACACTCACTTTTCCCCATGTTCCAGCACTACTCCTTCTGAACATTGCAGAATAAAAAAATCTTTATTTGAACACCATCCAGAAAGAGGTTTCCTTTCACCAAAGTAAAAGAAAAAAAACACAGCAGATTTTTATTTAATTTCATGATTCCAACTGTTTCACTCTGTCTTTCCAGCAGGAAATCTCTAGTAGCCCCTTCTTTTTGAGATGAAACCTTTGCAGAAAAAAAAGGGGGGGAGGGATGGCCGACATATCAGTTGCTTAGTTGCGTTGCTCTGCACGACCTTGGGTAACTTTTTGCCTTTTTCGGGCTTTTCGGTAGTGCCACAGTAGCTCCTTTTGCTTTTATTGTGTTTCGTTGTATTGAATTATTGATAATGAACCAATGGAAGAGTAAGGGAAGCGCAGTTGTGCCTGAGTTTTTATCCCCAAGTTCGGCCCCGCTTGATCAGCAGTCTATCCCTGGGAATCCTAGCCCGGAGTATGGAGTCGGTGGCTCGAGAGTTAGTCCACATGTTCTCCCGATGGCGGTTGAAGGGGTAACTCACAGCACTCCTGAATGGCTCTTTCATGAATTGGGAGAGCAGAGGGGTTACATTCTGCAGCAGCCGCCTCTGTACTCGCAGTCTGAGATTCGCCAACAGTCTTCTCTGCAAGAAGGCGAAGGCTATACATTGGATACTTTGGGGAAGGCAATTGACAAAATACTCACTTGGATGGAAAAGAGCGACAGGAGGCTCCATGCACTATTGAAAAAGACTGAATTTTTACAAACTGAAGTTAACGGAGTGAACAACACCAGTGAGGCCATCAAAAAGACAACGGCCGAGCATACAACTACTCCGGTTAAGCATGAAGGAAAGCTTACCTCGCTTGATGCTAATTGTGCCAGTCTAATGAAAGACAACTTTAATATCAATCGCAAATTGGGAAAATGTAGAAAATGTGCTCTGCTTCAGAAATATCCATGTATTGGGGATACCAGATAGATTTGATTCCGATTGTATTAGTATCAGGGAACTGGTGAAGGATATTCTGGTTAAAACCTTCGACCTACCTCAGGAGAATCCCCGTCTAATTACAAAAGCTTTCAGGCTAACAAAGCATCAGCAGCAACTGGTATCTGGATAAAATGCATCTACGATTCTTGCAATGTTTGGCTTCAAGTCAGATAAAGAGTATATATTTAAACTGGCTAAACTTAGGGGGTCACTAGAATATAATAAGTGCAAGTACTGTATTTATCCTGAGTTTTGTTATTCTACACAGCAGAGGAGGAGAAAATTTCTGACCTACACCAAACAAGAAATCTTGGAAATGGGGCAATTCTTTTTGTTGCCACCGGGGAAAGTAAAGGTAATTAAAGATGGGAAGTCTTATATATTCTTAGAGGTCGATCAACTTGTGGCTTTTCTAAGATCGTAGTACTCTGCCCAGGAGACTGGGGAAATGCCCACATTTTCAGATCAAGATATCATTGAAAACTTGGATAAGATGCATTTTTAATAAACTTGATAAGAGTTAAAGTATTTCTTTTTCAGACCGCGGGCGTTGTATTTTTGCTGTTTCTTTAATTTCTCTTACTCTTGCTACTTGATGAATCAAAATGAAATTTGTGGAGTATAACAATGGGTTATCTAAATTGTGGGTGTATTTAATATGGGATGTACTTATATACTGCTACTACTTAGTTGATATGTACCTTCAATTTGTTCTTAATTTAATTTCTTTCCTTCCTGCCCCTTTGATTTGGACTAGTTATATTTTTTATGTTACATATAATCAATTATGAAAGTGTTTGTTTTGTAAGAAGCTGTACATAAATATGAAAATCTTAAAAGTAAAAATAATAAAAAAAATAAAAACTTTTCAGTGCTGTCAGGTACAATCACTAAATTATTAAGTGGCTGGTTGTGACAGCTTATCAAGAAGCCCAACTTCTCTTTTCCTCTTACCTTGAAGGAGGCAGTATAGCGCAGTGGTTTAAGGCTCTGAGCTGGAGACCTGGGTTTGAATCCCACAGTCCCCACTTGCATTACTGTGTGACCCCGAGCAAGTCACTTAACTTTCTTGTGCTCTCAGGTCACACTGGGACTTGAGCTTTGCTTAGTGTGCCTCTCCTGGTTAAAATATTTATCGGCTATATGTGTTTTCCCCTGATGTGATGTCATTTCCTGTGCCTGTGATTTAGAAAATGGATGCCTGCAGCTATAAAGGGAGGGGCAACTGAATGGGTTATAATTCTGGCCCTAAAAGTGTTACAGGTTAAGTCAGTAGCTTATGTAAAACAGATTTACATTGGTAACAATATTGATTCATTTAATCCTATATGTTAGTTTCCCTTTAATCAGCTGTGCTCAGCTGGTTTCTTGTCAGCTACGTAATTAAAATGTGCCTTTCCTCCTGCTGCTGCTGACAGACAGTTGCTGTCAGTTACACTGTGTGAACTCCTCAGGTTTTCTGTCATGCTCAAATGAAAGTCAACATCACCTCTGTATTTTACCAAATTGTAGTTGTATGCACAAAACAAGGGCAGCTTCTGTTATAACTGGATTAAGGTGCAGCTTTACTTCGGGGTAGCTTTGAAATCTATCTGCATTTTACATTTCCAGCTTGCTTTGGCTAGTTTCTATGAAGATGGCGGTGACGATGACATTGAGACCCTCCCACAGCCTGCCTCTGGCCCTGGCCTAAGACCTACAGTTCCCAGGTAAGAAAAACTGTACACTGGAACAGAAGATTATCGGAGCTTCTGAAACACGTATTTATATAGGAGAATGCATGCTGTGTGTGAGACTTGTTAAAGGAGTTCAAATAGTGGTGACCACTAGGGCATTCCCTGCATACCTAAGGTAGGGTCAGGCAGACTAGGTGGGTCTTTTTCTGTCGTCAACAGTTATGTTTCTGGGAGACTGTGGTCACCCTTAAAGAGCAATTCTGCACAAATCAGAATGTATTTTGTGAGTTAGTGCCCCACTGAGACCACTCTTGCAGTTGTAAGAGTGGTTTTGTGCATTCATAGAAACGTAGAAATTGTCAGCAGATAAGGACCGCTAGGCCCATCCAGTCTGCCCATAATTCTCAGTGTATGAGAATCGCGAACCAAAGGTGAGCAGTTCTGACACCCTAAAAATGTAACTGAGAACACTCTTAAAATCAGTCGTAAGAGTGGTCTTGGCAGTGGTATTAATAGGTTATTGATCAAGTTTGTTCATTGATTTATTAATTTTTTTTAAAAACCTTACCCAAATGTGCCCATTTCCAGGGCAGCTGCATGTGAGACACTCTTTATAAAATAAGAATGACGCGCAGAGGAAAGGAGTGCCACAATTGGTCAGGAGCATTCCTTCGGTCTATAATCATAATTATGAACTGGATTAAAAAATTCGAGGAAGCCGTGATTATATCCTACTACATACTCACAGCTTCAGAAATCCTCTGGCCACCAGCCTCCTCGCTGGCAAACGAACTCCAACCGCAGCATTCCCCAGGTCCCTCAGTATGCCTGCCACAGTCGGAGTAAGTCAGTGCTCAAGACGGCCGCTATTTAAAATAAATAAATAATTACATGAAATCCTAACAAGAATGTGGCTATTAAATAAATGAAAGTGCCGCCAACTGCGGCGTACAGAACAGTGCCCACTCTCCACAGAAAAGCGGTGCAGCACCACCATGCAAGTGACGGGGGCCCCAGACAGCAAGCCCTGCCGACAACCATGCTAATCTGACATCGACCTGCCCACTTCTGTCACAGAATCCTGCCTGCCTACATTTAAACTTTTATTTATGATTCCTTCAGCAACTGTCCAGTCACTTACCTCACCTTTAGTTGTATCACGGACTCAACCTGCATGACTGGACACAAGGCAGAAACACTTCCTCCTGTGCCAGAGTGTTTCTCCTTTATATTTTAAATGCGTCACCCTGCCAAAACAAAATTTTTCCTAACTGCCTGAGCATGGTGGTGGTGGGGCAGCGATTCAGACAATTCCCAGCCAGCACTACCAAGCGTGTGTATGAGAGAAGCACCAACGCGAAGGATTCCCAGCCAGCAAAACACAACACTGCATCACTGAGCACTTCCTACTACAACAGCGCCACCTGCTGACCACAACTTGATTATTTTATTAACATGTACTCTTACAACACCCCAAAAAATAATTTTTCAGATATTTTGAAATATTTTTTTTTTTTTTACCCTGTTTTTATTAATAGAAATGTTCACCCAGTTCATAATAGCAATAATGCATTCCAGGGTGTGGTACAGTATATCATGGGATATCATAATTTCTCGGGTGTTGGACGCACTCAGCTTGCGATCTCATGCTCAACCACCCAAGGTGTGACACTATCCCATGATATACCACATCCTGTTGTGCATTTTTGCTTAACCATAGTGTTTCTGCTAGAGGAATCTGGCAATGATGCCCTCAGTTGCTTATTCTGTTTGCCCTCTTTGTAAAACCCTTAAGCTCTCACCTCCGATTATCCTCGCAAGTGCAAGGAATCCCGGTGGGGAGAGAGGATATAAATTAAGCCTGTTTGCCAATGACATCTTGTTAACAGTTATTAACCCCTCAGAATCTCTGCATAAGGCTTGGAACATTTTTGAACACTTTGAATACCTGGCAGGCTTCTGGTTTACATCACCAAAACAGAGGTTCTAGGATTTAACTATACCCCATCCCAGTCAATTAAGCAACGGCTCAATATTTAGTGGAATAGGAATTCCCTAAAATATCTCTTGAGTCCTTTTTAACTAAAAACTCTGAACAGTTGGAACTCCTTAACTATGAGCCTTTGACTTAACACATAGCAAAGGACTTACATCGTTGGTCCTCACTCGGCCTTTCTTTTTTTGAGCAGACTCAAAGCTGTCTGACAAAATATCCTACCCCGTATTTTGTATTATCTTCAAACTCTCCCACTCCTCCCAAATCACAGTTATTTCTGGGAGTAGGATAAACGCCTTCGTTGTTTTCTGTTTGGGGGGACAGTGACCCCGGCTACAGCTCTCTCTTTTGCAGCTTTCCATGGCCCAAGGTGGACTCAACTTCCCAAATATATGGCCTTACGCTTTAGCCTGCCAGTTAAGGCTTATTTGTTTATGGCTGTCTGTGGGCTACAATGCCCATTGGAAAAATATTGAGTCCGTCCTCAATGACTTGTGCAGTATTGGCATAGTACTGTTCTCTTCCCTTCCTTAGTATCTGCCCTTTTCAAACATTTTTAGCTTCACAGCAGCTGCCTTACAAACTTGCCATGAACTTCTCTCTGGGGACCAGGGTTTTTTTTGTTTTTTTTGAAATTTAAGTTTATTGGGTTTTCGAATCAAAAGAAAAACAACCACAATACATTAGGGAATACACCTTAGGATTGTCAAGGAAAAGGAAAGAGGATACATACAACCTGGTAAACAAAACACCATAAATAAGTATAGACAATCTTCGTAATCTAAGTCAAGACCGTACCAGAAACAGAGGGAAAAAAACCCAAAATTCCCCCCCATCCCCCCACCCCTTAGCCCCGGAGAGTTACCCTAACGGAAGAGAGGCCAGATCTAGAAAAAAAGGGGGACTATCTGCAATCTGGAAACTAAACGCACTGGATGGTTTAAGGTGGCATAAAAGACTAAGGATGAGACCAACCGGAACATGCCTATTCTAAATAAGTGTGCTCAACTTGCCCCATTTCCGATTGAAAAGCGGCTATGCCTATAACTAGCAATAAATTTCTCGGTATTGAGACTGAGAGACATCTCCCTAAGCCACTCTTGATAAGTAATAATAACCTGGTCTAACCAGTGCCTGAGAACCAGTTTCTTGACTGCCATTGAGATAAGTGCCATGTGGTATCTACGCTCCTTCACCGAGATGCCAGAATAGTCACCCAAAATACATATACTAGGAGTGAATAGCTCTTTCAGACCTAAGAGCGGGTCAAGACAATCTCTGAGAGCATCCCATAAGGGGGCCACCTTGGCACATACCAAAAAATATGCAACAAGTTCCTTCGGCATCACACACATCTCGAGCAGAGACTAGACTCCTGCTTACCAAACCTGGCCAACTTGACTGGGGTATAATAGAGATTATTTAAAATATAATACTGGGTCAGTCTGTGGTTATCTTGGGAGTAACAATACACATCCTCCAAATTGAACCCCAAACAGGGATAGAGCACGAACCAGAAAGAGACCAGATTTTGGAACCCTCTAAGGGAGCGGGGAAAAGGTCAGCCAGCAATTTATTATAAATAATAGAGATGCATCTACGCGAGCAGCCGCCTCCTGAATCTTTACAAGAAAAGGCCTTATTTTGGATGGGGAGCAGGTGGGCCCCAAGGTTTGGAGGATCAGGTGTCTCAGTTGAAAAACTTTAAAAATAAATCTTTGAGGAATGTGAAGGGACTTTAAGATATCTTCCGAATTGAGGAGATTACCCTGCTCGTACAGAGACTCCACAGACAGATTTTGTAGTTGCGGAAGCCAGTCCTTAACTACGCAACTACCCCCAATTTTAAGGTTAGGATTTAAAACCAAAGGTTGGGCTAAGTCTTTGGACGGGAGGAAATTAAAGAAATACCAGCATTGAGAAATAACTCTAATGGACAGGCCAATAGGGGAGTCACGAATGGCCGGGGGAAGCTTGGAGAACGGGTGCCAGAAAATACGAGAAGGGCTCAGACCTGCTAGATCTAATAAATTTACTTCAAGCTGTTGCCATATGGGTAGAAAAGTGGAAGGCTGAGTGTTGGACAACTTCCCTAATCTAGCCAGATGACTAGCCCAATAATACAGCAAGAGATTGGGTAGATGGAGGCCCCCCTTGTCTCTGGGCGCAGTAAGCTTGAGGAAGGCTCTTCGAGGTTGTTCCTCCTTCCATACAAAGTTGGATAGTGCCGAGTTAACCTGAGCAAAGAACTGCCTGGGTAGCCAAATATTAAGATGAGTCAGGGGGTATAATAGCCGGGGCAGAATATTCATTTTGATAATATTTATACGCTCCCAAGTGGAGAGAGGCAACCGTTGCCAACGTTCGATGTCGCACCTAATTCTCCTGACCACATTATCTAAATTGAGTTCCTTAGCCAATCCCTCTCCCTTGGTTACATGCACACCTAGGTATTTAAAGGAAACCGGAGCCCACTTCATACCAAACCGCTCAAAATCTGATTTAAAGGTGAGAGAGTTAACCGGGAATATGACCGATTTGGAGACATTCAACCTATAGTTAGAAACCTGACCAAAGCGGTCAATGGTTTGAAGGACATGTGTTAAAGATTGTACGGGATTGGTAAGGTATAACAGTATGTCATCAGCAAAGACCGACAAGGTTAGGGGGGGGAGTTGCGCAAGGGTACAGCCACTGATTTGCGATGAGCCTATAATACTCACAAGCAACGGTTCCAAATACAGGTTGAATAGGTAGGGGGACAGGGGGCAACTTTGCCAGGTGCCAGTGCATAGGGGAAAACTGGAAGAAAATACCCCGTTACAATAGACTTTAGCCGAGGGAGATTTGTAAATAGCCATAATCATTTGAATAAAGGGGTCAGGGAAGCCCATTCTCTTCAGAGTGGCCCATAGAAAGTCCCAGTTCACTCGGTCGAGAGCGACAAGGACCATAGGATCTGGCAAGGTACGGGATACCTGAAGGACATGGGCAAGAGTTCTCAGATGATCGGCAGATGATCGCCCCTGAACAAAGCCAACCTGTTCCGGGCTCAGCAAAAGCTGCCAGACCATTTTGATTCTGGACGATAAAATTTTGGATAGGATTTTAATATCATAGCTGAGGAGCGATATTGGACGATAACTGGCAGGGTCCGTTTGGGGCTTGTCAGGTTTAGGAATTAGAATAATTATTGCTTCTAAGAGAGAGGGGTCAGTCACTACCGCAGAAAACAAGTATTCGTAAAGCTTAAGCAACAGAGGGGATAGCTCTTTGCAGAACACCTTGTAGAAGGTGGAGGGGTAGCCGTCCGGGCCAGGGGCCTTTCCTAAGGCAGGTCTTTGATTGCCTCTTCTACCTCGCCCAGTGTGATGGAAACAGAAAGCAATTCGCAGTGATGAGGCTGAAGGGATGGGAGCTTAATATTACCCAAGAACCGCTCCGCCAGCTGAACCTGCGACGCTGTGGAACTGGTACTGTAAATGTCTTTAAAAAAGGCTTCAAAGATATGGGAAATCTCCCTAGGTAACGACTTAGAGGTGCCGTCCTGAGCTTTAAGTGCCGGAATTAGACGGGAGCTCTCTATTTCTTTCAGCCTCATAGCTAACATCCGCCCGATTTCTCCCCTGATCGATATACTAACCCTGGACTTAAAAGGCATATTCCGCTTTGTCGCTGGTTAAGTCGTTGTATTCATTCCTGAGTTTGATGAGCCGACATTAGCTGGGGAATTGAAGGAGAGAAGTTGATCTTCGGCTATTCTCAACCGGCTAGACAGCGACCTGATTTTAGACTCCCTAACCCTTTTCCTAGTAGCCGTGATCTTGATAAGCTCCCCTCTAAGGAAGCATTTAAAGGAGCACCACAATACATCCGCGCGGTGTACAGATCCTTGGTTCAGGTCAAAATACATAAGGATCATATCCCTGATTTGGGAGACAAAGTGTTCCTCCTTCAGAATTTGCGTATTAAGTTTCCACAACGTGTCTCGTTGACCCTGGATACCCGGGGAAATCTTGATCCAAACCAGGGAGTGATCTGAGATAACTATCGGCTCGATACCTACTTGAGAAATACAACTCATTAGTGAGGAACTGACAAGGATGAAATCAATTCTCGACCACGTTTGGTGAACCTGGGAATAGAAGGAATAAAGCCGATTGTCGGGATTAAGAAGACGCCAGGGGTCACAGAGACCCAACAGGCTAATAAAGTCAGAAAGGGCAAGTTGAGCAGGGGACGCTGGTCTAATTGGTCTATAAGTTTTGTCGAATTCGTTGGACGGGGCTACATTCCAGTCACCCCCCTAAGATAAAAAGGGAAGGTAGGTATCTGCCAGGGACATAAGGAAGGACGGGTCGCCACCCACCGGAGCGTAAATCGCCCCTATCACCATACTACTATTGTCAAACTGACCCTTGACCAAAACATATCTGCCCTCCCGATCAGTAACACACTCCTCGGCAACAAATCTGACGTAGTGCTTAATCAGGATTGCCACCCCCCTACTAGCTTACGAGCCTGGGGCAGTAAAAACCTGAGAAAATCCCAGCCTACGCAGATGCTTGTCCTCAGAGGCAGCCAGATGTGTTTCCTGTATAAAAACAATATCTACGTTAAGTAGGGAGCAATTCAGAAAAAAATGGCGTCTCTTGAGAGGGTCATTGATGCCTCTAATATTCCAACTGGCAATTTTAACAAAGCTCATTGCCATGATAGCTTACCTAGTAGAAGGCCAGGCACCAGGGCAGCACCAGCATTACAGATAATAACCGTGAAAATACCACAAGAATGGCCCCACCATAGCAATACACCCCACGAATGATAAAACTCTCCAAGGCCCCTTCCCCCCCCATAACCAATGGAGAAAGACAGTCTCCCAAATATAACATTGTCAACAACACACATAGATAAATCAGAACCCTGGGGTCCCTATGCCAGGGAAACAAAGCCAGGATACACTGAACTGGAAAAAGTGCCAAACCCCCACCCCAAATGAAAACCCAACAGCAACCCCAACAATACCCCCAGAACTATATACAATCCGTCCCTCTGTAACAGATAAGCCAGTACACCACAGATGAATGACCATTGAAAGGAACGGTCCCCAGGGCTGACAGAACATGACTCCCTGCAAAATAACCCTGACTAATGACCCGCTAAGAAATAGCAACATGGAACAAAATACTAAAGTGAAGCCGGTACCGCTACACTTCAAAATCGGTTGTGGGACTGCATCTCAATGCTCACCTACCCCACCGCCCCAGCAGAAACAAAAGGGGGGAAAAAAAAAAAGAAGGGGTAGAAATACAATAACCCCAACATACTGAAACCCCAACCCCAAAACGAGACTGGGAAAAAGCCAAAGTACACAGCCACAAACAACCCTCAAAGCCAAAATGACTTGGTGGCGAAAGGTAATACTCACCCCAAAAAGAGGACAAACCCGCCTACACTTGTTCCAAGACTCCAAGACAGGTGGAGCAAAAACGGGAGCAAATAAATCACCGGGGAGCTTGGGCTCTAATCGACCAAGCGGCCCCGCAGTACCGGATAGGAGGAGGGAGGAAGAGCAGGTAGGACCCATCCGGTGCAACAGTAAGGCAGGCCGAGTAGCACACATGACAAACGCCAGGTTCCCACCCCTCCCCTCGCACACCAGCGGAGGCCCCATCTCCAGAAGGCCCATGCCTCACCCCAACCCGGGGCCGCCTGACCCACACGAAAGGCCGACACCCCCCCCCCAAGAGAAGCCAGAAGCGGACCCATCAACACTGCAAAGCAAGGCCAAACAGCCCAGGTAGGCACAGAATAAAAACTTAACATTAAAAGTTCAGCATAAACAGTCAGCCTGATTTAAAGAGGTCAGGCATCCTTCTGGTAAGTTCACTTTTGGCTTGCTCTGGAGACTCAAAGGTGGCCCAGGCACTGTCGAGGTAAACTTGAAGCCTTGCCGGATAGTTCATACGGAATTTGTGGCCAGCAGCAATCAACTTGGAGACCAGCGGGTGATACTCTCTTCTCCTCAGTCTGGTTTCAAAGGGTAGATCCTGGGTTATTCTCAGCGTACGATTCTCCCACAAAAACTGCCTGCAGGCTCTTCACTTTCAATAGGATGTGCTGCCTTTCCAGGTAACTAAGCATCTTAATTAAAATGGGTCTAGGCGAGGATCCAGGTGGAGGCTTAGGCTTAAGACATCTGTGGGCACGCTCGATGTGGTAGGAGGAGTAAATGGGAGAAGGGCCCACAATCTTAGTAAGCAGTTTTTGCACGAAAGACAGGATGTCAGGACCCTCCTCTCCCTCCGGGTAACCCCAACACCAATATGTTGTTCCGCCTGCTACGACCTTCGAGATCCTCCGTTTTCAACTTCAACTTCGCTACTTGTTGTTTGAGCGTGGTTAAATCGGGTTCACATTTGGCCTTCCAGGCTTCCAAAGAGCTGATCCGAGCCTCCGAATCACCCACCCGAATCGTAAGGGAGGCAAGGTCCCCACGCATCGATTTGAGCTCTGCTGAGATTTCCTGCAAAGTTTCACGGAAAGGAATCAGTTCCTGCGAAACCGGTCTTGGTGGCGGGCGGATGAGACACCTGAGGAGCGGTTTAGCGCTTGACCCGGATTGGTTTCTCCGACTTTTTAGCCGCTTTCTCGGGGGTATTCGGTGGCGTATGCTTGGCCCCGGCGCTTTTCATCTCGGCCTCCATCGTCGCACCGCACCTTGGCGAAAAACTTGCTGAAATAATAACCGAACGCCAAAATAAAGTGACGGTGAGCTGTGAGGGGTTAGGGTATTAGATAACTCGCGTGAAGTAGTTGGCAGAAAACGCTAAATAACAAGATTCTCTGGCTGAGAGGAGAGAGCTAAGGAACTAAGCTGCCATTAAGAGCTCCGCCCCACGTGACCTCCTAGGGGACCAGGGTTCTTTACTGGGTACCTTGTCAGGGAACCATTGTAATCCATTAAATAAATTGGATCCCTTGCTATGCAGATGGGCCAGGTGCAGGTTAATTTACCTGTATCGGCTTCTGGACAGGAGAGGTATACTTCCCTTTGTAGATTTGAGGACCAAATATTAATTATCAGACAAAGACCATTTCCGCTATTTACAACTCGGGGCTTATTTGAATACGCTACCTCCCTATTGCAGGGTTTTCCCCAGAGTGCCCCTCAGTGCTTTTTACCCTACTTCAACAACACCAGCAAGGAGAAGTGGGAAGCCACTCAATGGGTACTATATATGCTATCCTCAGGGGCCAGATGAAAGATTCCTCAGTCTCGGTGAAACTCCGATATTCAAATCCACTGCGATGAATCACAGTGGCTGAAATACTCTCTTACGAATTATAATAAATTGTCCATGGCCCCTTATCATAAGGAATTTGCTTGGAAATGTTGCATGCAGTTCTTTAGAACATCAGCAAGGCTGATGAAATACCCAGGAGAGAATTCGGCCCAATGCTGGCAATATTGTGGGGAGAAGAGGGTGGACCAGGCCCACGTGTTTTGGTCTTGCCCCCTTATTGGAATGCTATTGCCCATATACCAGAGACTGTGTTTGGGGTCACAGACCTTTTGACTCCGGAGTTGGTTGTGCTGAGTATTCAGACACCAGATAGGAGTCCAAGGGGTCGGCAGTTAAAACTGTTATTAATCCTACTGACAAGAGCCAAGAAAGCGGTAACCAAATTATGGTTGGAGCCGCAGCCTCTGACATTCTCACAGTGGGTTGCCATAATAGATATTCATTACTTTGAAAAATATTCCTGTCATTACTTGAATCACATGTCGGTGTTTGATGAAATCTGGAGAATGTGGACACTTTATAAACTAAAGACTGATTCAGCCTTTGTACATTGACTGTTTCTGCACTTGTGGAATTATGGAGGGCATATAAATGTGAAAACCTTCTAATAGCTATGTTCTAAAGTGGCATAACTGTATTTTCATCTTTTACAGACCCTTGTCTCTGGTCTCTCTGCCTGTACACCTATAACTTTGATAAATATTTGATAAAATGTAATTATTAAAATATATATATATATATAATGCTTCTGAAATTCACCAGAGAATTTTTTTTTTTTTTATTTTATTTAAAAAAAAAATGTTTCTTTTCTAGAGTTTAGAACACATTTGCAACCTAAGAAATTTGTTTAAAAAGCATCTGGCTCTCCCCAACTGACCCACTTGTGCCTTTGGTTATGACATCATAGTGCTTAAAGGGGACCAGTCACCACCAAGGGCCCCCACACTCAAGAGTGGGATATGTCTGGATGTGCACTTTGTGTGCAAACACAGTTTGGTTTACTGTTTACTGTAGTATAGTAGGTTGTATCACACTAATTTTGCTTAGTTGTAGGCTAACATTTTCTGTTATGTTACTGCAAATCCCAGAATCCCCTGCAGATGACATCAGAGAAGTAGACAGCAGTCTGAAGATTCAATAGCCTGCAGTGCATGTTAGAGTTTATATAAGCTCTGATCATTTGTTTGCTGTTCCGTTGTACTCCATGGGCTATGAGACTTGATAGACCAAT
This sequence comes from Neoceratodus forsteri, assembly GCA_016271365.2. Lineage (NCBI taxonomy): Eukaryota > Metazoa > Chordata > Ceratodontiformes > Ceratodontidae > Neoceratodus > Neoceratodus forsteri. The sequence continues at coordinate 106,428,179 of JADMNL010000028.1, forward strand.
AGGCCTACTTCTGCTGGCGTCTAGCGTGTTAGTATGTACTTAGCCCGTGGAGAAAAGTCAGCCGTGGAAAACATGTGCAGGCTATTGCGTCTCCCACTGTTGCCTATTGTGCTGGAATGTCAGCTGCAGGAGATTCTGGGATTTGAAGTAAAAAGATGTCAACCTACAACTAAGCAAATTTAGTCTGATATAATCTTATACTACAGTAAACAGTAAGTAAACCAGAATGTTTTTACCCGCAAAGTGCACACTGGGACCAGTGCCACTCTTGAGTATTGAGTCCTTAGTGCTGAGTGCTCCCCTTTAATACAACAACGGACTAAAGTGTCACAGAGCAATTGTACGGTTAGTTGAGGGGTAAGTCGGGGTGTTTTCGAAAGACACTGTCCATGAAATAAATACAAGAGTATCTGACATATTTAGTGGACCCAGTAGCAGGAGAAAGTAAACAAAAACCAGAAGACTGGATTTTGGTGGCATAATAAACAGAGAGTGGCCAAGTGGCTTATGATGTTTCATAGGTTTATACGAGCTAGGCGGTCAGGTGACCCATGAATAAGCTCACCACTAATTAGTGGTGATACTCATATGTTTTATTTCCCATGTATGGATCCAACTATTTTTTTTTAAATATCTATGATTTTACTTGTGATTATGGCCTCTCCAGAATCCAGAGATGAATGACGAGCCTAGTTACTGGTGGTTTCCTGCCTGTTATTTTTTTGTAACATATGAAGTTATCTGAACATTCTATCTCATAATGCCATTGATTTGATGTCAGGACAATGGCATTATGAGTTTTGATGTCATTGATTCTGTATGTGACCATGATTCCCCCCCCCCCAATATATTACATCACAGTTTTAAAAAGCACTGGTTTTGCTGCACCCTCAGTGCCCGCAAAGATCCCTTACCCGTATGAGAATTAGTTGATACTGGTTGCCAAATATTTTATTAGGTATTCGAAAGGGATCATAAATTGGCCCTGAGGAGCTGACCGAATTTTCAATAAAAATTTTTTTATTGTATTAAAGTAAAAGTAAAATGCATTATAAATATTATTCAAATATGATAGCCACAAAAATAACAGCATCAAATAGAGCAAAATGTTTATCTTAACTTATCATTAATAAATAACTTATTACAAAACATCAGAATTAACTACAACACTGGAAGTCTCTGAGTATTTTACTCCCCCTAACGTAATCAATAATACTCCTCATAAGAACTTCCACCCCAAGTGGATGTAAAAGAGAGAAAGACAAGGGAGGAAGAAACAAAGGAAGGAAAGAAAAGGGAAGAAAAAAGGTTACTCAAAATTAGTCATGTAATGAGATGGTGATGTGATGGGCCTGTGACTTAATTCACATGTTCTGGTCATGTCCCAAAATGGTCGTCTTATGGGGGCAAAATTCTTGACTACTTAAAAGATATCACTTGGCTAGGAGCTGACTGAATGATCCTTCCTATGTCCTGGTTTGTTAGCCCCGCCCGTCAATATTTTGCATCGTCGGTATAGGGAGAGCATTGGGCACACTCCATAGAAGTCCGTGGTTTTTTTTTTTTTGGTTTTTTTTTAATATGTATTTTTAGGCAGGCTTTTTTGCTAAAAAATAATAAGTAAAGAAATAAAAATCAAAACCAGCGCATAGCTAACAACAAGCTTGTTGAGTGTTTAACTTTAATTTTTATCAAAAGCGTGTCTAAAATAGTAACCCAAAAAAAAAAACACATCACAGACTTCTGAGGAGTACACATAGACACCAGCCTATACCAGTGTCACAAGACGTTGGAGCTTGGAGCAGGGCTGCGAAACCAGGAATGGAGATGATCATTCATCAGGTTCCTTTGAGCCAGTTTGCAATCCCTTGCCTCCCATGTGCCTGCTAATAGAATATTTGGTAACAAGGATGAAATAGCTTCCGTAGAGGTAAGGGAGCTTTGTGGGTATTGGCAGGGTTTGAAATTGGTCCCTAGTAGTTGAGTAGTGGCTTTCATTTAAATCAAAAGATACTGTAAAAGTTTTAAAATTGTTTAGAAAATTACCTCATAGAGGACAATGGGGCATCCCCCCGCTCTCCCTGGTTAGACTTCATAAAAACATGTGAGCACAGGCCTGGGACTGGAGGATGGCAGGGATTGGCTGGCCATTGATTCAGCCCAAATTACTATCCTTTCCTTCCCGAACTGGGGTGTTTGAAAACTTTTAAAATCGGCTTGGATACACACTCGCCGATAAAGGTAACCGGCTGTAACGCTAACATACTAAAATGCCAGCAGAATAGGCCTAATGGTCTTTCGAGTCTGCCTGATTGGTCAGCCCCCACCCTGGGTGCTGACCTTGCTGCCCCCCTCGCCTTCTCTGGCTTCTCCCTTCCCAGTTCCGGATATTCTTGCTACATTGGATTTTGCTTCCAGAACCCTTCCCCTGTACCTGTCCCAGCCCCTCTTGAACCCCTCCACCATCTCTGCCTCCACCAGCCCCTTAGGCAGTGCATTCCATGGCTCCACCACCCTCTCAGTGAAGTAGCACCTCCTCCTTTCTCCCTGAATCTTCCCCCCTCCAGCTTCCACCCATGCCCTCTAGTGGCCCCCTCCTCCTTCCTTCGAAGCACCCTGACTGTTCCTCCCCTATTTACCCTCTTCATGTACTTGAAGACCTCTATCATGTCCCCCCGGTCCCTTCTCTCTTCCAATGTGTACATATTTAGCTCTTCGAGCCTCTCCTCATAGGTCCTGTCCCCCAAGCCCCAAATCATTTTGGTTGCCCTCCTCTGGACCCTCTCCAGGAGTTTAATGTCCCTCTTTAAGTTTTTGTTTAACGCTATTATACACTATGTAAAATCAGAAATTTCCTTTAATTTAGCCCAAAGGGTGCTCTTTAAATCCTTTTAATTTTGGCTGCAATGTTTCAGGATTCCCATTCTGAAAATAAATATTGTTTTATATTGTAACTGTGGAGAGAAATGCCATCAAGAAATTTGACATAAAAAAGTGGCACATCCTTGAAAACGCTGCTGTTCCCATCAGGAGTCTCCAGCACAAAGCCTGGTTAACAGAAGTTCTTAAAGTATACTACCATGTTTGAGAACAGTGATTTGAGCTGCTGCTTCAGTTGGATCAGCTAGCCAGAACCCAAACATGGCCTATTTAAATTTATTTTTGTTTTCATCCTCATATCACTGTAGCTGCCCACTTCTGCCTGGCGTCCACTCGGCCCATCCACTTCCTTCTGTGGCACTTGCTTGCCCTCATGGGGTCCACAGGGCATTCTACCCTGTGGTAGATTCCATAAGGGGGATTTGTTAGTGAATTGCCCACCTGATACGCAAGTGCCGAAGACGGCCGCTCGGAGTGGTGGTGCCAGTGTGTGCCAGCGCCTTCTGTCACACTCCACGGTTTTCCACTTAGTTACTCCCAGTCTTTAAGGACACAGCTGGCGTGGACTCCATGGTGTGCACGTAACTGTGTGGCTGTGCTCCAGAGCCAGACTGCGTCCTCCCTCCCTCAGGCTCCTCCAGCTGCACCATCACTTGTGGTCACCCAGGTTGGAGTATAGCAATGCAGAATGATGCCCTTCCTCCCCCAAGTAGAGCACCATGTGGGATGCACAGTCCTTTGGCCCCCAGCTGGCCCCTGACATCCCAGGCCCGTTCCTGAACACGGATCGCCCGGCTTTGCAGGCAATAACCCTACCGTCATGCCGACATACTGACTTTATTGAAATTATTTTATACATTTGATATAGAGTTTCATATGTGGATTTCTGTATTTTTTTATTTTCACTGCAAAACTGAACAAAATCTCAAATCTTTTTTTTTTCTCCTCCCTGCTTTCCTGTGCTCCACAGCCTGCCACTCCTTCGGGTGGCTCGGTGTCCCTACTGCCTGCTAGTGTCACTCCCACTGCCAGCTACCACCACATGGTTGGTCTGTGCTTACCTGAGCCAGGTGGGGGGTGTGAGCAAGGGGGGCAAGTAACAGGCTGAGTCCTCTGAAGTGACAGGTACCTGGGGGGGGCAGGAGTGGTGCACTCTGGGGACTGTGGCATGGTGGGACGCAGCCACAGTCATCCAGCTGGCTGAAACTGGCAATTTTCTTTTTTCGGGGCCCCACCCACCTCCCACATGGGTGCAGCTGCAGCGACATCCTAGAGTGGGGAAATTCGGCAGCATGTCACCCACGCCACCAGGGACACCTCCGCTAAGCCACTACCAGAAGCCCCTGTAGGAGCAGCTCACAATGGCCCACCTCCCAGGAGAGGAACATCCAGTGGACGCTTGTGACTCCCTCCCTGCCAGCCTTTGCTCCTGACATCCGGGTTCAGTGTACGAACCTGGATCGGCAGCGTGCCAGAGGGATGCCCCATCACTCGGCACCACAGAGCTGGCTATCTCTTTTTAAAAATTATTTTTATTGCAGTTCAACTTGGGGGAATCTAGATGACTCAGTGGATTGGTAGTGTGTTAAGGAGCCTTTCACTTCAAGGTCACTGGTTCAAATCCAGCCCACGTCAGTAGAGTCCAAAGGCTGTTATCACCTGAGGGCTGTTCGGTGGCCAGTGTGAAATGAGTTGTGGTGGTCTTAGTCCAGTTCCCAGTGGGGGGGTGTCCACATCAGAAAACCATCAACATAATTAGAACTAATTGTCACTCTTGTTCCCAGTCTCGCATAAGAGGCCAAGGATTGAACGGGCATGGAGTCTGAACTAACCTGCTGCCCATGTGGTGTGATCCTCCATAACGGGGTTGAAGCACATTGGCAAGCAATTGTGGGGAAACTAGTACTGTAATCGTTCATGCCGTATCTGTCAGGTGGATTAACAGAGGGCTTCAGTTTCCAGTGATGTTGATCCCGCACTTTTCACGAACACTAAATTTACACACTAAGAAGAGAAATGGTGCAACTTAAAAAACAAAAACAAAACTACAGAATTTCAGACATCATAAAGCACAAGTAAAACCTTGGGTTTGAAACATTACATGTCATTTCTAGCTTATCTGCAACTTTATTCTGAATTGGGTGACTTTTTCTGAAGGCAAGTGTCCATTGTTGCACCTCAGGTTCATCACTATGTCTTTCCTTTACAGATTTGTGTCTTGCTAGGGTACCATTCCTACTGCTAGTGTCACAGAAACAGAATTTGATGGCAGATAAGGAGCACTTGGCCCACCCTCTCTGCCCTCTTGTCCTTGCCTTTACTTATTTTATAGTATTAACTCATTACTTCCAGTAGCTCTGTAACAAGTCCGAATCATCCATTGCTTAACCTGATACAAAATGGCCACCAAGGTAAAAATGGGATAAAATTCCAGTCTTAAAATTTGACTCCTCCACATGGATGTGCTGCATTTATCTTTAATAAGCAAGCAGATGCTTTTTGTAACCCCCCCGTCCTTTTTTTCCCTTTCTTTCTTAGTTGTGTCTCTACCATCTAGCACTCCTTTTAGGGCCCTTACCTCTGCCCCATCAGTCAGGAAAATGCCAGAATTGTCCTGTCCACTTATTACACGACCGCAATCAGATGCATGGGCCCAGACTGGTACTCATTTGTATTGTGGCATTGGCACAGGGCTTTGGGGGTGCTGTATTCATGGCCTCCCGTCAAGCATACCCTGCGTATGGATGTTTGTGGCATCCATTGGGCCGTAGAGTATTCTGCCAACAAGGTACTGTCCTCCTCGGAACTAGCAGTTGCCAACTTCTCTTCTCTTTCTGATGGTATCCTACATCTCCTGAGGATTTTGTTATGCCTTCTATCAAACTAAGCTCCTTGACTGCAGACTGGAGCCCAGATCCCACACATGGCAAGCTCTGGTGCTAGCTGCTTGGTTGTCTAGCAGCCCTGAAGCTGGTGCTTTTTAAATTAAAGGGAAGACAAATATTTCTGTTTATCACACTGTATACAGTCTGTTCCTCTTGTATGCACACTCTTGGGGATTAAAAAACCACACAAAAGTACATTTTGTAGTAAAAATAATACATTTTTTTTATTTTAGGTGAACAAAGTAGGTGATGTGATTTTCAGCATGGAAACATGCTTGTTGATCCCATAAAAGGTATCAAATCACCTACTTTGTTCACCTGCGTTTGTACAAGGACCAGTACAGCTACGAGCCATTATTTTACTCCACGCAGAGAAGGCTTATCAAGCAATTTGGATGCATGATGCTTAGCTGTCAACAGAAAATTGCAGACATCTATGGAAAACCAAAATCGGGTAGCAAAGGACTCAGGAGGGGAAGGCAACAGTCCAAAAGAAATGCATCCCATTACACAAAGAGTAATGCACTCCTGGGCATGCAGAACAGGCTGATTCTCGCACCGAGGAGGGTTGGTGACATAAAGCACGAGAGCGCAGCTTGAGTGCTCTATGATAACACCGACCCTCTTAGTGTGAGACAACCTATTCTGCATGTCAAAATGAACTGTTTATAATACAATGTCAGCCTCTTTTTTTCTCTCTCTCTCTCAAATAAAAACTGTCAAACAGAGTTGGTCAGTCAGTTTTCCATCTAGCTGGAGTATTGATTCTGTTTTTGTTTTCATTATAAGCAGCTCCTGCTAGCCAGCACTGCTGACAGCATTCAACTTCAAAAGCTAATCAGCACCTGTGAAAAGTCAAACACTGAAAAAAGAGCCTGAGAGTATATTATAATTGTATTCGCGTCATGCTGCCCTATATTTTCTGCTGCTGTATCCTACCTCTTGTGACTGAGGTTGCCACTGCATTTGGTATCTAGCGTAGTTGGGGTGATCTTGGGTATGCTATAGTTGCTGCTGTACTTATTAAGCTCTGCGTTTTGTTGGTATTGCCAGTTTCATCAACTGCGATCATGTTACCTTGTATTACCTTTGTTTTGTATTAGCATGCTGCCACTGTTTTTATTGGGTAGTGCCTGAAAGTGGTCATCTTCAGGCCTAGTGCACTTACCTGGTGAACAAAAACAAATAAAACGTACTTTATGGTGCTAGATATAATAGAACAGGGACTGTTACATAGATAGATCAGTGTGGTGTAAACACTGTGATTGTCAATTGTTAATTTGTTATGGCTGTTTGTTTTGTTTTCAGTGACCACAGAATAACTTCGTTTAGAGATTTGATGCATGAGGAGGAAGAGGAAGATGATGAGGAGGAAGGACAGAGGTTAGTCTGATAACTGGGTGGTGTGGTAAAACTGGATTTTCTTTTATATGTACAATTGCTGTGTCTCATGGTTGTAAGAGTACGTTCTCGAGTTCTTTGGGTGCGAGAACTGTGAAAACAAACCCGAGGCTGTTCTGACACACACAAGATTTGAGAACAAATGCTTATGGTTATAACACCTGGAAAGTATTGAAATAATCTTGATTGACAGAAAATGATGTCATGCTGTATAACCTTTCTAATGCGTACTGGCTGTTTATTTGCACCCATAACCCTGTTAAAAATGCAGCTTTGTTGCAACTCTTTTGCTACTTGATTGGATGGTTTGATAATTGACTACACTGTGTAGTACGTGTTTGTATTGTATTCCTGTATCACTCCACATTGTCAGTGGGGAGTTTAATACATATGGGTAATGAGCTCCCCCATTGGGGTAGAGTGGCAGAGCCCACAACTGTCAATCAGCATAGAACTCTGGGCACTTGAGGATTCCAAAGATGACAGCAACAACCCAGTCTTTGCTGTGCCACTGAAAGGGGTAGGAGGATGAACCGAGCTCTCTGCAAGACTTCGAGATTCTACTCCTGTTTGTTATTTTGCCTGGAAATGTACGACTCTGAGGCATGTTGGGGCTACCTGGTGACAAGTGGTACTGTAAAATTAAGAAATTTGTGCTGGCTAAGCAACAGAGGCTTTCAAATTGGCTAACTTGGTAACAAAAAATGTTATCAGTGCCTGTATGAGAGATACTCGCCTTAAAAGGGTGTTTTTTATTGTTTTGGTCTGGTGTTTATGGTAGGGGTCTACCACAAGTAGGTTCCTAGCCTGGTGTCTCAGGTAAGTGAAGGAGGTTTTTTTTATCTGTTTTAGTTGGGGCTTAGTCAAGTGGGGGGGGGGGATGTTTTCTTTTACCTTGTTTCTCCCCCCACTGTGGCACCTAGTGAGTCCCTTGTCCTGTTGTTTTTTTTTTTTCCCTTCTCATCTCTGTCTACCTCAGAAAGGCTTGTCAGCAGACTTTTGAGGGGTACATTGCCTCTTCTGCACTGTGGGAGTGTGTTTTAGAGTGCAGTTTAGGGTCCCACTGTGTGGTGGGGGACCTCTGATCATAGCTGTCGGTGTCTTTTTTTTTTTTTTCTTGCACAGCCTGGTATTCCTCTAATAAGTCCTGTGCCGAAATTGTTGGGTGTCTGGCAGACAGGTTTGCCCATTCTCTGTGGGTCTGTCTGCAAGACAGACTTTTAGGATCTGTCTGTGTCGTGTGGACCTCTGGTTGTGTCCCCAGAGTGTTGTAAAGAGAATTTTCATTGTTATTGGTGGCTGGGTATTATCTGGTCTGTAGGGTCCATTGTTCCCTGCCATGTGGCACTTGGTGCCTTTTTTCGCTGTCCCTGAGGCTCTCTCTGGCTTTTTATCAGATTCTCAAGGCTTGGGCACCTAGCCTCATTTGCAGTCCCTTTAAGAGCATGGGGCCATGGGAACAGGCATCAGACGTGTGTGGGGATATGACAACGACATGCGTACACCCTCACAATCAAAATGCAGATAGAGGAGCAGCGCTATGGCAGTTTTGAGCTTTTCCCTCGAGGCACGTGTGGGAACTTGAAGGTTCAGGGCTAAGGCGGCTCTGGTGTGTGGCCTTTTGAGTGTTTTCCCAACCCTGTTGTTTTGACCGGGTATAGGAGTTCAGGATACAGCAGCTCAGTTTGTGGAGAGCAGTTTCTTGAAGTGCGGGTGTTGCACATGGTGAGTTTAATTCTGAAGTGCGGGCTTTTTGGAATGTCATCCCTACTGCGATTGTTTCCTGTCCTTCAGTAACGGAGGAAGCCAGGTAGTTATTTTGTTGCCAGTGTTCTGGGGTCAAGTAGTCAGCATTTGTTAGGTAGGTTTTTTTCATTTATTTATTTTTTTAGCCTGTTGACTAGTTCTTTCCCTGCAGGCTTGGTACTGTATAGAAGAATAGGTTGGGGAAATGCATTTCAAGCCAGCACGTTCTCCCACTTGCATGATTTATCTATAGCACCTCAACATATAGGTACTATTCATGTGATTTATTTCTAGCACCATGTCTTATCACAGACCAGTGTGTAAGTTCAGTCTTCCCTAGCCGAACTCTCAGTCTGGGAGGGGAGGGATTATAAGACTTGCTACAGGACTGTGACTTTTGCCTGTGGGGTTCTGCTGTCTAGACTGTAAAGTAATTGAGCATGTGTAGTTTGGTTCCCCCAACTGAATCACCAGCCGGGGGTTGTGCACCTGTGGCACTGTCTGGCAGTGGTAAAGCCGAGTCACACAAGTTCCTTTTTCCCCTAGAGGAGATGCTATAGTAATACACCGTGGGGCTCATCTGCGAAGACACCGGAATCCCAAAACTAGCCCCAAAGGAGGGGGGGGCTCATACAGGCACATCCAGGTGTACCACAGCAGAGTCACCCTGCTTACTCCAAATTGCAGGTGACCCCCTCTCCCCCCCGGGGACATTGACAGCATGTTTGGTCAAGGAGAGGATACAGGGGGTGTCTGGAGAGAATCCTGACATAAGGTAAAATTCAGACTGGTCATCCAGTGGACGACTTGGCATCCTTAGATCTGAGGATGCCTGTTTCCAGACTGATCAGGTAGTCGTACCAGAGATATCTGGGGTTGCTGGTTAGGAACAGTGTTTCTGGTACCAGGCCTTTTTCTACTTGCTCTGGCAGCTGCGCCCAGGATCTCTACGCCCAAGGTGCTGTTGCAGCTGAGGCAGGAGAAACATCTCGTATACCCCTTCCAGGAGGAGCTGCTTCACTGGTCTCCATCTGTACAGATGGTGGCGAGATCACTGGCAAGGACATTGGGGGTCCTGGAAATGCAGGGTGGACCATAAATCAGCAGCAAAGCTCCTTCAGGCCGTCTTAAAGACTGGAGCACGTGGGGACAGTGTTCCAGTTGGACAACAGGAGTTATTTTCACTTCATGTCCAGGAGGGTGGCCTTGATTTGAGAGATCAGTGGCTGAGAGCCCAACCAGCGGTCTCTGTGCTCAGTTTGTACCGGCCTTTTAGGCTTGGTCACAGCAACGATAGACGACGTGCTGTGGGTACGATTCCAGTTACGGACTCTGCAGAACAGGATGTCGAGGTATTACCCTTGGATTTGGAAGGAGTGTTAGAATCTGATCCCACTGTTTTGGTGGGTTCTGCATTCGCTTGCATTGTGCGAGAAAATTTTGGAAGGGGGATTCCTCTGGCAGTCCCGGAATAATTGATTCTGGTAATCGAGGCCAGCCTGCTGGACTGGGGTATTGTTCTGGCACAGATCCAAGTTCAGAGGGCCTTGTGCTGCCAGGAGCAGGAACGTCAGGTATTGGGGTAGAAATGAGAGCAGAGTGTCTCGCTGTGCCTGTTTTCTCAACCAAAGCAGTCCAGGGCATTGAAGGTGAGGTCAGTCAGTGCCTGTCACTGTGGCATAAACTGTCAGGAGGACATATCAGATCTTGAGGTGACTATCCTATCTACTAGGGACTCTGAACCAACCTTGTAATTTAGTCTGGTAGCTGAGGAGATCACATGTTTAAGGTTTAAAGTCACCATTCCGCATAACTCAACTTTTGACTAGTTCATGCACGTATATCTGCACCCTTTAAACTCTGTGTAGGAATTTCTTGGTTCCACTTGTTCAGCCTGCCTTCTGCTCTGCCCCCCCCCCCCCACACACACAATATTCCCTGCTTGATCAGGCACGCATCAACCCTCAGGAGTTCAGGTATGGCCCACTGCTGTACAAAGGCCTCTTCTGTCTGTAAGCTGATACACTAACCTTTCCAGGGGTAACACTTTGACTGCTAACTCTTTCCACTGGTCCATTGCTGCTGTTACATGGGAGACCCAGGTGTTCTGTTTACTATTTACGGACCAGAACCTGCAGAATTCAGATTACACTTGGTACAGAGCCTACTTCCCTTCCATCATTTTCTCTTTTCTAAGTATCATAGAGACACCCAGAACGTGCACAGTGATGGACATTCTCACCAGTACCACAGGTGGTTTCCCTGTCTCTGTTACACCGCCTCATATGGGGTCATTCCTCTGTTGAAATTGTGCATTGTGTTGGAAGACATATATTCCTACTGGTGTGACAATGGCAGTTCTTGCTGAGTCAAATGGGATGGCTGTGGAGGTGAATGGAGGGTGTATGCTAGCTGGTGAGGAGCTGCAGATTTCTTCATTTGCATTTTGTTCTTTGGTAACCGGGTAAGGTCCACTGGGCACAAGACCCATTTACAGAGGTGTCTTGGGAACACAAGAAGGTTAAGTGACTTGCTCAGGGTCACATAATATGCAGGTGGAAGTTGTGAGAATCAAACCTAGGTCTGCTGGACACCAGACCCACGTTGCCTGGAGAGGGAGGGGTTGCTGAGGGATAGATGTGGGGAGGAGTGACACCAGGGATAAAGGTGCCAAGGGATTGGGGTGCACTATTGTGTTATAAACTTACTTTTTGGATGTTTAAACTAGCACTGTGCAAACGGGCTGTTAGCACTTCCAGAAAGCTTTGAGTATACCAGTGCGCCCTGTATGCATGATTCCACCTCGGGTCGTGCCTGAAAATAGGCATCTTTGTGCCTAGTGCACTTTCCCCGTTACCAAAAGCAAATAAATAAATAAAATTAGCATGCGCTCCTGGGTTGGCTTTGTCCACAAGCACTAACAACTTTGGGTGATACTAACTATACCTTTCAATATGGCACTTGCCTCATGAACTAGCTGTCAGGCATGCTAAGCACAGTTAGCGTGGCCCATGTCTTTCAAACAACATGAAGTCTTGCTGTATTCTGACAATAGCAGTGAGTCCCAACCTTCGAACTGCCCCGGAGATGAAAGAGTTAACTTTCCATGCCAGGCATGGAACGCTGAGCTCGAGCTCGGTTGAGACTCTGTCTGTTGCTATTTGAACTCAAACTGTCAGATTCTTTACTCTGCCTCACTGAACAGTCGCTCCAGAGATTTCTCCTTTGCTCAGTTCAATTTGTTGGTTAAAGTCCGTTTTTCTTGGTTTTCAACCGTATTTAAACCGCAACCTGTCGGTTCAGTCTCTGTCTGTGGTATTCGTGAGTGCTAGATAGGTTTATATTGATTTTCTATTCTGTGTGAAACTTGTAGACGTTTTATCGGTTTGGTTTGAACCAATCAGGCTGTTTAAAAATCTTTATTTCTACTTTGAGTGTGGTTACCGGTTCTTATCGGTTCTAAAAAAAACAGATTTTACTACGTTTTTTTCCACGACCCGTAACACGGTCAGGAACTGATAAGAGTGTCTTGCCTGGCGGATTGCCATTAAAAGGGTAAGTTTTGTTAGGACTGGCACCATGTCTGAGAAACCCAAAAAAAACCGGCCCACTGGGTTTCAACACTGTAGTGTGTGTGGGGAAGTCTTTGCTAAGGCTGACCCCCACACCACCTGTGTTTATTGTCTGGGGTTTGACCACCTCGATTCAGACTGCCAGATTTGTACAAATTTTCCTGCAGCTACCCTAGAAAAGAGAGTTGGTAGGCTCAGGGAAAGGGAGGCCAAAAAGTCCGCTCACCCGGATGGCCAGCCTGGTTCGGTTCAAACTGAACCAGAAGGAGTGCCCTCTGACCAGGGCGAAACTTCTTCAGGCAAAAGGAGAACCGATTCTGAAGAGTCAGTTCCGGTTAAGAGAACAAGAAGGGATAAATCAGCTGGTGTGGATCCAAAAGTTTCTTCTCCAACCGCTGATGAAATAGCCAAAGCGATAAAAATTGTTCAGTCGCTATCCCCGGTTCCGACCGAACCGGCACCATCAGGAAGGCACTCTGTTCAGCCGGTTCCGGATTATGATTTGGAAGAATTTTATGAACCGGAGGAGGAGGAAGGAGAGTATGAGGAAAGTGAATGTGATTATGAAAGTCTGGATGTGCCCATTGACCCGGGCATCTCCCCAGACAGACCTTCAGGAGTGTCTCCTCCTAGGCTTTCTGAGTCCCCCTCCCATATTATGTTTTACAAGTGGCCGAAACCCTTCAGCTTCCTATGGAAGAAGCTGTGGATGACCAGGAGGAGCCTGACTATGTGGAAATTATGGATATCCCAGAGTCCAGGAGGCTGTCTATTCCCTTACATAAGTCTTTTGGGAAACAGACATTTAAGATTTTAAAGACTCCTAATTCTATATCTCCTGTGGATAAAAGAATGGACAAGAGGTATACTCTGTCAGGCTCGGATACGGATTTCCTTACCCAGCAATGCAGCCATGTTGGGGTAGTGCAGGCTGCAGCCTGTGATAAGGCTAATATACCCTTGGCTTCACACACCGGATAAGGACTCCAGGAGGATTGATGCCATGGCAAAGAAACAGTACATGGCAGCATCCTTGGGACTCAGGCAGGCCAATTATATGGCCTATACAGCTAGATATCAGAAATCTAGATGGGACACTGTCATGGCTTTAACTAAACAGGTCCGTGGCCAGCTTGCCAAGGAGCTGGAGCAGGTGGCTGCTGATGGTATTGCGGCATCCAAGGTGCAATTCCATGCTGCAGTGGACTCCAATGATATATCATCTAGAGTCATGGCTACATCTGTGGCCCTTCGTAGGATGGCTTGGCTCAGATGTACTAGCCTGTCTCAGGATACCTAGACTAAGGCCATGGATTTTCCTGTTGTGGGTAATTCTCTGTTTGGGGAGCAAACAGAGAACTACATGAAGAAAATGAATGAATACAGGACCACCTATAGGAGTGCTCAGGCCAAGGAAAGGCAAGCCACTCCTCAGAGGCAGCATCCCAGGGGCAAGGGCAGGCCTTTTCATAGGCCTTTCTACCAAGCCCAGGCCTCCTCTTCTGCCTATGCTCAGAGGGGGTTCTTTAGAGGGAGAGGCAGAAGGGGTACAAGCAGGCCTGCTTCCACCCCTCAGCCTAAACCCCCTGCCAAACAGGCACCCGATGGGTTTGCCAGGGCCGATTCTCCACCACCTGTAGGGGCAGGCTGGCTACTTATAGTCCAGGACTGGAAGTCTTTAACATCAGACAAATGGGTCCTGGAAGTAGTAAGCCAGGGACTGGTTCTCAGCTTCAAATAATTTCCAAAGATGAGAACCAGATCCTTTCCACCTGCAAATCCCTCAGAGGCACTTGCCCTAGAGGCAGAGGTCTTTTCTCTCTTGGGTCTCAGAGCTGTAGAAAGGGTTCCACCCCTACACCAAGGGAAAGGATTGTACTCCAGGTACTTCCTCACCCCCAAAAAGAGAGGAGAATGGCGGCCCATCCTGGATCTCAGATATTTAAACAAGCACCTTTTAAAGCCAAAGTTCAAAATGGTGACTCTGGGAATAATTCTACCCTCTCTAAGGCCAGGGGACTGGCTAGTCTCCCTGGACCTCAAGGATACCTATTTCCATATTCTCATCAAGGCTCCCATCGAAAATACCTCAGGTTCGAGCTGCCCTCAGGCCATTACCAATTCAGAGCAATGCCCTTTGGTCTAACCTCTGCTCCAAGGGTGTTCACAAAATGCCTGGCCGTAGTAGTTGCTTCCCTAAGAAGGCAAAGGATTGCCATCTTCCCATACCTGGACGACTGGCTCATAGTAGGCCAGTCCCCAGACCAAGTCAAGTTACACCTACAGATAACTCAGCAACTGCTCATCTCTCTAGGTTTCCTTCTCAGTCTTTCAAAGTCATTTCTAGAGCCTGTTCAGCTCCTCACCTTCATAGGCGCAGAGCGAAAAGGCAAGAGCCTTCCTTCCCCTGGACAGGGCAAGGACCCTTATCACACTGGCCTCTTCATTCACCCTACAGGTGTCTCGACCAGCAAGGCATTTTCTGCAGCTCCTGGGGCACATGGCTGCTTCTACAGCAGTGGTACAGGGCAAGATTTCAGATGAGGACATTCAGTTCCACTTGAGAGCCTTTTGGTCTCAGAAAAAGGACCCTCTGACCAAACTGATACCAGTGACTCGAACCCTGATCCAGGCTTCGCAGTGGTGGCAGGACCAGGACAGTCTAAGACAGGGAGTTCATTTTGTCACTCAGTCTCGCTCTTTAATCCTTGCTACAGATGCCTCCCTCTTGGGGTGGGGGGCTCACTTGGGAGACCTGACCACCCAAGGGTTGTGGTCCCCTCAGGAATCTTTGCTTCACATCAATCTGTTGGAACTCAGAGCAGTGTTTCTAGCACTTCAAGCTTTTTCCAAGTCTGTTCAGAACAAAGTTGTTCAGATCAGGACAGACCATACCACCACAATATGGTACATCAGCAAGCAAGGGGGCACTCAGTCTTCGGCCTTGTGCACAGAAGCAATGAAGTTGTGGTCTCTGGCCTATTCCCTGAACACCTCCCTTACAGCAGTACACCTCCCAGGCAAGGACAATATCCTGGCAGATGCTGCTCTCAGCAGGATATCTCAGGCCATCACGAATGGTCACTGGATCCTCTGGTTTTGGAGGTGATCTTCTCCAGATGGGGCACCCCACAGATAAATCTTTGTGCAGCCCCAGACAATTACCAACTTCCGCTTTTTTGCTGCAGGCCCCCAGTGTTGGGCTCAGTCCCCCTGGATGCCCTGGTTCTCAATTGGGAAGGGAAGTTCCTGTATGCTTCCCCCCCCCTTCCCTCTCCTGTTCGAGGTGCTAGTCAAAATCAGGTGTCAACCCTGCAAGGTGATTCTGATTGCTCCAGACTGGGCCAGACAGCCTTGGTACCCTCTCCTGTTGTCCTTAGCAGTCCACCTTCCCCTTGTCTCTTCCCAGGAATTACAACCTGTTAACCTGTGCTCAGGGGAGGGTTTGGTACCCGAATCTCAAATCTCTCAGTCTCAAGGCCTAGCTCTTGAAGAGTTAGAGTTTGCTGATTTACACCTCTCTCAGGGTGTTATGGATATTCTAAAGGCTTCTAGGAAGCCTGCCACCAGAACTACTTATAATTCCAAATGGAAAAGATTCTCCATATGGTGCTCTGGGAAGCATATTTCCCCAGAGTCTGCTGACCTGCCCACAGTCCTTGACTATATGGTTCACCTGAATAGCTTGGGACTCAGACCAGCTACACTAAGGGTGCATCTGGCAGCTGTCTCTGCTTTTCTTTCAGCAGGTAAGCCTTCTTCTCTTTCAGCTCACCCTGTATTCTCCAAGTTTTTCAGGGGATTGCTTCATACCAATCCGCCATTCAGGGACCCTGCCCCCTGCTTGGGACCTTAATGTTTGCATTGCTCAGCTTATGCAACCTCCTGTTGAGCCTTTGTCCTCAGCAGAGCTTAAGTACTTGACTTGGAAAACTGTGTTCTTGGTGGCTATCACTTCTGCCAGGCGCATAAGCGAGTTATAAGCCCTGTCAGTGGAGCCTGATTTTATCTCTTTCCATAGAGATAAGGTGGTCCTCAGGACTAACAAGAAGTTTTTACCTAAGGTGGTTTCAGACTTCCACTTTAACCAATCTGTGTCTCTTCCTGTGTTCTTCACTGACCATTCCTCCTCTGGTGAGAGGAGGCTGCACAGTTTGGATGTGAAAAGAGCCCTTAGCTACTACATAGAACGTACCAAGGGTCACAGGTTTGACTCCCTCCAACTGTTCCTCACTTATGGTGAGGTGGGTAAAGGGAAACCTGCCACTAAAAGATCCATTGCCAGGTGGATTGTCTCTTGCATTCAATTTTGCTATGAAAAACTAGGTAGGATTTCACCCTCAGGCCTGAGGGCTCACTCTACCAGAGGTACAGCTGCTTCCCTGGCTGCTGCCAGGGATATTCCTATCTTAGAGGTATGTCAAGCAGCTACCTGGAAAATAGTTCACACTTTTACCAAGCATTACTCTCTGGATATCCAGGCTAGGAGTGATGCTCAGTTTGGCACAGCTGTGCTTCAGAGCCTATTTCCTAAGTAGGTTCTGTCCCTCCTCCATGGAGGTACTGGTAGTAGTTGCTATTGTCAGAATACAGCAAGACTTCATGTTGTTTGAAGAAAAATTACTTACCTTAGTAATGTTTCTTCTAATGGAGTCTTGCTGTATTCTCTCCGCCTTCCCCTCTCAGAACCTTTGTTTTTGGGATGTGGGTAGGCAGTAGCAGTGTTGGCACTCAGGAGGTGCCCCACCTTTTTTATTACCACCCTCTTTTCTTTGGGTGAGTGGGTGTTGTGTTTATTCATTTTTTGGGTTTCCTGACTTGAGTCTTTGTTTTGGGACCAAAAAATCTGTTTTATTATATTTAGTAGCCAGTTGGCTAGTGTAGGTTTACAGCTTCCACACAGGTCTCTCAGTGAGTTTAGCTCGTAAAGATCTGACGGTTTGAGTTCAAACAGCAACAGACAGAGTCTCAACCGAGCTCAAGCTCAGCGTTCCATGCCTGGCATGGAAAGTTAACTCTTTCATCTCCGGGGCAGTTCGAAGGTTGGGACTCACTGCTAATGTCAGAAAACAGCAAGACTCCATTAGAAGAAACAACATTACTAAGGTGAGTAATTTTTTCTTACTGCTGAATGGTCTGGTGGTGAGCTGGAGGGTCTGGTGGTTGAGGCATAGGTGTTGTTGCGTGGTCAGTGCTGGGATTGTTTCAGACTGCGTGGGCATTCTGGGGCAGATGACAGATGCAGGTTCTTTGCTTGAAGTGGTGATCAGATGAAAACACCAGAAGAATGTAAGTCTTCAGACCGCCCCCACACACACACACACACACACCAGTGAATCTACCTCAGTCTCTTAAAAGAGCAAAGTTCCAGATGGGGCTTGATGAGAAAACACTTGCATTTTAAGCAGTTTATTTTGCAGTTTTTATTAGGGCCATTTCTTCTCCAATTATCATGAAGTAAACAAGTGAAACAAGTCGGTGTCTTACTCCGTAGCTGACAGTTCCTGAAATGTGAGAGAACAAAGCTTCTTATTGTTTTAAATTCACATAGAAGGCATTCAAAGGAACATCAAAAAACATAATGTAACCCCAGATATCTTTGAAGTTCTTAACCCCTCTAAGGGACATAGTCCTCTCGAAAGCTACTGAAATGTTACCAGCTAAATGTTAATTGGAAGCATCATTAAAGTTGTGTAATCCATTACGTAATATGGACGTTGACAATTGAAGTTCATTTCAAAAAACTGTAAGGTGACGCACGTTGGTAACAAAAATTCACAGATGGAATATTGTACCAGCTGGGTCCCAGAAGAGCACTCAAAAGGAGGAAGAGGGGACCTGGCAGTGCTGGTACACAGTTTAAAAGCCTCTTCCCAAGGCCAGCCCAGTGATGCAGCTGAAGTGCTGCAGCATGCCATACGTCTCCCACACCAACGACCCAAACTTGGGAATGAGCTCAAGTTGCTGGAGGTCGGTTGGGGGAGGGAGGCTGGGAGAGGACCAAACAGCCACCTGGCCTCTCCCATGCTGCTTTCCCCATCAGGAGGGTGAGTCCCCCACGGATTTCCTCCTGTGGCGGGGCCACTCCCCCCTCCCCTCCCCCCGGTGCACACAGTCCATTTGCCAGGGGTTGAGCTGAGGGTCAGGAGCGTGGCATGGGCTTCATGTAGTCTGCCAGCATTCCCTTTTTCTGTGTTCTGCCCCTCCCCTGTTGCTGGTGTGTGCACATAGAGGCATGTGCACTCTGCAGAATCCCACAGCACACTCCCGTTGTTGGCATCTTCCTGGCTGTTCTGCCCTCAGGCCTCCACCTGAGGGCAGTCATTCGGCAGGACTGCCAAGTCACCCTCCCTGGGAGAGGAGAGCTGTCCTCCAAACGCTCAATCCTCTCCCTCCCTGGCCAACCCCCTGCGACCCACGTTTGCCTCCGAACATGGGTCGGGTTGCTGGTGTGGCAGGAGGTAAAGGCGCAATGCCTCAGCCCTCCATGCCACCGAGCTGGCTAGACAGCATCACCATTTGGATGAACCTCTCCTCTGTCCAGACTGCCCCAGCCCCCAAAATATATACTTCCCTGTTGCCAGGTCAGTGTCCTTCTTGGCAGCCAAGGACAGCACACGACGTCCCTGGATGCCAAGAACTCTAGTATATATGTTCAATTATCTCTGCATCTGCATATAGTAGTACAACAGCTTTCTGCTCACCATACCTATCTGGTCTGGGAGCACCTGTTTCAGTCGCCCAACTAAAATTTTGTCTAGAATCTTGGTGTCACAATTAGGCAACAAGATAAGCCAGTAGGAGGTGGGGCCCCTCTCAGCCTTGGGGAGAACACAGACAGAGGCTATGTAGCACGAATAAGGTAGCATCCCCTCTCCCCTTGCTTCATGAAACACCCGTGGCAGGCAGTCCTCCCACTGACTCTGCAGTTCCTCAAAGAACTTTTACAGGGAAGCTCTCACCAATTCATGGAGCAACGGAAGAGCGTTCTGGAACAATATCAAAGAAGTAACCGGAAAGCAGCCATAAACCTCACCAACTATGCTAGACATTGATGGGACTATTACCCTGGACCCCACAACTATCGCCAACACTTTCAATACCGCTTTTACAGACCTCTGTTCTGTCCTCCCCCCTGACTTCTTCAATGATGTTGTCCCTTCTGCTCACCATACCAGCACTCCCCCTTCCTCTACCTACCCTCCTTTCTACTTTAAAGCAGTCAAGACGCATGAGGCACACACATACATCAGTAAAGCAATTGCCTAATCAAGAAATGGTGGGGACTCACTGGACCTAAAACTGCTGTCCCTCACCCTTGACGAAGTGATCCGACAGTTAACCAAGATTTTCAACCTGTCCCTTAGCCAGTTCCCTGACAGGTGGAAATCCGCTACCATCACTCTGATCCATAAAAATGGAGACAAGACCAATCATGGAAACTACCGCCCAATCTCCATATTGCCTTCCTTCGCCAAGGCTCTCAGAACACCTTGTTGCTGACCAACTCACTGACTACCTGGACAAACACAATATCCTCTGTGCACAACAACATGGCTTCAGAAAGGAACACAGTACCTTTTCTGCACTCTTGGAATTGACCGGAGCCATCCACAGTTCCCTGGACAATGGTCACCTAGCTGGGTTGGTCTTCATTGATCTAACTAAGGCCTTCGATACCGTCCATCACTGACTGCTACTGGAACAACTCCTAACTGCTGGGCTCTCCCCAGACTCCACGGACTGGTTTAAAAGCTACCTGGAAAATAGATCACAAAGGGTAAAAATTGCTGGTGTCCTCTCTGATGCTAGGCCAGTCTGCTCTGGAGTCCCCCAGGGTTCCATACTGGGCCTACTTCTATTCAGTATTTTCCTGAATAGATTCCCTCAATCTTGCCCAGGACAAATTATACTGTATGCTGATGATGCTGTAATTCACACCTCCCATAAGGACCCACAATCTCTGCAAAATTATCTCCAGCTTGGTTTCACCTCTGTTGAGAACTGGTTCAGCAAACAGAGACTCCTTCTCAACTATAAAAAAAACAAAGTCCATGCTTTTTAGTAACTCCCACAGCAAGCACAGGCTGCCTCCTCTGACAATCACAAACCAACTAGGAACGACCCTCGAACAGGTGCAATCCTATAATATCTGGGGATCATTCTTGACAGTAACCTGTCCTATGGGGTCCACATCGACAACGTTGTCAGGGCTGCAAATACGCGACTAGGTCTCCTCTATAGGCACAGGTCATGCTTAACCCCATCAGCCTTAAGTGTCGCTGTTCAAAGCTCGGTTGTCTCCATTATCGACTGTGGCCTCATCATATATGGCTCGGCCATTTCAACAGCCCTCAGACGCATTGCTACATCACTCAATAAAGCCTGTCGACTTATCTCTGGATCTCATCGACTTACCCATACGTGCGACCTCTGTGCCCAAACTGACTGGTTACAACTATCCAACCACCTAAAATATCAAACCTGCATTATGGCAAAAAAGATAACCATTTTTCTCGACCCGTTGGATGGGTTGTCGACTGGAGAAGCCGATAACCCTCTCACCGGTCCCCCCAGTGGTTACTGAGGACTTGCCTCAGCCTCCCATGCGGAAGTTCCCGGTCAAGGACCCTGAACCGGGGGATGAGCGGGTTTCCCCCGCCCCCTCTTCGACCCGCCATCGGTGACCCCAACAGTCTCGGTCCTCCGTGTCGGGTAGGTCCCGCCGACATCGGCGGTCTCGGTCCCGGCATCACGGAAAGTGGCGTCACTGCTCATCCTCATCGTCCTCTTCAGAGGATAGGCTCCCGCGCAAGTTGCGTTAGTGCTATGAGGACATGATGTGGCAGCAGCTCTTATTGGCTGGCTACAAGCCGACTCCGTCGCCTTCCCTGGCCATTAAGTGGCTGTTGCCCAAACGGCCGAAGCACCCTATCGCCATAGTCTCCTTAGTCAAGGAGCCGACTCCGGCACCGATTGCTCGGCCGAAACCGGCTGCTCTACTCATTGTGGTGGAACCACCGCCCCTGCAGCCGAAGACTAGGGCCCCGATCAAGGATTCTCAGTCTGGTCAGGGCTTGCCCCACAGGGTGTCAGTCACCCTCACCCCCAATAGGCCGTGGTGAGTGGAAGGTGGTTTAGGCACTCGGCAGCTGTTCGCGGACTCCTCTGAGTCCGACGACTCCTCCCTGTATTCCAGGCCCCTCGACCTGGAATCCTCTGGGGGTCTGTCGGTAGACGAGAGCCCATCCTGGTTCCTGGGAACTCTTCGGCTCATCTCAGAGTCTACTGGGATGCAGCTTGAACCCGTGCAGAAATGGGCCAGATATCCTATCACGGAGATTTTGGACTGAGGGGATTCTCCCACGGAGGCCTTACCAGTGGCCGAGGCCATTGTTGGTCTGGCCCTGGAGTTGTGGCGGTGGTCTGCATCCTGTCCTGCGCCTTCGGCCAGGATGACCCACAAGTATGCAGTCCCCACTGGTTCCCTCTCCGGTTTTACGGAGCACCCCTCGGCTGAAGGGCTGGTAATCGATAGCATCTTCCAGCGCTCTGGAAGCACTAGGGACGTAGAAAAGCCCCCCTGGACAAGGAGTTCGCAAAGCTTACGCTGCCTCCTCTCTAGGCCTTCGACAGGGTAGCTCGGCTTTACTGATGGCACACTTTTCACACACCCTTATGGGTTCCCTGGATGAGGTGCTTCCTCATCTCCAGGCTGACCTTCAAACGACGATCAAGCAGGTGCGGGATCAGGGAAGGATGGTGGCCATGCAACAGCTCCAAACTGCCTTGGACATTAGAGGCTCTTGTGCCCGGTCAGTAGCGGCCACAGTAGCCATGCGCCACAGAGTTTGGCTGCGGATTTCCACCTTCACAGCAGATACCCCACACAGGCTGGCAGATGTCCCCTTCTTGGGCATCGACTTGTTCGGGCTTGGGGTGGAGGGCCATTTCCAGAGGATCGAGAGGTCCAACGCCACCTTAGACTTGGTCACGTCTGTCCAGAAGGACAAAGGTCACCAGCAACAGCGTAAGCCCTTCCGCCCCTGTGGCACGTCCGGCCCAGCAGCACCAGCAACAGGGCCGGCAGGCTCACGCTTGGCGCCCCAAGGCCAAGCCTGCTTCTTCCTCCAGCAAGAAGCCTGGAGGGAAAGGTCCAGGCAGCTCCTTGGCCGGCCCTTCCTCCAAACCTGCCCAGTGACATGTTGAGGGGTGCCGCCCCCAACCTCGTCACTCCTCCCCCGGTTCCCCCCTTGGGGGTGGTGGTGACAGTTTAGTCACTTCCTTTCTGCCTGGTCCGCTATCACCACGGACCGTTTGGTGCTGGAAGTGGTCGGCAGGGGTCTGCCTCTGGAATTCGAGCGGACCCCTCCCTTTCGAGCCGTTGCCCCCTGGGGGTGGGGGGGCTACCGGTTCCACAGACTCTCTGTCAGCTCGTCGAGCCGACCTAGCACTGCTCCTCCAAAAGGAGGTGATCAACAAGGTGACGGATCCTCCTCCAAACCCAGGGTTTGTTTCCAGGTACTTCCTGGTCCCAAGACGGATGGGGGGCTGGTGCCCCATTCTCGATCTGCACGACCTGAGCAGGTTCCTAAGGCCACACACCTTCAGGATGGTCACTCTGGCTCAGATCATACCATCCTTGGAACTAGCAGTGTGGTTTTGCTCTCTGGATCTCCAGGATGCTTTCTTTCACGTCCCAATCCGTCCGTCACATTGGTGATTCCTCCGCTTCAGAGCAGAGGGATCCCTTTATGAGTTCCAGGCCATACCCTTCGGCCTTTCTCCAGCTCCCAGGGTCTTCACCAAATGCATGGCAGTGGTGACAGCATTCCTGCGGCACCGAGGGGTCCGGGTGTACCCTTACCTGGATGACTGGCTGATAGCAGCCCTCTCCAGATTGGAGGTGGAGCGGTCCAGAGATCTGGCCCTCCAGGTCTGCTCTCAAATTCGTCTCCTGATCAACGAAGCAAAATCAGAACTCGTACCATCGCAGGTGATTCAGTTCATCGAGGCAGAGCTCGACTCGATTCGAGCCAGAGCCCGGCTCCCAGCGGACAGGGCCGAGGTCCTTTCCTCCTTTGCCAAATCATTTCTGGTTGGGCAATTGCGCCCTGCCCGGGACTTCCTGCGCCTTCTGGGTCTCATGTCGGCTTGCACCAGCGTGGTCCGTTGGGCCTGCTGGCATATGCGTCCCCTGCAATGGGGGCTGGCCCGCCAGTGGTCACAGCGCTCCGGTCCTTTGGACCAGCCAGTAACCATGACTCAGAAGATGTGGGACGGCCTGCAGTGGTGGCTCGTCCCAGCTCATGTGCAGGAGGGTATCCAGTTTGTCTGCCCTGAGCTGACAGTCATTCTTATGACTGACGCCTCTTTGATGGGTTGGGGTGCCCATCAGGGGGAGCGCCGGGCCTACGGCCTCTGGTCCCCTCAGGAGTCTTGATTCCACATCAGCCTGCTTGAGCTTCAAGCGGTTCAACTAGCCCTCGCTGCCTTCGCTCTGTTTGTACGGGGTCAGGTGGTTTAGGTCCAGACGGACAACACCACGACCATGTACTATCTCAACTGGCAGGGCGGGACGCACTCCTTGCATTTGTGCAAGGAAGCTCTCTGCATTTGGTCTCTCGTGATCCGCCTGGAGGCAGATCTCCTAGCCATCCACGTGGCAGGAGCCTCGAACAGTCTGGCCGATGCCCTCAGCCGGATAGATGCTTCATCTCATGAGTGGTCTCTCCTTCCGGAGGTAGTTCAAGACCTGTTCTCCCACCCCTCAGGTGGACCTGTTCGCCTCCAGGGAGAACACGAAGCTGAGGCTGTTTCATGCCCGCCCCCTCTCAGCAGGGCTCGCTGCAGGGGATGCCTTCTCGAGGACGTGGACCCCGGGCCTCTTCTGTGCCTTTCCTCCATTTTCCTTGATCCACAAGGTGCTTCTCAAGGCGAAGAGGGACAAGGCGCAG
Source organism: Neoceratodus forsteri (assembly GCA_016271365.2). NCBI lineage: Eukaryota > Metazoa > Chordata > Ceratodontiformes > Ceratodontidae > Neoceratodus > Neoceratodus forsteri. The sequence continues at coordinate 106,452,620 of JADMNL010000028.1, forward strand.
GTGATTCTGGTAGCCCCAGATTGGCCTCGCCAGTTCTGGTTCCCAGATCTCCTCAGCCTCAGCTCCAGGCTCCCACAGCGGCTTCCAGCCCACCTGGACCTGATCTCAGTCAACAAGGGGAAGGTTCTCCATCCGGACCTTCAATCCCTGCACCTGACGGCCTGGTTCCTGAGCAGCTAGAGTTCCAGGCCTTGGGTCTTTCCGACGAGGTCTTCAACGTTGTTGAGGTGTCCTGTAAGGAGTCAACCAGAAAATGCTATGCCTTTAAATGGAAGAGATTCTCCATTTGATGTCAGGACAAGGGGTTGTACCCCTCTGCCTGTCCATTGGCTAGCATTTTGGACTACCTGTGATCCCTTTCTTAGCTAGGGCTTCTGTCGACAACCCTTATGGTGCACCTGGCAGCCATCTCTGCTTACCGGGCGTGGGCCGGCAAGCAGTCGGTGGCGCAGGAGAAGGTGGTCGGGCGCTTTTTCAAAGGCCTTGATCACATATCCCCTCCGGTGCGAGAACCTCCACCTCCATGGGATCTACTGCTGGTATTGGCTAAGCTCATGGGCAAGCCATTCTAACTGATGCACAGGTGCGATATCTCCCACCTGTCATGAAAGACCATCTTCTTGGTGGCTATAACGTCAACCAGAAGGATGGGAGAGCTCCAGGTGCTTTCCATAGAGTCTCCTTATCTGGTGTTCCATAGGGACAAGGTTGTCCTTCGCCCCCACTCGAAATTCCTTCCGAAGGTGGTGTCGGAGTTTCACTTGAATCAGGTGTTGAGACTGCCAGTGTTCTACCTCAGTTGCACCTCGGAGGCCAAATATAGGCTCCATACTTTAGACCCTAGAAGAGCGCTCACTTATTATAAGGAGCGGACTGCTGAAGTTCGGGGAGAGGTTCGCCAGCTGTTTGTCACCTACGCTGAAGCTACACCTGGCAGACCTGCAGCCAAGTGGACAGTAAGCAGGTGGGTAACCTCCTGCATAGATCTCTGCTATAGGTTGGCAGGCATGGAGCCACCCAAAGGGATAAGAGCTCATTCTACCTGCCATACTGCCGCTTCGGTGGCTGCTTCTAGGGACGTCCCTATCCAGGAAATCTGCAGGGCTGCTACCTGGAAGTCAGCACACACCTTTATTTCCCATTACCAGATTGACCTAGAGTCATGCCGGGATGCTGGTCTTGGGACTGCGGTTCTCCAGTCCTTATTCCCCAAGTAGGTATCGGGTGTGCACGCCTTGCCTCACTCCTCCCGGAGAACTGCTAGGAGTCTGCCAGACAGTGTGGATTGAGCAACATATCCACGTCCCTAGAAATACAGGTTACACACCTGTAACAGGAGTTCTAGGAGTGGTATATGTTGTTCATCCACACGACCCACCCGACCTCCCCGGCTTCGACATGCAACCTGGCTTCCAGCAGGCTAGATCTAGCATCATGGGGCAGAGCCAAGGGTTTTACCATCTGGGTGGGTGGGAGGAGCCAGCTTGAAGACTTTCCGGCCTGACTTAAAGCGGCAAAGAACCTGCCAGACAGTGTGGATGAACAACATATACCACTCCTAGAATTCCTGTTACAGGTGAGTAACCTGTATATCCTGACCCTTAGTCTCTGAACTGGGGCAGGAGCCGGCAGACCTTTACAGTTAACTCTTCTTTCTTCACCCCAACCCTCGTAAGCCTCTACATGTGTCCTCTGAAAGATTGGAGAGGAATTGGTACTTACATTTGGAGGACCTTGGGTTCCTGGATGCTCTATTACTATATGCCGCACCTGGCACTGACTAATGTCTCGAACAAGGCTGCATGCATTTCCTCTGCCTCTGGGGCCCTGTGCCCTAGGCCTATCCTATCCAATTCTTAGCACATTACTTTTTTTTTTTTTTTTTTAAATTACTCTTTATTCCTCCTCCCAGCCTGCCACCTCCGACACTTCAGGGAGGACAATTGGACATCCCACTGCCTGGAACTCTACCCATACAGACCACCAGACCCCATGGAGCCACGGATTACCCCCCCAGGCGGGGACGAGGCGGGGGATCAAACCCCGTTACTTACGTTTCGTCGGTCTGTGGTCTGCTGGGCGGGCACAGGCAAATCGTGGGCACGGCCATGGTCCCTCCCATCTTACCGCTGAGGCAGGCTTGTTCCTGCTTTCCCTCCCCAGCAGCCAACCACCTCCCTGATGTCATGGACGCACGCGCCGACGTCTGCAAGGCTCAAAGGCCAACCATCCCCAGTGGGCTTGCAGTTCCTCGAGCCTCCGCCGGGTCATGCAAGTGTGGGCATTGGCCGAATCCCTCCCGGAGAAGCGAGCTGTCGTTGGGCAGCTCAAGCCTGTCTCCCCGGCCGACCCACCGGCTGACCAGAGTCCGCTCTCGAACCCGGTCGCGGCGTGGAGCGAGATGTGGCGTCCAGCGCCTCAACCCTCAGTGCCACCGGGCCCACATTACTTTTTTAGGACCATGACAAATGCCTCCTGGGAGGCTGCACCTTGCAAAACAGCCTCGAGGCGGTACCCTGCAATCCAACTGTAACCTGTATTGCTGCACCTGTTGGGTACCTCATGTATAGACAATCCCTCTAAGTATATACAGTGCACATCTGTATATTCTGTATGCATGTAATGCTGCCTTCATCTCGTATTACCTGTTTTGCTGCCTCACTTGTATGACCTTTCCCCTTTGTTAAATGTAATTACCTGTTGTTCTTGTTCTTTGTAAACCTTGTACTTGACATGGAGCCTTTGGAAACGAGTCTATGACTCAAAGGGTTGCAATTCCTATACTATGAATAAATAAATAAAATAAATAAATAAATTGGATCAAAAAGAATCATGGTTCCTGAGAAAGGATTACCCTCCTCACAAGACGCTCTGGTTCACCATGTTCTTTCTCAAGCCTACCAGTGCCTTGACAGTTTTGTCAAGGGCATCTTCGGTAGAATGAACTCTTGAAAAGGGACGCTGTCGACCTGTTTTTTTATCATATTATTTCTAGTTAAAAAAACTACATTTTATGATTGCTTACCTTCTCTAAAATTCATTGATGTTGCTGTTTATTTTGTCTGTCTCCTTGTTTAGTAGAACTGAAATGTATGGTAATGTATATTTGTAAACAACCTTGTTTTGTTTACAATCCTGGATCTGTTCTTACTTCATACTTCCTGAGCATTAAAAAACACACCCAAACAGTGCAGTCACTCATGAGGCAGTAGCCTCATAAACTCCCACTGCATCATGAGGAGCTAGACCAGTGGTGCACAACTTTTTTGAGCGGAGTGCCAGACCGAAATCTTGAGGCAATGACGGGGGCCAGTGGCCGTAGGACACCTTTCATAGGCATGGTTCATAGGCATGATTCAAGCATCACATTATGTCACATGTTAATAGTTCTGCAGTCTTACAACACCTGACATCTCTGGTCAGCTCACTGAAATTACAGCACGTCTGCTCCGCTGGTCAGACCCCCCCCCATTGGAACAATTGAAATGTCACTTTATTTCTGCTGTGTTACTTCTCTGGACAGCTAATCGTAACACCCCACATCTCCCAAGTTCAGCTAGTTTTTTAGTACTGTTGCTCCGATGCTCCAGTGCCAGGTATCCTAAATCTTTGGACAGGACTATGATGTCTTGTAAACTAACTTCCGGAGCTCGTAACCACGCTCACAACGCTCGGTAAAGAGACTTAAAGGAGCTACTGGTTTTGTTTTTCACAGTAAATGATTTTTAAATGCAGTGTACATCAAAGCTAAAGTAGGGAGCAATGTCACACTAATAAAATGATGTGGGTGGAACCATGAGAAATCTTGCCGCAATGATTAGCAGTTGATTACAGTAATATTAAAGTTACAATGGGCGCAACAGCACTGCTCGAGATAAGTGTCAACTGCCATATAGTGCCGCGGGCCACAAAAAACATTCTCGGGTGGCCGGTTGTGGCCCACGGGCCACGTGTTGTGCATCTCTGGGCTAGACTGTGTTCTGGGTGTTCCCACATCCAGGAAAGATGCAGTTGGAGCTGATCAAGGAATGTAAACAAACCTGTGTTGGTGTGGTAACAGTCTGTTTTTCACTTTTTTAAATAAGTCAATCAAACTGCCAGCTACATCAGCGATATTTACAGAATATTGGCAATCATAAAATGTAGTTTTTAAACTAGGGACACTTTGAGACCTAAGGGGGTTGACAGTGTCCCTTTAAAGGGGAATTGTGTCTGGAGGCCTTTAGTCAAAAGTTACACTGCATGGCTGGCCCGGTGATGCTGAGGGCTGAGGCGCTGGGTGCCACACCGGCGACCTTGGTTCAGGAATGGACTCTGGTGTCAGAGGGGTGGAGGAGGATCGAGCGTCCCAACGGAGGCTCTCCTCCTCCAGGGGTGGTTCCTGGGTGCCTTGAGCACCGGGACACACTGGTGCTTGTGGAAGCACAGGTATTGGGGCACAGGCAGTTTTTCAGAACCGGGAGACGTTGCTGCCTCGGCAACGATGCCTCAGCATCGTTGTGCCTGTCTGGACGTCAGTCCTGCGTGCCGACGCCCCTCAGGGCTTGTGGTACCTAAGAGGAGAAAATGCAGAAAACGCCCGCCTACCCCAAGATGACGACTGACCTATTTATTTTATTTTTATTCCCGGACTACCTACCACGGACAGACCCCAGTGTGTGCAGGCGCTTCAGAAGGAGGAAAAGGTAGGGGGGAGGAAGGCCGACACTCTAGGGGGGCAGACTCCATGGTAGACTCGCCGGGGGTGATCAAGTCTGAAGGAGTGGGGTGAGTGGGTAGTAAGGTGGGATAAAAAAAAAAGTGCAAGAAAAAAAAATTACACTGTACTATGACTTAGTTAGTTGGCCAACCTGAAAGCCACTGTGATCATGTTTAGTACTGCATCCTTCCGAAAGGACTGGGCTCTGCCTAGTGCCCTGTGAAGTCTTCTTGCTGGTGTGAACCTATGTTTGCATCTGTCCACCATGGCAAATGGTTCTTTCATTCACATTTCAGATGCTGTTACCACATATGCCAAATAGACAGCTACTATCCCAGACATGGTGGACAAGACATGGTATTTTCTCCATAAGGGATCCATCCTCTTGCCATGAGGGTCCTTTTGGATAACATTACCTCTTCCAGCAGTGCTGGTTTTTGCACCAGGGAAGACAAAACTAAGTCTGCCTTGGGCACCGAGAAAAAGGTGCAGCATCGTTCTTACTGAATTTATAGACCCTGGGAGAAGGCTGGTAATCACTGGTAGCTTCGATGAGAAATCCCGTTCCTGATTGATTAAGACAGGGAAGCAGGCACAATAGTGGATTTCTCTTTTAGTTTAGAGGAAGCAAATAGAGGCTTTTTCCCCCTCCACTGCCCCCATCTGTTGCAAATCCTGAATGTTGATTATGCTGTTAAGCCTGGAGGATCCGTAAACTGAAAGACCGTGGCACTCATCCCCAGCCTTGTTGCCTGACTGATGTAATTCTCCTCAGGGACTGGGAGTGTGTCCCCCATGTGGTTTTGCAGCACGTTACTCCCAGCTCAACCAGGGTATGTGTGCATTTTTAATACAGTTTTATATCAGCTAGTACAACAGGCCTAGCACGTTGTTCATTTGTCCAATTTCTTTTTTTTTAAATTAGGAAAGGCACACTAAGCTGTTGGGTGCTTGTCTGAGTTAGGTGAAGGGAACTGTTATCTGCGCAGTTAGTTAGGTGAAGGAGAGCTGTGAATTGGGGGGAGTGACTTAGGTAGCAGGAAGCCAGGTGTTTGGATTTAAAACTGCCCTAGATAGCTTTTGACAGAGAGCAGCAAGAGCAAGGAGGTGCTGTTAGAAATTTACTATTCTTCTCCTGGGACTATATAGCCCTTCCCCCCCTTTTTTTTTTAATTCCACTTTTATAGGCACAGGATTTGACTGACAACAGGAACTTCCTGTTTGGGAGCAGAAAGGGAGTGATCAGAGGCACAAAAGACTCGCCATCCTAGAAGGAAAAAGTAGCTCTCCCCCCCAAGCTGCTGGAGGTCTGACTCTGAGAAAGTAAGGCGGAGACTGCTGAGGAATACAAGAACTTCCTGTCCCAGAAAAGGAAGGGCATGGAGTCAGTAGGAAAGTAGGGGGAAGTAAACCGAGAGAGAGGAAAGAGTAAGCATACAAAACATCAGTTGAGGGGCCACAAATAAGACATGATGGGAGTGGTGCAGTGCAGTGGCTGTGGAGCAGCAGTCTTCCGGGAGACGTTCTGGAGGATGCAGTGTTGTCCCATCTGCAGGCACCTCTTCTGGCTGAGGGAAGAGGTTGCTCGTCTCCAGGCTGAGTTGTCCAGGATTCGGGGGACCTTCTCTACCGCCCAGGGACCACCAGAGCCACTGCCGCTGCCTCAGAGGTTGCCAAGAAAGAGGAGTGGTTGGACCACAGTGGGCTCAGAGAGGGTGAGTGGAACGGAGGCGCATCCCTCCAGTTGTACCTTTCAACAATTTGTACGCTGTTCTGGCAGAGTGTGGTTCCTCTGTGGAGGCACCCACAGTGAAGACCAAGGAGGAGGATGATGGAAACCTCCATAAAGGAGACCCACAGGAGGGTGGCATGTGACCCCACAGGGAAAGGAAGCAACTCCTGGTGGGGGACTCGGTTATTAGGGGTAGAACTGGGGGAGTGGGGAGGAGGGAGGTAAGGTGCCTTCCTGGCGCCATGGCTTGAAGGGACAGGGAGTGAATCCTCACGATCGTGGGAGCAGCTGCACAGGGGAGGGAGCTGGACGTTCTTGTCCACCTAGGGACAAATGACCTGGCTGGGAAAGGGATCAGAGCAGTGCAGGAGGAGTTTGTGGACTTGGGGAGGGGCCTTAGACAAGTAGCATGCACAGTAGCCTTCTCAGAGGTGCTGCCTGTCTATGGCATCGGTGAAGCTACGGTGCTCCGCACCATGCGATTCAATCAGTGGTTGAAAAACTGGTACAAGGGCTCAGGGTTTTGGCTTCATTAGGTAGTGGGGGTCCACCTGGAGGGATACAGGCCTATACTGGCACGATGGTCTGCATCTGTCCAGGGGGGGAACCAGGATCCTAGGTGATAGGTTTAAATGCTTCATTGGCAAGCATTTAAACTAGCCGAGGGGGGAGGCACTGAACAGGAGCAGGGAAGTCCTAGCCCCATCCTCCAAAAGAAATCAGGGTAGTTAGTGAGGTAAACACCAAGATAGAGAAATTGATAGGGAGAAGGGATGGGGTAAATGGAGAAAGAGACAAAGGCAGTAAGGACAGGGATGGGGCTAAAAGGGGTAAGGCCATCAAAAAATGTAGGGCAGTGAGTACCAGTGCCCGTAGTGTGAGTAACAAGCTCCCTGAACTGGTGGCCTTGAGGGAAGAGGGACGTCTGGATATCGTAGCAATCACAGAAACATGGTACACAGAGAACCATCACTGGAATGTCAACGAACCAGGGTACACAATATACAGGAGTTACAGGGAGGGTAGAGGAGGAGGAGTAGCTCTCTACGTAAGGGAAGGGATCAAAGCAATGGAACTAAAGGGTAAACAGGGAGGAGAGGAGGCACTGTATGTCACCCTGGAGACCGGAAATGTCACCACAATCTGCACGGGGGTTGTATACAGACCCCTGTCTCGGGGAGAAAATGGAGAAGGAAATTATAGAAGGCCTCCTTAGGATGGCAGAAAAAGGGGAGATATTGCTGATGGGGGACCTGAATATGCCAGATGTTAACTGGAGTACCTTTGCTGCAGCCACATCCAAGAGCAGGGTCTTTCTCTTATGCCGTACAAGAGGCATGCCTCAGACAGCTAGTGTTGGAACCCACTCGGGAAGGAGCAATCTTAGACTTTGTACTCTCAAACGGGGACGGAGAGAGGATCTCAGATTTAGAAGTGGGTAGCCATTTGGGAACAAGTGACCACCAAACAGTGTGGTTCACGATAAACACAGCTGCAGAGTCAAGCCATACAAAAGTGAGGGTACTGGACTTTAAGAGGGTTGACTTTGTCAAAATGGAAGAATGCCTCAGAAAAGCAGTAGCAAACAGGCAAGAAAAAGGGGTGGAGGAACAATGGGGAAACATCAAAACTGCCATTACAGAGGCAGCAAGCCTTTGTGTGAAGCAAATAAATCAAAATGAAAGAAAAAAAACACTATGGTTCTCAAAAGAGGTGGCGGGGAAGGTTAGGGAGAAAAAGATAGCATTCAGGAAGTATAAGGAAACACAGAAGGAGCAGGACAGAGGAATTGTACCAGTTAAAGCAGAAGGAAGGAGGAAGGCATTCAGAATAGCAAAGGCCCAAACCCGTGAAAAGCCAACTCTGTTAAGAAGGGGATAAAACCTTTTATAGGTACATTAGGAGGAGATAGTGAGGCTTAATAAAGGGAGGGTGGGTGGGCAGAGAGTGACCGTGAAAAAGCAGGGATACTAAACAAATACTTCTGTTCAGTATTCACAAAAGAAGAGGGGGGAGGTTCCTAATCCAATCGATATAAGCACTCTGGATAAGAGGGTCAATACCAGTCCTTTCACAGAAGAAAGGGTTCTGAAAGAACTCCTAAAACTGAAAGTGGACAAAGCAGTGGGGACTGACGGGATTCACCCCAGAATTCTAAAAGCACTAAGGGGAAAACTAGTGACACCACTGTCTTCCCTTTTTAACAAATCGTGGGAGGATGGTGTGGTACCTAAGGACTAGGGGAGGGCAGATTTGATTCCCCTTCACAAAAGTGGGAGCAAAGCAGAGGCAGGAAACTACAGACCTGTTAGTTTGACCTCAGTGGTAGGGAAAATAATAGAATCACTTCTGAAAAAAAGAATTGAGTACCTAGAGGCCAGTAGGGCACAGGACCCGAGACAGCATGGATTCACAGCAGGAAAGTCCTGTCAGACGAATCTGATAGATTTCTTTGACTGGGTGACCAAAGTAGTAGACCAGGGAGGGGCTGTGGACATGGCCAGTATACACCGCTAACAGCAGCATTTTGACAGCAACTGTCACTACAGCACCAGGTCACTGTAGTGTTGGCGCTGGACCCTGGCACTGTATTCTGGGGGTCTTGCATCCCCCTCCACTAATCAGCTGTGACTCGGAGTTGATTATATTTAGTGGGGGGGGGGTGAGGCACAGCCCCCCGCATGGGGTTTGGAAGAAAACCTGTTTTTTTTTTGTTTTTTTTTTCTGAGAAACCATATGCTGGCCGCAAATGCGGTCGACATGACTGTTTCGCTGTACGGTCGTTTGACAAACATTTTGTTGACGACTGGTCGTAGATCCGACATGGCTTACCTAGACCTTAGCAAGGCATTTGACACAGTCCCACACAAAAGATTAATAAACAAGTGAGCCAGCCTTGGAGTGGGTCTCGGTGGTAGCTTTGGTAAAAAAAAAAAAAAAATTGTCTGGACAACAGGACACGGGTTAATAGTAAACGGAGTCCACTACGAAGAAAGGGGGGTTACTAGCAGGGTACTGCAGGGTTCAGTACTGGGTCCGGTCCTTTTTAATGTCTTTATAAGTGACATTGCGAAGGGACTGAAAGGAAAAGTAAGCCTCTTTGCAGACGACACAAAGATCTGCAACAGGGTTGATACACAAGGGGGATGTAAAGGATGAGAAGGGACTTGGCAAGGTTGGGGGAATGGTCAAAGGTATGACAGCTTAGATTCAGTGCAAAGAAGTGCAAAGTAATGCACCTGGGAAACAAAAACCCAGGGGACGAGTACACAGTTTGGGGAAGGGGGTATTAAGAACAACAAAGATGGAAAGGAACCTGGGGTGGTCATATCAGATGGCCTAAAGGTAAGCAAGCAATGTGAGAAAGCAATAAGGAGGGCTGGGGGGATACTGGGATGTATAGGGAGAGGCATCACCAGTAGAAAACAGGAAGTTGTTATCCCTCTGTACAGACAGTTGATGAGCCCCCATCTGGAGCACTGTGTGCAGTTCTGGAGACCCCATCTCTGCAAGGACATAGACAGGATGGAGGCAGTCCAGAGGAGGGCAACTAAAATGGTGCAGGGTCTGCAACAGAATCCATACAAAGGGAGACAAAAGGAGCTTAATATGTATCCCCTCAAGGAAAGGAGGAGAGAGGGGGGACATGATAGAAACTTTCAAGTACCTCAAGGGAATCAGCAAAGTCCAAGAGGGTAGCATCATTCAGAAAAAAAGATGTTCAAGAACAAGGGGGCACGATTTAAAGATAGAGGGGGGATGGCTCGGGGCAGTGTGAGGAAGTATTTTTTCACAGACAGTGGTGGATGCATGGAACAGCCTTCCTGAAGAGGTCGTTGGGTCAAAAACAGTGGGAGAATTCAAGAATGCATGGGACAGACATAAGGCAATTCTGGTAGGGAGAGTAGGAAGAAGTATGCTGTTTGTTAACTAGGACCTGTAGCTTATCCAGTAGATAGGGAAATGGGCAGACTAGGTGGGCCAAGCGGTCCTTATCTGCTGTCAAAGTCTGTGTTTCTATGAGAGCTTGTTTCCAAGTGCATCCTGGGTGGTGGATTTACATGAGCCTGTTTTACTCTGACGGAGTGTTGGCCATGACACCTGAGAAACTCCCCATCTTTTGTTCGATCAGTGCCATGGGATCTTTTACTTCCACCTGTACAGTGACCAGAGATGGGCAGAAAGGACCTCGGTTTAATGTCTCATCCAAAGGACACCACCTCACCAGTGCAGCACCCTCCTTGTACTGCACTTCAGTGTCAAGTTATGGATATTATCCCAAGTGCCTGCTATGGGGCTAGAACCTACAATCTTCTTGAGGGGATGACCAGAGAGCCAGAATTTCACGACCAGATGTCCCTGGGGACAACCAGATGGCCCAGATTGGCGCGACCAGATGTCCGTTCGCAGACTAGGATTTATCTCTCGGCCGAGGATTTTGCTGTCTCACGACTGAAACATTTTTAAAGGTGTAAAAACTTTAGAATTGTATAGCTCATTAACGGTTTGGTCGTTTTACTTGAAATTTACAGGGTGTTGAGGGGATGCACTACAGGTGTGAATTATGCTGTTTAGGTTTTGGGGAATTAAGTGGTTGCATAGATATGCCATGACGAAGTTGACGTTGTCCCCATAGGATTACATTGCAGTGTCTGTCATGCCTTTCGGTGCCGTTATCTCGAAAACGAAGTGAGATACAGAGTTTTCACTAACCGCTAGAACATGATTTTAAATCATAGAGTAAGCCTGCAGTGGAATTTTTTCCATAGGTTCCAAGTTTAATGAGATATTGTCAAATTTGTGTTACAAGGGTTCTTTGCCGTATAGGGCTGCTGTACTGCTATATGTAAGTGGAGCCCGCGCTCCCACAGATGCATAGTGTTATGCAGTAATGGGGACGCTCCCACCAACACATGTTTTTCACTAGTTACATTACACCTTTTCAAAAAGTAAGGAAATTCTGGCAAAAAACTGCGTTTAATGCATCAGTTAGGATTAAAGCAACAAAGTAAGGAAATACAACGTTAGGGTTAGTACCTAACCTCTCCCCCCAACACACACACACACACACACACACAAACCCATCCTCCACAGACTAACAGACGCCAGGGTGTGCCATGGGGTCGTGAGGCCTAACAATTACCCCATTCTCTTTTTACTGTAGCATGTAAACCTGCGTACACTTGGAATGGGATGAGAGTTTGGCCTGATGACCCCATGGCACACCTTGGCATCTGTCAGTTTGTGGAGGATGGGTGTGTGGGTTGTGGGTGGGGGGGGTTAGGTGCTCAACCCTAACATTTCATTTCCTCACTTTTGTCGCTTTAACCCTAACCGATGCATTAAACGCAGTTTTTGCCATGTGTATGTGTATACACATACACACACACACCACGGCACCATGCATTTCTGCTTAAAGTTGAACCAACATAACATTTTGTGATGATTTGCACATACAGCCCATCATGCTTTGCATTATGGGGGTATGTGTAATTTTGTATTTCTTTCAAACTTGGCTTCCCGGCCAATGCCCTTTGGGGTAACCCTTGCCTCAGTGCTTACACAATGAGGTTCTTTGTCATATATATATGTATAAAACCAAATATGTAATTGAATTCTGTGTCAAAGAGAACACTGCACAGTGGGTTTGAAATTTACCAGCAAGTCTTCAAGTTGTCTTGCAGGCCGAGTGGTCTCTTATTAAATGCATTGGCAGCAAGAATGAAAGGAGCATCATCCTGTAGTTAGAGCCCAGGCTTGGGGAAGTAGGAGGGCCCAGTTCAGATACACCAGATTAACTTGCACACTTTGCAAGCCTAACAGCAGATAAAGTGGATATGAGGACAGTACAGGCCCTCAAGGCAAGCCTGGACTGCTTACCAGGGGAGTCCGAGGGCACCCTGGGTAGCAGAATACGTGGAAAATCTCTGTTAATTAGTACGTTAGCACTGCATAGTTGTTGGTCCTTGTTTGAGACAGGTGCGGACTTGATGGACCTAAAGTCCCTTACGATCTTGTATTACTATGTTACTGTATACATTGTGTTGTGACCATGAGCATGTCACTTAACCTCTCAGCGCTTCAGTCCACTCAGCTGTATTAACAAGCAAAAAAAGAGTCTCGTTGCATCTCAGATGTGCTATCCTGGGTAAACAAACTGTAAAAATCTTAAGTCACAGGATTCTTTTTAGAGTATGTTGATGGGAACCACTTCTTTGTTCTGTGTACAGGTTCTATGCAGGTGGTTCAGAAAGAAGTGGGCAGCAGATTGTAGGTCCCCCAAAGAAGAAGAACCCACATGAGCTTGTGGAAGAGCTGTTTAAAGGAGCAAAGGAACATGGAGCAGTGGCCGTGGACCGAGCAGGAAAAAGTCCAGGAGAATCCAGCAAACAGGCAGTAAGCAGAAAATGGACTTGACTGTTTAGCTTTTGAAACTCCATGGTCGTGCATTCGATTGCTTTTAGGTAGGGCTATAATAATATGTTAGGTATCCCCAGATTCAATTCTTAATTCAGGGGTCACACTTAAAATTTTTTATTTTTTTTTTTTGCACTGGTTTAGTTGGGAAAGTGGTATCTATTTCCATTGGGCCCCCCCTTCCAAAATTTACAGTGGTCCCAAGTTATAATGGAGGTTATTTGGAGGAGACTCCCTCTCTTCATCACTTTTCAATTACTTTCTGGTTTCCAGTGATGCCCTCTATCACCCACTGCCTTTAGTTTCTCTCTGGTGTCCAGTGGCATCCTCTCCCCATCCCCAAACGTTCTCTGTTGTGTCCTGTGGCATCCCACCCACCCACCAGAGCACCCCAACCCCACCAACTCTGGTCCTTGATGGCAGTTGACACAGACCCTCTGCTCACCTAGGTCAACTGCTGTCTTAATTTGTGCAACTGCAGTACAGAAAAAAATCTACAGTAATTAATACCCTTTTCATCACCAATCTCAGCCCCACTATCCATGTCCCCTTAGTCAAAAATTCGCCCACAAGGTGACAAGTATCAGTATAAAAAAGTCCTGAAGCAGCATGCCATTGAGCCTGTCTTAACAGTCCTAATGTTGGACCTCAATGCCAGCAGTTTCTTTCAGCAGTGCTTTGCTGTATAGGACGAGAGAGAGACTGCTGGCATTTAGGCCTGGTGGTGAGACCCGGAGGAGCGGCGATGATTTCCCCACACACACTCCTCCCTAATACTTGTGAAGTTGTGGGTGTTTTTTCCACTTCTCCCTAATACTTGTGAAGTCAGTCATTTGTCCCCAGGTGGGCAATGATGTCTAGTTCCCTCCTTTCTCCTGCTGTCCTAGGAATCCTGTGGATATGCTCTCCATCCCTCCAAGCTGAAGCACCTCTCATGCATTTCACCTTCCTTCCCTTGCTGTCAAGTCTAATCCTCCTAACAATAGAGTCCTCCACCAGCACCTGGGGGCCTCGTTCTCCTTCCTTGAGCTTCCCCTTCTGAGGACCCCAACTTAATTTCTTCCCACTGCTACGGGGGCCAGATTGAGTTTACAATTAAAAAAAAAAAAAAAAAAAAGGCAGTTTTAATCTAAGACAAGATAAAATACTAATAAAAATATCAGCAGTTTGGTATATGCCAAAGACATAATGGGCCTGATTTTCAAAGGACTTAGTGAGACGCAGGAGGTTTGCATCCAAAGAGTTTGACGCAAGTGGTGACTTTTGTCCCAGCTTGCATCAAACATGATTTTCAAATGCACCCTGCGTCCAGTCCAGATGCAGCTGCGGCACAGCCCCCTTGCACCAGGGTTGTGACAAATTGGGTGCGCCATGATGCAAGGGGCTTGCGCCATGGTGGGGCTGCAACATCCCCTTTTCAGAGATTTTCACAACCCCACCATGGATGCAGCAAGGGTGACCACTTAGACCAGCCAGGAGCTGGTCTAAGTGACTTACGCCATAGGGATTGGGTCCCTCAGGGGTGCCAGGGTCGTACCAGGGACCGGAGATGTGGCAGTGTGGGCATCAGGGAGATGAGGCAAATCCAACAGAGCAACCCTTGGGGTGCCTGTGCCATATACTGTACTACAGTACAATGCGCCGCACATATTCCCCCAATCCCAGTGATACCCATAATGTTGTAAACCCCATCCCTGACTGTCTCGTGGACCCTGATTTCCCCCAGATGCAGTTGCGATGCCTCCCAGTAACAGCACACTCCCCGCCCTCCCCTGTGATCACCACCGTGAGTATGTAATTATCCCTATGGTCCAGTGGGCCCGGCCCCCCACCCCATCAGGTATTGTCTCCCCAAAAAAAATTCCCAAATAGCAGCTGGTGACCAGCATAGCCCTCCTCTCACCACCACGGCTGGCCACTGACTGAACACACAGTGAACCTAAACTGTATACAGTACGCTCAATGAATGTCAGCTGAATACCGCCCAGAGGGCACCTGGTGCTGTTGGGTGTGGGGGTGCTGTTCCCTGTACTACCAGGATCCATGTAGGGTCAGTGCTACTTAAAGGAAGTTTCCGATATAAGGTATTGGGCTTCATAGCCCAATACCTTATATCATCGTAAGCTCACCGGTACAGAAATTTAAATTTTTAACTTAGTAGTTTTAGCAGGGGATGGGATTGTAACTGGCGCCAAATCCTTGACTGTCGATCACTTCAACTTCCTCATAGGCCCCCTCTGCCGCTCGCTCGGAATTTGTAGACGTTTGGCCAGGGATATGCAAGGCGAGCGCTATGTCTATGGTGGCGGTTTTTAGTAATTTTAAACGTCCTAGAGGAAAATTAAAGCAGTCGCTGACTAGTAGGGACCCTACTAGTTAGCGACTGCTATTTCCTCTAGGACTGTTAAAATAACTAAAAAAAAAAGGCTTTAAAAACAGACCCCATAGACTTGTATGGGGCTGCCCCAGCTCTCCCTGGCCACATGTCACAAATTCCCGTAGGAGAGTTAGGCAGAGCGGGCTCATGAGAAGATGGAAAAAGATCGGCTTGGCCGAGATTTGGCGCCAGTTATGATCCATACCCTGTAAAACTACTAAGTTAAAAATTTAAATTTTTGTACCAGTGGACTCACGCTGGTATAAGGTATTGGACTATGAAGCCCAATACCTTATAGCAACTATGTCGGAAATTCACTTTCAACTTGACGCTGCACCGGCATGCCCCTTATTTAGTCCGATAGCACTGGTGCACTATCCGACTGAATATAGCATCTTCAAGGTTGTGGGCAATCGGCAAGTGCAGCACAAACCTTTGTGCTCCGCTTTGCCTCTTTTCCAGTATCGGGCCCCAGAAGTCTGTTAAGGTTTTTTTTTATTAGCAGTGTGAAAAGCAAAGGCGAAAACCCACTTGTTTTGAAAACCTATCACATCCAAATGCAGTACATAGTTGCCTGTTTTAGAAGTGAATATGTGCTCTTTTAAGTGGAAAATTTATGTTAATGAAATTCACCTTTACTAATCTTTGTTACATTTATCCCCACTATGAAAACTGTAATGAGGATATGTCTGTCTCAGTGATATGGCTTGACTTAGTCCGTACTGCAGTTGTGGAATTCTGGGACTTTGGTTCCAGGTCATTAGGAAACTGGCACTTACTGTTTCTCAATAAACACCTTTATTTTTTTCTTATTTATACTTTTTGCAGCCTGTCATGCTTTTCTCCTTCCGGGCTGACCCAGCCTCATCCTCCAGTGTTGCTGCTTCTTACCCCAAGGGACTTTCCACCCCATGAGCTTGCCCCCTCATGGTGCGGACCAGCCAGGCTGGTACCAACCCTCCAGCACCTCTGGAATCGTGAAGGCAGAGGTTCCCTGGGTACCCCTCAGGTGAACAGTGACTTGGGTCAGGGCCTGAGTGTACCAGAAGAGCATCCATGCTTCAGGCCATTTTCCCCTTAAGCCCCACCCTCAAGAAGCCCAATCCATGCATTCATAGGTCTTGGCCGACATCTTCCCTCCCATGTCCACCACTTGCCTGCACTGCCACCTGTGGTCACTAGAGTGGCAGTCTTGCAGTGGTAGCGGCAACCCTTCCTCCCCTGAGGAAGAGAGATCCTCTGGGGCAGTCTTTCTTCCTCCTCCGCACCTGCCCTCGGTGACTCGAGCTTTTTCCCCCAACTCAGGTTGTTGGCATCATAAGGGTAGTGCTATCGCTGTGCCAACAGTCGACTTCTTGATAATCTTTATTAGATTGTGCTGTTCTGGTAAACATCCTAGATATGGAAGCATCCTGGATAGGGCAGATCAACATGAATTGCTTCTTCTCCTCACAAAGCGTTCCGAGTATTGACATCCTTAACTCAACTGACGAAATTCCAGTAGTGCAGTCCTTGTAAATAGTTTATTTTCTCTGTCTCCCCATAGTTTGCCGGTGGAGGGTACCGTCTCGGTGCGACTCCAGAAGAGCAGTCAGCCTACGTGTCTAACGCGAGAGCATCGGATCCCTCCCAAGATGTGAGTACTAAGGCACTGTTTGGCTTGACGGACAGCAGGAAATATCCAGACTTGTTCCCCAGACTGTCTTGCCAGATTTCAAGGGACACTGTCATAACCCCCCCCCCGCCCTCAAACTGTCCATAGTTTAACAACGCATTTTGTGATTCTTCACATTCTGTAGAACATGCTGATGTAGCTGGTAGTTTGATTCTGATTCATTTTTTCTTTTTAAAAGTAAAGAACAGACTGACCACCCTACTGGTGTTACCAAACAAAAACATGGCTGTTTACAGTCCTTGATCAACTCTCACTGCACCTTTCCTAGACTTGGGAACATCCCCAACCCACTCTAGCCACTCAAGATGTGGTGATCAGACTATTGCATCGTAAGTGGCTGCACTGTTTGTCTGGTGTTTCTGATGTATAGGAAGTACGCAATAAAAGTAGATCAAGAATTTGAAACAAAACAAGGTTGTTTATAATTACACCATTAGTGCATTTCAGTTCTTCTAAGAAAGGAATTGGACTTAACAACCAGCGACAGCAATGAATTTTGGAGATGGTAAGCATTTGTTAAATTTGGGTTTTCAACTAGAAACAGTATGATGCAAAAAGAGTTGACAGTGTCCCTTTCACCAGTGTAATTGGAGAATTTTATAAATAAAATTGGAAGCTAGAATTTGTTTTTCAGCCTAAAATACAGGAAAAAAGCTACTGCCCAATATGTTACCCGTGTTTCATTTCACTGATGCTTTAAAAAAGGGATGAGAACGTTGTGCTAATTGGCAGCTGTTTGTTAATGTTCCGAGTTATAGAAATGAAATGCACATCTTCAAATGATCCATATTTAACTGTATACAGACACTGTGAATAACTGTGTTTTGTATTGTTTCCTTTTTACGGACAACATTCTATACAGTTCCCGTCAAGGAACCTGTAATTGCGAGTTTTCATAACTGTATGTCACAGGTTATTTACAGAATGCAATGCTTACAAAAAGCTGCCGATTAGCACAAATGTGCTGTCCCCTTTAAAAAGAACCTTCCTGCTATTTTTAAAAACTGAAAATAAATAAGAGGACGCTCTCTTACCTCCGTAGGAGCTCCTCTGTGGCATTTGCAGATTTTTTTTTTTTTTAGTAATATCCCTAAAGGAAAGAAAGGGATTGTACATTGTCCCTGAGGGGCTAGCTGCATGATCCCTTTCTACTTCCCGGTTGCTGGCCACGCCCCAGCGTTTTATGACTTATGTATAGGGAGGCACACTTCATTCAAGGGTATGGAGCAGGATTTGTAAACAGTTTTTGGTCATTTAAGTAGCCATTTGGTAATATCAGAACCAGACAACAGCCTTATTAGTTGAACCCTGGCTCTGATTTTGAGATGAAAACCATGTTTACAAGTCACCCTCCATAGTCTTGAATGGAGCACTCCTGCGCTTTCTCCACACATACGACATAAAACGTCAGAGTGCGGGGTCGTGGCCAGCAACCAGGAGGTGGAAAGAGGATTGCACAGCTAGCCCCTTGGGGGAAATTTATGATCTCTTTCCTTCCTTTCGAGGTATTACAGAAAACTCTCCTAATATCACAGAGTTCCCATGGAGGTAAGGGAGCTTCCTCTTTATTTGTGTAAAGCATTGAAAATGTGCTCTTTAAATACGACTGCTCCCAGGTTTCCCTCAGTAATCTTCACTGTTTTTGAACACCCATTGTTTAAGCTCACATTTCTTGTGACCAAGATAAACTGGCATGCAGCAGACACTGCTCCCTAACCTTACAGGACACTAGGTTAGAGGGGGCAAGCTTTGGGCCACAAAAAACAAGACTGTGACATGGTGAACATGAAATGAGGTGTGGCACTGTGTAACTGGATCTAGAAGCAAAAATAAGCAGCAGGGATCAACTTCAAGGGTGGGGGGGTAATAGTAACATACACACATCTATGGGGGTGCAGTAGGGTGAACTCTACAGAGCTACAGCTACCAGGGGTTACAGTTTCAGACTGGAAGGGGTAAAATTCAGCAAGAAAATTAGGAAGTATTTTCCATAGAGTTGGTGATGGGCGGGGTGGAACAGTCTGCCCAACAATGTGGTCAGTGCTGTGACTGTATTTAACAAATAAGGCATGACAGGGTGTGCTTTGTGCTGGGACAACGGCAGGCCTGGGGTGGGTTGAAGTTTGTGGCCAAAGGCCTGGAGTGCCTTATTGTGATTATTGAATGGATCCATTATGATTTATACAGAAATAACTTCTTTTTAATATTAATTGAGGAATAAAGAAGAAAAAGAGAAAAGTAGTCCTGTTGAGCTATTGTAATTTTGCTGTTTGGCCAGTAGTTGGCAGATGCTACATTTATTTTAAAATACAAGTAAGTGAATTGAGGCGTATTGATACAGCTGTGCCTGCTTAATGTAAACAGGTCAGTGAGGTCACAGATCTTTTTCCATTGCTGCTGTGCTGGAATATCAGTACTGTGTTTCGAGCTCCTCAGCCAATCGAGTTGCTGGATTTTTTTATACCCATGTCATAATTCGGTTCAAAACGTAATGGGCCATCTGTAGGGGTTGTAAGGAGGGTGGTAGGAGACAGTGCAGAATCTGAGAGGACAGCTGGCTCAGAGAAATACATCAGGGCAGAATTGATGGACTAATAGTCTTTTTCTATCCTTATTTTTCTGTGTTTCTATGTAGAGGAACGTATATTGAAAGGAAATGTTATTTTAACACAAACTGCTGCTATAAAGAGTTGTTGACACCTGGGGGCAAACTTTGAAAAACATATTTAAACGTGGTTTATCTGGCATTTCATATATCTGTTGTAGATTTCTCCTCCCCATTATTTATTAATGAGGAAATTTGCACAAAAACAGGATCTTTAGCCCACTGAACTCCTGTCTCTGCAGCTCATTCTTTACTTGAAGTCATAATCTTCTTTTGTGACATCACGGTCTGTTCCCATGAGAATGATTGTGATGTCACAAGCAGAGTATTTGCAGGAAATTAACAACTGTAACAGATGATTTCTGAAGGAGCAAAGATCCTGTTTTCATGCAAATGACCTCAGTGATAAATAATCAGGAGGAGAATTGCAGGCCTAATAAGAAATATAATCAGAGATGTTAAGTATTATGTTTTTCAGAGTTCTTTAGGAGGGTGTTGGCTGCTCTTTGAAGAGCAAATCTTTATTATAATAAAAAGCTTAAAAACACTGGAATTTGCACCAGTTGTGGTTTAACTTCATTGTTTTCTAGTTATGCTGTTTTTTTTTCTTTCCCCTGCTGTTGATCTACTAAATACTGTAGCTAATGCAGCAGTTGCTTCACTGAGTCTTTCAAAATATGTCAGACTCTCCCCTGCTAACCACACAGTTGCCATTTGTGACTTCACAGCCTGTTGTCATGGTGAGCATTGTGATGTCATAAAGGCACTGTGTGGTTAACAGGGAAGGGAGGCAAATGTTTTCACGTTTTCTATACAGACTTTTTAGATGGACTACCAAGATGTGTTGTACATCTTGGAAAGGAACATTGAAAATGAAAAAATGTATTCTCTAGTAAATGGTAACACCTGAAAGCACGTGCTAAAAAGCAGAGTTGCTTTTTAAGTGAAAAGTAAAAAAAAAAAAAAAAAAATAGACACTGGGACAAGATCGTTCGTGGCTTGCCAGCCCATCAGCACAGCAGGAGGGCCACCACTCTCGACACCGGCAACTCAAGTTCAAGAACTAGCCCGAGTTGTTGGAGGACCGGCAGGAGAGGGAAGGACTGAACATCCCACAGTATGCTTTTCTCCTTTGAGAAGGGAGGGTTGGGGCCACCACTGCTGCCTGAGTGACTGCAGGTGGCTCATAGGCAGGAGCAGATGCAGGCTGGATATCATGGGGTGGCACGCAGTTGAAACTGCTTGCAGTGGACTATGGGATGGACGGCATGAGCAATCCCTGGTGGAGGCTACTAGTCACTGCCCCACCTTGGGGTCTTCAAAGACTAGTCCTGAGCATGTTGGGGGCGGGGAACCACCCTGAAGAGGAAGCATACACAGTGCCAGTGGTTCAGCAGGTTGCATACTTTAAGACCGGAAGATCAGAAAGTTGGGAGTTCTAGGCACACACGTGGAATGCGGGGTAAAATCCCAGTACTGACACTGTAGTGTAACATGGGGGGGGGGGGGTGTTGCTCTCCTGACGTGCTGTCTTTCAGATGAGATGTTAAACCAAGATCCTGTCTGCCTGTTCTGGTGTTTGCTCCTGACCGCATCAACAAAACTAAATTTAAAAAAAGGTGCAACATTGTGTAGCATTATGTAGCGTGTCATCACTGGGAATTGTTTTGTTCTATGTTTAAACTGTCTCAAGCTCTCATCCAGTAATGAATGCTTAGGATATAGTGTGCTTTCCTGTAGTTACCAGACTAGAAAGGTACAATTCATTGCATTTATTTATTTCATTAGTGTTTTCTTAATTGACTTCTACATTTTTTGGTGTTTAAAAAAAATAAAATTCCGATGTGTTTCAGTTCAGGAATGAACGCTGGGTGCGTGGGCAGGCTGGGAATTATTGCTGCTGCCGGCATCACTTCGTAGCCTGGGAAGAGATGCAGCTGATGCCACAGTGACCCCTGTGGAGAGTGAGGGAACTACCCCAGGGTTAGCTGCAATGTTTTGAGGCCAACCCAAAAGGATGTTGGCACCATTATGTGGCTGAAGGGTAGTGGAAGGGAACTAAGAAAAAAATGCTGGTACCATTAGAATGAGAGCCTAGGCACTACATTTGGGCCCCTCATTCTGGATCCCTCCACCGGTGGAACTGCTCCAGTAGTGGGCTGCTGGTAGATGGTGCTGGGTGGGTTGCCCAAGGAGGATAGCTAACACCAGAGTGGGGGAGAAAAATGTTTTTAGAAACCGCCACTAAGATATGGATGTCACATTTTTTACATGAGTTATGATCTCGTACTTTGCCTTGAATGGCCATGGAGTCTGAAGTTGATTTGTGACACCTTGCATACCTAGTAGGCAATGTCCAATAAAAATGACATGTTCTTGGCTATGAAAGGCCAGCGCGGTAGTTTTATTTTAGTTTGCTTGTTTTGGATCCAGGTCCATGTCGTATTGAAGCTGTGGAAGAACGGGTTCAGTTTGGACAATGGAGAACAAAGAAGTTACTCGGACCCAGCCAATGCCCAGTTCTTAGAGGCCATTCGCAGAGGGTAAGGATCTCCCTTCAGAAGTATGGGTGAGGCGGGAAGTCGAAACAGGCTAGGAGGAGCTGTTAACTTGCAAGCTCTCTGATCTTTGCTTGTTCCTTGCCATATCTGGCACTTATGCCCTTCTCTTAATATTTTTGCTCCCTAAAAGCTGGTTTTGATGACTGCTGCAACATTCTGCATCAGTGAAGGAGTATGTATTTTCTGAAGGGGGTCTGCTCTGCATAGACAAATAAACTTGCCATTAGTGGAAAATCTCAAAGCAAAGCTGAAAAGGTGCAGGGTAACACAACTGAACACTGGGGGTCCAGATTTGAGAGGAAGGGTCTTCAGATTTTTAGGCAGAACACTTAAGAGCATTTATACAATAGGGGTGAGCTGACATGTGGTGTGATACAATGATGCATCTCTCACCCCAGTGGAATAAACGGCCTGATGACATATGCACAATGTATATAAATGTAAAATCTTACATTTATACACATACTCGTTACGTCATCTTGTCGTTTATTCTCACAGTGCATACGTCAGCTTCCCACTCACGCATCCGAAACTTTTTACATACTCCAAGGTCTGTGTTCACACAGAAAGTACACACCAGCACCCCTGCCATCATTGTATGCTGCAAATCCATCAGTTACATTTATTACCTCAAAAATAGCAATCTCTTTCAAACAGTAATCTGATCAAGCCGATGACTTCTAAACCACGCATCGTTATCTTCTGCAAGGGCTCCGTAAACTCTTCTCCGCTCTCATAATGTCGCCCACCAACCCGAAAATGCCAACAGCCTTTTTTTTTTTTTTTTCAAACCTACACAAAAATGAATAAACAAAAACCTTCTTGCAAACTCTAACGCTACAGAAACTTACGCAGCACTGAACTCCAGCAACCAAACCGACAAATGTAGCCACCATACTTAAGACGCTACAACCCGCCCCCACATGTAGCACAGCCTATCAAACTCCACGCTTTCCTGCCACATCAAATAACCAACCAATAACAGCCTACAACAACCAGCTCATTCACACAAACCTAATAATGCATAAAGATAATATGCAGTAGCACACAAAAAACAGCAATTTGTTTAAAATGAAAAACACAAGATACTAAAAAATGAAAACATACAAAATAGACCCTATTGTATAAATCGCACACATGATGCCCAGATCATGTGCTATGGAAAATATTCTCACTCCTGCATCATGAGCTCTGGATAGTCTCACTCATGCCTTCGGCACTCGTGAGTATCTAGAGCTCACTCTGCAGGAGTGAGAATATTTTCCGTATCACACTCCTGGGCATCATGTATCCCCTATTTACTCATTGAATAAATGTTGGAAGCACAGCTTACAAATACTGTTGGACTGTTACGTGCCAGTAGAACCATTTTAGCTGTATGTAGCAGAACTTTTGTAGAGTAAATGCTGGGTAGAGTCTAGGACTAACAGATGTTAAGAGGCTGAGCTACAGATTTTGCAGGTGGTGGTTCCACGAAATGCCATTGTGTTCATATTTGTCAGACGGTGGTTGTAGAACAGTATGGGGCAGCTGCATGCCTCCCACCTACTGAAGTCCCCAAGTGCAATTCATGGGGCTTCAATGTTCCTCTTCACAACTAACCTTGTTTTTGCACTAAAAAATTTGTAGCTGTATCAAAGTAACATTGTTTTGTGATGATGGAAGGGACTTGAGGGTCCATTTTGTGCAGCCCTTCTGCTTGGACAGCTGTGGCTGTACCAAATCGGACTACAGACACATCCAAACAGCAGGAATGCTAACCCACATTTGTGTTCTGTAACCCTCAGTGCCATTATTCTTCAGGAATCTGTCTAGCCTGGCTTTGAAATCCTGAGCACTGCGTAGCTACCACAACCTCACCAGGTAGGCTGTTGCACATGTTAACCAGCCTCTGTATGAACTAATGCTTTGTAATGTTCCCCCAATCCACCCCCCACACCCTGTTAGTCACATAATTAGATGTATTATAAATCAAGAAAGCCACTTTAGCCAGGCTGTGCTGAGATGGGTTCTGTCCTTGAAGACCCCATATAATGAGGTCTTCACATGTAAGGTGCCACTTCTTGCTGTGTGTGTGGTGGTGGATGCATGTGCAGCAATTTTTGCATGTATAGATCTCGCACGTGAATATTGTTAGTAAAAAGTTAAATGTTTCTGATATAATAAAGTTATGTATTTGGCGTCCGGAATCAATCATTGAGCCATCCATAGGCTCGGCTACATCGATGTCCTGGCAGACAATAGGAGCAGGGTTGCTTTATGAATAACAGAGACAACAACTAGAAATCAGGACAGCCAAATGCCAGCTTATCGGCACAGTACCAGTGCTGTCACCTGAGAAAGTGGCGACCCAGGTTTGGGAATACATTTCGCTTGTCAGAGGGCTGGCCTGGAGAGGACATTTTAGTATCCCAGCAGACACTTGCCGCCTCTGGGGTATGTGTATGGATGTCCATGGTCTACTGCACGAACGCCTCTGCGTAATCCTTGAGGGCTGGCGCTGATGTAGCAGAGAGCGGTGGGGCAAGCAACCTGTCTCTGGTTGTTTCCGTTATGTACATGCTAGAGCAAGTTGTGCTGCCATCCCAGAGGACAGAAGAAACTGAAAGAGAAAATGCTGGAACCTTGCAGGATGCCACCCGACAGCCTCAATCCCAGCTTCACTAACTGAGCTTTTAACTGTATTTGGTCTCCAGAGGAGACTTGTCCCACCTCAGTTGTCTCTTTGTCGGGATCCATGTAAGGCGGGGTGGGGAGTCCAGAGAAGGTAGGAAAGGGGCAGGGGGAGTCTGGCTGAAAGGGTCGTCAGTCACTGGAGAGCGATAAACAGAAAATTAAAAAAAGTTCAAGTTCAAATTATTTTACCAGGAAAAAGACTCCATTCAGCAAGCTCATTTTCAAGGAAGGCCTGGATAGGATAGCATATGGAATAGTTACAGTTTGAGAAAGTACAGTAGACATAAACACATAGCTACAAACGCAGGGCCATATTTGATAAAACATACAATGTTGTTTTTACCAGATTCTAATAAATATTGTAATAATGAGAATATAAATTAGGTCAAGAATTGAATAAGGAACATAGAAAAAAGAAGAATTTCAGTATTAAGCAGGTACATAAGCAAAAAATGTGACAGTTACAACGTTTACGCAGTTGTTCTAATTACAGGAACATTTCACTTGACATTCAGTTTCCAGAAGTGATAGAAACAGACTTTGACGGCAGATAAGGACTGCTTGGCCCACCTAGTCTGCCCATTTCCCTACCTACAGGATAGGCCGCAAATCCTAGTTAACCAACAGCCTATTTCTTCCTACCCCCACAAGAATTGCCTTATGTCTGTCCCATGCATTCTTGAATTCTCCCACAGTTTTAGACCCCACAACCTCCTCAGGAAGGCTGTTCCATGCGTCCACTACCCTCTCTGTGGAAAAATACTTCCTCACATTGCCCCGGAACTGCCCCCAATATCTTTAAATTGTTTCCCCTTGTTCTTGCACGTCTCTTTTTCTGAAAGATGCTACCCTCTTGGACTTTGTTGATTCCACTGAGGTACTTAAAAGTTTCTATCATGTCCCCCCTCTCCCTTCTTTCCTCAAGGGTATACATATTAAGCTCCTTTAGTCTCTCCTATATGGCTTCTCTGGCAGACCCTGCACCATTTTAGTTGCCCTCCTCTGGACTGCCTCTATCCTGTCTGTGTCCTTGGGAGATGGGGTCTCCAGAACTGGGCCTTGAGTACTCAGATGGGGTCTCACCAACTGTCTGTGCAGAGGATAACAACTTCCTGTTTTCTGCTGGTGATGCCTCTCCCTATGCATCCAGTATCCCCCAGCCCTCCCTACTGCCTTCTCACATTGCTTGCTAACCTTAAGGTCATCTGATATGATTACCCCCAGGTCCCTTTCCTTTTTTGTTGTTGTTACTACCTCCCCCCCCAAAAAAAATTGTGTAATCTTCCCCTGGGTTCTTGTTTCCCAGGTGCATTATTTTGCACTTCTTTGCATTGAATCCTAGCTGCCATACTTCTGACCATTCCTCCAACCTTGCCAAGTCCCTTCTCATCCTTTCCACGCCTCCTTGTGTATCAACCCTGTTGCAGATCTTTGTGTCATCTGCAAAGAGGCATACTTTTCCTTCCAGTCCCTCTGCAATGTCACTTATAAAGACATTAAAAAGGACTGGACCCAGTACTGAACCCTGCGGTACACCACTAGTAATCCTTCTTTCTTCAGAGTGGACTCCATTTACAATTATCTTCTGTGTCCTGTTGTCCAGCCAATGTTTTACCCAGGCTACAACCCTGGGACCCACTCCCAGGCTGGTTAATTTGATTATTAATTTTTGTGTGGGACTTGTCAAATGCCTTGCTAAAGTCTAGGTGAGCCATGTCCACAGCCCTCCTGGTCTACTACTTTGGTAGCCAGTCAAAGAAATCTATTAGATTGAAGTCTGACACTGACCTTCCACTGTGTGAACCCATGCTGCCTTGGGTCCTGTGCCCCACTAGCGTCTAGGTACTCAACAGTTCTTTCCTTCAGAAGTGACTCCATCACTTTCCCTACCACAGGTCAAACTGCAGATCTGTAGTTTCCTGCCTCTGTCTTGGTCCCACTTGTGAAGGGAATCCATCCGCCTTCCTCCAGTCCTCGGGTACCACACCATCCTCCATGATTTATTAAAAGAGTAGTCAGTGGTTTCACTAGTTCCCCATAATTCTTTTAGAATTCTGGGATGAATTCCATCAGCCCCATTGCTTTGTCCACCTTCAGTTTTAGGGTTCTTGCAGAACCCTTTCTTCTGTGAAAGGGCTGGGATCGACCCCATCAAAGTGCTTCTGTTAATTGGATTAGGCACTTCCCCTTCTCTTTTGTGAATACTGAGCAGAAATATTCATTCAGTATCCCTGCTTTTTCACTGTCCCCCTCTGCCCACCCACCATTCATTCTGTTCAGCCTCACTATCCTTCCCTTTGTCTTTCTATGCACTCTGATGTACCTATAAAGGGTTTTATCCCCCTTCTTAACCGAGTTGGCTATCTTTTCCTCAGTTTGGGCCTTTGTTATTCTGACTTCCTTCCCTGCTTCCTTCTGCCTTAACTGGTACAGCTCTCTGTCCTGCTCCTTCTGTGTTTCCTTATACTTCCTGAATGCTGTCTTTTCTCCCTGACTTTCCCAGCCACCTCTTTTGAGAACCATAGTGGCTTTTTCTTTTGTTTTGATTTATTTG
Organism: Neoceratodus forsteri; assembly: GCA_016271365.2. NCBI lineage: Eukaryota > Metazoa > Chordata > Ceratodontiformes > Ceratodontidae > Neoceratodus > Neoceratodus forsteri. Next base: position 106,479,916 of record JADMNL010000028.1, read on the forward strand.
CTTCACACAAAGGCTTGTTGCCTCTGTGATGGCAGTTTTGATGATTCCCCATTGTTGCTCCACCCCTTCTTCTAGCCTGTTTGCTAGTGCTTTTCTGAGGCACTCTCCCATCTTGCCAGAGTCAGCCCTCCTGAAGTCCAGTACCCTCACTTTTGTAGGCTTGACTCTGTAGCTGAATAGCGTGAACCACACTGTTTGATGGTCACTTGTTCCCAGATGGCAACCCACTTCTAGATCTGAGATCCTCTCACTGCCCTCATTTAGAGTACGAGGTCTAAGATTGCTCCCTCACGAGTGAGTTCAAAACTAGCTGTCTGAGGCCTGCCACCTGTAGGGCATCGAGAATGGCCCTGCTGTTGGATGTGGCTGCAAGCAAATGTGCTCAAGTTAACATCTGGCATATTCAGGTCTCCATCAACAGTATCTCTCCTTTCTCTGCCATCCTAAGAATGCCTTCTATCATATCCTTGTCCATTCCCTCCCCCTGACATGGGGGTCTGTACACAACCCCTGTGCGGATTGTGGTGACCTTTCCAGTCTCCAAGGTGACCCACAGTGCCTCCTCTTCTCCTTGTTTACTCTTTTGTTCAGTTGCTTTTATCCCTTCCTTTACATAGAGAGCTGCTACTCCCCCTCTTCTCCCCTGTAGGTTATGTACCCTGGTATGTTAACATCCCAGTCATGGTTCTCTGTGTACCATGTTTCTGTGACTGCTACGATATCCAGGCATCCCTCTTCCATCAAGGCCACCAGCTCAGGGAGTTTGTTGCCCAGACTACGGGCATTGGTACTCATTACCCTCCATTTCCTGATGGCCTTACTCCTTTTTGCCCCATCCCTGTCTTTCTTGCCTTTGTCACTTTCCCCATTTACCCCTGCCCGTCTCCCTATCGCCACCTCTATGTTGTTGTTTACCACACTTACTACTGTGACTTTTTTTGGGGGGGGCTAGGATTTCCATGCTTCTTTCCAGTGCCTCCCCCCTTGGCTAGTTTAAATGCTTGCCAGTGAGGCATTTAAACCTATCACCTAGGATCCTGGTTCCCCTCCTGGACAGATGCAGCCCATCCTGCCAGTATAGGCTTACATCACTCCAGGTGGACCCCCAGTCCCCAATGAAGCCAAATCCCTGAGCTCTGCACCAGTTTTTCAACCACTGATTGAATCCCATGGTGCGGAACACCCTAGCCTCTCCTACGCCATAGATGGGCAGCACCTCCGAGAAGGTTACCGTGCAGATGCTACTTGTCTAGGGCCCTCCCAATTCCACAAACTCTTCCTGCACTGCTCTAATCGCTTTCTTAGCCAGGTAATTTGTCCCTAGGTGGACAATGACATCCAGTTCCCTCCCTCGTGCAGCTGCTTCGGCAATCCTGAGCTGCGCTCCTGTCCCTCGAAGCCATGGCGCCGAGCAGGCACCTTACCTCCCTCTCCCCTTCCTCCCCCAGTTCTACCTTCCTAACAATGGAGTCCCCCACCAGAAGTTGTTTCCTTCCCCTGTGGGGTCCCATGCCACCCTCCTGTGGGTCTCCTTTGTGGAGGTTCCCAGCATCCTCCTTGGTCTCCACTGCAGGTGCCTCCACAGAGGAACACACACTTGCCAGAATGGCATAGGAATTGTGAGAGGTACAACTGGAGGGATGTGCCTCTGTTCCACCACCCTCACCCCTCCCTGAGCCCACTGTGGTCCAACGCTCCCTCTTTCTTGGCAACCTCTGGGGCAGCGACAGTGGCACTGGTGGTCCCTGGATGGAAGGAGGTCCACAAATCTGGCCAGCTCAGCCTGGAATGAGCAGCCTCCTCCCTCAGACCAGAGAGGTGCCTGCAGATGGGACAACACCGCATCCTCCAGAACGTCTCCCGGAAGACTGCTGCTCCACAGCCACTGCACTGCACCACTCCACCACTCCCATCATGTCTTATTTCTGGCCCCTTAACTGTTGATTTAAAGACACCTAGGCTTATTAAAACATTGGCAAATTTGAGTGTATTTTGGAGTTTGTTCCAAAGAAATCAGCACATCAGATATCTGTTAAAGAGCACCTTTCCTATAATTTTTCCTCTGGCTACCAAATGAACAGGAGGCTTCCTTAACCTGACTGGGAGTTCCTCCAAAGCAGTTTGAAAGTTCTGTTAAGCTCCCTAAGGAAAGGAAGGGATTGTATTTTGCTCCCGAGCCTTGTTACTTGAATACTGACTCCGATTTGTATTACAGGTCAGGTTAAAATCGTAAAAATAACTTTTAAAACCACACCCTATAGGCTTGCAAGGAGCACATCCCCATGCTAGGCATATAATGACATCATAAAACAAAGAAGCGCGAGGATGGCGTCGGGAATCAGGAAGTGGAAGGGGTCGAGCTGCTAGCCCCCTCGGGGGCAAAATATAATTCCTTCCCTTCCTTAGTGGCGTAACAGAAAATTTTCAAACTGCTACGGAGAAGCTATCAGTCAGGTAAGGGAGCCTCCTGTTCATTTTGCAAAGCACCGAGAAATGTGCTCTTTAAAGCGAACATTTCTCTGTCACACCACATAGCCTCAAGGCAGCAGGGTTTATGTTTGCGTCACATCACATGGAATCGGTTATTAGGCTTGGTAGGCCTTGCATCCTTCAGATTAGGTGGCATTAAAGCAGCGGTAATTGTCAGTCATTGTGCCATTATTTAAAGTAATGATGTATTGCTGGCAAAACAAATCACTATACTCATTTTCTTTTCATTTTCGTTCATTGCTGAGCTATATTATTTTGAAGTTTCTAAATGTTCCTGCTCCCTTGCAGTGCCCACCATGAAAACATTAAATATGTTGGGATGGTGCACTCCTGTTTATCATCAAAAAATATGCTAGTACTGTCAAGATACACCAACAGTATAAATCCAATATTAAAAGTCAAAAGGTGTACCCTCAGTGAAAGAAATTTTTAAATACTGCGAGTGATGGACATCTATAATGACTTGTTACTAACTTAAAAAAAATAGTGTTAAAAGCTGTTTATTCATAGCTGAGGAAATTAAAAAGATACTGATTATGAATCAAAGTATGTTGAAAAAAAAAACATGTTAGAAGAAGCTATATGATCAAATTTTTGCAAAGTAACAAAAATTTGTAGGGATAGAATTCAAGCATTTTGGCTGGAACTAAAGGATTTGAAACCAAAATCACCTATTCATGTATTCATTTGCTTGTGATTTATGACCAGTAAAGGTACACTGAACTATGCTCATTTCCAGATGTGTTCTGTGGATAGGTTACTTGGACCCGTTTTACTGACAGGAGAATTGGGAAAATCCCGATCTCTTAAATACTTCCCATGTGGACCTTATTTGGCCACTCCTTTTAGCCCAATTTCTACTACTGTCCTAAAGTTGCTCTACTTGACTCCCTGCCCTGATATTTTACGCTCCTACTGCGTTTGTTTAGATTCTTCCAATGTATTCTGTGATGCAATTATTTTTGCAATTTACATGTACATTTGATGGTATGTAATTGTCTGATGTATACCTGCAACCTTTCTTCCTCAGTGTATTCCTCAATGTATTTTTGAGACTTTGTACTTCATATGACTTGTACTCCCCCTTTTCCCCTCCCCCAGACGCATCCGGAAATGAGCAACTTTGCTCAGTATGCTTTCCTGGTGAAACGCTTGAACGAACGAATGAGTGAATGAATGTGATCTGTTAACTTCCACCAGGACAGTAACCAGACAGGCAGAATGGTTACTAAGTTAATGTTTATTCCAAAGGATGGTGCCTCAGTCTTGGGTACATAAAGCTCCAGACTGTTAATCAATCAATCATTTATTTATAGAAAGCGCAATTCCAAAAATTTCAAAGCGCTTTTACAATTAATTACTAAAAACAATAATATAAATACAATTACAGTAAAATCCTAGAAATATTAAAAAGAAAGACGAAGTCAGGGAAAGCCAAACCAAGTTTTAAGAGCAGATTTAAAGCTCTCGACGGGCTTCGCAAGTGGCAGAGCACTCACGTATCAAATGAGGTAGAGAGTGCCACAGGGTGGGGGCCATAAAAGCAAAAGAACGGGCTCCTGAGGACTTTAATCAAACCCTGGGAACCTCTAGCAATCCCTCATCAGAGGAGGACTTCGGACATTCTCTCATTTCTGCTCATGGAGACACTCCATAATATATGTGAAAGCGAGTTCCTCCCTAGTCAGGGAAATCAAGTGTCCAGGTGGTGGTAGTGGGGGAGGGTGAGACGTCACTGAGTAATATGCTATCTCGCTTCAGTACATGAATATATCTCTTTTACACAAAAAAGCCCACACCTGGGTAATTTTTACTGCACATCTTTCAGCGTGGGTAATCCTTGTTAATGATGGGTCCAGTCACAAAACTAATTATTTGTAGCTGTCCAAGTGATGCAGTGAATCCCCCTTTTTATCAAATATTTGAAGGTCACTGGCTCATTGGTGCAGTGGTAGCACTGCCACTTGTGATGCCAGCAACCCGGGTTCGGGGAAAAAAAAACAAGTTGTGGGAGGGGGGATCGAGCATCCCAGAAGACACTCCTCTGGGAAGGGAGGGCAGCCTGCTTCAGCGCTTGACTGTCATCTGGGGGACCACAGGTGGCAGTGCACTCTGGAGCAGCTCAGTGGGTGGGAGACACTTGGGAATGACGCACACGTGTGTGTGCTTGCATCACATCCCCAGGCCTTCATCTCAGAGGGCCAAGGGACGTGAAAAACAAAAAAAGGAAACTGTAGGCCTAGGACATTATGAAGGACTGACCCTCCATGGGCCTGCACTGGTGACATGGCTGCCCACCCCAGAACCTTGGGGTACTTCTGCCCCACCACATGGGGTAAGCTGTGGAGCAGATGGGGGTGAATGCTGGTAAGTCCACAAGATTTCGGGTGATGTGTCTGGGAGGGTCGGTCTGGATGGGGACATGGGCCTGCAAGAAGGTGTAGAAACTCATTGAATCCAGATAACATAGCTTTAGCCTTGTCTGAATTAATTCTTTTTTGATTTGCACACTCCATTTTAGCCTAATTTAGTGTAGTTTCCGAGAGAGTCGTGGGAGGGCAGTACAGCAGCAGAGTTGATTAAGTTACATGATGCACAAATGTGTGGTTTTAGGTACAAGTTCACATTCGCAATAAATATATTAAGTACAAACATAAGAATTTCACCACGTTTAGATCTGCTTACAGTAAGATTAAAGCTTCAGCTACATAGCTTCGTTGAGGATACTTGGGCTAGAAGGGCTTAAGGACAGGAGATCAAATAGGACAGTGATGGGTGAACCCATCCCACCCTTTGTCTCCACCAGGTGCTTAATCATTACATACGAGACAGACCGAGAGCGCGCCTGCGCAGATGTACTACAGTGCTCTTTACAGAAGTTGGATTTGAAGTCGTACAACAACAGATCTTCGAGGATATCTCCTCTATTGGGCCATGCCTTTAGAACTGGAAACCATCAGTGTCAGAACCACTTCGAAACTTTTGCTAGGTGGGGGCCGCCCACGATAACTTGGAATGTTAGCACCTATGAAATGTGGACGGCCCCCTTGCTGCTCGGTTTTTCTTTCACTGTCAAAGGCTTCTTGAACCTGCAGAGTAATAATGCAGTTTATTTTTCTATTTACCTTAAACTTATTGAGGAGGTTCCTGTATGCCATCGTTGAATGAACCTTTCTTTAGGTTTTGTACCTGTGGTTACAAGATCTGCTAGGGCAATGCTCACACACTCTGTGTGTATGCTGTTTGAGATTGCCCATAATGTGAGGGGCTACAAGATCTGCAGCAGATTTAACTAGGCCACAAGGAGACTCCGTAAGTAGGCTGTAGAAACTTTCCTAGCCATTATGGCCATGGATGCTCAAGCCAAGGCCATGGGAGCTTTCTCCTTCATGACCATCCGTCACCGGGAAACATACTCCCTTGCAGTTGGCAATGCCATCACCACCACACTTGGTGAAGTACTTGGAGAAAAGCAGAGAAGTGGACAAGAAAAGATCATCAAATCCTCCCTTCACCTCTAGCTCTCACCATAAGCATCATGACAAAACTGCTTCACCAGTGAGGTTGAGATCTCCACTGAAGGAAGGTAATTCCTAGTCATCGACCATTCTGGCATCATCAGCTACAGCCACCCCCACCCACACCCGACCATCACTGAGACACCAAGTTTGGGGCTCGGCTCTAGTGCTGCCGTACCTACTGCAGACAGTATGCCACCTCCATCATCGGGTTCTGTCCCAGTGACGGCAATCATGAACCTTCTATCGGGCATCGTTAACTCCCAGGCTGTGCTGCCATTATTTTCAGAGATACTGATTCTCCTGTTCCCATCATTGCCAGTGACAGTGCCTTCAGTCTCATAGACGGGGCCTTTGCCTACCGGTACAGTCATCGATAGGACATAAAAGCACACTTGCTCTTCCTCCATCATGGCCACCAGCTCTGTCAGTTAGCCCCATTATCATTCAAGATGAGGAGGAGGAGTATAATCCTGATCTCCTTAACATGGAGGAGGATTTGGAGGATGAGGAGAGGGAGGAGGGTTCCTTTCCGGCTCTGCTCTGTCATCTTGCTGTGAGGATTCTGCGGTCTGTACACTCAGGCCTCCTCCTGAATATTCCTCATTTCAGGTTTTGCTTAGACAATTCTTGGATGTCATGGGCTTTGATGGTGAAGAGGCCGACTCCAGTAAGAAAAATGTAATGGAATTTTGGGAGGTTTCAAACAACATGAAGTCTTGCTGTATTCAGACATAATGCAGTTAGCCCTAGCACTTGAAGTGCCCCTGAGAGGAAAGAGTTAACTCTATGCAGAAGCATAGAACGTTGAGCTCAAGCTCGGTTTTCAAACCTCTATCTGCGGTACTTCCAGTGTAACCGTCAGATTCTTTACTCCGCCTAACAGTGAAGTCGCTCCGGAGATTTCCTCTGCTCGGTTCGGTAAAGTAAAGCGTTCGGTTTTAAAAAAAAAAAAGCTATTTGTTATTTTCGGATTTCCAGCCTCTGTCTACGGTACAGGTAGTGTGATAGATAGGTAGTGACTGTGTTTTGGAGAAAAGTGTGGAAGTTGTTTTTGCTTTGGTTTCTTTCGGTCGGTCTGGTTGGAACCGACCTAGTAGTCTCTTGCAAATTTTTTTCTGGGATTAGAGTGGTGTTCCGGTACCGATCGGTTTCAAAAGAACCAGTGTTTTTTCTGGTTCTTTTTCAAAACCCGTAACCGATCAGGTAGTGTTTTACCTGGCTTGAAAGCTGCAATAGGGTAAATTGTTAGGTTGGCCATGTCTGAGAAACCCAATAAGAAAACCGGTCCCACTGGGTTTCAACACTGTACTGAGTGTGGGGAGGCCTTTGCTAAGGCTGATCCCCACCTCATCTGTGTTTGTCCTCTGGGGTTTGACCACCTCAAGTCAGACTGCCAAATTTGTAAAAACTTTCCTAAATCCACTCTAGATAAAAGACTGAGTAGGCTGAAGGAAAGGGAGGCCAAGAATTCCATAGATCCGGATGGCCAGCCTGGTTCGGTTTTGGCCGAACCTGAGGAGGTGCCTACTGATCTAGGCGATACTTCCGCGGGCAAAAGGAGAGCTGACCCCGAGGGGCTGGTTCCATCAAAAAAGAAACGCATATCTGCTGGTTTGGATCCCGTATCCCATTCTCCAACCGTGGACGAAATAGCTAAAACGATTAGCATTGTTCAGTCGCTTAGATCGATTCCGTCTGAACCGACACCGCCGGTTAGGTCAGATCCGTCTCCTCCAGATTATGATCCAAATGCTTATTACGAGGATTGGGAGGGAGATGAAGACTATCCCGGTGGTGGTGGTGATGATGATGATGACCAGGGGGTCTGGATGTGCCCATTGAACCGGACATCTCCCCAGACAGGCCCTCGGGTGTCTCTCCTCCCAGGCTCTCCTAGTCCCCTTCACATTTTTTGTTCTGCAAAAAGGTGGCAGAAACCCTGCAGCTTCCCCTGGTTGAAGCTGCAGAGGAGGATGAAGAGCCTGATTTTGTGGAAATGATGGACATCCCAGAGTCCAAAAGGCTGTCTATCCCTCTTCATAAGCCCTTGGGGAAGCAGACACACAAAATTTTACAAACACCTAATTCAGTATACCTCCTGTGGACAAAAGAATGGACAGGAGGTATATGTTATCAGGCTCAGCTGTGGAGTTCCTTTATAGTCATAGCAGTCATGTTGGGGTAGTGCAGGCTGCAGCCTGTGACAGAGCTAACATTCCTTTGGCTTCACACACCCCGGATAAGGACTCCAGGAAAATGGATGCCATGACCAAAAAACAGTACTTGGCATCTTCTTTGGGACTCAGGCAGGCTACTTATATGGCCTACACAGCCAGGTACCAGAAATCCAGATTGGATACAGTTCTGGAACTGGCTAAACAGGCCTCTCCCCAGTTAGCCAAGGAGCTGGAGTAGGTGGCTGCTGATGGAATTGAGGCATCCAAAACGCAATTTCATGCTGCTGTGGACTCCAATGACGTGGCATCTAGAGTCATGGCTACATCTGTCTCTCTCAGAAGACTTGCTTGGCTCAGATGTACTAGCCTTTCACAGGATACCCAGACTAAGGCTATGAATTTTCCTGTAGTGGATAACTCTCTGTTTGGGGAGCAAACAGTGGCTTACATGAAGAAAATGGATGAATACAGGACCACATACAGGAGTGCACAGGCCAAGGAAAGGCAAGCCATTCCACAAAAGCAGCAGTCTAGGGGCAGGCCTTTTCACCAAGCCCAGGCCTCCTCTCCCTTTCCACAGAGGGGTTTCTTCAGAGGGAGGGGCAGGAGGGGGATGAGCAGGGTGGCTCCCTCCTCCTCTCAGTCTAAGGCTCCTGCCAAGCAGACACCCTGATGTGTCAGTCAGTCGACTCCCATTTCCAGTAGGAGGCAGGCTGGCTTACTACTTCCAGGCCTGGAAGTCTGTAACTCAGACAAGTGGGTCCTGGAAGTAGTAAGCCAGGGACTAGCCCTCAGCTTCAAGAAGTTTCCCAAAGAGAGGGCCAAGTCTTTTTCACCTGCATCAGCCTCAGAAGCCATTGCCCTAGAGGCAGAGGTTTCCTCTCTTCTGGCTCTCAGAGCTGTAGAGAGGGTTCTAGCTCAACACAAGGGGAAAGGACTGTACTCCAGGTACTTCCTTACCCCAAAGAAAACAGGGGAGTGGCGACCCATCCTAGACCTAAGGTATTTGAACAAACACATTTTAAAGCCAAAATTCAAAATGGTAACTCTGAGAATAATCCTTCCCTTTCTAAGGCCAGGAGATTGGCTAGCATCTCTGGACCTCAGGGATGCCTATTTCCATATTCCTTTCAGGTGCTCCCACAGAAAATACCTCAGGTTCGAGTTGCCTTCAGGCCGTTACCAATTCAGAGCCATGCCATTGGGCCTAACATCAGCTCCAAGAGTGTTCACAAAGTGCCTTGCAGTAGTGGTGGCTTACCTCAGAAGACAGGGTATCACCATCTTCCCATATCTGGACGACTGGCTCATCGTGGTTCAGTCATCTCTACAGGTCAAGTCAACTCTACAAACCACCCAGGACCTACTCAGTTCCCTGGGGTTTCTTCTCAATCTTCCAGAGTCTGTCCTCGAACCAGTTCAACTTCTCACCTTCATAGGCATAGAGTTGGACACTGTACAAGCAAAAGCTTTCCTTCCCCTAGCAGGGGTGAAGGCCCTAGTGGATCTTGCTTCATCCTTTCGACCTCAGGTCTCCCGCCCAGCAAGACCGTTCCTTCAGCTCCTGGGCCACATGGCAGCTTCCACTGCAGTGGTGCAGGGAGCAGGGTTCCAGATGAAGGACATTGTTTCACCTAAGGTCCTTCTGGTCTCAAAAGAAGGATTCACTTACCAAACTGATTCCAGTGACTCAGACTCTGGTCCAAGCTCTCCAGTGGTGGCTGGACCAGGACAACCTCAGACAAGGGTTTCCATTTCTCCCTCAAGTCCCATCAGTAGTTCTAACTACGGATGCTTTTCTCCTAGGGTGGGGAGCCCACCTGGGAGCCCTGACAGCTCAAGGTGTCTGGTCTCCACAGGAGTCTCTCCTTCATATCAATCTCCTGGAGCTCAGGGCAGTTTTCCTAGCCCTTCAGAACTTCTCAGACTCAGTCAAGGGCAAGGTGGTCCAAGTCAGAACAGACACCACCACCACCACAATGTGGTACATCAACAAGCAGGGGGGGCACTCGATCCTCGGCCTTGTGCACAGAAGCCATGAAGCTGTGGTCTCTGGCCTCTTCTCTTCAGACTTCTCTGATAGCAGTTCACCTTTCAGGGAAGGACAATGTACTAGCAGATGCTCTGAGCAGAATTTCTTAGGGTCATCATGAATGGTCCCTGGATCCTCATATCCTGAAGGTCATCTTCTCCAGGTGGGGCACTCCAGAGATAGATCTCTTTGCAGCACCAGACAATCATCAGCTTCCTCTATTTTGTTGTAGACCTCCAGTGCTGGGGATAGTTCCCCAGGATGCTCTCATTCTGGACCGGAAGGGCAAGTTTCTCTATGCTTCCTTCCCTTCCCTCTGCTGTTCAGAGTTCTGATAAAGATCAGGACTCAACCCTGCACAGTGATACTGGTGGCTCCAGATTGGGCCAGACAGCCTTGGTATCTTCTACTGCTGTCCTTGTCAGTGTCGCCTCCCCTGTCTCTGCCCAGGACATACAATCTCCTGTCCTCCTCCCAGGGGCGGATCTGGTACCACATCTCCAGTCTCTCAATCTCAAGATCTGGCTCTTGAAGAGTTAGAATATGCAGCACTACATCTCTCTCAGGGAGTTCTGGATATTCTGAAGGTCTCCAGGAAGCCTTCCACTAGAAAAACTTACAACTCCAAATGGAAAAGGTTCAGTATTTGGTGCTCTCAGAAAGATATCCTGCCTGATTCTGCAGACATTTCCACCACCTTAGATTATCTAGTTCATCTGAATGGTCCAGGCCTTAGGCCTGCCACTCTGAAGGTTCATCTGGCAGCTGTCTCTGCATTCCTTTCAGCAGGGATGGGCTCTTCCCTGGCATCTCATCCTGTTTTTAGAAAGTTTTTCAAAGGTCTGGTTCACATTAACCCTCCCTTTAGGAAGCCCACTCCACCTTGGCATCTCAGTGTCTGCATAGCTCAGCTTATGCAGCCACCCTTTGAACCTCTGGCTTTGGCCAAATTGAAGTACTTGGCCTGGAAAACTGTGTTCCTGGTAGCTATTACTTCTGCCAGGCAGATTAGTGAGTTACAGGCTCTGTCGGTTGAACCGGAGACTTCATCTCCTTCCATAGGGACAAAGTGGTCCTAAGAACCAGTAGGAGGTTCTTGCCCAAAGTGGTATCGAATTTTCATCTGAACCAGTCTATATCTCTCCCTGTGTTTTTCACTGACCATTCTTCTTCAGGTGAAAGAAGGTTACACAGTCTGGATGTTAAGAGGGCCCTTAGCTACTACATTGAGTATACTAAGGCACATAGAAATGACTGTCTTCAATTGTTTCTCACTTATGGTGAAGTGGGGGAAGGTAAGCCTGCCACTAAAAGAACTATGGCCAGGTGGATTGTTTCTGGTATACAATTCTGTTATGACAAATTGGGTAGAACACCCCCTTCAGGCCTGAGGGCTCACTCGACTAGGGGTACAGCTGCTACTCTAGCTGCGGCCAGAGATATACCTTTGTTAGAGATCTGTAAAGCAGCCACCTGGAAAACAGTACATACTTTCACCAAGCATTACTCCCTGGACATCCAGGCTAGGAGTGATGCTCGGTTTGGCACAGTAGTGCTGGAGAGCCTGTTCCCAAAGTAGTTTCTGCATTCCCTCCTCCATAGGGAACTGCTTGGTAGTCTGCGTTATGTCTGAATACAGCAAGACCTCATGTTGTTTGAAGAAAAAAATTACTCACCATAGTAATGTTGTTTCTTCTAATGGAGTCTTGCTGTATTCAGACCTCCCCATCCCCCCGCCTCCCCTCTCAGAACCTGTTTTTGGGAAGTGGGCTGGCAGGTACAGTGTTGCACCTCAGGGGTGTACGTTGTCCTCTCCCTCTTGGGTGGGGTAGAGGTGGTTGTTGTTTTTCTGATGTTTTATACTTAAGATATTGTCACTACTTTTCCTTCTTGGGTTCTCGACTTGAGTCTTTTGGGGCCCAAAAGACGATCTTTTGCCTTTTGGGTATATATTCGTAACAATTTCCATACCATAGTATTTAGTTAGTTTGCTCGTAAGAATCTGACGGTTGCACTGGTAAGTACCACAGACAGAGAGGTTTGAAAACGGAGCTCAAGCTCAACGTTCAATGGTTCTGCATAGAGTTAACTCTTTCCTCTCCGGGGCAGTTCAAGTGCTGGGGTTAACTGCATTATGTCTGAATACAGCAAGACTCCATTAGAAGAAACAACATTACTATGGTGAGTAATTTTTTCTTGTGGCTTCACCTGCTACTGTGTTGTCTCCTGTATACCCTGCATTGGAAGAAGCTACATTTGCTGCCTGGCATAGGCCTTACACTTGTTTGTTTGTTTGTTTAAAAGTTTGTTTTTATACAGGCTGATTTGTTGGAGAAATAAATCCCCGTTTACAACAAATTCCTGTGGTACATACCTATAATTACAACAATAAAACTTAAACAATATATAATAAATACATATGTAACCCCCCTGCAAATGGGGGTTCATAAAAGACTTCCAGGAGCTTGCTTGAATGCTCCAAGCCTGAATGGTGTTTGGCATTTAAGCCATTTATCAGTGAGTGTTTTCAGAGCCTCTGGTACTGTCTCTTTAAGAGCTGTCTGCTTGCAGACATAATTAGTTGTATGGGGGACTATTGCTTCTCTGAGTACCACTCGAGCTGCTGCCAATTCACTTCATTTTTGCAGTCACTAGGGTGCAAGAGGAACCTATCTGAAAGATGTAACTGTTTGCAGAAATTATTTAGAGAATAATGAAATTACAGTTTGTCTAACCTGCTTTTTGCAGTCAGAACTGTGTCTGCTAGTTCCCATTCTAGTTTTGAACTGCTGAACTGGACCAATCAGTGTGGGGTAAGCTAGCTCTAAAATGATGCCTTGGGCGAATCAGAACTTGGACTCATAATCTGAGCCAGCCACAAGAGGATTGTATGGGCAGTGACTCTGGGAGATGTAGTTTAGACTTCAGTGCCTTTTTGGACCAACAGCAGCAGTCTATTGTGAGCAGTCAATCCAGTCAAGAACTGGGAGGAACTCAAAGGAAGTGCCAGTTCTAGTCAGTTGGAGTTCAGTTGAGCTTTGGCAGTGAAGAAGGAAGGAGCCCTGTGCTTTTTCAGTGTGCAGTTTTAGTCAAAAACGTGTATAAGGCCCAGAGTTCGGTCTGCAGCTTGTGTAACAACTTGTTAGGACTGAATCGTCCTGTGAAAAGAATCAAAGGATCTCTGAAGAGTAGAACCAGGCTCACCCTGTGAAGACTGGAAGAATTGCTGAAATTGCACTGGGTCTGTCAGGAACTGAATCTGCTGTGTGTTCTCCGGTATTGTGCAGTAATTGCGATCGGGATACAGATGCAGCCTGCCTGGTATAGTACTTTCTTTTATATGGATGTGTGAAGAGGTTTGTGTACCTCAAGTGAGCCCTGCTGACATTGAAGGACCCTATCTTATTTGGAGGTCGTGAGTACTAATTCAGGGTTGCTCCCTGTTGAATTGCCACATTAAATCCAAATGGAATTACTGTACTGCTGACTGTTTAATTCTCCTTTTCTCTGTGTGAAAGGGCCCCTACCAGCTGCCACGGTTTGGACTAGCCACTAGGGCTTGGGTACCCAGGGACAGTAACTGATAGGGATAGGCCTGTGCACAGAGCCATAGGTAGATTATTAGAGTGATAAGCTAATTAACCTGATTTCCCCTGTCCTTGTTATATCCCCTAAATAAATCAGAGCTGCTTGTTTCAGCAAAGTTATACTGCCTGAGGTATTTGTCTATGTTAAAGTACTGTACTGTGATTGTTGCACTGTATCTCATTTCACAGGAGGTCCCAGTGCGGAACCAGACCTGGGGGTAAGTGTATACTGTGAAGGTAATTCTGATATATTGTGTGGGCCACTAGTGGGAAGAAAGGGGTTGCAGTGTCCCAGAGGGCTGTGACCAAGTTAGTTTAACTATTGCAAACCCTGACCTCTGGGTGGAGGCACCCGCCATTGGATCAGGCCCTCAACCTGTTGAGTGGCAAATCAGGCAGGGGTAGTAGCCCTGGGATAGCGCCATCTAGGGTTACATCTTGGAGGCACCGCTGGGATTGCGTGTCCTCTGAGTGGCCATATTCTGAACCACTGTTAAGAAAAAAATGGGTACCCGACAGAGTGGCTGTGCACGGCTGGTGGAGTGGTGTACTGGGAGGAGATCGACCCCAAATGCTATCTTATCCTGGACATCCCCTGGGTATCAATACGGACACTGTGCAGGAGTACTTTCAAGGTGGAAGGTTTACAAAACCCTGTGGTGGTGGTCGGCATGCTAATCTGCTCACCCACACTTTCCTGGCCCTAGTAGAGTTTAAGGATCCCATAGATAGCTCAAAGTGCCACAGACCATTACCCCAGAGGACCCTCACTGCTTGGAGTGATATGGGACAGTAAAGACCGGGGGAATCAGCCCCCACCACTATCTGAAACTTTTGAGGAGAAATTGCTGAATGGTTGCTGGAGAGGGAAAACTGTGGAGGACTTGAAAAACTATTCTTTCCACCTGGGTGTTCCTCCCCAACACCCTCTCCTGCTCAGTGCCCGTAATGGTGGCTGAACCAATGCAGACTCCTATTTCTGCACCTGCCATTAGTCCACGACTCTTACCGAAGGTTGAGGATCTTCTCTGGCACCCTCCCCACCCCCAAGGGAGGATGACTGGGAGACCTGGATGAACTATGTTGCCCCCAAGTGCTAGAATGGCAATGCTCGGGAAGGTGAAAGCGAAAGAGGGTAGTGAGAGCCTCCGGGGTCCTGCCCTGGCTACCATCCGTGCTAAGCGGACGGTAACCCTGAAGACTGCACAGGCCTATCTTGAGGCATTGGAGGAATGTGTATAGGAGCCCAGATTCTGATGAGGACCTATGGTGGAAGTAAGAGATGCACAGCAACAGTACCAAGGGGAGTTGTTGTCTGTGTATGTATCTCGGCTGGAAAAATTGTTGCAAGAATGCCTCAGAAAGGTAGTTTGCCAGCGATTGAACTGGACGAACCAGGCTGGACAGGATCCTTAAGTCTGCCCCTTCTCTCAGAACTGCTGTTGCTCCAGTTACACCTGGCAGATGGGCTGGAATCCCCACCCTCCTATGATGAGTTAATGAGGAAATTCGAGGAGTTGAGAAAAGCGACCGCGGAGGGACCTGCACCAATAGCTGCGGCTACGACCCGAGTGACTGAGGGTGACCCATCAAGTGAAGTTCAGGGGCAGAGGTTGGCAGTCAATGAGTGCTCTGACAAGGAAAAGATATATGTCACAATGGGGCGAACTGTTGAGAGATCCAAGAATTCAAAACAGTCCTTTATGAAGCCACGCCTGCAAGTGCAGGCCCTGACCTATATCCGACTGCATCTGCTATGGGGTGGGGGTACCCACCCATGTATCTCCTGCTGATAACAGCTCGAACTCGATTCCTTGACCATGGAAGTGGAGAAACTGGCGAGATGTCTCCAAATGCTTATCACGCCGCAGACAGAGATGGCACCAAGGTTTCCAGTTAGTAATACCCCGCCCTGGCTCCCAGTGTGGCGCCTCGGCCAGCTCAAACTCCAGAAAGTATGTTTTGCTATAATTGTGGGAAAGATGGGCACATGAAAGGATATGCCAGTCCCAAAAGACACTGACAAAGTTGCATATAGGCTACAAGGAGCTTGGAGAAGAAATCAGTGGTTAAGAGGTGCGACATTGATCCAGTGAGGGCACCAAAATGCTAATTCACGTCCTTTTGTGGCAAGGTCAGTTGCCCAGGCCCCCACCACCGCCTCCAGACTGGTCCAGAATAGTGGGTCCCTCCATGGAGACCACTGTAAAGGTAAATGGAGTGTCTACAAGAGCTGTATTAGACAGTGGCTCCCAAGTGACAATTATGTTTCAAGATTGGTATCAGAAGCATTTGTCAGAGCGTACCCTTACAACCATTAGAAGGACTGCATGTATGGGGTTAGGTGAGAAGGCCTACCCTATTCTGCGTATATCAATTTGGCTGTCTTTCCCCACCTCCGTGGCTGGAGTGGCGAACAAGTAGAGACCCTAGCCTTAGTGTGTCCCCACTGGACTGTATGATGGTGTCCTTTGTTGATTGGAACAAATGCTCATATGTTGGAAGGCTGGCACAGTTGTGTTATGAAAAACAGGGTCAAAGACTAGTAGAGCTTTAAGAGTTCCGGCTTTAATTAAGAAGGCCTATGAGGCACAGAGAGATGCTGAAAAACAGAACCAGAGGAACCGGTCAGATTGTATGGAAGAAGGATCCTGAGTCTCTGATCCTGGCGCCAAATGCCCAGTGTACCTTACAGGAGAGGTCCGTATCAGAAAGGATGTTAAGAATAAAATATTAATGTTGGATGCACCAGGCGATGGAGAAAATTGCCAGAGGGACTGCTGGTCAAGCCTAGTATTTTGCCGCTAGAGCCCATGCTTATGCCAGAAGGGTAATGGTCCAAGTTCATAATGTGTCTGAAAGAGACATTCGGTAAACAGAGGTTGCATCCTAGCTAATGTGCATTGTGCAGACACTGCAGTGCTACCCAGCAGCAAGAGTTCAAGGAAGAATGACAGAGTAACATACAGCTTGTTTGATTTGGCGACTCCCGCTGCCAGCTGAATGGAAAGTGAAGATCAGTGAGAAGCTTGCCCAGAAGACCAGGTGTTTTCTTTAAAGGAATGGGATGTAGGATGCGTGCAAGGAGCTGAGCACAATATCCGCTGCATGACAAAGACCATTTAGTGAGAGGTCTCGACGCCTGGCACCTGCTGACATAGATGATGTGAGGCGGCATCTGCAAGAGATGTTAGCTGCTGGTGTAATACAAGAATCCAGAAGCCCTTATGCTTCCCCATTGTGGTAGTGAGGAAAAAGAATGGAACAGTAAGGATGTGTGGATTATCGCACCTTAAACCGGCGGACTATCCTGATCAGTACACAATGCCCTGTTCAGGATGCTTTGGACTGCCTAAGCGAAGCAAGTGGTTCTCTGTGCTGGATCTCCGTGAGTGGGTACTATCAGATCGATACAGAGGGACCGTGAAAGACAACCTTTATCTGTCCGCTTGGCTTCTATGAATTCATGAGGATGCCTCAAGGGTTTCAGGTGCCCCAGCCACTTTTCAACGATTGATGGGCGTGCAGTGGGGACATGAACTTACTAGAGTGCCTGGTATACCTAGATGATGTTATTGTGTTTGGCAGCTCACTGGAGGAACATGAGAGCAGATTATTTAAGGTATTGGACCGACTGGAGGACTTTGGCCTTAAACTGTCCATTGATAAGTGTCAATTTTTTCAAACATCAGTAAAGTATGTAGGACACATAGTATCCACCGAGGAATAGAGACACGACCAAGTAAAGTTGAGGCCTTGACCACCTGGCCACAGCCCAAAATCTAAAGAACTGCAAAGATTCCTGGAGATTCTGTGGTTATTATGGCGTTTCATCAAGGACTATTCAAGAGTGATCCGCCTTTACTTAACCTTACTCAAGGTATCCCCAACCCAAAAAAATACCAAAAGTCAAGCCCTCAAGACTGAAAAGAGTGTATTTTCATCCAGTGAAGTATTTGGGGCCGCTGGACTCCTGATTGTGAGACTGCTTTTCATGAGATCATATATCAACTTACCCATGCTCCAGTGCTGGCCTATGCCGATCCAAGAAAACCTTACGTCCTGCACACTGATGCTAGCTTGCAGGGTTGGGGGCTGTTGTACCAAGAGCACGAATGGCCTGAGACCAGTGGCCTTTGCCAGTAGAAGCCTGACCCCATCCGAAAGAACTATCCTGTACATAAGTTAGAGTTCCTACTTTGAAGTGGGCTATTGTTGACCAATTCCATGAGTACTTGTATGGGGCTAAAATACTAGTAAAACTGACAATAATCCTTTGACCTATGTGCAGACCTCAGCTAAGTTGGATGCCACTGGCCATAGGTGGCTTTCTGCATTATCTACATGTGACTATGCTCCGAATACCGAGCAGGTCTGAACCACATAGATGCTGATGCTCTCTCCGGAGGCCTGTTCCCCAGAATGATTGGGTCCGACTGGCAGAACCTGACATTCGGGCACTCTGCGAGAGTTTGACAGGGAGGAACAAATGTCCGCAGACGGCAGTGGACTGCATGGTGGATTGCTCGGGAGCCTCTGAGTGGCATACCTGCTGCTAGTGCCACTTTTCTGCAATAGACATTGGTGCACTGCCTCAGCTGGACAATGACTAGTATCGTCGCGGGCTCAATCGCGATCCCATGATCAAAGCAGCTTTAGAAGCCCTCTATGCAGGAAAAGATGTGTCCAAATTACGCTCCACTGATTTGAGAACTGCACTGTTATACAAAGAAGGTCCTAAGTTGAAACTGATCAATAAACTGTTATACAGAAAACAGTAGACAGAGGGACAAGTAGACAAACAACAACTAGTGCTGCCACTGCCTTTCGAGACTCAGTATTGAGTCCTTGCACAACCCATGAGGCACCTTGGTATAGACAGAACACTTGACTTGGTGAGATCCAGATTCTATTGGCCTAAGATGGGGCTGATGTGGAGCAACACATTCGAACTTGTAGTCGCTGCTTACAGAAAGCTTTGCCAGAGGCTGCCCTTGTTAACACATAACCACCAGTGCCAATGGAGCTGGTCTGTATTGATTTTCTAAGTTTGGAGTCAGATCAAAGAAATATCAGTAATGTGCTGGTGGTCACTGACCATTTCACGAGATATGCCCAAGCTTCCCCACAAAGACCAGAAAGCATCCACTGGCCAAGTACTTAGAAAACTTTTTGTTCACTATGGGGCTCCACAAAGAATCCATTCTGATCAAGGGAGACTTTGAGAGTCGTCTGATCAAAGAGATGCTTTCTCTGTGGGGACAGCAGTCCAGAACCACTCCTTACCACCCCAGGGGACCCCACAGCCTGGGCGTTTCAACCGCACTTTGCTAGATATGCTGGGCACCCTGCACCCAAAGGACAAGCCTAGATGGAGCCAACAAATTAGCACCCTGGTACATGCTTTAACTGCACCAAAAGTGATGCCACTGGATTCTCCCCTACGCCTGATGTTTGGAAGAAGCTGGACTACCAGTAGATGTGTGTTTGGGGTCTCTCTGATGGGGTTCAAGCTGACAACTATTTACAGTATGTGCAAAAGTTAAGGCCCAGCTAACTCATGCGTGCCAACTGGCTCAAACCATGGCTGCCAAAAGAAATCCAGCCAACAAAGAAGGTATGATAAAAGGTGAAAGCACAGGAACTCCAGGAGGAGATCGGGTGTTGCTAAGAAATCTGGGACTGCATGGCAAGCACAAGATTGCTGACAGATGAGCACCATCTCCCTCACATTGTAGTGGGCAAACTAGATGATCTGCCAGTGTACAAAGTAAGGCCTGAGAATAATTCAAAGATGTAAAAACAATGCATAGAAATCATTTACTGCCCATTGGACAAATCTTAATTGAGTCTGAGCCCCTAGAAGATGCCCCTCTGGACCAGTGACTAGAGCTGCTGCTAAGAAAGATCAAGAAAGTCTGCCCTACAGAAGCAAAGTTAAAGTGTTCCCTCCACAAGTCCCAGTTGAGCATGACTGTCAGTCCATATCGGAAGAAAGTGAGAGTGACTTTGAATACTATCCTTCTTATGAACTAGAGTCAATTGTTTGGGGCAATCCCCTAGTCAATACTGGAGACAAAGCTGGGCCTTCTGGACTGTCTAAGCCCCCAACTTCATCCTGGAGCCAATGCTCCCAGAAAGTGAAGCAAAGCATCAGATCAGATGAAATGGAATCATTGTGCATGGTTGAACTGTTTGAGCTTTCAGGGGAGGAAAATGATAGATTGAGGGCAGACTGGTGATACACGAACAAGAAGAGTATTTTGAGTGCCTGACAGTCCACTGCCAGTGTCCGAAAGCTCTCCATGCAGCAAATGTTGTGGACTCCAGAAACTGTAACTCCTGGAGCTGAAAGTGCCCCAAGTTCTAGCCTCTCTACCCCATGGAGACTCCTGACAAGTGAGGACAATGCTGAAAATGAGGCTCAGAGTGCAGAGACTATAATTCCCCCTAGAAAGACTGGTCGAGCTGTTAAAGCCTGTGGTGCACCTCAGTTATGATTCCCTTGGGAGGCCTGTGGATTTGCCTCTCAATGTTGTCCATAAAGGAGTGTATGTGTCCGAGCTCATTGCCCAAACTGGCGTCAGTGCTAACTCAAGTTACTTGTGTTGCCCTCTAAGTATGGTGTCCTTGCCCGTCCAGCCCCAAGGTAACTGATAGGGAGCCCCCCTCTCTTCAGGTTTCATGTACAAGAGGTAATAACTTGAGTTATGATACAATGTGTAATACTGTGTAAAGAGTGACGTACTGCAATGTTTCCAGAAATGTGTTCTTGGTAAAATGATATATTGACTGATGATTACATATGCGAGCCTAATGCAAATATATATAGTTGCAGTTAAAACTTATAGGTACTTGCTTGGACGTCAAGCTTTCCCAAACCAGGAAGGTGTAACCCCCTGCAAATGGGGTTCATAAAAGACTTCAGGAGCTTGTTGAATGCTCCAAGCCTGAATGGTGTTTGGCATTCAAGCCATTTATCAGTGAGTGTTTTCAGAGCCTCTGGTACTGTCTCTTAGAGCTGTCTGCTTGCAGACATAATTAGTTGTATGGGGGACTGTGTGCTTCTCTGAGTACCACTCGAGCTGCTGCCAATTCACTTCATTTTGCAGTCACTAGGAGTGCAAAGGGAACCTATCTGAAAGATGTAACTGTTTGCCAGAAATTATTTAGGTAATAATGAAATTACAGTTTGTCTAACCTGCTTTTTTGCAGTCAGAACTGTGTCTGCTAGTTCCCCATTCTAGTTTTGAACTGCTGAACTGGACCAATCAGTGTGGGGTAAGCTGGCTCTAAAATGATGTAACCAGGCCGAATCAGAACTTGGACTCATAATCTGAGCCAACCACAAAGAGGATTGTATGGGCAGTGACTCTGGGAGATGAGTTTAGACTTCAGTGCCTTTTGGACCAACAGCAGCAGTCTATGTGATGACAGCCAATCCAGTCAAGAACTGGGAGGAACTCAAAGGAAGTGCCAGTTTCGATCAGTTGGAGTTCAGTTGAGCTTTGGCAGTGAAGAAGGAAGGAGCCCTGTGCTTTTCAGTGTGCAGTTTAGTCCAAAACGTGTGTAAGGCCCAGAGTTCCGGTCTGCAGCTTGTGTAACAGCTTGTTAGGACTGAATCCGTCCTGTGAAAGAATCAAAGGATCTCTGAAGAGTAGAAACCAGGCTCACCCTGTAGAAGACTGGAAGAATTGCTGAAAATTCACTCGGTCTGTCAGGAACTGAATCTGCTGTGTGTTCTCCGGGTATTGTGCAGTAATTGCGATCGGGATACAGATGCAGCCTGCCTGGTATAGTACTTTCTTTTGGATGTGTGAAGAGGTTTGTGTACCTCAAGTGAGCCCTGCTGACATTGAAGGACCCTATCTTATTTGGAGGTCGTGAGTACTAATTCAGAGGTTGCTCCCTGTTGAATTGCCACATTAAATCCAAATGGAATTACTGTACTGCTGACTGTTTAATTCTCCTTTTCTCTGTGTGAAAGGCCCTACCAGCTGCCCACGGTTTGGACTAGCCACTAGGGCTTGGGTACCCAGGGACAGTAACTGATAGGGATAGGCCTGTGCAACAGAGACCATAGATGAATTATTAGAGTGATAAGCTAATTAACCTGATTTCCCCTGTCCTTGTTATATCCCCCTAAATAAATCAGAGCTGCTTGTTTCAGCAAAGTTATACTGCCTGAGGCATTTGTCTATGTTAAAGTACTGTACTGTGATTGTTGCACTGTATCTCATTTCACAGGAGGTCCCAGTGCGGAACCAGACCTGGGGTAAGTGTTAATACTGTGAAGGTAATTCTGATATATTATGTGGGCCACTAGTGGGAAGAAAGGGGGGTTGCAGTGTCCCAGAGGGCTGTGACCAAGTTAGTTTAACTATTGCAAACCCTGACCTCTGGGTGGAGGCACCCGCCATTGGATCCAGGCCCCTCAACCTGTTAGTGGCAAATCAGGCAGGGGTAGTAGCCCCTGGGATAGCGCCATCTAGGGGTTACACATACAGAGCAAAAAATATATAAACTAAAAACAATACAACAAACTTTCAAGTAATCATGCAATTTAAGTTTAAATGTGTGCAAATTAAGAAACTTTCCCTGCAGTCCCCTAGAAAGGCTGATAAATATCACCCTGCACTGTCTGTTAAGCCTTATTATCCTTCCCAGTCAGAAACGGATTCTGTGATAATCATGGGTACATGTCAGTACACTTCCGACAATTTGTTCCTGTGGTATTCGCGCTTGACAATTCAGTCCGACGAAAACTCGCGCCTCTGTTATTCCGCTTCCGTCAATACGCTTCCACAAGAACCCGCAAGCACTATTATTGTAACGCTGTAGTCTCAGCAGCACATCAACATAGAGGCACAGTTTTGGGCGAAAAACACACACCAGCTGGCAATGGAATTGTTTGCAGTGATGCAGTCATCCAACCAGAATGCACAGCAAGCAGTATAAAGCTGGCAACAGTGTGGCCCTGGCTCTTTTTGGTACTGCATGCAGTTAAAATGACTTGCCGCTTCATTACCTCTGAGCACCAGAAAAGAAAATTGGTGGACGAGAACAATTGTATCTGCACTTCCACAAACGGGGGCATCAGGGAAAAGGCATATGTCAATGTGAGCTTGCTGTACAGAAGGTTATGGTTTGCAATGCACGCATTCACACAGCCTCCTAGGATGATCCTACTGTTATATATTGGTTTTCTATGTACACGAATGCCCCAGACCCCTGTGCTGTAGAAAAATCTGTCTCAGTCACTATGGCCAAAGAAAGTGCGGCGACAGCGCAAGATACTGCCACTCGGGTTCTGTTGCATGCCAAAACAACATATGTCTCTAGCAGCAACAGGCAAGCTCATAGACAGAAACTTTAAGCGAACTGTACAGAGAGTCAGGGTTCATGGGGCACCACCAAACCCAAAAGATCTAGTGGAATTGGTAATTCCAGAGCATCATCAAACGTACAAGCACGACTCTGGCACTGAATCTGTTGCCTTTCTTTTACATGACTGGTCCTCGCACTAACATGATCTTGATTTTTGGAACTGACCGTAATCTCCGGTTCCTTGAAAGAGCTAAGGTTTGGCATGCTGACGGGACATTCAGTGTTGCCTCCCCTCCTCTTCCAACAGTTATATGTGATAATGGGTGAGTGCTTTGGCAAAGTCCGGCCTGCTATATATGTGCTTTTGCCAAGTAAGAGAAGGTAGTGTTACGATAGGATGCTGACTGTGCTGAAACAGCTAAACCCAAACCTCTGCCCAGACACTGTCATGACAGATTTCGAGAGGGCAACTATTAATGCCTTCAAATCTGCTTTCCCTGACAGTAAACAAGTGGGATGCTTCTTCCACTTTACTCAGTACATATAACACAAGATACAAATGGAGGGGCTAGCTGTCCAGTATTCCCAAAACCCAGAATTTACACTCAAGTGCAGATATCTACCCTCTCTCGCCTTCTATCCAACAGACCAAGTAATAGCAAGGTTTGAAGATATAATAGACAAACAACAACATGTATTTCCTGTCTAACACCTGTCATAGACTATTTCGAAGATGTATGGATAGGGCGGCCGAACAGGAGAGGCACAGGTAGAAGAGAGCCCCATTTTGAACTCGAGTTGTGGAATCATGCTGAGTGTGTCAGTGATGGCAAAGACTAACAATGTTGTGGAAGCATTCCTCAGAGGGATGCAGAGCATCCTATGCATGTCGCATCCCACCCTGTGGAAATTCATAGACAGCCTCCGTGGTGTACAAAATAAAAAGATGCAGAGCTAGAGCAATTGATCGCAGGAACGCCCCAGCTGTGTCGCGGAATCAATGTATAAAGGCTTGTCTGCATCCTTGGTGAAAGTGAGGCGCACACTGCCGAGGAGTTTCTAAGGGGAGTAGCACATAGCTTTGATTATTAATGCCACAAAGCCCATGTTTATAACTTTTTAAGGCCACATCGAATGAATTTTTAAACTTTTCTAATAAAGGATTTGGATTTTAACTGACCATAATCCACTTACTCCTGGTAACTAAGGACTACCAGACTACTTCACTTGCAGATTACCTCGCTGATTACCTCACTTCCTGCTTGTCTACTGCTACGGTAAGGCACTTAAAAAAATTTTAGGCAATATTATTGTTAATGTTAGCACTGCAAGCCTATCTACTGCTATGGTAAGGAAGTTGAAAAATTCAGTTATTGTTAGCAAAGGGGGCGCATAAATAAGTGCATGGCACTTCAATTCTTTGGCATAAAGTAGCAGCTGGAGTGTACTAAGCGAAAGGGAGCACATGGAAGCGAAATTACTCAATGCGAAAAGTCATAGGATCGAATATTCGTTGGAGTGAGTTGGGAGTGAAATTGTAGGGAGCGAGTAGTCAGGAGTGAATTGTCATGCTCCCAATAATCATGATTGCTGCACAGCTCCTAGAATCCTGACTACCTTATCTTTTGACAAGGAATCTCCAGGAGGCTGGATATTATGGGCAGACACACTTATCCCTCTAGATCCTTGGGTCTAAGGATTGCGAAGTATCTGGCAGATACGTTAAAATATCAGAATAGCCTGTGGAAATAATAGAATCTTGACGGCAGGAAAAAAACCTCAAATCCATCTGTCTGCCCACAGGGAGGGGCTGTGGACATGGCCTACCTAGACTTTAGCAAGGCATTTGACACAGTCCCACACAAAAGATTAATATACAAGTTAGCCAGCCTGGGAGTGGGTCCCAAGATGACAGCCTGGGTAAAGAATTGGCTGGAGAATAGGACACAGAGAGTAATAGTAAATGGAGTCCACTCAGAAGAAAGGAGGGTTACTAGTGGGGTACCGCAGGGTTCCAGTATTAGGACGGTCCTCTTCAATGTCTTTATAAGTGACATTGGGAAGGACTGGAAGGAAAAGTATGTCTCTTTGCAGATGACACTAAGATCTGCAACAGAGTTGATGCACAGGGTGGGGTGGAAAGGGTGAGAGGGACTTGGCAAGGTTAGAGGAATGGTCAAATGTAGGCAGCTTAGATTCAGTGCTAAGAAGTGCAAGGTAATGCACCTGGGAAACAAAACCCAGGGAAGAGTACACAATGGGGGTGAGATACTAACAGTAAAATGGAAAGGGACCTGGGGTAGTCATATCAGATGACCTAAGGTGGGCAAGCAATGTGAGAGGGCAGCAAGGAGGGCTGGGGGTTACTGGGATGCACATGAGAGAGGCATCACCAGTGAAAACAGGAAGTTATTATCTCTCTGTACAGACAGCTGGTGAGACCCATCTGAGTTGTGTGCAGTTCTGGAGACCAGTCTCCGCAAAGACATAGACAGGATGGAAGCTGTCCAGAGGAGGGGCAACAAAATGGTGCAGGGTCTGCACCAGAAGACATATGAAGAGAGACTTAAGGAGCTTAAGATGTATAGCCTCGGGGAAAGGAGGAGAGGGGGACATGATAGAAACGTTCCAAGTACCTCAAGGGAATAACAAAGTCAAGAGGTAGCATCTTTCAAAAAGAGGTGTGCAAGAACAAGAGGGCACAATTTGAAGATAGAGGGGGCTCAGAGGTAATTTAGAAGTATTTTTCACAGAGAGGTTGTGGATGCATGGAGCGGCCTTCCGGAGGAGTTGTGGAGTCAAAATCAGTGGTGGAATTCAAGCATGCATGGGACAGTCATAAGGCAATTCTGGGGGGTGGGGGTAAGAAGAAGTAGGCTGCTGGTTAACTAGGATCTGCAGCTTATCCAGTAGGTAGGGAAATGAGCAAATGGGTGGGCCAAGCGGTCCTTATCTGCCGTCAAATTCTATGTTTCCACCCCTTTGTTTATTCTACCCCCTTCCAGTGGTCCCCTTCCCGATCCCACTTAACCCCTTGTGTCTGTCCCATGCTGTCTTGAACTCCAAAATCTGCCATGATTACTGTTCAGACTTTGCCTGATAGCCCTGTCAAGTCGAAGCTGCTTAAAGATGCTTCATCCGGGCTTGATACTGAACAGCATCTGTTATTCTCAGCATATGATGCATCTGCCAGAGCTTTTGTTTCTTTCATCTGCCTCAGAGATATTCCTGGCTCGGGGTGGCTGGCTTTGCTACTGATGTACAACAAACCGTGTTAAATGCCCCTTTAGTGGGCTCCAGACTGGTTTGGAGCGGATGTTGATGATGCCCTTAAGAAGCTTCAGTCATCCAAAATGACATTAAGGTCTGTCAAATCCATGACCCCTCAACCTGCCAGAGGATGTGGTATGGGTTATTTTTGTAGAACAGCAGGTCATGGCTACTGTCAACTGTCAACGTAGGGGTGGTCCCGGTTCGGCTCACCCAGACTCTGGTACCTATGCTAAGAGAGCCAAAGGGTGTTGGTCAAATCGGCCCCGCCGCCCGCAGTATCTCCTGACTCGCCACTCCTCCCCACCATCATCACCACTGTTGCCTACAAATGTGCAAGATGGGGAAGGATCTTCCTTCATTTGTCAAAATGGAAGGAGATCGCCACAGATGATTAATGGGTCCTGGAGATAATAGAAACAGGGCGTGCTCTGAAGTTATTGTCCAACCCTCTAATTCATCCTTCTACTTTTCTAATTTTCTTCCAGGTCACTTGTCCCTCCTAAAAGAAGAAACACAGTCACTGATTCAAAAGACTGCAGTTGAACCATGCCTCCCAAGGAACGGAACAGAGGGTTCTGTTCTAGCTACTGGTTCACAAACGGACAGAAGACCTGTGTACTGTACTGGCCCTCAGAGAACTGAACAAATTCATCGGAATGCAAGAAATTTCGAATTGTGTCTCTTAAGGCTCTCATCCTCCTACTACAAAAGGGGGATTAGCTCTGTGGTCTGGATATGCAGGACGTAGACTTTCATGTAAAGATCAGAAACTGCCATAGGCAGTACTTCTGCTTTATGCTGGAGGGCATCCATTATCAGTTCCAAGTCTTGCCCTTTGGCTTATCCTTAGCACTGTGAGTGTTTACCAAATGCTTTGCAGGTGTAGCAGCAGCCCTCTGGAGGAAAGGGCTTTATGTCTTCCCTTATCTGGACAGCTGTCTGCTGAAGAGCACATTGAGGGAAGTAGTTCAACACACATTGTCCCTGAGCAATATTTAGTGACCTGGGTGTTACTGTCAGTGTACTGAAGTCCATACTCGTTCCCTGTCAGCGCCTGCAATACATTGGTGTGGTGCTTGACACGGAAGTGGACAGTGCATTTTTGCCTACAGGCAGAGCTGAGGCATTTGTTGTCCAGACCAGGCTTGTTCACAGGAGCCATTATGTGTCCGCCTGGACTGTGCTCCATCTTCTGGGACTTACTGCAGCTGCCACTGTGACAGTCTTCCTAGTCCTCCTCTATATGAGAATCCCACAATGATACTTCGGGTACAGTAGCATCAGCTGATGGATGAGCTGGAACAAATGTTTCTCGTCATGTCTCCTCTTTGCAGATCTCGATTTGGTGGATGGAACCCCAGCACGTATTGTAGGGTGTCCCATTCTTCTCCCCAACTCCACGTCAGAGCCTGACAATGGATGCCTCCGGATTAGGATGTGGTGCCCATCTGGGATCCTTTCAGACCCATGGATTGGAGACCAACCTGGATTCAGATCTCCATGTCAGTGTTCTGGAGATGAGGGCAGTTCTGCTTGGTTTCCAAGCCTTCACAGAACACTGTAGTCCAGGTCCTTTGTTGGTGAGGTCAGACAATGTCAGTGTAATACACTGCATTAACAAGCAAGGGGACATTCATTCTAACCCCCTGTACAGGGAACTGATAAGAGTTTGGCAGTGGCAATGTTTCACAGCCTTCAGCTATCAGCAGTGTTTCTCCCAGGTGTCCAAAATGTCTTAGCAGACAGACTAACTTGGTCCCAATCACAAATACACAAGAACTGCTGACCTCAGTGGCAAACATCCTCTTCACAAGATGGGGTCATACAGAGTTGGACCTTTTTGTGTCCACACACAATGCAAAACTGCCGTGTTCTGTTCACTTGCTCTAGGGCCTGGAGTTTTTGGAGACATTGTCCCTTTCATGGAAAGGGAGGTTCCTTTATGTGTTCGTCTGGCCCCATTCGAGGAGTCTACTCAGAATTACGGGCAGAGCAGGCCACCCTCACATTACTATTTCCCCCTTCTGGTCTCGCCAGATGTGGTTTCCTCTGCTACAGCATCTGGCAGTTGAACCTCCTGTTCAGCTACCCTTGTGTCAGGGTTTGCTGTCACAGGATGTGGGTCTCTGGTCTCTCTGGACCTTCAGTGCCTACATCTACATGCATGATTCCTGAGGATGTAGCCATTGTCCACTTCAGGGTTTCTCCCCCAGGTGGCTGATGTCTTACTGGTGGCTAGAAAGCCTTCCACTAGACAAACCTATTCACTAAAATGGAAGCATTTCTCCTTATGGGTTCCATTTTAGTGAACACTGCACACTCCAGTCCATTGGAAGCAACCCATATGTGTTCTCCATATGCATTGCTTCCCGTTCTGTGGATTCATTTACATGTTCTGTTAGTACAGTACTGACCTACTTGCCATCTCTATCTGACTCTGGTCTCTAGTACTTTTCCTTTAAGGTGTACTTGGCTGCCATTTTGGCTTTCCATGCCCTTATTGATGGGTGCACGGTGGCAGAGCCAGAAGTGTCATGTGCATTCCTTAAGGGTATTTTGCGTCTCCGGATTCATAAACCACTTCTGCCATGGGACCTTAATTTGATAGTTGAAAAATTGACTCTGACTCCATTTGAGCCTGCTGCGACTTGTGAAATGCACTTCCTTTCATGGAAGGCTCCATTTTTGGTTGCTGGAATTTAAGCTCTGAGGATTTCCAGGCTTCAGGCTGTCACGCATGACCTTCCCGACCTGATTTTCCATAAGAACAGAGTGTCCATGTGTACTAATCCATGCTTTCTACCCAAGGTAGTCTTTGATTTCACTTTGAATCGGACAATAACCCTTCCCGTGTATTATCCTGAGCATGCTAACATGGGTGAGGCATTGCTTCATAACTTGATGTACGTAGAACACAACGCTTCTATCTCAATCGCACGAAGGACTGCAGAAAGTGTCCTCAGCTTTTTATCTTTCTCACTTCTGAGAGGGAGGGCGCACTTGTCACTAAATAGTGCCTGTCCAAATAGCTGGCTCAGTGTATTGAGTTTTGTGTGTTGCCGCTGTACACGTGATGTGGTCACTTCTGTTGCCTATTTTCAGAATGTTTCTGCAGCTGACCTGTGTATTGCTGCCACATGGAGCACTGTGCATACTTTCATTAAGCACTACTGTCTAGACAATGTCTCCCGTAGATGTGCTGGCTTTGGTCTCGCTGTTCTGCAAGGCCTTCTGTCCTGATTTCATGTCAGACTTTGCCATCCTCCCTGAGTACCTTGTGTACTGCTAGGGATTGTTCCAAAGGCGTGTCCCAATGGAGGCCATGTCCTTGATGAAGATAGAACAGTTGCTCATTGTAGCAGTAGATCTTCAAGAGAATCTGCAGCACACCCACCCCCCCCTTCTGAGTTGTAAGCTGGCAGGTTTGTCTGCTGCCTTTTCTGGAGGTGTCCATAGGTGCCTTGTGTATACTATATTCCTAGTCCCATACTTTTCCTTGTGTGGCTTGTACTGGTTTGATCTCCTGGTTCCTCATGGTAAGAGGCCGTCCGAGCTGGACTGTGGCAGAGAACTGAGGAGCAAGGGGGATGCCCACATTTTATAGCAGTTGACATGGTATGTCATCATGGGCAGTCCCCAGCTAGCAAACGTTTTCAGGTGGCCCTGACAGCGACTGCTTACAGTTCCAAAGGTGTGGCCCAGTGGAGGAGAGTCTCTCGAAGATCTACTGTTATGGTGAGTAACTGCTCTTCTGTAACAGTGCTGAAAAAGTGTGATCAGCTCCAGGAACTCTAACATACATCAGTATGCTTGAGACCAAGCAGGTGTCGGACAGCACCATGTAGATCTGAAGTCCACAACATATGTGATCAAACAAATATGTAAAACAGTGAAACTCACTGTTTGTAGTTACTCTCTTTCCATAACCATCCATCTTGCTTCTGTTCTCTCTCTCCCAGACTCTCAAGCAAACTGATGTAGGTTGGATTCTGACTATTGAGATTATTGGGCTGTTTTGCAAGTTCTTTCAAAAGTACTATTCATCCGCAACATTTTATAATGTGTAGAATGGGTTTCTATGACCACCATGGAGCATTGGGTATCAAAACAGTCCAAATTCTCTGTTATTAATTAAAAAAAAAAAAATGAAAAATAAAAACTGAAGTACAGGGTTACTAGGATTCCTCTGGGTTCTGAAGACATAGCCAGTCCAGCTCCACTGTCAGGGTTCTGTGTTGCCAAAAACCCTATGTGTCCTAACAACCCCTTTTTCGGTTGGTAATTATTCTGAATATATATTTTTCATAATTAGTTTTTTATACCATAGACACCAGAACTACCTTTATACTAGTGGCTACCACCCAATCCCTTCTGTGGCCTTCTTTCAAAGCTTCCCCACTTCCACTGGCTTATCCCCCATGGTGGGGCCCTCAGATGGAGCTCCCTTAGGAGCAGCATTGGGAGCGAGGCTAGTAGGCTGCAGTGTGTCCCAAGAGTGCCACTTCCATCATCCTTCATGCATCTGGGAGTTGCTGATTTTTCAGTCCTCCTGTGTGGAATTGGATTCAGGCATGGATGATACCACATTGTAGTCCGCTTCTGCCCCAACCAACAGGCCAAGTCACCCGCAGTCCTTGAAGGAGGTTGTCCAGTGGGATTCCCCAATCCTACATGCCATACTGCTGATGCACTGAGCTCAAGCTATTAAACCTGGATCCCCAGCATGCCTGCCACTCCATATATTTATTGATACGGGGAGAGGGTGTTTATAATTGTTGAAAGAGTATCTTCTCCACAGCCTTTAGGATACCTAAATGGCCCATCTTTAAAGGTTATGACCCTAAATTAACTCTGACCAGCAAGTGATGTCCTCAGTGCCTTTAAATGTGTAGAAAGTGTCCCAATTATGTAGCACAGTGAAGCTCGGACGATTTCTTCTCAGGCTAACATTCATGTTTGTGGTTTAGGGCAGATATGTAGCAGGGACTTTTCATGCATTTAGTCTTGTTCCATTGTGTCTAGAGAGATCCCTCAGGAGTTGCGTAAGCTGGCTCGTGGTGGGCAAGTAAACCTAGATATGGAGGATCACCGAGACGAGGAATATGTCAAGCCAAAGCCTGTGTTCAAAGCTTTTGCTGGAGAAGGACAGAAACTTGGCAGGTGAGGAACTTCACTGCTTAATGTTAAACAAGAACTGTACCAATCTCAGTAAATTTAGATGGCTCTTGGGAACCCCCTTCCCATACACATATTAATGTTATTTGGACATTTTTTTAGCGCCTCTTAGTACCTTAATATTTTTCTTAGAAGATAAGACCATTTTTTTTAAGCACTTTAACATAACTCGGGGCGTGCATTAAACTGTATTGCTGACTGGGTGCTTCAAGCCACTGTACTACTCCTCATGCCTTACCACACCCATGTCTGTACTCTGTCTCATGTTGTGTTGAAAAAGAGAACTCTAGAAAAGCATTCTTGTTGCCTATTGTTTATCGGTCTTTTTCTGTTTGTTTGGTTGTTGGTATTGAGCATCTTTTTTCCTGTGTTCTGTTTGGTTATTGATCAGTGGCCATCTCGTCCCTGTGTTCTGTTTGGTGATTGATCAGCTGCCATATTTTTCCTGTGTTCTGTTTGGTTATTGATCGGTGGCCATCTTGTTCCTGTGTTCTGTTTGGCTGTTGATCAGTGGTCATCTCATCCCTGTGTTCTGTTTAGTTTTTAATCAGCTGCCATCTTTTCCCCATGTTCTCTTTGGTTATTGATCAGCTTCCAGTCTTTTTCCTGTGTTTTGCTTGGGTGTTGATCAGTGGCCATCTTTTTCCTGTGTTTTGCTTGGGTATTGATCAGTGGCCATCTTTTTCCGGTGTTTTGTTTGGTTATTGATCAGTGGCCTTCTTTTCTCGGTGTTTTGTTTGGGTATTGATCAGTGGCCATCTTTTCCCGGTGTTTTGTTTGGGTATTGATCAGTGGCCATCTTTTCCCGGTGTTTTGTTCGGGTATTGATCAGTGGCCATCTTTTCCCGGTGTTTTGTTTGGGTATTGATCAGTGGCCATTTTTTCCTGGTGTTTTGGTTGGTTATTGATCAGTGGCCGTCTTTAATCAATAACCAAACAGAACACAGGAAAGTTTCCAATTTTTCCCAGTGTTCTGTTTGAGTATTGATCAGTGGGCATCTTTTCCCTGTGTTGTTTCTTGGGGGGTATTGATCGACATCCATCTTTTTCCTGTGTTCTGTTTGGGTATTGATCATCTGCCATCGTTTTCCTGTGTTCTGTTTGGGTATTGATTAGTGGCCATTTTTTCCTTTGTTCTGTTTGGATATTGATCAGTTTCCCATCTTTTCTCAGTGTTTTGTTTGGTTATTAATCGGCAGCCATCTTTTCTGTGTGTTTTTCTTTGGGGTGGGGGGAGTATTGATCAGCAGCTGTCTTCTTCCTGTGTTCTGTTTGGTTACTGATCGGTGGCCATCTTTTTTTTGTGTTCTGTTTGGTTATAAATCAGCAACCATCCTTTCCTTGTGTTTCTTTTGGGGGTATTGATTGACAGCTATCTTTTTCTTGTGTTCTGTTTGGTCATTGTTATTGATCAGTGCTAGTCTATTTCCTGTGTTCGTTGTGGTTATTGATCAGCTTCCCATCTTTTTCCTGTGTTCTGTTTTCAGCACGGCCCCTCATGTCGTCAGCACTGGCTCACCAGCACAACAGGCAGAAAACGAAGCCCGAGCCAGCTCTTCTGTAACC
Organism: Neoceratodus forsteri; assembly: GCA_016271365.2. NCBI lineage: Eukaryota > Metazoa > Chordata > Ceratodontiformes > Ceratodontidae > Neoceratodus > Neoceratodus forsteri. The sequence goes on from JADMNL010000028.1 coordinate 106,513,064, forward strand.
ATTGATGCCTCAGTGCCTGTTACCAGCATTCAGATACGGCTAGCAGATGGAGGACGGCTGGTCCAGAAATTCAACCACACCCACAGGTAGGAGGGAACTGAATTCATATTGGCTGGGTTCACATACCCATTTGAAGTAGAAACACATTTTTATTTGTAATGTCATACAAATTGCAGCCTCTCAGCTCTGATGTGTAACTCCAGAGAAAGAACTTCAGAATGTTAAAGTACAAACTCTGCAATGTAGTCACCCTCACATTACAGTGGCATATGTATTTCTCCGCTGAAGAGATTAGTCAGTCTAGAATCCTACTCCAGTCCTTGTTGTTAAGTCTTTTTAGTTTATTTTGCGAGCATTTTGAGTTTTATACTTTGCATTAGTTTTGCTGATTGTTTAAACATATTTTTTCACAGGTTTCATGTGATTTGCAGAATAATCGGGTTCTTGGTTCCAAATCAAGCAAAAATCATTTTGTTTAAAGTGGACTTCATTTATAAAATTGATCTATATTTTTTCTTTAATGTAACCCCAAAAACAAATTTCTCCGTCACTTCCTGCCAAATTGGTATGACAGGAAAGTCTGGAAAGAAAACGGGAGCCATCATCATGAGGAGGTAGCGTGGTTTAGCAGCTACAATACAGGCTTAAGAAGCAGGAGACAGGTTCAGATCCCACCACAGCCTCTGAATAAATCCTTAACGATCCTTTTCTTTAGCCCTTCCAACTGTCGGATTGAGTAAGAGCAGAGGAGAGGGATTCAGAGTTTGTCCTGTGAGGAGGTAGCAAGTGCAAGGAATAGGAGCACCCTGCCAGGAGATAACTACCCCCATCATGGACCTTTACTCTGGGGGAGGAGGGGGTGCAAGACACATTCTCTTTAGACAATATACACAATAAAATGAAATGTTATAAACAAGCTGCTAATCTGCTGTGACATGCTCCGAGATTAGAAATAAGTAGATGCCATTGTAAGAAAGAACAGTCAATATTCGTTCTATCAAGGTTTTTTGTTATTGTACAACTATGAAAATAAGCTTGAATACAAAAACAAATTGGGTAAGAGCAGAACCACCCCAGGGAAAATGAGACATTCTGACTAACCTTTTCTGCAGATTGTGTGTGTGTGGTGGGGGAAGGGGTGTTGCAGGGCTTTTTTGTCAGTTTGTTTACCAGTGATGGTCCAACTGAGATGCAACATCGCTGTTTGCTTCAGCACTGTGTTTAGCTGCAAGAAGTGAAATTCTGGGAGGTCTGGTGACTAGCTTGAGATTGTATAGTCAGTGGCTGTGGTGGAATTTGAACCTGTGATCTTCTGTTTCACATCTTATTATAGTAACTAAACCACAACAGTGTGGGGCTTTGTTTTAGTTTAGGGTAATGCACTGTGCTAGATCGCTGCCAGTTTGATTGTGTTCGCAAGGATTCTTCTTTGAAATGAAGGGTCTCATGCCCTTGTTTATTTCTTATGCATCTCGACCCAACTGAAAAAGTTCCAGTAAAAGCATCTGGATAGAATGGGAAGGGGGGATGTTATGATCATAGCCCTGTTTAGTCAGGTTATTGTGTCCTCCCCTGATTAGTTGCAAATACCAAGTGGTGAACTGATGTTGCGGAATTTAATTTCAGTTTTCATAGTTGACTGGCATGTTTGGCAATCAGCAAACATTTAGTGTAACCAGTAATACAGTTTCACCAATCAGCAGTTTCTGAAAATTAACTACCACGTTGCCTAGTGAATCCATATAAATAGACTGCTACATCATCTCTCTCCCCCAACTAAACTTCTTTTTTTAACTTGTTAAATGAATACTTTGGGGAGGAAAGGAAGAGTTGTATTCCTGTCCTTTTTGCTTTCAACTGTGATGTTGTTTGACTCATAACGTACATAGTGATTTAAGGTCCGGGGGAGTTACGTCATAAGCAGGGAATGACTATTCCTTTGTCTTATTACATGTATCTTCTGTTGTGATTTGTATTTAATTTTTGGGTATGCTCCTTGATTTATTGTATTAGCCGTATTTGATTTTCCAAATCTATCCCCAGGACGCATCTGGAAATGAGCTGTTAGCAGCTTAGTATGTCTTTCAAACAACATGAAGTCTTGCTGTATTCTGATGTATTCTGACATATGCAGTGAGTCCCAACCTTCGAACTGCCCCGGAGATGAAAGAGTTAACTTTCCATGCTAGGCATGGAACGCTGAGCTCGAGCTCGGTTGAGACTCTGTCTGTTGTTCTTCAAACTCAAACCGTCAGATTCCTTACTCCGCCTCACTGAACAGTCGCTCCGGAGATTTCTCCTGCTCGGTTCATTTTGTCAGTTAAAGTACCGTTTTTCTCGGTTTTCGACCGAATTTAAACTGCAACCTGTCGGTTCAGTCTCTGTCTGTGGTATTTGTGAGTACTAGATAGGTTTTACATTAATTCTATTCTGTGTGGAACTTGTAATTGGTTTATTGGTTCGGTTTGAACCGATCAAGTTGTTTAAAAAATCTTAATCTGTGATTTAGAGTGTGGTTACCGGTTCTTATCGGTTCTAAAAAAAAAAAAACAGATTTTATTACGTTTTTTTCCACGACCCATGACACGGCTGGGAACCAATAAGAGGGTCTTACCTGGCAGATTGCCATAAACGGGTAAGTTTGGATAGGACTGGCACTATGTCTGAGAAACCCAAAGGAAAAACCGGGCCCACTGGGTTTCAACACTGTAGTGTGTGTGGGGAAGTCTTTGCCAAGGCTGATCCCCACACCACCTGTGTTTACTGTCTGGGGTTTGACCACCTCAATGCAGACCGCCAGATTTGTAAAAAATTTTCCTGCAGCTACCCTGGAGAAGAGAGTTGGTAGGCTCAGGGAAAAGGAGGCCAAAACGTCCGCTGAACCGGATGTCCAGCCCGGTTCGGTTCAAACCGAACCAGAAGGAATGCCCTCTGACCAGGATGAGACTTCTTCGGGCAAAAGGATATCCGACTCTGAAGAGTCGGTTCCAGCAAAAAGGACTAGAAAATCAGCTGATGTGGAGCCAAAACTTTCCTCTCCAATCGCTGAGGAAATGGTCAAAGTGATCAAAATTGTCCAGTCGCTTTCCCTGGTTCCGACCGAACCGGCACAGTCAGGTAGGCGCTCGGTTCTGCTGGTTACACCAGTTCAAGAGTATGATTTAGAAGAATATTATGAACCGGAGGAGGAGTATGAGGAGAGTGAATGTGGATTTGAAAGTCTGGATGAGTCCATTGACCGGACATCTCCCAGACAGACCTTCAGGTGTCTTCTTCCTAGGCTTTCTGAGTCCCCTTCTCATTTTATGTTTTATAAAAAAGTGGCTGAAACCCTCCAGCTCCCTATGGAGGAAGCTGTGGATGATCAAGAGGAGCCTGACTATGTGGAAATGATGGATATCCCAGAGTCTAGGAGACTGTCTATTCCCTTGTATAAATCTTTTGGGAAACAGACATTTAAAATTCTAAAAACTCCTCACACTATACCTCCTGTGGATAAGAGAATGGACAAGAGGTACACATTGTCAGGCTCTGATACGGAGTTCCTTACACAACAATGCAGCCATGTTGGGGTAGTGCAGGCTGCAGCCTGTGACAAGGCAAATATTCCCTTGGCTTCACACCCCCCAGACAAGGACTCCAGGAGGATTGATGCCATGGCAAAGAAACAGTACATGGCAGCATCCTTGGGACTCAGACAGGCGAATTATATGGCTTATGTTGCTAGATATCAGAAATCCAGATGGGACACTGTCATGACTCTAGCAAAACAGGTCCTAGCCAGCTTGCCAAGGAGCTGGAGCAGGTGGCTGCTGATTTGTGAGGCATCAAGGTGCAATTCCATGCTGCAGTGGACTCAAATGATGTGTCATCAGAGTCATGGCTACATCTGTGGCACTTGAAGAATGGCTTGGCTCAGATGTACTAGCCTGTCACAGGATACCCAGACTAAGGCCATGGATTTTCTGTTGTGGGTAATTCTCTGTTTGGGAGCAGACAGAGAATTACATGAAGAAAATGGATGAGTATAGGACCACCTATAGGGTGCACAGGCAAGGGAAAGGCAGGCCACTCCTCAAGGGCAGCTTCCCAGGGGCAGGCCTTTTCATAGGTCTTTTTACCAAGCCCAGGCCTCCTCTTCTGCTTATGCCCAGAGGGGGTTCTTTAGAGGGAGAGGCAGACAGGGTACAAGCAGGCCTGCTTCCACCCCTCAGCCTAAAGCCCCTGCCAAGCAGGCACCCTGATGGGGTTGCCAGGGCCAATTCTTGCCTACCTGTAGGGGGCAGGCTGGCTGGCTTACTTTGTCCAGGACTGGGAGTCTCTGACATCAGACAAATGGGTCCTGGAAGTAGTAAGCCAGGGACTGGTTCTCAGCTTCAAAAAGTTTCCAAAGATGAGAACCAGATCCTTTCCACCTGCAAATCCATCAGAGGCACTTGCCTTAGAGGCAGGGTCTCTTCCTCCTAGCTCTCAGAGCTGTGGAAAGGGTTCCACCCCTACACCAGGGCAAAGGATTGTATTCCAGGTACTTCCTTACCCCAAAAAAGACAGGAGAATGGCGGCCCGTCCTGGACCTCAGATACCTAAACAAGCACCTTTTAAAACCAAAATTCAAAATGGTGACTCTGGGAATTATTCTACCCTCTCTAAGGCCAGGGGACTGGCTAGTGTCCCTGGACCTCAAGGATGCCTACTTCCATATTCTCATCAGAAGTTCCGATCAAAAGTACCTCAGGTTCGAGCTGCCCTCAGGCCATTACCAGTTCAGCGCAATGCCCTTTGGCCTTACCTCTGCTCCAAGGGTATTCACAAAATGCCTGGCAGTAGTAGTTGCTTTTCTAAGAAGGCAGAAAATTGCCATTTTCCCTTACCTGGATGACTGGCTCATAGTAGGCCAGTCCCCAGACCAAGTCAGGTTACACTTACAGATAACTCAGCAACTGCTCACTTCTTTAGGTTTCCTCCTAAATCTTTCAAAGTCAGTTCTAGAGCCTGTCCAGCTCCTCACCTTCATAGGTGCAGAGCTAGACACAGAGAAGGCCAGAGCCTTCCTTCCCCTGGACAGGGCAAGGACTCTGGTCTCCCTGGCCGCCTCATTCACCCTGCAGGTGTTTCGACCAGCAAGGCATTTTCTGCAGCTCCTGGGGCACATGGCTGCTTCTACAGCAGTAGTGCAGGGAGCAAGATTTCAGATGAGGGACATTCAGTTCCATCTGAGAGCCTTCTGGTCTCAAGGAAGGACCCTCTGACCAAACTGATCCCAGTAGCTCGAACCCTGATCCAGGCCCTACAGTGGTGGCAGGATCAGAACAATTTGAGACAAAGGGTTCCCTTTGCCAACCAGTCTCACTCTTTAATCCTTACTACAGATGCCTCCCTCTTGGGGTGGGGGGCTCACATGGGCGACCTCAGCACCCAGGGGTTGTGGTCCCCTCAGGAATCTCTGCTCCGTATCAGTCTGTTGGAACTCAGAGCAGTATTTCTAGTACTTCAAGCTTTTTCCAAATCTGTTCAGAACAAAGTGGTACAGGTCAGAACAGCCAACACCACCACAATGTGGTACATCAACAAGCAAGGAGGCACTCGGTCTCTGACCTTGTGCACCGAAGCAATGAGTTGTGGTCTCTGGCTTACTCCTGAACACCTCCCTCACGGCAGTTCACCTACCAGGAAAGGACAATGTCCTGGCAGATGCTCTCAGCAGGATTTCCCAGGGCCATCACGAATGGTCACTGGATCCCTTGGTCTTGGAAGTGATTTTTTCCAGATGGGGCACCCCACAGATGGATCTTTTTGCAACCCCAGACAATCATCAGCTTCCCCTTTTTTGCTGCAGACCCCAGTGTTGGGCTCAGTCCCCTGGATGCCTTAGTTCTGAATTGGGAAGGGAAGTTTCTCTATGCTTTCCCCTTCCCTCTCCTGTTCAAAGTGCTAGTCAAAATCAGATCTCAACCCTGCAAGATGATCCTGATTGCTCCAGACTGGGCCAGACAGCCCTGGTATCCACTCCTACTGTCCTTAGCAGTCCATCTTCCCCTGTGTCTTCCCAGGAAGTACAACCTGTTAACCTGTGCTCAGGGGAGGGTTTGGTACCCGAACCTCAAATCTCTCAATGTCAAGGCCTGGTTCTTGAAGAGTTAGAGTTTGCTGACTTACACCTCTCCTAGGGTGAAATGGATATCCTGAAGGCTTCTAGAAAACCTTCCACCAGGGCTACTTATAATTCTAAATGGAAAAGATTTTCCATATGGTGCTCTGGGAAGCATATTTCCCCAGAATCTGCTGATCTGCCCACAGTCCTTGATTATATAGTCCACTTAAATAGCTTGGGGTTGAGACCAGCTACACTGAAAGTACATCTGGCAGGTGTCTGCTTTTATTTCAGCAGGTAAGCCCTGTTTTCTCTCAGCTCACCCTGTTTTCTCCAGGTTTTTCAAGGGATTGCTTCACACCAACCCTCCATTCACGGACCCTGCCCCTGCCTGGGACCTCAATGTTTGCATTGCTCAGCTTATGCAACCCCCTTTTGAGCCCTTATCTTCAGCAGAGCTTAAGTACTTGACTTGGAAGACTGTTTCTGGTAGCCATCACTTCTGCCAGACGCATAAGTGAATTACAAGCTTTGTCAGTGGAGCCTGATTTTTATCTCCTTTCATAGAGATAAGGTGGTCCTCAGGACTAACAGGAAGTTCTTGCCTAAGGTGGTTTCAGATTTCTACCTTAATCAATCTATGTCTCTTCCTGTGTACTTCACTGACCATTCCTCCTCTGGCGAGAGGAGACTGCACAGTTTAGATGTCAAAAGAGCCCTTAGTTACTACATAGAGTGTACCAAGGGTCACAGGTTTGACTCCCACCAACTGTTCCTCACTTATGGTGAGGTTGGTAAAGGGAAACCTGCCACTAAAAGATCCATTGCCAGGTGGATTGTCTCCTGTATCCAATTTTGCTATGAAAACTGGGTAAGGTTCCTCCCTCAGGCCTGAGGGCTCACTCTACCAGAGGTACAGCTGCTTCCCTGGCTGCTGCCAGGGACATCCCTATTCTAGAGATATGTCAAGCAGCTACCTGGAAAACAGTTCACACTTTTACCAAGCATTACTCCCTGGACATCCAGGCTAGGAGTGATGCTCAGTTTGGCACAGCTGTGCTTCAGAGCCTATTTCCTAAGTAGGTTCTGTCCCTCCTCCATGGAGGTACTGCTTTGTAGTCTGTTATGTCAGAATATAGCAAGACTTCATGTTGTTTGAAGAAAAATTACTCACCTTAGTAATGTTGTTTCTTCTAATGGAGTCTTGCTATATTCTGACCTCCCCGCCTGCCCTCTCAGAACCTCTGTTTTGGGATGTGGGCAGTGCAGTGTTGGCACTTAGTAGGTGCCCACCCTTTTTGTTTCACCCCTTCTTTTTTGGGGTGAGTGGGTGTTGTGTTTTTCATGTTTCGGTCTCCTGACTTGAGTCTTTGTTTTGGGACCAAAAAATGTGTTTTATGTTTAGTAGCCAGTTGGCTAGTAGGTTTACAGCTTCCACACAGGACCTTGGTGAGTTTAGCTCGTAAAGATCTGACGGTTTGAGTTTGAAGAATAGACAGAGTCTCAACTGAGCTCGAGCTCAGCGTTCCATGCCCGGCATGGAAAGTTAACTCTTTCATCTCCGGGGCAGTTCGAAGGTTGGGACTCACTGCATATGTCAGAATATAGCAAGACTCCATTAGAAGAAACAACATTACTAAGGTGAGTAATTTTTTCTTCCTGGTGAAACTTTTGAAATAAATAAAACAAATAAATACATACCAATTCATAGGGATTCCCCGTCCATCGAGGAGCAGACTCGATGGGCCAGACAGGTCCTTTTCTGCCGTCAGATTTCTATGATTCTACTACCCAGGGAACCCAGTTTTTTCCTTAACAAGCAAAAATTTGTCCAGGCCTATCTGAAGGGCCTATATTGTCTTCATATCCACTTCCACTGCTTGTACTGTTGTTCCATAGATTCCCCACCCACTGGGAGAAAAGGTGCCTCCAGACATTACCCCTGAATTTACAACTGCTCTCTGAATTATGAATTCAGGGGGGCCCCATTTTTGGCCACTAAACTGCACTGAGTCGCAGAGTCTGGTTTTGTGACCCCAAACATGCGAGCATGCTAATGCAGTGCTGTGCACAATCTTGTGTAACACACCGGCTCAGTTTGCAATGCGGATCTTATGCAAGGATGAACAAGATTGTTTAAAAACATGCTGACAAATGCATCATGTTACTGTCTGCATTGACAAGCAGGTGTGCTGTACCCAAAGGAAGCCTTCTGATGAACTCATAAATGCCCAAGGGGCAGAGAGCAACTTGCACTGTCCTGAACCCTCATTACCATCTCATCTTGATCCTTTAGCATGGTATTACCCGTCATTTGCATGCCTTATTGATTTGAACGTGACTGCTGCTGCTTTGTGCACAATTCTATTGAAACTTCATGAGAAAAAAATTCAAGCACTGTTGGTGGAGGCAGTATTGAGTCATTAATTACAAAATTAGTTTGAAATGTATATATTTAAGAAAGCTTTTCTCCAGCCTAGGTTATGTGTTTGTACTCGTTAATTATAATTACTTAGTAGCTGGGGCAAGTTGGACAGACTGGATGTAACTTGGCTCTTTTATCCTTCTGCATTTTAGGACCCTTAAGTGTTTGAAGTTGACTTAGAACTGCTCTTATTGGTTCTGAACTGCTGGAATGCACTTAGTTGTCCTTAATGTGCAGATTGGCTTTGGATATAACATTTTGTAACAGCTCAGAGGCAGTCAGAGCCAGTTTGCATATCCACACCCATGTTTTACACCAGAGATCCAGATTATTGGGGAGGCACTGAGCTGCAAACCTGGAGAACTGGGTTTGCATCACACAGCCGCCACTTGCATACTGTGTGACCATGAGCAAGTCACTTCCCTGTGCTCCCAGGACACACTAGTAAACAGGCATTGGCTTAATGTGTCCATCCTGGCCAAAAATTGTAAAATTAAAAAAAAATTGCATATGGTAGCAGTAGTTCTTCGCATGTGCATAATTACACCTCCTTTATATAACAATTGCAGTGGCTTTTTCTTTTTTTTTGTGAGTTTTTCTCCTGTGGCTTGTACCCCCTCCTCCCAAATCAGACTTTTGGCCGGTCACCTCCTAACGCAGTGATTCCTTGACTGTCTCCAAGGGTCCACTTGCCCCGTGCAAGGCCATCAAGAGGCTCCCATTCCCTTTAGAGCAGCATTTGACTTGTGGAGCAGGCAGGGTCACTGGGTCCGAGAGAGTAGATGCTTTCATCCTATGTGATCCTTCACCCATTTCTCCAACCACCCCAGCTTCATGTGATTTGGCCTTTGTGCCTCCTATGCACATACAGCAATCCACTCTGGAAGTAGCATGCTCCCTGGCCCAATGCCAAGTTTGCTGCGGTAGTAGAAAGCGGCACCAACCCTCCCACACAGCCTTGGCTGTTCCTCTGGCAGTGTCCCAGGCTCCCTCCAAAACCCAGGTGCCCATCATGGCTGAACAACTCATGAGCCCTTGGCCATTGGGTGATGTTCTTCTGCCCAGTGTTTCCAGCTGGGAGAAAATGAGACTGGTGTGAATGGGGTGTCCTGAAACTGGAGCAGTGCAAGGAACCTCCCTGTCCAAGGGCTTCAACGCAAAACACAAAAACAGTTGCTGACACTAAAAAGTAATTTTATTATTTTATGTAGTTTTTGATGACCGGGTAAATGCACTAGACACAAAAGTGACTTTTTTCAGGCACGACCCGGGAGGTTACAGCATCAACAGGAAAAAACAGTGATGATACAGTACAATATAGGAGCACAACATTCTGGTATTAGGGATACAATTAAAGTGGATAACAATTTGAGGTGACTGGAGAAACATTCCAATGTACTTCATAGCAGAAGTGAAAGCAAGTGCATATTATATGAGAACATTTAAGGATATAGTAAAAATGGATAACGGTTTGAGCAATTGGTGTAACCAGGCGACAATACAGACATTTCACATATCAGAGCACACCAAAGGTAAGTGCACATATAACAGTTGTGTAACAATCTAGGCATCAACTGTATTCTACAAAACTGGCTATAACATAAAGAATATGACACCAGAGAGGGAGCAAGTAGGTAAGAAGGACTGAGGTAGTAAGACCTCACGGGGAGAAAGTAGGAAGGGGGGAGATATGTGTAAGAGGTGGGGTAGGAAATTTCCATGAAAAATCACTAATGTTGAAAGAAAACAAATGGCATTCAACAACCTGGTCAAAACAGATCACACCCCAGTGTTTATCCTCGCACTGAGGCTTCTGCTGGGCATGACGAGAGGTCCAGGTCATCGTTCTTAAATATTAGCCCATTTAAAGTCACAGGACTTGATGTCATTGCAGTCCATATTCATGTGTTATTTCTGTCTTTAAATTCTGTTTATACCTCCCTTTCTGCCACCAGCCAGGGCCCCCTGTAACGTCTGCCAGAGCCACTGCCCATACTCCTGACACCCTCTTGTCTTGCTTATGTGCCACATCTGGCCAGCCACGACACACTAAGGCCGTGCCCTCCTGGCTTGCCCCACCCTCGATGGGATTGCCTTCTGCTCCTTGGCAGACTCTTCATATCGTCTGGTTGGTCTTGGCAGAGGTGAAGCCTGGGATGATGCAGGGGCGATCAGACAGGAGTATGGGGTGAGCAGCATGTCATTCCCCGGTTGGCAGTGGCATTTCCATTTTTTTGAGTTCCCAAGTGCCACAGACCTGCAATGACATCCTGCTAATGTCAGGTGTGCACCTGAACACAACGTGCCTATGTATGTTGCGCCTGCCAATCCTCGCAACTGTATCAATCCCATACGCATCAATGCCAGACAACTGCTAGTGCTCAAACTATAGCCCGGGTCAGAGTCCATTCCTGCCCAGAGGAGGAGAGCTATCCTCTGGATGCACCATCCTCCCCAAGCCAGCTTCCAATGCCCAGGCTCATTCCCAAACCCAGGTTGTTGGCACCACAAGCAGTAGCACTACTGCGCCAGTGGGCCGGCTTGCATGTGTTGTTTAAAGTTGATCGCTTTTATAAATGTGTGATGAAACCGCATAAATCTAAATAACCCATTCGGAGCAAACAAAATGTAAAGTGTTTGAATAAAAAAAGTGCCAAGTGCCTATATAAATGGGTTAATATTGAAGGCTGATCTTCCTAACCAGTCATCACCCCCAGTAGAAGCCCCGGGTGGTGCTAAATGTTGTTGAATGCCATACTGTTTTGTTTCTGCACCACTTTTCATGTCAATAAAGTGACACTTTAATTAGAGTAGGTGCACGGTCATGATTGTTTTTGCAGCAGAACGGGACTGAAGAACCATGAGATCAGATGACGTGGAGTTATTGCTTGTGGTAGGATTTGAACCATTAATCTCATGTCTCACAGATTAGTACAGCAACCAGTATATCGCACTACCTTCTAGTTATTAATATTGTGCTGTTTACATTGCAGGATTCGCGACATCCGGCAGTTCATTGTCGACGCACGCCCAGCAATGGGTGCTACTGAATTTGTCCTGATGACTACTTTTCCTAACAAAGAGTTAATGGATGAGGACCAAACCCTGAAGGATGCCAACCTTCTGAATGCCGTTATAGTACAACGATTAAAATAGTAGAACCCCCCTGCTGTGGGGGAGGGCGTGTCTTTAAACAAAAAAGTGCACTCCCTCTCTAGTCTGGGTTCTTTGAACTTTGTTGGACATTTTTCTTTCGCCCGCTTTAGTTGAAATTTTTGCAGGTTGTGGTGGACTGTGGACTTAATAAAGCTTTTAAAAGGGAAACTTAAATGTGCTCTAAGGATTTTTCACTGATGTTGAGTCACACCTCTGGGCTGTGCTGTAAAACCATGCTCTGGGTGTGCCCGGGTGGGTCAGCCACTGAGGCATCATTGCACATTTCTATAACTCGGTGGGGCGAGTTCATTTACTGCAGAAAGTGTGTTGCATGGTAACTCTCTGATTTTTGTGTTTTTAGTAGAATCCCTTTCCTGGTTTGCTCCAGCCAGCAAGGAATGAATAAGATGAGTAGGCTGCTGCTTTTGGTGCACTTTTCCCACCATGCCTGCTTTGATTCCTTGTGCATCGCACTATTGTTGTGGTACCTTCATACAGTTAGGCTGTCTGTCTTGTGTGGTAGATGGTGCTGTGCTTCTGTTGGATTATGTTTGGAAGATCCCTTTGTTTGAAGAGAAAATGCATTCTGGCTTTTTTTTTTTTTTTTAACTGTCAGTCACGGAATTTGTTGTGCGAGGTTATGGAGTCCATATTATATTTTACAGCAGCAGAGATACAAATGGGAGATTTTTTTTAAATTGAAGTTTATTAAATAAAAAGTTTATCTTTCCATACAGTGTACATCTCCGTAGGTAGACTACAGTACAGATCTGCACCTAATAATGCAGTCAGCACTTTGTAATACAGAGCCACAAATACATATTAAATGGGAGATTTCTACCTCTGTGCTGGAGAAAAAAAAATTACTTGAATGTTTTGCAAAATATTTTGTTTTTGCGACTGCAGAAAAAGGAAAAGCTATATTCTGTGTGTGTGTGTGTGTGTATATATACTGTATATCTAGAACAAACAATGGGCAAATTGATAATTCAGTTGAGGGGTTTATGGAACATAATCCGTGAGGCTGAAGGCCTAGTGGATTGTGAAGTTCCATGAACCCTGAGATTGAATTGTCACCTTATAACTCACATTTGCACATCATTTGATTTTATTTTTATACTATAGGGATAATTCTACAGTTAAATAAAATCAGCCACCACTGCCCGATTCCAACCCACCAATTCCTGTGTTTGTTTGTGTAGTGTGCCCATCTCTGCTGACGCTCTGAAGATACTTGAATCTTACCAGAAGCTTACTTTGCTATCAGATGCTTTCTGTCACCGTAATCTTTGGCGGTTCCTGAATATCTTCAGCAGTTCCAGCTTCCTAGTCAGCTTGTCTTTGGCTTTAACTTTCATTTTAATTGAAAGCCTCAATACTCTTGAGTCATGTGCTCTGTTACCACAGTCAGCTTTCGCAGTTTAACCTGACTTTATCTGAACGCAGTCAGTGTCTGATTGACTGATCTGTGACATGCCACACGTTTGTTTCAAGAGAGATCGTGGCCAGCTATTGCACACAAACCATGATCTTTGGCTGCTCGGTAAAAAAGAAGAAAGAAAAAAAAAACTGAAGTTGAGAAACTAATCTGATGGACAGAACTTGTAACAGTACAGTGTTTGAAGTAGTACTTTTGTTCAGAATGAAAGGTCATGCCATTTTCACTGAAAATGAAAGCACAAGTGAGTGAAGCGAGAGCAGCAGTGTGCGAAAATCTTGTGTTATAGTTTGTTTCAGTGGCGTGAGTGCAGTTTTCTCAGTTTACAGTAATTTTTGTTTTTTCCAATTGTTTAACCAGGTAAGACACACAAAGCTGAAAGCTTGTTTACAGGTGCAACCTGGGAGCACAGGGAAGTTAAGTGACTTGCTCAGGGTGTCACATTATGCAAGTGGGGGCTGTGGGATTCAAACCCAGGTCTCCAGATTTGCAGCTCAGAGCCTTAAACCACTGTGCTCTACTGCCTCATCGTCCTAATCCACTGGTGGTGATTGACAGCTATCGATAATCCATGCTTAGAAATGGATTATCACCACCAGTCAATCAAAAAATGTGGGTTATCGCATTTGGAAAAGTGTTGCTGTCTGTGGATTGTCTACTTAATAGCCATATAATTTATATATATATATATATACACACATACACACACACACACACACACACATATATGTAGAATAAACAATGGGCAAGTGTGAGTTACAGGGTGATAACTCAGTCAGGTAGTTTATGGAATATAACTTCAGCCTCATGGATTGTGAAGTTCCATAAACCCCTAGACTACATTTTTACCTTGTAACTTACACGTGCCCATTGCTTTATTTTTTATATTGTAAGGATGATCCCACAGTTAAATAAAGTGGCATAGTAATTAACGCTTTTTATGCGGTTTTCTTTTGTCTTCGTCTCACCACACACAGACGGGTCTGTGTGTTTCACTGGAAAACCTGTGAATTTTTATATTTTGTTTTTACATGTTTTGGGGGTTTCTTTGCGTTTTTGAACAGCTGAGGAACAGAGAAAAAAGGTGGTGCTTAAAGCCACAATGCTGGCAGGTAACTGGGAGTACAGCAGAATGCTGGTTTTATGTTTGGCAACTTGAGGGGAGGTGGATTCGGGAGCTGAGTGTGAGTGCTGAAAAGAGGTTTATTTTCTGGCAGACAACTGAAGTGAGTACCTTTTTGTTCAGAATGAAATGGCATGCCATTTTCACTGAGAGTGAAACGTAGAGTAAGTGAAGTGCAATGACAGCAGTATGAGAAAAACTTGGGCTGCAGTCAGCTTTCAGTGGTGTGAGTGCAGTTTTCTGTCAATTTGCAGTAATCCTCTATTGGTGATTGACAGCAATAATCCACAATTAGAAGTAAATTACCGCTGCCTCTCAATCAAAAACCGTGGATTATTGCATTTAGAGAAGTGTTCCTGTCCATTGATTATTGGTCTTAGCAATGTAATATTTAACAATAATTTAATTGCATAATTTTAGCAATAATTTATTTCTGATGTCCTTAGAGTCATCATCAGTGTATTTATAATTCCCGTAGATATTTTTAAAATGTCTTATAATTTTATTTTTTGTATATTTATTATTATATATAAAATGGGGAGGGGAAAATCCTGCGTCCTGGTTGGTCGTTAGCCATACGTTAGAAGTCTCTGATGCATGGCTAAAAACAAGTGCCGACCAGCTAGATGCAGGATTGAAAGGAAATTTTTTTTATTTTTTGCATCATATGTTTATTAAGTTTTCCAGTCATAACAAAGGAAAAGACATATTCATACATAAAAGGAAACACAGACCATACTTTTACATAAAGTCCATTAGTAACTTTACCCTTAGTACATCATTTTATCAATACCCTCTTAAAATCTCCTTCTCATACCAAATTACTAGGTTTCCTTTCCCCTCCCCAGGCCCTACTCCCCATGATAACCCCCCCCCCAAAAAACAATAAAAAACAGAAACCCCGAGTAATTTACAAACTAATAAATCCTAAAAAATAAATAAAAATAAAAAAGGAAGAAACAGGAAACAACTCCTCTTGTCTCTCATCCACGCTCCCTCTACTTTATCCTTACCAATGTGCTCTCCCTCACCATTCTGGTCCAATCCCCTCCTCTCCCTCCTACCTTACCCGCCCTCTTTTATCCTTGCAACCCCCTCCCCAGCACCTCCATCTCCCTTGGGGGTAACAAGGACAGAAACGTTCCCCAGACCCGCCAGAACTGGTCCTCCCTATTTTTTGCCCCATAATACAAGTTTTCCAACCCTAGGGCTTGCAGACCCAGATTTTTCCACTGCTGAACAGTTGGGGTCTCATTTGTGACCCAAGTGTTTAAAATACACTGCCTAGCTAAAGCAACCAGAATCCGTGCCCACCTCGGAAGAGGTCTCCAATCCTCCTCTTCTGAGTCATCCACCCCAAACAGCATCACAGTTGAGCTTCTACCTGTTTACCCCACACTCGACCTACTTCCTCTGCCACCCCTGCCCAGAACTTCCTCAGGGACGGGCACCCCCAAAAGCAATGTATGTATGTACCCTCCTCTATCTTACACCTTCCACAAAGGGATGAGATCTCGGGGTGGAATTTATGTACCATACTTGGTGGGCAGTAAAGTCTGTGCAGAAATTTATAATAGGACTCCTGGTACTTATTACCGACTAATAATCCCTTATGCATTTGTAACAACTCCCAGCCCTGGTCTGGTATCTCCCTCTGTAAGTCCCTGCTCCACAGTCTCCTAGTCTTACAAGTAAGATCAGGTATATACTGCCGCCCCATTCTTGCCACCCTCCCTATTATACCCCTCTCCTTCCCCCTTGTACTTAGGACCATGTGTTCGATCTGCTCTAAAGGAGAGTCCGCTGTTTGGCTTTTGCTTATTGTTTTGGCATAATTTCTTGCCTGAAAAATTCGAAACATACAGGATCCCATATATTCACCAATCTCTTCTCACGACATAAGCTTTCCTTGTTTCCAAAGGTCCTTTACACATTTAACTCCCTGAAAGGAAATTTTAAAAAAGATACAGCAATCATTTTTCCACTTCACTTAGCCTTAATATCCAGTACAGTGCCATAGATAAACTTGCTAGCATACAGTGGAAAAGCAATACTGTATTAACGGGTACTTTTAAATAAACAAACTGCCACCTGCTCTGAATCCTGTTTCTCCCACCCACCCAGCTGTCTGTTCACTTAGCTGTCAGCGCTTTTAGCTGTCTGATCAGTTGGGCCACTCTCTTAGCTCCTGGATCCATTTTCATGGCTCTTAGCCTTGCCATGTTCGTCAGTGGGTATACACTGCAAAGGGGGGGCGAGTGCTGTGAGCTACTTCCTTAAAAAAAAATACTGTTGGCACGATATGAGCTACTCCATTAAAAAATTTTAAAAAAATCACAAAAAAAAGTATCTGCTGCTGTGGGTGGGCAGGCGCTCACTCTGAACTACACTGTTTCCTCTAACTGTGACAGCAGTCAAGGTCAGGTACAGTGTCACAATACTATTCACTGTTGTCACTCACACATCTCTGCCAGATGCTGTTAACGGACACTCGCTGAAGGAGTGGAACTTGCCTCCCATCTGCCCACTCCATCAGGAACTGACATTTACAAACGGCCATCACACAAAAACTCAGTTTAAAAAATGCAGGTACAGGGAAGGACTACCAGCACTTCTGATAATCTGAATTTATTTCCTAAGCTCTGTGTGTGTGTGGGGGGGGGGTGTATGACAACCACTATAGAAAACTACAGCAGCACAGGTGATAGCAGGACAAAGTCGTGAAGTTCAAAAAAAATGTATTCTCATGCAGGCGCAGGAACTATTTTAGGTCAAAATCCATATTACTTTCTTGATATGTAAACCACCCAATTTTAATTTTTATATGCATGCAAAATACAAAGTCCCATTTTATAAGCGCAATAACACACTCGGGGTGGGGGGTGCTCATTAGTTCTAATACATGGCCAAGTGCTGAAGGCACTCTGCATGTGGTCTTGTGCCTTACAACGCCCTTGGCTGTGCGTTAGAACTGTACTGCACACCCCGCTGTGTCTTATTGCTTACTTGTATTACTAGTTATCTTCCAATGTCTTTGCAGCCTTCAGCTGTGAACGCGAGGAAGAATTGGTACTACTGGTGAGGAGACTGAAATGTTAGTTACATTTTTTAAGATATAAGATGAATGTTTATGGGTATTACACTTACATAGATACCAGTTCAATTATGGAAACTAATACATAAATTCAGAAAAAAGTGCAAAAAAAATTTTTTTTTAAACTGTCATGAAATTTTCCACGTCGATTTTAAAAAAGTATAGCGATATACTTTATTGTCATGGAAGAAGTATGTCGATAACATTTATTTTACAAAACAGTTCTGTTGTGATGCAAATTTGTATATCGATATAGCTAGAGAAAACTACTTGTTTTTAATATAACATAATCACTACTTTTACATAATAATGATATAGTAACACCACCATTTCTTAATGGCCAGACTCCAAGTTTTCATTTAAAAAAATGAAGTTTCTAGCCCCAACAGTTCCAGACGTAGATCTTTCAAAAGATATTTTCTTTAAAATGTGATAACTTTGGAACTATTAGGGCTAGAGACTTCCATTTTTAATGAAAGCTTGGAGTCAGCTAAGTAGTTATATTGTTAATATATCACCACAGTGACCATATACTGATATAAAAAAAAAAGTTTCATATCGATATTTAAAAAAAAATGTAAAATGGTTCACTGCATTTTTAAAGTCCTGTCATTTTTACCACATTGTATCGTTATGTATGTGCATATAGTATAACAGGAGAGTGGTATTAACTGTTAAAATGTTACAGCTTTTAAAATGTAGTTTCAAGTTTTATAAAAATATCATATACGCCGGCCCGCCATCGCAGCGGTTGGATTTCCACTTGTGGTGCCAGCGACCCGGGTTCGGGAACGGACTTAGGTCGCTGGAGGGCCGGCTAGGGGAGAAGGATGAAGCCTCCTAGGGACTGCTCTCCTTCTCTGGGGGGTGGGTAGGGACACCGCCCGGCACTTGACAGACCCCTGGTCTGAGGCGAGAGGCCACTGTAGCGACCGGCTCAGCAGTGCTTCGGAGTGAGGCGGGGCCGCTGAGGTCGTCATTCCGCGACCCGCCTCCACGCAACAACAAGGGGCAAAACCACTCCTCCCGCTGGCACAATGAAGCCTGCTCCGGCTGCACTAGGCGCTCAGGCTGACTCCGCCTCTCCCAAGTTCACGGCACCTTGGTCAGGTGCCGTGATGCCACCGGGGGCAGGGGTTTAAGGGAGGATGGCTACAGTGTGAGCAGCCGCCAGGCGAGTCCGTGACCGGGCTGATGGTCTCAGCGCAGGAATGCAGGGGGTAAAAAGTGTAAATGGGGGAAAAAAATATATATATATCATATACAATTATTTTTGGAAATAGTGTCTGAGAAGGCTTGACTAAACTGGAGGGTCTTGAGGTGGGCCTTGAACACTTCGACTGAAGGGGCCTCCCTTACAGATGGTGGCAGTGAATTCCACAGGACGGGGCCAGTGACACTAAAAGCTCTGTCGCCGGTGGTTTTTAGCCTCGTCCTGGGAATCGCAAGGAGGCTCCTAGAGGGAAAATTGAGGGAGCGGACCGAGGCAGTGGGTATCGGAAGGTCAGACAAGTATCCAGGACCCAGCAGCAGCCTGCGGAGGGTACTTCCTGAGACCTCAAAGTAGAGTGCATTACAGTAATCAAGCCTAGACATTACAAAGGCATGCACCAAGGTGGGGAGGTTCATAGGTGGAACTAGGGGCTTGATCCTGGCGATGTCCCTAAGATGGTAAAAGCTGGTCCAGACAACGGATGGTACCTATGCTTCAAATGTCAATCCACTGTCGAAGGTCACACCAAGATCGCACACCCTAGAGAAGGCATTTAATGGCACAGATCCCAGGAATAACCCGGTAGCTGCAGCAGAGGCCCTGCTATCATGACTTCTGTTCAACTCCACCACCTGCACCTTCGTCTTATCAGGATTCAGGCACAACCAGCTGGAGGCCATCCAGTCATTGATCTCTGCAAGGCATCTATTTAGCACTTCCACTGCATTGGATGTCCCAGGGGATGAAGGAAAGATACAGTTGGGTATCATCAGCATAGCAATGAAAACCCAAATTGTATTTCCTAAACTTTCTCAACAACCTTCCCTAAAAATGGGAGTTTGGAGATAGGACAGTAATTCGCCATGACGTCTGGGTCTAACGATGGTTTCTTCAGAAGCGGTCTAACCAGAGCCTTCTTCAAGGCATCTGGAAAGACCCTTCTGAGATAGAGCACCAGACAGTCGAGGCGAACACTGGGCCAACGGAGTCGACACTTCTCATCAGAAAACTTGTTGGCACCGGGTCCAGTTCACAATATGTGTGCTTTAGCCCGAGGGCAACTTCAGTGACCTTAGCCACCTCCACTGGTTTAAACTCCCTCCCTTCAACTAGTCGGAGTGCTCTCCGAACGCTGAAGGTGATCACTGTCGGCCATAATGTGGCCCACTAGTGAGACACCCTGCTGGATAGTGGACACCCTGTCCAAGAAGAAACAAGCAAACTCTTCACATGAAGCGTCAGAAAAGGTTTTTTTCGGCTGCAGACAGGCTGGATTTAGCTGCCTGTCCACAGTCAGAAAGAACACAGTTGGTCGATTCTTCCTGGTAGCAATCCCCCTGGACAGGAACTCTGTCTTCTTACAGTTGATTGCCCCCTGATACTCATCATAATCTGTCCACCGCTAGCCCGGACCTCCACCAGCAGCGCTCTAACCTCCGACCCACAATCTGCATCGCCTTGAGCTCCCCATCAAACCACAGGGACCTCAAGTGAGAAGATCTGGTTTGTACACGGCCCAGTGCGAGAGAGTGAAGCGCAGCCAACATTACCCTATTACAGGTGGCAACAGCCTCGCCCGCACCCCCTATGCATGCATTACTCACAATGGATAGATCTGCCACCGCCAGAAATCCCTCCGGGGTCAAACCCCTCAAAGGGCGGTAGCGTACCATACCAGCAGGGGGAGGGCTCTAATGGGGGGCCCCGAATGAGAACTCCACTGTGCAATGATCGGACCAAATGACCCACTCGGTCTGTAAATTACTGATCTCAAGCCTGAGTGAGAAGACCAGGTCCAACATGTGGCCACCCTGGTGGGTCACGGAAGAAGCTTCTTGTGACAGGCCCAGAGATTACATCATTTGGAGGAGGTTGTAACCTAGCCTAGAGGATTCATCGGCCCAGACATTGAAGTCCCCCAGAACTAAACATCTGGGAGACTCTTAATGTCTCACAGATGAAGTCGACTACTTCAAACAACATGAAGTCTTGCTATATTATGACATATGCAGTATAACCCCAGGTTAGAACTGCTCCGGAGGTGAAAGAGTTAACTTCCATGCAGGGCATGGAATCTTGAGCGCGAGCTCGGTTAAACACTCTGTCTGTTGAAGCTCAAACTTAAACTGTCAGATTCTTTACTCCGCCTCACTGAACAGTCACTCCGGAGATTCCTCCTGCTGCTTGGTTTGTTTGTCGGTTTTAAAGTGTAATTCTCGGATTATTTTACCGAAATGTAACCGCAATCGTCGGTTCAAGCTCTGTCTGTGGTATTGTAAGTAATAGATAGGCTTACTTTTTATTTTTCTTCTGTGTGGAACTTGTAAATGTCTTTTCGGTTCGGTTTGAACCGATCAGAGAGTTTAAAATGACTTTCTAGCCCTTTAGAGTGCGGTTCCCGGTTCTTATCGGTTCTAAAAAACGGATTTTATTACGTTTTTTTCCACGACCCGTGACACGGTTGGGAACCGATAAGAGAGTCTTGCTTGGTGGATTGCCGTTAACGGGCAAGTTTTGGTTAGGCTGGCACTATGTCTGAGAAACCCAAAAGAAAAACCAGACCCACTGGGTTTCAGCACTGTGGCCTATGTGGGGAAGCCTTTGCCAAGGCTGACCCACACACCATATGTGTATATTGTCTGGGGTTTGACCACCTCAATGCAGACTGCCAGATTTGTAAAAATTTTCCTGCTGCCACCGTGGAAAAAAGAGTTGGTAGGCTCAGGGAAAGGGAGGCCAAAAAGTCCACTGACCCGGATGGCCAGCCCGGTTCGGTTCCAACCGAACCTGAGGGAGTGCCCTTTGACCAGGGCGATGCTTCCTCGGGCAAACGAAGAGCCAGCTCTGAGGAGCCTGTTCCAACTAAAAGGGCTAGAAGGTCAGCTAGTTTGGGGCCAAAAGTTCTTTCTCAACCGCTGAGGAAATAGCCAAAGCTATTCAGATTGTCCAGTCTCTTTCCCCAGTTCCGTCCGAACGGCACCATTGGGTAAGCGCCGTTCGGTCAGTTCCTCGGTTCAAGATTATGATTTTGAAGATTTTATGAACCAGGGAAGGAGAGAGGTACGAGGAGAGTGAGTATGATTTTGACAGTCTGGATGTGCCCATTGAACGGACATCTCGGCCAGACAGACCTTCAGGAGTATCCCTCCCAGGCTATCTGAGTCCCCTTCTCATTTTTTGTTTTACAAGAAAGCTGCTGACACTCTGCAGCTCCCTGTTGAGGAAGCTGTGGATGATCAAGAAGAGCCTGATTTTGTGGAAATGATGGATATTCCAGAGTCTAGGAGACCGTCTATTCCCTTGCATAAATCTTTTAGGAAACAGTTAAAATTCTGAAAACTCCTCATTCTATCCTCCCTGTGGATAAAAGGATGGACAAGAGGTATGCTTTATCAGGTTCTGATACGGAGTTTCTATCTCAACAGTGCAGCCATGTGGGAGTAGTGCAGGCTGCAGCCTGTGACAAGGCTAATATTCCTCTAGCCTCTCACCCTCCTGAAAAGGATTCCAGGAGGATGGATGCCATGGCAAAAAAGCAGTACATGGCAGCATCTTTGGGACTCAGACAGGCAAATTTATATGGCAACTACGCAGCTAGGTACCAGAAATCCAGGTGGGATACTGTCCTGGCCCTAGCAAAACAGGCCCCTGAACAGCTTGCCAGGGAGCTGGAGCAGGTGGCTGCAGATGGTATTGAGGCATCCAAGGTGCAATTTCATGCTGCTGTAGACTCTAATGATGTTTCATCTAGAGTTATGGCTACATCTGTGTCTCTTCGCAGAATGGCCTGGCTCAGATGTGCTGCCCTGTCACAGGATACCCAGTCTAAGGCTATGGATTTTCCTGTTGTGGGAAATTCTCTGTTTGGGGAGCAGACAGAGAATTATATGAAGAAAATGGATGAGTATAGGACCACCTATAGGAGTGCACAGGCCAAAGAAAGGCAAGTCACTCCTCAAAGGCAGCATGGCAGGGCAGGCCTTTTCATGAGCCATTTACCAAGCCAGGCCTCCTCTTCTGCTTATGCCCAGAGGGTTCTTTAGAGGAGGGGGCAGGAGGGGTTCTAGTAAGCCTGCTTCTACCCCTCAACCCAAAGCCCCTGCAAAACAGGCTCCCTGATGGGGTAGCCAGGGCCGATTCTCCACTACCAGTAGGGGGCAGGCTGGCTTACTTTGTCCAGGACTGGAAGTCTTTAACATCAGACATGTGGGTCTTGGAGGTAGTAAGCCAGGGACTGATTCTCAGCTTCAAAAAATTTCCGAAGATGAGAGCCAGATCTTTTCCACCTGCAAACCCATCAGAGGCACTTGCCCTGGAAGCAGAAGTTTCTACCCTCCTGGCTCTCAGAGCCGTGGAAAGGGTTCTACCCATACACCAGGGCAAAGGGTTGTACTCCAGGTACTTCCTTACCCCAAAAAAGACAGGAGAATGGCGGCCCATTCTGGATCTCAGGTATCTAAACAAGCACCTTTTAAAACCAAAGTTCAAAATGGTGACCATGGGGATTATTTTACCCTCTCTAAGGCCAGGGGACTGGCTAGCCTCCCTGGACCTCAAGGATGCCTATTTCCATGTTCTCATCAGAAGCTCCCATCGAAAGTACCTCAGATTCAAACTGCCCTCAGGCCATTACCAGTTCAGAGCAATGCCCTTCGGCCTCTCCTCGGCTCCAAGGGTGTTCACAAAATGCCTGGCAGTAGCAGTTGCTCATTTAAGAAGGCAAAAGATTGCCATCTTCCCTTATCTGGACGACTGGCTCGTTGTAGGCCAGTCTCCAGAACAGGTCAAACTTCATTTGCAAGTAACCCAGCAGCTTGCTTACATCTCTAGGTTTCTTTCTCGATCTTCCAAAGTCAGTTCTGGAGCCTGTCCAGCTTCTCACCTTCATAGGCGCAGAACTGAACACAAAAAGAAGCCAGAGCCTTCCTCTGGAGAGAGCAAGGACCCTGGTGCCTCTGGCCTCCTCTTTCACCCTGCAGGGCTCTCGACCAGCAAGGCATTTCCTACAGCTCCTGGGGCACATGGCTGCTTCTACAGCAGTAGTGCAGGGAGCGAGATTTCAGATGAGGGACTTTCAGTTCCATTTGAGAGCCTTTTGGTCTCAAAGGACGGATCCCCTAACCAAATTGATTCCAGTGACTCAAACCCTGATCCAGGCCCTTCAGTGGTGGCAGGATCAGAACAATCTGAGATAGGGGGTTCCCTTCATCCCCCAGTCTCATTCCTTGACCCTTACTATAGATGCATCCCTCCTGGGGTGGGGAGCTCACATGGGCGACCTTTCCACCCAAGGGCTGTGGTCCCCTCAGGAATCCCTGCTCCATAACAATTTGCTGGAGCTCAGAGCAGTTTTCCTAGCACTTCAGGTTTTCTCCACATCTGTCCAGAACAAGGTAGTTCAGGTCAGGACAGACAATACCACTACAATGTGGTACATCAACAAGCAAGGGGGCACTTGGTCTACGGCCTTGTGCACAGAAGCAATGAAGTTGTGGTCTCTGGCTTACTCTCTGAATGCCTCCCTTACGGCAGTTCACCTCCCAGGCAAGAACAATGTCCTAGTGGATGCTCTCAGCAGGATTTCCCAGGGCCATCACGAATGGGCACTGGATCCCCTGGTACTGGAGATAATATTTGCCAGATGGGGCACTCCGCAAATAGATCTCTTTGCAGCCCCAGAGAATCACCAACTTCCCCTTCTTTGCTGCAGGCCCCCAGTGTTGGG
Source organism: Neoceratodus forsteri (assembly GCA_016271365.2). Lineage (NCBI taxonomy): Eukaryota > Metazoa > Chordata > Ceratodontiformes > Ceratodontidae > Neoceratodus > Neoceratodus forsteri. Next base: position 106,537,329 of record JADMNL010000028.1, read on the forward strand.
CTCAGTCCGTCTGGATGCCTTCCTCCTCAGTTGTGAAGGGAAGTTTCTCTATACTTTTCCCCCCTTCCCTCTTCTTTTCAAAGTGCTAGTCAGAATCAGAACTCAATCCTGCAAGATGATCCTGATTGCTCCAGATTGGGCCAGGTAGCCCTGGTACCCACTCCTCATGTCCTTAGCAGTCCACCCTCCCCATGCCTTCCCAGGAATCACAACCTGTTAACCTGTGCCCAGGGGAGAGTTTGGTATCTGAACCTCAAATCTCTCAGTCTCAAGGCTTGGCTCTTGAAGAGTTAGAGTTTGCTGACCTACACCTTTCTCAAGGTGTATTGGATATCTTGAAGGCCTCTAGGAAGCCTTCCACCAGGGCTACCTATAATTCAAAATGGAAAAGATTTTCCATATGGTGTGCTGGTAAACATATTCCCCCAGAATCTGCTGGTGTGCCCACGATCCTGGATTATTTGGTGCATTTGAATTCCTTGGGGCTCAGACCAGCTACCCTAAAAGTGCACCTGGCAGCTGTCTGTCTTCTTGTCAGCAGGTAAGCCCTCTTCTTTATCAGCTCACCCTGTGTTCTCCAAGTTTTTTAAAGGGTTGCTTCACACCAATCCCCCACCCCCGTTCAGGGATCCTGCCCCTGCTTGGGATCTTAATATTTGCATCGCTCAGCTTATGCAACCCCCTTTTGAGCCATTGTCTTCAGCAGAGCTGAAGTACTTGACTTGGAAAACTGTGTTTCTGGTAGCCATCACCTCTGCCAGGTGCATAAGTGAGCTACAGCCTTGTCAGTGGAGCCTGATTTCATCTCCTTTCATAGAGATAAGGTAGTCCTCAGGACTAACAGGAAGTTTTTTGCCTAAGGTGGTTTCAGACTTTCACCTTAATCAATCCATGTCTCTCCCTGTGTACTTCACTGACCATTCCTCCTCTGGTGAGAGGAGATTGCACAGTTTAGATGTCGAAAGAGCCCTTAGTTACTATATATAGAGTGTACCAAGGGTCACAGGTCGAATCCCTCCAATTGTTCCTCACCTATGGTGAGGTTGGTAAAGGGAAACCTGCCACTAAACAATCCATTGCCAGGTGGATTGTCTCTTGTATCCAATTCTGTTACGAAAAACTGGGTAAGGTTCCTCCCTCAGGCCTGAGGGCTCACTCTACCAGGGGTACAGCTGCATCTCTGGCTGCTGCCAGGGACATTCCTATCCTAGAGATATGTCAAGCAGCTACCTGGAAAACAGTTCACACTTTTACTAAGCATTACTCCTTGGATATCCAGGCTAGGAGTGATGCTCGATTTGGCACAGCCATGCTTCAGAGCCTATTTTCCAAGTAGGTTCTGTCCCTCCTCCATGGGGGTACTGCTGTGTAGTCTGCATATGTCATAATATAGCAAGACTTCATGTTGTTTGAAGAAAAATTACTCACCTTAGTAATGTTGTTTCTTCTAATGGAGTCTTAGCATATTATGACCTCCCAGCCTGCCCTCTCAGAACCTCTGTTTTTGGGATGTGGGTGGGCAGTGCAATGTTGGCACTTCTTTGGTGCCCACTTCTTTCACCCTTCTAGGGTGCTTAGGTGTTATGTTAAGTTCTTCTTGAATCCCCGACTTGAGTCTTTGTTTTGGGATCAAGATCAAAAAGGTGTTTTTGTAGTTAGTAGCCAGTGGCTAGTGTAGGTTATCGGCTTCCACACAGAACCTTAGTGAGTTTTTGCTGGTAAAGATCTGACAGTTTAAGTTTGAGCTTCAACAGACAGAGTGTTTAACTGAGCTCGCGCTCAAGATTCCATGCCCTGCATGGAAGTTAACTCTTTCACCTCCGGAGCAGTTCTAACCTGGGGTTATACTGCATATGTCATAATATAGCAAGACTCCATTAGAAGAAACAACATTACTAAGGTGAGTAATTTTTTCTTCTTGCAGGAACTCACCCGCCTCCCCAGGGGGGCGGTAAATCAGGAGAATCCTGCAGCCTGCGCTCGGACCCCTATGTACGGCCACACATTCAAAGGAACCTGGTCTTCCCACTTGGTGCACAGTGAAGCCAAGCTCAGATCTAAAGCAGATGGCCACTTCCCTGCCCCTGTGTTCCACTCTGGGGCAGTGCACCACTGAGTAACTGGGGGGACGGTGGCCTCTAAAACCAGGACAGCATCATCACCCACCCAGGTCTCAGTAATGCATGCCAGATTGACCGAGGAAACCAAGTCCGCTGTAATCACAGTCTTGTTCCTGATCGATCTGGCATTGGAAAGCACTGCCCTCGGGGGACAGGTGGGCAGTGTAGCCCTTCTGGGTACTAGTCCACTCAGTCTGGTGGAAACACTGGGGACGGGGACTAAACACGTCAGGCTTCTCCCTAAGGCCCGTCGACACCCGGTGCACATTCTGCACCTGATAACCTCAACCCCCCCCCCCCAGGGTGCAAGGTGCCCTGCCAAGATCGATCAATACAAGCCCTCTTAATTCTAACCTTCCTACAGTGGTGAGCTGTAGTGCTGGAAACTGGGAGGTCAGTAAAGGGCTGTAGATCTAGAAGCTGGGACACCTCGTACATGATCCTAGCCTGCCACAGACCCCCTGACTTCCCTATACACATACTGTCCCAACCTGAAAGCCTTAATAAATAGCAAATAGCTATCAGTCATGCAAACATCCACGCAACTAATATACACAGACCTTGCCAATCGTACTATCATACACTCATCAAAACTTTTAACCCCAATAACCCCCACTCTACCCCCAAAAAAACACCCCCACAAAAGAGCAAGAATAAACAAGGAGCCAAGCTTCTCAGCCTTCCAGGAGAGCAACCTGCAAAGTTTAAAATATTGCCCCACAAGACGGGGCATAAATTTGAGAAGGTAGTCAGTATGCAAAAGATCAGTTCCAACCCAGGATGGTCAAGAGGCCATGGGCCCTCTCACTGCCCCTAGTCTCTGCTGGGCAAAACGTCTGTGGAACCAACAATATACAGTGTACCTATGGAGTCCACCTGAAGAAAACGCCTTGCTTAATGCCCTGGAGCTCCTCTCACTAGCTCCAGGAAAGATGTAGAACGTTACACGGTTGGTCGGAAGATACTAGTGGTTATAAGAATAAAGACATTATTTTCTAGTTTTGTAATTAACTGAAGTCAATAAATATGGCTGACAATGAGCAGTTTTTAACAGTCTGTGCTGTTGAGGCTACTTTTGTTGCCTGTACATGCCAGTTTCATGCTACGGATGTGACAGAATGGTGCTACCACGAGTTTCTGATGGTAAGCAGCACTGCACCACACCAACATTTTTGGGCAGGACACAGGAACAGAAACTTCTAAAAACTGCACATCTCTGCTCAGAAATCAAATAAAATCAAAGCAAAATAAGGGGATGTACAATAGATTAACTCAAAATATTCATTGTATCATCACGTGCGAGGGGGCAGGACCATAACTCTCCGGGGGCAGATCCACAAGCGAGTTATACAAATTCTGCTCCCTCACAAGTGATGATAAAGTGCGTATTTCAAGTTCGGACCATTGCATATTTGATTTATACAACATCAGTTTACTAGTTATAACTTTTAAGTCAGCAATTTGTTTGGACATGTAACTGTTTCTCTTTGTATTCAGCTGCTGGTGTTAAGTGCTGCACAGTGCTGTTGTGATGTTATTATTCTTGTCTTAAGCTGCTGTCTGGTTCAGTATGCATTGTGAAGTACCCAACAGAGCAAGATACCATCTATGATGTACCCACAAGATAACATCATATCACTTTTTATCTGGTCATTTTTATATCCGCTGGTGTTGTATAAATGGATATACTGATAATTTAACCAGAAGTTCGTATTTATTTTATTTAAATTTTGGTGACCAGGTAGGCCCAATACGACCATTACAGTCCCTTTTTCAGGGGCGACCCAGGATTAATTACATAAATCTAGAGACCAACATCAAAACAGAAAAATTGCATCACACATCAGTATCATACAGTACAATCAATGCAGACATATGGTACAAGTTAAGGTACAGCGGGCAGATAAGTACAGTTCACTTGTTAAAAAAAAAAAAAAAAATGATGAAATTGTTTGCGCCCCCTTCCCCACTACTGCTGCTCAAAATCTGGCATTTCTTGGGTTGAAATCATGAATGGCAGGGGAGCATGCTGGGTAATTTACAGCTAGTCAGCTCATCTTCCCCTGGGCAGGCATTTTGTTTCAAGGTTAAGTAATGAAGAACTGTTCATAAAAAGACCGTTGAAATTTTCGGGTTAAAATGTGAAAAAAACAGTTATGAAGAAACATTGACTTGTTCCAGCGTTGACTAATAACTACATTTTTGCAGATTTGGGGCCCTAATGTTCAGCATATGCCTTGTGTTACCCCACCTCCTGAACATGACAGGTGCCATTTTTCAAATCTCCTCCAAAACTTGTTTCTCACTGTGAAATAACCTTTCAGATGGGATTTAAACAATACGGCACCACGCCCCCCCCCAAAAGCTTTCCAGCTGCCACACTGGGAGCCCACCCCAGCGTGGCTGAAATAGTTATGGCCGGCGGGGCTGCCCAGTCCCCGTCGGCTCCCTCCCAAAGCTTTCCAGGTGCCACGCTGGAGCCCACCCCAGCGTGGCAAATATTTGTTATGGCGATGGGGGTGCCCAATTCCCTGTCAGCTCCAGGACCCCCAAACAGCCTTCCAGTTGCTACACTGGAGCCCACCCCGGTGTGGCAAGCTTCGCGTCGTCTTCCTAAAAAAAAAAAAAAAAACTATAAACAAAAACCTTCCCTCTCGGCGGTCTTCATGCCCCCCTCCCACCGCGCCCACCCTCTCGCCTCTGCCTCCCCACCCCCCTCACCCCATGCCCCACCTACGGAGTTCAGCCCGGCTATCTTCGGTGGACCGGGAACACGTCTGCACCCTTCAAATCCGACCGCGAACTGAAGAAGTGCCGGTAAGATGTATAATGGAATAAATACTTTTTTTTCAACTTTGATGCATATCTCAGGCATTTTTTGGAATTTTGGCACCAAATTTTCAACATGGGGTTTTTGGGACCCCTCCTTATGAATTTTGAAACTGTCATGGCATTAATCGGGCCCGAAGGGTGATTTCGTGGGCACTGCGCGAAATCACCTTTCAGGACTGATTAACGAAATGACAGTGCCAGAGTTCATAAGGTGGGCTGTCAAAAAGCCTATGTTGCAAATTTAGTGAAAAATTACTGAAAATGACTGTTTTACGAAAGTACGTTGCGCAGTTCCTATGCACGCTCGTAAGTTCGCGAATTTTCAATATTTTCACTCCAGATTTTCAACATTGCCATTTTACCACACCACCTTATGAACAGTACAGCGGTCATATTTTACATGTCGCCCAAAATGTGTTTCCGCGCATGTAGTGCACAATGGCGCAGTTGGTGTGCGAAATCAATGTATGGGACACATTAAGAAAATCATAGTGACATTGTTCATGAGCAGAGGTCTTAAAATGGCTATGTTGAAAATTTAGTGAAAAAAGTCCATAAAGTGACTACGTTACGAGTGAGAATTACACAGTTTCCACGCACCCTCGTAAGTTCATGAATTTGTAATATTTTCAGTACAGATTTTCACCAGTGGCATTTTTCCACACTTCCTTATGAACAGTACAACTGTCATTAGACACAGTGGATGTCTTGGGAGGAAGGCATGGAACTGTCACTTCCAAATACCTAAACAGCACATACAAGCAAGCAACATTCGGCATTGACAAATGCTTGTTTTTATATAACATTTGCTGAACCAGCCCCTTCATAGCCTGCTATTTTACAAGCTTTTTGTTTTGGTAGGTGCACAAGGCCAGCCTTTCTTGTCACCAAGGTAATGGGTGTCTTGGGAACCTTGGTGACAGGGACTGCTACCCTTCCGCACCTGAAGAACTTCTAAAAAGGCAAAAACAGCCTATAGGACACGAGACAGTGAAGGGTCCAAGTTGGCAAATGCTATACAACACTAAGGTGGAACCATACTTGTAATGTGGTAAGAAAACAAGACCACTGCATGTCCAGGAGAAAGTGGCATGGGCCACGAAACATCAGCACAAGTCTGTTTTTAGGTGGCTTTGGACAACAAGAGGACTGTATTGAAACTTTCAGAAATTGTGCTCAGGTTCTAGTTCTTCAGTGAACAGAATCACAGCAGCATTCTCAAGTCCTCTTTACTTAACCCCAGCTATCTTTCTGTACAGATTCCTTTTTTTTTTTTCTGTCTTCAAAATCAGCTGTGTATGTAGCCCCCTCCCCATAACACCATAATAAATACTCTCTTCACTGCCATCATTGGTTAGAATCCATGAATGGCTCCTATTATACTGTTACCTTGAATGCGCTGCTCTACTGTTAATGTAGCAGCCCCTGCCCATAGCGGGATCAGTGTCAGGAAGTCACTAACCGAGTCTGGCTGATGATGGCACTGGTTGCAGCCACTGACTGAGTCTAACCAATGATGGCACTTTTTTTGTCAATAACATTTTATTGAGATAAAATGTGTAATAAATCGTCATATCAAATACATCAATACGCAATCGCTAAGCTAAAAATAAAATAAACAGATACGTCTTTATTTGAATAACTAAGTCCATAAACAATTACCACAGAAAAACTCTTAAATACTTGAGGGATGTTACTCCACCATTCTTTGAATCATTGTTCCCCTGAAATAATGGAAAATCCAAATAAGAAAGATAAATGGATGGAAATAGAGAAAGGGATTAAAAGACCTAGAAGAAAATGTTACTAGCAATGCAGTGTAGGAGACTATTGGGCAGAGGCTTTAGCTACTGACTGAGTATAACTGATGATGACACTGGTTAAAGCACTTATAATGGGGCAATAAAGGCTACATAACAAGCTGGTTTTATGAATTAGGCATGTTGTATTGTTATTTCTCTTTAAGGGGAGGGTGTATGAACAGCGTCCATAAACCCTCCCCGTACATGTAAGTACGAAGTAATGAAAAGCTCTTTTATACAAGGTATTGTGCTCACCAGTATATGGCGGCAGGGCCAGAGATCTCCATTATTAAATTTACCCTATACTTATTGAAATAGCAGCCATTTTGTGGAATCTTGAAACAGCAGATTATGTGGTTGGGGAAGATTCATAACTAAAAAAAAATCACTGGCCACCTCAAAGCCCCATAAAATGGCTCATGTCTTTAATCAGTATCTGACAGAGTTAGTAGTGGGCGTCTCCAGACTGTGGCCACCTACAGGGAAGCCGTGGGCATCTCCAGACTGTGGCCACCTACAGGGAAGCCCAATATCTCATTTAAAAGAACTTTTGATGTACTTTCAAACTGTTAGTGACACTTTTCATGAACCTTCACCCTTATAGAGCAACACCAAGCCACCTTTGAAAACCAAATGGTGGCACTGTTGAGATATCTTTATTTAAATTAGCCATATAGTAAATCAAGGCAACATCCATACCATGGAAACACATTAAATGAAGGGAACAGCTGCATCTTGGAAACAAGACAGGAAGTGATGTCTCAGTTGAGCAAGCTGTAGAGAGCTTGCCCTGCCATGACATAACTTCTGTATCCAGGTTGAATGATAAGGCTGCTGCCGTGATTTAATATATGACTGATTTGGATATTTCCAGATTGCAAACATCTGCAGGGAAGTCCAGTACCTCATTTGAAGGAGATTCTCATGAGATTTCAGACTTTAAAGGACCCTGCACACCTGCTTTTCTCTTTGAGCGTCCTTGCAGTTACCCCATTTCACAGACCCTTGTCTTAAGTATCTTGTGATTGTGCAACTCCGATGCTCCTCCCAGCCTCTTACGTGGACCGAATGTAAAAATTCAACCCTTTGTCACAACACAGCCTCTTAGAGAGTCCCATCTAGGGGTCATATGACCCCTTTTAAAAAAGACATTTATAAATTATAGGTGGAAATTAGTTGAAATAGAAATAACAGGAGAACCATTTGTTGGGCACCTATCCCCAGGATGGGCTATCTGAAATTCATAATAAATTTTTTTTTTTTTTTTACTTCTACCCTGCCCCTTCGGGGTCCAGACAATAAATGGATTTCATGAGTATTATTCCCTGGGTAATTACTTGTGTTCCTTATAGATTGAAATACAGAGGAAAATGTTTCTTGCAAGCATCTTTTACCCTCAATCCTGGTCCTGAACGCCACAGATTGCACACAGACACCCCCACACCCCTTGGAGCTGTCCTAAGCCCTAACCCTTCCAGAGTACAATCCAGATTCTGGAGGAGGTGCAGGACCTGCAGAGGATCAGTCTGCATCTAGCCATGGTCTGGTGTTTTCCTCCTGGTATTCTCCCATGAGGGCTGTCAGTTTTACAGTGATGCACCGTGCGTGCACGCATATCAACATCGGAAGATGGGCCCTCCTTCGAGTATTTGGTCCCAGCGGGCTGCTACCTAGCTTCTGCTGGGTTGATGGCAAGCATAGGGATGCAGTGACTCCCTGTGGGAGGAGAACCTTCATTGGTACATAGACTCCTCCTTCCCCCAAATAACCAGAGTCTGTTACCAAACCCGAGCCTCTGGTGTACTCTGTGGTGGCACCACTACTAAAAATATATTTTTAAATTAAATAAGTTGTTTAAATCTGTTATAGAAAATCATAACAATTTTAAGTTTGATTAAATAGTTCATCTTGTATAAAGCCAACAGCTGGCGCTGCACTTGTTCCAAAAAAACTGAAGGTGTATGGATTTGGTCTAGTACATAGGCTTGCTTGCCTTAAAAACAGGAATCAGTATCTGACTGTGCATCAGTTGCATTTCATTGTTGAGGGGACGCCTCTCAGCCAGTAAGGTTTGTGGGTATTTCCTTGCCATTTTATAAAAGGGTACAAGCATGACAAGCAGTGTGCGACCGCTGTCAAGAGGGCCGGCAGAATGGTGGGTTGCCTCAAAAGCTGGCTGATCAGTAGAACAGAGGAAGTTATGCTGCTTCTTTACAATGCCCTGGTCAGACCCCACCTGGAGTATTGTGTGCAGTTCTGGGCACCTTAATACTAAATGGATGTTGCGGCAGTTTAGAGGGTGTATGCAGGGCCACCAAAATGATCAGGGGTACGGAAGACAAGAGTTATGTGGAGAGACTTGATGGCTCTTAACATGTTCATATTTTAGAAATGGAGGCTGAAGGAGAACAGGATCGGAGTTTTCTGCGTGCCAACAGGAGCTGCCTTCCATCTTCAAAGCTGAGGTGTCCGAGTCTGCTGCCCTACCTGCCTCAGCCGGTCAACTTTACTGTGGCTCTTGGTCAGGATGGAAACCGGGGTCACTGGAATAGCAAGTGGGCCTCCAACGGCAGCGCTACAAAGTTATCGCCTGGAATGCATCAGAATTTTGAGCGGAATGTGTACAGCAGAAAGGGACATGAGTAGAGAAAAACTTAAAATAACACCTAAAACAGACAAGGGCAGAGATTTTTTTATTTTTTTTTTTTAACTCTTATTTAACTTCGTTTAGTCCCCAGCCAGGGCAACTTTCCACCAGTACCACTGCTTGTCCATCTGAGGCCCACCTACCTTGACATCCTGGTACCCCTAGCAAATAGCAAACCACCAAGGCTGTGCCCTGCCGGCTTACCCAGGGATGGGGTTGCCTTCAGTGCCAGGGCAGACTCCCCTCACCATTTGGTCAGCCTTGGAGGAGGTGAGGCCAGGGGGACCCAGGCGCAGGTGGGTACGTAGGGGCCTGGTAAGAACATAAGGGGCAGTTGGTGCATCATCCTGCTGGCTCCAGCTGCCTGGTGGGGCTGATGTACAATGACGTCCTGACATTCGTTGCACCAACAGCACTGCATTTGTGTCTGTCCCTGGTGCACCATCCGTCCCTCAGCCATTGCTAGGGGTCAGGCTCAGAGACCTTCCCTTCCTTTGAGGGGGAGAGCTGTCCTCCAAAAATACTCTATCTTCCAACCCCTTGCTGACCTCTGGTCGTCAGCACCACAAGGGTAGTGCAACTGCTGTGCCGACAGGTCAGTCCAGTTTTTTTTATTTATATGATGGGCATGCAAGAAATTTAAACTAAATTAAAACCAAGACCACTGTAGGGGATATGCAATGGCTTGACTAAAAATGTGCAATTTATTTTAAGTTTGAGGATGTGGGGCCATAACTCACAAGTGACAAAGCCACATGTGAGTTATGAATAGCCTGCCCCTTCTTCACAAGTGATGATAAACTGCATATTTTGAGTCAGCCCATTTCATACTTGTTGTATAAAACATCTGTTTCTTAGCTAAACTTTTATATCGATTATTTGAGTGAAGGTTTGATTGTTAATATTTCATTTGAACTGCTGGCTTCAGTGTTACACGTGTAGGATAGTGTATGGGTGCCCATACATGACAATGCTATTTTTATACCAAGTGGTTACTATGACGTCATGGACCTCAAGAGCGAAGCTTGAGAGGTCTCTCTGACTTTATAGTAACCATGAGGTTTAAGAATAGCGATGTTGTGTATTTGTGCTACCATATACTGTTCTATATAGTGTATGGTACCAAAACACACAATTACTTACTTTTTTCTTCTTAAGGCAGCCAGTCTCTGTTGTTCGGGATCCGCATTTCTCATCCAGTCACCCGCCAGACAACACGTACGCAACACTTCAGCCACCCCCTGTCCTATGAGCAGCACTGATGGTGGTTGCATTATGACGCAGCTACTAATTCAGAACAAAAAGTCGTTCTGCATTAGTAGCTATGTCACTACTACAGCAGAATGACTTTTTACAGTGTATGGATGTCCATACACAATGATGTTCCCCCATACACTTTAAGGCTATTGTGAAACCTGCAGCCTGATTGGTTCAGTAGTCTATAGTGATGTACCCAAACTTCAGTAAAGTATAGTGACTGTGACATACCCGACTTCTGCAAGATAACATGTTCTTTTGTAAGTTAATTACCAGATAACATGTTTATACTACTTGGGTGGGTATAAGCAGGCAAAGAAATCCAATTCAAACTACATTACCTATATTCAGTTCACTGTCCACACTTAGACAGTCTTCTATTGAACATGCTCAGTCACTGAAATAGTCTTAAAGCTTGACTTCTACCACCCAACCATGTGGTCCTCCAGCACCTCCCACACTGCACTCAGATCTTTACTTCCGCTGGAAGGAACTGGTCTCCCATTCGGCTCCTGCTAGTGAATTAGAATTCTGCTTAGTTTTCACTTTTCAGGCTAATTTGAATGGAGTTTTGAAGTTTGCTTTGGTTTTTGAACTCATCTAATCTCCACCTTATTACATTTTTGACGTTTGATATTGAACGGAGGAGCAAGACAGGATTTAAGAAGGGTATGGTGTGCCGGGTCACTGTGTCCATCATGTACAGCCATGGTGCGTGTGCGTGCTGCCAGGGCATTGCCCTTAACATGGAGCATTGCTAGTGGTGCTGAGCGATACACCCACAGGCACACAATGGGTACCCATTGCGGGTGTTGCAGGGCAAGCCTTTGTGTGGCCATGTGGTAGTGGGGTCTAAGGGACATTTGCAGGCCCAGCTGGCAGACTTTAGGCTGGCAGAGATGTTCCGGTCCATGAATTGTTGACGGTGGACACCAGCCATGGGATTGCAGTTAGTCAATTGAACGTTTGTGCTCATTCCCTTCTAAAGGGCCCTTGTGAGTGGTTACCATCTAAGGAGGTCACTTGTGGAGCTTGTCGGTCTGCCCATGATAAATCCTTGCTCTCTCAAACTTCGGTGCTCACTGCAGCCCAGGCCCTCTATTTTTAATTTGAAACATTAGCTTAGGAACTGTCTGTTAGTAATGTGTAATTGTGCTTAATCTATAAATATAAAATTTGTTTGTTTTGATTGTGTTTAGTTGCTTCTGTATTTATCCTGGCTGTCCCTAAAAATAGGCTTTGTAGCTCATGGACCTACCAGCAAGGCCCCCTAGCTCTCCTCGGCACTTCAGTCTTTCTGTGGCAGGGCACCTAGGCTTCGGTGGCAGCATTTGTGCATTTCTGTGGCATGAATTATTCATTTCTATAGCAGAATGCAGTCCTGCCATTGGCTGGAATATTATATGATGTCATCGATGATGTGACATGAAATGCTGACCATTTAGGAGGGGTTTTAGGATAAACAAGGAGGAGACAGAACCCAGGTAATAGGGAAAAACTGTATATTTAAAATAAAAATCACCAAGAGCATGGAATTGTACAGTACTATGTGTATTCTGCAGCATGATACAAGTTGTGAGGAAAATTCAGCAGCCGTGGAACTGCAGAATTCCAGGGGTCTTGCCTACCAGCTATGATAACAAATCAAACATGGTCCCTGGATTGCTTCCAGTGTGCAGACCTGGTGATGGTCCATGTCATGGGAGTGAAGAGTCAGCTAGCAGTCACCCTTAGTTATGTGGGAGACACGTCCAATGAGTGGTTCTTCCCCCTGCTGGTGGCCCAGGTGTTCTCCTTGTGGGAAATGCCAACTATGGATCTGTTCACTTCCTGAGAAAACAGTAAGCTGAGGCTGTTCTGAAGGCACCCCCCCACCCAAGCAGGGTATTCTTCTGGGTGATGGGTTCCACCAGTCTTCCGGCCAGGACCTTCTGTATGCCTTCCCTTCATTCCCTCTTAATTTGCCAGGTAGTGCTCGAGACACAGAGGAACAGGGCTTCTCTGATCCTGATTGCACTGGACTAGCCACATCAATTCTGGTACCAGGATCTCCTCAGTTTCAGCAGCAGGCTATCATGACTGCTCCCACTTCTAGTAGACCTGCTGACATGGCGGTGGAGCGCTCATGTACTCCGACCTTCAGTCCCTGCACCTGACCACCTGGTTCTTGAGCAGCAAGAGTTCTAGGCTCTGGGGCTTTCCGAGAATGTTCTTGGGGTTCTGGAGGCATCTTGGAAGAAGTTAATTTGCAAGATTTAAACTTGCAAGTGGAAGAGGTTGTGCTGATGCAAAGAACATGGATTGCTGATGCTTTTCTGCTCCTTTTCGCACATTCTCAGCCATCTCTGGTCTCTCTCTTAAACAGGGTTGACAGCCATGTCCCTAAAAGGTGCATCTCTCCATCATTTTGGCTAGACCACCTTTCACCTCCAGTGTATGATACTTCAAAGGGAATTGGATGCCCTGTCACCCATAGCATTCCAGATGTCTTTTTTGTAACTCTTTTCAGGCCAACATTTTGCGGCACCTTGTTGCCACTTTGTCAAGGTAGTGATCTCTGATAAAGCCTAAGAATACTTTGCAGCCCCTCTGAAAAGAACTTCACAAGCCTTTTTAGTTGAATCTGCAGCTAGACATGTTAAACTAAGGGCAACAGAGGGAAACAACACTGGCTAACCAGATAAATTGGGACCAGTCGATGATCAATATTTGATATTGCATCAGTCATGATGTGATAGGATGTTTCCTTAGTTTTATGAAGAACTACTACCTTGATTAAGTGGCAACAAGTCAAGATGCCATAAAATTGTATATTTGGTGGCCTGAAAAGTGGTACAGTAAGGACATCTGGAATTTTACACGACAGCACCCCATTTTCCCTTGTTGTATCATTGTGCCTTTGTGACAGCACCTCCCTAATAAATTGTTCCTGCCCAAGGTAGTTTCTGAGTTTCACCTAACTCAAGTGCTCATTCTACTGACCTTCTTCCCAAAGTGTTATGTTTCAGATACTAAGCAAATGCCTCATACACACTGTTAGCAGGGTTTTGCTCTTTTACCATTAGCAAACAGTGTAATTTCGTGGTGAGGCTCACCAGCTGTTTCTAAGCTATGCTAATGCCACCCTAGACAGAACAGCAGTCAAGCAGATGAGTGGCAGGTGGATCACATCCATCATCGTGCTGTCTCTTCGGTTGGTTGGTGATGAGCCGCCCGTGGGTTGAAGGCTCACTCTACCAGACACACTGCTGCTGTTTTCAGGTACATCCTCATTTTGGAGATTGACGGGGGGTGTCCTTGGTCAAATATGCACACATTCATATAAATTTACAGCACTGACTTGCTCAGTCATGATTCAGCTTTCATGTCCTCAGTCCGCCAGTCTTTGTTCTCCTAATTTGTGCTCTACATGCCTTGCTCCTCCTCATGAGGACTGCTAGGAGTCTGCGTAGGTGTAGATAGTGAACTGAATCTAGATGGTTAGAAACAGAAGTTATTTACTTTCATAAATTGTGATTCAAACACAGGACGAAGTCTAGCAATGTCACTGGTTGAAATGCATCACCTGATTGTTCATTAACTCCCCATGTACACACAGCCGGTTACCAAACTAAAGTGTTCCACATAGGAATAGCCTGCTAACCTAACCAGATATCGTTACAGAACAGCACGTTTCATACTTTCATTTTAGCAGCCATTTGTTCCCTTTGGCTTAGTACAACTACCTCAAGTGCAACACCACGCAGCCTGTTTTTTTTTCCCTTTAGTTCAGCACCACAAAACCCAGTTAAAGTGAAAAACCACTCTTCAACTTTTGTACTTTGAGGCTGATACTCTTGCATTCCTGACCACCGCAGCAAAGTTTTCAGGTCTCCCCCATCTCATACCGAATCAGTCAATCATGCACTTATAGCTACACATAGCCGATGCTGCCCCACACTCTCAATGTCCATCTGCTGTTCTGACTGCACAACAATGCCGACATGCACTGCTGTAACACTGTCCCCGGCAACTGTTCAAAATCCCCACAGCACAGTGCACACACTCTTCCTTTGTACCAGCTCAGTCTCACAGTCTCTGCACCAATGGATTGGGGAAGGGGACAAAAGTGGGTGGATATCCAATTCATTGATTTTGTGTACAACGTTTACTTGTTTCATTACTTTTTTCCAAATCAATTACAGTATGCCTATCTTATAAGTGAGATAACCCATGACAGGGCATGCATTTCTGCAGAGTTCATGCATGCCCTGGTTACGTTTAAAAGCACTCGGCCTCTTGCCTAACAACACACCCGGGGCTTACATTAATTCCCCCAGAAATGCATGCCCTGTCATGGGTTATTTCTTTGGTAACCATAGTTCTTCTAGTATGCTGTTCATATTCACACATCCCACCCAACCTCATCTGGCAAGGCTTGTCTCAGACTCCTGTTCCACTGTGCAGATCGGAGTGCAGAGAGGTGGACCCAGAGGACCACATGGCTGGTTTGTAGGAGGAGTCGAGCTTAAAGGCAGATCTTACTTCGAGTTAGAGCTCTTGCAGCAGGCTATAACAATTAGGACTATGTCGCAGGCACTAGGACCACACGGTGAAAACTTCTGCCAGCAATACCAGCGGGGGACCGCCCCCGATGCCAGCCCTGCCCTGACGTCGGTCAGGGTACAAGAGGGGGCGGACCCAGCTCCACCTCAGTTCTTTCCCGCCACGTACCATGCACGTGAAGTTAGCGGCTGCCTGCGATTCTCAGCGTGAAAAGAATTTTCTACAAGCAAGTTTTTCAACGTTTTTTTCTGTTTTTTCCTATCTACAGCGGCCGACGTCTGTGCTGCTGCCGTTGTTCAGCTCAGATTTTTCCGCGTTTGGTCTCTTTGCCTCGGTGTTTGTCGCCATTGGTGCTGACGTCAGTCCCTTTTCTTCCTCGGGTTCGATGTCTTCCCGGGCGTCTGTATCTCCCGAACACCTTAATAAGTGCAAGTCGGCTGGCAAATTCCTGCCAAAGATGGACACCGGCGGTGCGTTTTCTGCCTCGACCCTGACCATGACACCGCTAATTGTGCCGACTGCCAGGCTTTTACAAGCCGGACTCGCATCCGACACCTGAAGGCCCTTAAGGCCTACCTCTTGGAAAAGAAGATGGACCTGCACTCGTCTGAAGGGAAGAAAAAGGAAAAGAAAAGGCATAGCAAAGAGCGTAGTCGGTCCCGGCACCGGTCCCAGTCTTGGTCTCGCTCGCGGTCGCGACCTTCCCTGAAAAAGGCCCGTCCTTTGGGCTCGGGTGAGTCGTCCCGCTCATCTCAGGCTAAGGTCGGCCCGTCGGGGGAGCAGCCGGCCAAGCCAAAGGTGACTGCGCTCAGAGTCATCACCAAGTCCATGGGGGTACCTGCCTCGGCCCTACCGACCATGGCACTGGCGCCGCCTGCTAAAGGCGCGCCTCCGGAGGTTATAGACTCTCCGGCACCCCCTGACATCGCCCCATCGTCGGTCCCGACACCGACGCTGGTTGAAGGGGCTAAGGACCCGGGGTCGGTTGTTGTACTGCTGACGTCCCCGTCGCCCAAGTCCTCCTCCCCCCGGGCCCTCAGGAGAGCTCTCCTTTGTGTCCCGCCGCTCCAGAGACTCCTTTCCCGCAGCGGGCGGCTGAGGTCTTCTCCCAGGACGAGCTCAAACAGCTATTTTCGTTTTGGTGGGGGCAGGTTCACAAGCGAACCTCCCCGTCGCCGGCCCAGACACCAGTACTGGATCCTGCGGGTGAACTGTAGCCAGAGGGCGAGGCCTCACCGCTGAGGTCCCCGGAGCGCCGTCCTTCGCCTTCTCCCAGGGCTCGTTCCCGCTCTCGATCCGAGGACCACCGGCGTCACTCTAAGGTTTCCAGTGACCGACGTCGGTCCGTCTCATGCTAAGGCCCTCTCTCGCTGTCTGGGAGTGCTCCAACGTCAGTCATTCTCCGTTGCCGGTCTAGGGACCAGAGTTGGTCTTCGGACCGTCGTCGGTCTGCTGCACACCGAAGTCAGAGTAGGCATGGTCATGGGGTAGAGTCAGACTATTCTAAGTCGGATAGTCGATCCTCCTTTTCATCATCATCATCCTCTTCATCTTCCCTCAGCCTCAAGCACTCCCCTGAGGAGAAGGACCTGCCTCGCTCACCTCTGGATGATCCTTCCTTCGTGGACGTCATGAGGCATATTCAGGCTTCCAACGAGTGGGACACGGAAGACCTGGACCCAGAACGCCAGAAATAGGCCAAATACCTGAGGCAGAAGGAGCCAAAGCCTTTGGTCATTCCTCCTTTGGTGGATACTCTTCAGGACCTGACTAGATCCACCTGGATGCATCCAGCTTCCATCCCAGCGGTTCCCAAAAAGTCGGATAGGCTCTATAAGGATCCGAGGGCTGAACCCTTCTTGGCGGAACACCCTCAGGCAGATTCAACTGTGATCACGGCTGCTCATGACAAGTCTCGACAGCCGAGGCACCTCGGCTCCCAGCCTCCTGACTTGGAGTCCCGTTACCTGGGTCAGGTGGGCAAGAAAGTTTACGCTGCTTCCACCTGTTCCCTGAATTTCCTCATGCATATGGTGCAGTATCAGAATGCATTGTGGGAACAGGGTCTTGAGCTGACACAGGCCATGCCAGACTCCGACAAGAAGACGGAGCTCCTGGCCCTTTTACAGTTGGGCTCAGATGTAGGCTGTCATGTTCTGAGAGCCTCGTATGACACTGCGGATACGCAGCCAGGGCGGCCACCTCTGGGGTTTGTCTTCGGCGCCATGCCTGGTTGAGGCTTTCGGGTTTTCACTAGGATCTGCAGTCCGGTATCTGGAACCTGCCATTCCAGGGTGCCATTTTGTTTGGGCAGGAGACGGAGGCCTTGATCTCCCATCTCCAAGAATCGGGTAAGTCGATCTGGTCGGTCTGCCAGATGTACCATGGTGACCAGCGACGCCCCCATCGCTGTCGGCTTTTTTGCAAGTCCTCAGGCAATCAGGCTTCAGCCTGAGGATCCCAGCAAGGGCAGAGAGGTGGCTTCCGCAGAAGATCCGGAAACCAGCAGTCTGGTGGACCTTCCGCCCGTGGGCCCAAGTCCTCCCAGACCTCTCTCCCTACCCCCGGTTCTGCCCAATGACTCCCTTCTGCCCCCGTGGTCAGACATCCAGGGGGAGCCAGTTGGGGGCCGCTTCTCCCTTCATCTCGAAGGGTGGAGCTCTATTACCACAGATCAATGGGTCTTGGATGTTATTCGGAGAGGACACACGTTGGAGTTCACAGAGTTTCCTCCACATACTGCACCAAAGCTCTCCCGTTATCCTCCTTCTCACATCCCACTATTAGAAGGAGAAATTCAGGCCTTCCTGTGAAAGAGCAATAGAAAGAGTTCCCAGGGAGCAGCGGGGTCAGGAGTTCTACTCCCACTTTTTTCTGGTCCCAAAGAAGACGGCGGACCTTTGTCCCATTCTGGATCTCAGTCCATTAAATCTCTTTATAGAGTACAAAAAGTTTAGGATGGTGACTCCTCAGGGTCTCCTCCCTCTGCTGCACCAAGAGGATTGGCTCTGTTCTCTCAACATGCAGGATGCATACATGCATATCGGGGTCTTTCCTCACCACAGGAAGTTTTTGAGGTTCCACTTCCAGGGGGAGCATTTTCAGTTTCGGGTGCTCCCGTTCGGCCTCTCTTCCACTCCGCGAGTCTTCACCAAATGCCTAGCAGTGGTGGCTGCAGCTCTGAGGCGATTAGGCCATTATGTATTCCCTGACAAAACCTCGCCTTCATAGAAGCGATCCTGGACTTGGTCCAGGGCACGGCTTTTCTCCCACAGGACAGGGGGATTCACCTGCGAACTTTGGTGCAATGGATATCCATAGCACCTCGAGTTCCAGCCCAGAACTTCCTCAGTCTATTGGGGCATATGGCGGCGGCCATTCCAGTAACACCTTTGGCCCGCCTCCATATGAGGATCCCACAATGGATGCTCAGGGTGCAGTGGGATCAATGCTACGACGACCTAGACGCTTTAGTCAGGATCTCGGAGCCAGTCAGGAGAACATTGCTTTGGTGGTTAGACCTCAGCAATCTGGAGAAAGGGGCAGCTTTCGTCCGGAGCCTCCAGGTCAGAGTCTAACGATGGACGCATCAGACCTGAGTTGGGGGGCTCACCTGGGTGTTCATCAAACGCAAGGGGTTTGGTCACCCGAGGAACGGTCACTTCACATCAATGTACTGGAAATGCGAGCGGTCCTCTATGCTCTTCAGGCGTTTCAGGAGGACCTGGTACCCGGCTCTCTTCTGGTTCAGACAGACAACATGGCAGCCGTCTTTTACATCAACAAGCAAGGAAGCACCCATTCCTATCCTCTCTGCCGGGAGGCAATGAGAATCTGGTACTGGGCACTGGAACGGGGCATTCTTCTGTCTGCCATGCACGTTCCAGGCGTCCTAAACAAGCTGGCCAACAACCTCAGCAGGTCATGGGCCAGGGCGCACGAGTGGGAATTGTTGCACTCCATAGCGGATCAGCTCTTCGGAAGGTGGGGCCTTCCCGAGCTGGATCTCTTTGCGTCACCACGCAACGCCAAACTGCCACTGTTTTGCTCACGAGAGCACGCACCTGGCGTTTTTTGGCCAGACGCATTATCCCTTTGCTGGGCAGGGAAGTTTCTTTATGTCTTTCTGCCCTTCCCTCTCATTCAGAGGGTCCTGCTCAAACTACAGGGAGAGGGGGCACGAATCATCCTTGTGGCCCCCAATTGGCCTCAACAGATTTGGTTCCCGCTCCTGCAGCGGTTGTCCCTGGAACCTCCAATCCCGCTGCCCATTTGCTCGCAACTGCTGTCCCAGGACCAGGGTTCTGTGGTTCACCCCGGATCTCAGATCCCTGCACCTTCATGCTTGGCTCCTCCAGACGTAGCTAGGAACAGATTCGGGGTTTCCCCGGAAGTGGCTGAGGTCTTAGCGTCCTCAAGAAAGCCCTCTACTCGCTCCGCTTACGCTATGAAGTGGAAGCGTTTCTGTCTCTGGGCCTTGCCACAGCATTTAGATCCTGTCACCTGCTCTATGAACTCCACTTTGCAGTATCTCCTCTCCTTGTACAAGAAAGGCCTGAGCTATTCCTCTATCAAGGTACACATGTGGGCAATTTCAGCCTATCATGCTCTCATGGGAGAGAGAGAGCATTGGCACAGTTGGATGTAGCCCGCACCTTCCTTGGAGGAATTCTACACATGAGACCTCCCATTAGGGACCCTGTCCCACCCTGGGACCTCCTTTTTGTGTTGGAGAAACTCACCCTCCCTCCTTTTGAGCCCGCAGTGAGTTGTGAGCTGCGATACCTGTCTTGGAAAGTTTGTTTTTTGGTTGCTGTTACTTCCGCTCGAAGAGTTTCCGAGCTTCAGGCTCTGATGTGTAAAGAGCCCTATTTGGTTTTTCATAGGGAAAGAGTTTCCCTCAGGACCAATCCTAAGTTTCTTCCCAAAGTGGTCTCGGAGTTGATCCTCAACCAGTCGGTTGATCTTCCAGTTTATTTTCCTTCTCCTTCCAATAGAGGGGAGGCTCTCCTCCACATTGGATGTCCACAAGTCCCTAATTATTACCTCAACAGAGCAGTTCAGCACCATAAATCGGGCAACTCTTTGTAGCTTTTTGCACCACATCGCTTAGGTCAACGGTGTCAAGCAGACTATCTCAAAGCGGATAGTCCGTTCGTCTCGTTTACTCTGAGCATCACAATAAACCCCTGCGGGTCTGGTTAGGTGACTCCACCAGGGAGTGTCAGCTTCTTTTGCAGCGATGCGAATGTAGCCATTCAGGACATCTGTGTGGCCGCGACCTGGAATTCGTTGCATACCTTTATCAAGCATTACAGCTTGGATATCATCTCCAGATGCCGTGCTGGCTTCAGCCTAGCGGTTTTGCAAGGACTCTTGTCCTGAGGGCCTCTGGAGTCAGCATATTCCTCCTCCTGGGGTCGGCTACCTCTTTACTTTGGGACTGCTTGGGACTCGGTCCTAATTGTGATAGCCTGCTGCAAGAGCTCTAACTCGAAGTAAGATAGTACAGTTACGTAACAACTTACGTAACAGTAGATCTTCGAGAGGAGCTCTTGCAGCAGGCGCTGCTTCCTTCCCGCCTTCCCCCTCGGAGTGTGCAGGTCTATTTTCTTTCCTTTCTTGGTGGTAGACTTCGCCTCCTTCTCTTGTCAGGCCTTCTGCTGGATACTGGCGGGAGAACTGAGGTGGGGCTGGGTCAACCCCCTCTTGTACCCTGACCGACGTCGGGGCAGGGCTGGCGTCGGGGGCGGTCCCCCGCTGGTATTGCTGGCAGAGGTTTTCACCGTGTGGTCCTAGTGCCTGCGGCATAGTCCTAATTGTTATAGCCTGCTGCAAGAGCTCCTCTCGAAGATCTACTGTTACGGTAAGTTCTTACGTAACTGTACTTTCCGGTGATCAAGCATGCTCTGTGGAAGGCTGTATGAGGATGTGAACTGAACAGTAATAGTAGAATTATGGTTACAAGTATTAACCGCTGTTTATGACTTTGGAGGTTAAGTAGGAGGCTGAGATGAACTCGAAGGGCAAAGATAATGTTCTCATGCTAATGTTCTCAGTAATAAAAAATTGGGGAGGGGGCTAACCTGCAGCCACGAAGGCTAGACGCGACTGACTGCACTCTTCTGCTATTTCCTACTTTCTTCGGAAACCACTAACCTCATTTTTATATCTTCAGTCTTCAACAACTATTTAAATTTGGGGGAAATTTATGGACTTGTCAGTTAAATGATGACTTTGACTTTAACATAACACTTAAAATATATTAAAAAAATCAATTGAAAAAATGTTTCTGTGTTTGAATTTAGCATTTCCTGTGGTCTCCAAATGGTTCCGTCACAAAGTATTCGGAGACATGATAGGGGCCTTTAAATACCTGCTGGTTTTCAACCGGGTAGACCCCAGTGAATTATTTTGGCCCAGTGACAACAAAAATGCAAGCAGGAATATCTGCTAAATGGCTGGCGGCAAATTCAGGAGAGGTGCCAGGTGATGCTACTTCATGCAGTGGGTTGTGGATGGGTGTGGAACAAGCTATTGGAGAAGGTTGTTAGCAAAAAAGTCTTGATTAGTTTCAAGAGGATGTGGGATAGGTTAAAAGAGCTGGTATGGGTGATCGGCAGGGGAGGGGTGAAGTGACTTGTAACCCTACGATGCATGTGGCTGTGCAGCAGGCAGACTTGATATTTATTCATTTATTGAATTCTGGTAACCGGGTAGGCCCAATGAGTCCAATGGTCCCTTTTTCAGGGGTGACCTGGATTTAGTTACAGGCAAGTAGATTTACAGAGTGAACAAAAGAAAATTACAGACAGATTTTACAGAGTCCAAAAGACAACAATACTTTAGGAGGGTAATAACACTGGAGATCAAGTTAGATACAAGCATTAAATCACACAGTACATTATAGACAACAGTTGCCCATGTGTGGGACAGTGCATACAATATACTACTCTGAATTAGAGTACTAGTAAGGAGCACCAGGAGGAACACCTGAAGCAGGGAACAAACGTAGGCATGGATGATAGGCTGCAAGGTGGTTGTTCTTTTTCTTATGTACGTTTTTGTGCTTCTGATCTGCCCTGGCTGCCCCAATTTGACTGCCCCGGCCCCATCACCTGGCCTCTTTGGGACTTGCCTTCCGTCCATCATCTTCTGCCACAGGACTATGTCAGTGACCAGTCACCAGTACGGGGCCTGCAAGGGGTCGGTTGTCATCCTGCAGTCGGTGTGTTTTTTCCACTGAGCTTTCTTGATACAGAGCCCATGGACTTGCAGTGGGTGCAATGTGCGAGCTGTGCCTTCACGGAAATGCCCCAGGCACCCTGTGCACGGGATCCTTTCCCTTTATGTGCAGTGCCACTTGTGCTGCCACACAGTCACCTCCAGTTGGCAGACAAACAGTGAGCCACATCAGCCCCCACCCTGAGGGAGGAGAGCGGTCTCATGGATGCTCAGTCCTCCCTCCCTCCCCAGCCAGCCCCCAAGCGACCTGTGTCAGTTTCCGAACCCGGGTCACCAGCATGTCTGCAGGCGAGGTGTTCAGACCCTCAGCCATTCATGCCACTGGGCCAGGTCAGCCATAAGGTCTTCTACTTGTAAATTTCTATATCTAACCAGAAGGGGGAAGGCTCGGGTGGCCTGCTCCTCAAATGCAGTTCCATTCCTTTCAAAATGGCAAAAAGAGGAAAAGTACTTTTGCACTACTGAAGTCCATTTTTTTATATTGATTTTTATTCCCCTTTGCCCTGTTGTCATCTTCAGGAATATACCCTGTTTAGGCAATTTACAACTTCATTCAGATGGCAAGGGGTTTGCATCCCTGTTTTCACCCTCAAGTCACCCTCCTTTTGGCGTGAGCCATGTCTGATCAGCCTTAGTGACACAGCATGCCGTCTGTGGTGGGAGCAAGCTCCCTGGTCCTCCTGCAGGTGTTGCTGTATCCAAAACCTGCTGCAAACCCTTCCCAGCTGAAGGACACTGCCTACAGCCTGGCCTGCCTCCAGACACAGCAACCAGAGTCCACTTCCAAACCTTGGTCGCCTGTACGGCAACGCAATGTGCTGCTCCTGGGCCATCAGGATGGCTGAGTAAGTAGCCAATAAGACACGATGGGGAATGCGTGGAACATATATTACCGAATGGCTGGGGCATAGTAAGTCATGAGGCCGCAGGCCGAGTGACTTCAGCCCCAGCCGTCCAGTAATATATGTTCCACGCATACCTCGGAGTGTCTTGTTGCACTTATAAAATGGACTCATAGCATTAAAAATTCAAAAAAGAGTTAGGAAATATAGAATAAATATTACAATATTTTTTTATTTTAACAGTATCCCTACTTAGGAAAACAAATAGTCCCTTTAAATTGAGACAGTAGGGTTGAAATGCATTGCCAAATAATTAGGCAGGAAAAGGTTACATTTTTAGGTACATTACATCTTTTAAATCTATATTCTACCTTTTAAAATGATGAATTAGAACAAATTACTTTTTAAACAAATCAATTTCTGCATCTGCAGGCGAACATGTGGCTGCATATGTAGTTGTATAATCCATTATGCCTTGTAACTAACATAATGTCGTTTTTTTTGTTGTTTTTAAAACCTTGAAAACAAATAACAGTTTTGAAACCTTGGGCTATGTAGGGGTTTGTGTGACAAAGTGCTAGCTCATTTGCCCATGTTTATGAAATTAACAGTCCCATTGAAATTGACAGCACCATTCGGAAAAGTTACAGGTTGTTGACTGGAAGTTGAAGGTAATGCATCAGAGCATGGATCCTATTGGAAAGGTAGTGTTTGCTTATCGGAAGTTCCTGAACATGACTGGAAATTGTTAGATTTTGGCAACAGTACCTTGGCTTGTTTCTTACTCTCCGGCTCCAGGATTTCTTCGTTCTGCCCCAAATGCTGCTCCGCTTGTGCCGGTCTGAGCAATTAGTAGACCAGTACAATCAGAGGCTGGCTTCAGTCACCAACATGATTTCATGGTCTTCACAGCCAGCCTCCGATAATAGTTGGACCACAGTAGCGCAATCTGAATGATTAGAGTAAGTTTGAGAAAGTTCTGCTTCCTTACTCGGCCACACCATCATGGTGGAGATGAAGTTTAAGCCCATAGGCTTACGGCTGTACCAAGTGCTCTGTGTATCGAGGAAATCACGAGGCAGCTTGCATGGGTGACAGTACATGGACTTTGCATCTGGAGGAAGTTTTCCAATGTATGTATTTTTTTTTTTTATTTAACTGTTTGGTCCCCGTTACCTCCTTCCACCAACTTTGGCGACGGGGACACATAGGTGTGTGTAGGTTTTCTCCTTGCCCCCCCACCCCACCGAGGACCCGGCACACAGCTGTGCAAGGCTGTGTTGGCACTCCATGCACCCTGTGGCACCAGCTCAGCCCCTTCCACCTCCTGTAACATTTTGCCGCCCCCTCTCCGCCTACGCTACCCAGCGGACCTCCACCTGGTGGGAGCAGAACTACAGGGGGTGCCAACCCACCCTCACCATCCTCAGGAGAGAAGAGCTGCCCATTGGCATGCTTGATCCTGCTCCACCCTTCCACCCATGCCGGCACCCCAGCGACCTGAGATCATTCCCGAACCTGGGTCACTGGTGTGGCGTGAGGTGTGGCATCCAGCGCCTCAACCCTCTGCGCCACAGGGCTGGCCCAATGTATTTTTTTAAACTCTGCACGAGGCACTGTGGGGATCCTGGCATTGCATAAATAAATCCATGACAAGACACTTTATCTACCTCTCTGGGACCACTGTGGTTTTTCGTGTGCTCATTGAAGTGCAGGGTGATGAACTCGTGGCCATTTTCTTCAGTGTTGAATGCAAAGCTGTTAGGCTGTAAAAGTCTTAAGCCTTTGTGACTGCACCTGGCCATGTGTAGCTGCATGTCCAGCCAGACTTTACGGACAAGGCCAGATGCGGTATCTGGGGATAAAACTGGTGAATTCCGCAACTTTGTAAGGTCAGTTTTACTGAGAGCAGGATACGAACATTCAAACATATGAAATTTGCCAGCAGATCAAGGCCTAGAGGTCTATCAAGTCTGCTTGAATGTGCAGCTAGCACCCCTTATTCTGCAGCTGCCCCTCCCTTCCACCCTTCCCCTTCATTGACCCTCCCCCTTGTCCTGTCCCATCCCCTTTTGAAGCAGTCCACTGTTCTACTGGATACCACTTCAGCAGGTAACACATTCCACTCAGCCACCACCCTCTCTGTAAAAAAGTGTCTCCTCCTCTCCTTACTGAACCTTCCTCCCTCCAGTCTCATATCATGGCTCCTGGTGTCCCTCCCATCCCTTACTTTGAACAGCCCCTCTGTACCTGCCTTGTTTATTCCTTTCATGTACTTAAAGGTTTCAGTCATGTCCCTCCTCTCCTCCAGTGAGTACATGTTCAACTCCCTCAGCCTCCTCTCATATGATAAGTCCCCCGGCCCCTTGATCATCTTTGTCGCCCTGCACTGCATCCCCTCCAGTAACTTAATGTCCCTCTTCAGATACGGGTGCCAGTACTGCACACAGTACTCCAGGTGCGGTCTAACTAATGACCTATACAGTGGCAGAATCACCTCCTCCCTGCTTGAGGATATACCCCTTGCAATACAACCCAGCATTTTGTTGGCCTTTGCAGCTGCCTTCCTACATTGTGCAGAGTTGTTCATTGACCCTGTAATGAGCACCCCTAGATCCTTCTCCTCCTCTGTCTGGACTAGCTACACTCCCCCCAGCTGGTAACTCCTCCTTGGGTTCTTCATACCAAAATGCAGCACCTTGCACTTTTTGACATTAAACCCCAGTTGCCAGGTGTCTGACCAGGTTTCAAGCTTTGCCAGATCATCCTGCAACCTCTGCCATCCCCCTAGGTCATCCACCACCACTCCTACCTTGGTATCATCAGCAAACAGACTGATCTTGCTCTTGATGTCCCATGATATGTCTCCAATGAATATCCCAAACAACACACTGGTCCCAACACCGAGCCCTGTAGAACACCGCTCATCACTACCCTTGGGTGTGAGAGCTTCCCACCCACCACCACTCTCTGTTGCCTTCCCTGAAGCCAGTTTCCTACCCATCTCACCAGCTTTGCACCCGCCCCTGTGCCTACTAACTTACTTCCCAGCCTTCCATGCGGCACCAAGTCAAATGCCTTACTGAAGTCCAGATACAGGACATCCACTGCATGGTCCCTGTCCAGTTGCCTAGTTACCCAGTCATAGAACTCCACCAGGTTGGTTTGGCAAGATCTGCCCCATATGAAGCCATGCTGTCTGCTGTCCTGTAGTCCTTTGGCCTCTAGGAGGGCCACCAGCTTCTCCTTCAGGATAGTCTCCATTAGCTTACCCACGATGGATGTGAGGCTCACTGGTCTGTAGTTTCCCGGTTCATCCTTGGGGCCACTCTTGTGGAGGGGCACCACATGAGCTATCCTCCAGTCCTGAGGTACACACCCCGAATGTAGTGAGGCATTAAATAGGTCTGCCAAAGGTCCTGCAAGGACCTCTGCTAGCTCCTTCAGTACCCTGGGGTGGATGCCATCTGGGCCTGGAGCCTTGTCCACCCTCAGTGCCTTCAAACCCTCCCGAACTCTGCCCTCCGTGATTTCCCCATCTGTCACCCGCCCCCCCCGTTTCTGCCATTTCTCCCCCCTTGGGTTTCACCTCCCTCTTCTCTTTAGTAAATACTGAGCAGAAGTCCTCATTTAGTGATTCTGCCTTATCGCACCTTGCTTCCACCCAACTCCCTTTATGTCATCCTTACAGCTCCTTTTCTCCCTGATGTACCTAAAGAAGTCCTTCTCCTCCTCCTTAATGCCTTGTGCCAGCCTGAGTTCTATAGATGCTTTGGCTCCCCTTAGTGCCCTTGTCACCTCCTTCGATTCTGTCAAGTACTCCTCTCTGTCCTCCCTCCCTCCCTGTTTTCTTGTACTTTCTAAAGGCAGCTCTTTTCCTCCTTACCTTTTCCATGACCTCCTTGCTCAACCAGCTCGGTTTCTTACCCTAGCCTTCTTGCTCTGGGCTTTGCAGCAGGTTTTGGTTGCCTCCACTATCTCCAGCTTTATGAGCTCCCACCTCTGGTTAGTGTCCATACTAGATTGAATTCTGGCCAGGTACCCTTTACCACTTCCCCATCCTCCCAAAGTCGGCCCTCCTGAAGTCCAGCACTCTTGTGCCAGATTCCACTCCTTCCTTGCCCATATCCAATGTGAGCCATACTGAGTGGTGGTCACTCCCTGACAGCAGTTCCTCCACTGTAAGTTCTCTCACAAAGTCCCATTTGCCAGCACAAGGTCAAGGGTATTCCCTAACCTGGTTGGTTCACTGACCATTGCAGCAGGAAGCTGTCCTGGAAGGCATCCAGCAGTACCTGCTCCCTTCTGTTCCTGGTTGTTGGGGTACTCCAGTCCACTCCTGGCATGTTGAAGTCCCCCACAATCACCACACTACCTTCTCGCAGGTCCTCCTGATCTGTCCCGCTAGTTCCCTGTCTAACTCCTCCGTCTGAGATGGTGGCCTCTACACCACTCCCATTCTAAGAATCCTATTCTTGGAATCCTGGATTTGCATCCAAAGTGACTCTGTACTACCCTCCTCCCCTTCCTCCCTTACACACTTCAGTCCTTCCTTCACATATAGTGCCACCCCCCCTCCTTTCCCAATCACCCTGTCCCTACAAAATAACCTGTACCCTGGTACAAACAGGTCCCAGTCATTGTATTGGGTGACCCATGTTTCTGTGATGGTGTTTGGAACAGTTTTTTTCCTCTCTGTGGTATTTTTTCATTACAGCAACAAACATGTTTTTGCTTGATGTGAAGGCTTGGTTTGATATGTTGTTTTATCGGCCGATTGCAGTGTAGTTCAGATGTTGGTTCAGCGCGGCCCACATACTGCAGAAACTGCTCAGGGCATACTCTTTTCCCTCAGTGTTGCAGACTTCCATGTAAAACCTGCAAAATATTTCATTGAGGTTCTCGGGAGAAGCTGTTTTAAAATTTATATCTATTTGTTTTGCTGCAGCCCAATCGTTGAAAACCTTTAGCCCCATGTTGTGGGCTGCTTAGTGTTTTGCTCATTTCGGGAGTCTTCAATTGCATTTAGTTCAGTTTCAGTTACTGTTTGGTACTTGCTTGTGGCTGGCACTGTGTTTGAAAGTGACATTTCTTGTTCGGTACTCACTGTGGCTGGTGGTACATGATCAGTGCTGTTGTCAAGAACATCATTTTTTTGATTGTTAAATATTCGTTTAAGTTCCTCCTCAGTTATACTGACGTTGAAACTGACAACAGAGTTGGTGGCCATGGCAAGCTTTGCGGTTCAGTCAGAGGTTGAAAAACAAGATGGCTAACTGTATATTTGCCAGCATTCTGTGCTGGGCTGCGAACATTCTATTCAGGGCATTGATTTACTTGCCAGTACTTTTTGTTACTATGTGAAAAACATACTTGACACTTCATTTTCAGCCAATCAGAATGCTTAATTTTCCTTACCCATGTTATAAAGTCCATTTAAGGTCAGCCTGGTCCTGGGGCTCTGAGGAAGGGTGGACAACAAAATAAGTGATCTTAGAGATCAGTCTGCTGAAACAAAACCACGGAGCCTTTGTTTGGGATGTACACTGCTTTAAACAGGGCTCCCTCCCAGGTGTTAACAG
The DNA here is from genome assembly GCA_016271365.2 of Neoceratodus forsteri. Taxonomy (NCBI): domain Eukaryota; kingdom Metazoa; phylum Chordata; order Ceratodontiformes; family Ceratodontidae; genus Neoceratodus; species Neoceratodus forsteri. The sequence goes on from JADMNL010000028.1 coordinate 106,566,201, forward strand.
TTCCATCTGACTTGTTAGCATGGTGTAACCCCCCTGCAAATGGGGGTTCCCAAAAGACTTCCAGGAGCTTGCTTGAATGCTCCAAGCCTGAATGGTGTTTGGCGTTTAAGCCATTTATCAGTGAGTGTTTTTAGAACCTCTGGTACTGTCTCTTTAAGAGCTGTCTGCTTGCAGACATAATTAGTTTGTATGGGGGACTGTGTGTTTCTTTGATTGAGTACCACTCAAGCTGCTGCCAATTCACTCCATTTTTGCAGTCACTAGGAGTGCAAAGGGAACCTATCTGAAAGATGTAACTGTTTGCCAGAAACCATTTAGAGTGATGATGAAATTACAGTTTATCTAACCTGCTTTCTTTGCAGTCAGAACTGTGTCTGCCTAGTTCCCCATTCTGGTTTTGAACTGCTGAACTGGACCAATCAGTGTGGGGTAAGCTAGCTCTAAAATGGTGCCTTGGACGAATCAGAACTTGGACTCATAATCTGAGCCAGCCACAAGAGGATTGTATGGGCAGTGACTCTGGGAGATGTAGTTTAGACTTCAGCACCTTTTTGGACCAACAGCAGCAGTCTATTGTGAGTGACAGCCAATCCAGTCAAGAACTGGGAGGAACTCAAAGGAAGTGCCCAGTTTTGTCGGTTGGAGTTTCAGTTGAGCTTTGGCAGTGAAGAAGGAAGGAGCCCTGTGCTTTTTCAGTGTGCAGTTTTAGTCAAAAAACGTGTGTAAGGCCCAGAGTTCCAGTCTGCAGCTTGTGTAACTGCTTGTTAGGACTGAATCCGTCCTGTGAAAGAATCAAAGGATCTCTGAAGAATAGAAACCAGGCTCACCCTGTAGAAGACTGGAGAAATTCATGAATTGCACTCGGTCTGTCAGGAACTGAATCTGGTGTGTGTTCTCCCGGTATTGTGCAGTAATTGGCGATCGGGATAGAGAAGCAGCCTGCCTGGTATAGTACTTTCTTTTTTTACCATGTAAATGTGTGAAGAGTCTCTTGGAGCGCAAGAGTAGCCCTGCTGATATTGAAGGACCCTATCTTATTTGGAGGTCGTGAGTACTAATTCAGGGTCGCTCCCTGTTGAATTGCCACATTAAATCCAAATGGAATTACTGTACTGCTGACTGTTTAATTTTCCTTTTCTCTGTGTGAAAGGGCCCCTACCAGCTGCCACGGTTTGGACTAGCCACTAGGGCTTGGGTACCCAGGGACAGTAACTGATAGGGATAGGCCTGTGCACAGAGCCATAGGTAGATGATTAGAGTGATAAGCTAATTAACCTGATTTCCCCCTGTCCTTGTTATATCCCCTAAATAAATCAGAGCTGCTTGTTTCAGCAAAGTTATACTGCCTGAGGTATTTGCCTATGTTAAAGTACTGTACTGTGATTGTTGCTGTATCTCATTTCACAGGAGGTCCCAGTGCCGGAACCAGTCCTGGGGTAAGTGTATACTGTGAAGGTAATTCTGATATATTGTGTGGGCCACTAGTGGGAAGAAAGGGGGTTGCAGTGTCCCAGAGGGCTGTGACCAAGTTAGTTTAACTATTGCAAACCCTGACCTCTGGGTGGAGGCACCTGCCATTGGATCCAGGCCCCTCAACCTGTTAGTGGCAAATCAGGCAGGTAGTAGCCCCTGGGATAGTGCCATCTAGGGGTTACATCTTGAGGCTCACCGCTGGGATTGTGTGTCCTCTAGTGGCCATATTTATGAACCACTGTTAAGAAAAAATGGGTACCCCAACAGAAGTGGCTGTGCACCGCTGGTGGAGTGGTGTACTGGGGAGGAGATCGACCCCAAAATGCTATGCTTATCCTGGACATCCCCTGGTATCAATCGGACACTGTGCAGGAGTACTTTCCAAGGTGGAAGGTTTACAAAACCCTGTGGTGGTGGGTCGGCATGCTAATCTGCTCACCCACACTTTCCTGGCCTAGTAGAGTTTAAGGATCCCATAGATAGCCCAAAGTGCCACAGACCATTACCCCAGAGGGAGCCCTCACTGCTTGAGAGTGATAACTAAGGACAGTAAAGACCGGGGAATCAGCCCCACCACTATCTGAAACTTTTGAGGAGAATTTGCTAAATGGTTGCTGGGAGAAGGAAAACTGTGGAGGACTTGAAGAAACTATTCTTGCCACCTGGGGTGTTCCTCCCCAACACCTCTCCCGCTCCAGTGCCCGTAATGGTGGCTGAACCAATGCAGACTCCTATTTCTGCACCTGCCATTAGTCACGACTCTTACCGAAGGTTGAGGATCTTCTCTGGCACCTCCCACTCCCCAAGGGAGGATGACTGGGAGACCTGGATAGACTATGTTGCCCCAAGTGCTAGAATGGCAATGCTCGGAAGGCGAAAAGCGAAAGAGGGTTAGTGAGAGCCTCCGAGGTCCTGCCCTGGCTACCATCCATGCTAAACGGGCCAGTAACCCTGAAGCGACTGCACAGGCCTATCTTGAGGCCTTGGAGAATGTGTATGGAGCCCAGATTCTGATGAGGACCTATGGTGGAGAGTAAGAAATGCACAACAGTACCAAGGGAGTTGTTGTCTGTGTATGTCTCGGCTGGAAAATTGTTGCAAGAATGCCTCAGAAAGGGTAGTTTGCCAGCGATTGAACTGGACCGAACCAGACTGGACAGAATCCTTAAGTCTGCCCCTTCTCAGAACTGCTGTTGCTTCAGTTACGCCTGGCAAATCGACTGGAATCCCCACCCTCCTATGATGAGTTAATGAGAGAAATTGAGGTTGAGAAAAGGCGACCTCGGAGGGACCTGCACCAACAGCTGTGGCTACGACCGGAGTGACTGAGGGTGACCCATCAAGTGAAGTTCAGGGCAGAGGTTGACAGTCAATGAGTGCTCTGACAAGGAAAAGATATGTCACAATGGGGCGAACTGTGAGAGAGATCCGGGAATTCAAAACAGTCCCTTTGTGAAGGCCACGCCTGCAAGTACAGGCCCTGACCTATATCCGACTGCATCTGCTATGGGGTGTGGGGTACCCATCCATGTCTCCTGCTGATAACAGCTCGAACTCGATTCCTTGACCATGGAAGTGGAGAAACTGACGAGATGTCTCCAAATGCTTATCACGCCCAGACAGAGATGGCACCAAGGTTTCCAGTTAGTAATACCCCGCCCTGGCTCCCAGTGTGGTGCCTCGGCCAGCTCAAACTCCAGAAAGTATGTTTTGCTATAATTGTGGGAAAGATGGGCACATGAAAGGGAATGCGGTCCCCAAAGACACTGACAAAGTTGCATATAGGCTACAAGGAAGCTTGGAGAACAAATCAGTGGTTAAGAGGTGCACAAAATGATCCCAGTGAGGGCACCAAAATGCTAACTCACGCTCTTTGTGGCAAGGTCAGTTGCCCAGGCCCCCACTATCGCCTCTCTAGACTGGTCCAGAATAGTGGGTCCCTCCATGGAGACCACTGTAAAGGTGAATGGAGTGTCTACAAGAGCTGTATTAGACAGTGGCTCCCAAGTGACAATTATGTTCCAGGATTGGTATCAGAAGCATTTGTCAGGCGTGCCCTTACAACCATTAGAAGGATTGCATGTATGGGGTTAAGTGAAGGCCTACCCTATTCGGGTATATTCATTGGCTGTCTTTCCCCACCTCCGTGGCTGGAATGGCCGAACAAGTAGAGACCCTAGCCTTAGTGTGTCCCCCACTGGACTGTATGATGGTGTCCTTTGTTGATTGGAACAAATGCTCATATGTTCGGAAGGCTGGCACAGTTGTGTTATGAAAAACAGGGGTCAAGGACTAGTAGAGCTTTAAGAGTTCGGCTTTAATTAAGAAGGCCTATGAGGCACAGAGAGATGCTGAAAAACAGAACCAGAGGAACCGGTCGGAATTGTATGGAAGAAGGATCCTGAGTCTCTGATCCTGGCGCCAATGCCCAGTGTACCTTACAGGAGAGGTCCGTATCAGAAAGGATGTTAAGAATAAAATATTAATGTTGGATGCACCAGGCGATGGAAAATTGCCAGAGGGACTACTGGTCAAGCCTAGTATTTTGCGCTAGAGCCCATGCTTATGCCAGAAGGGTAATGGTCCAAGTTCATAATGTGTCTGAAAGAGACATTCGAGTAAACAGAGGTTGCATCCTGGCTAATGTGCATTGTGCAGACACTGCAGTGCTACCCAGCAGCAAGAGTTCAAGGAAGAATGACAGAGTAACGCCTGACTTGTTTGATTTGACTCCCGCTGCCAGCTGAATGGAAAGTGAGGATCAGTGAGAAGCTTTCCCAGAGAGACCAGGTGTTTTCTTTAAAGGAATGGGATGTAGGATGTGCAAGGAGCTGAGCACAATATCCGGCTGCATGACGAAGACCATTTTGTGAGAGGTCTCGGCCTAGCACCTGCTGACATAGATGATGTGAGACGGCATCTGCAAGAGATGTTAGCTGCTGGTGTAATACAAGAATCCAGAAGCCCTTATGCTTCCCCATTGTGGTAGTGAGGAAAAGAATGGAACAGTAAGGATGTGTGTGGATTATCGCACCTTAAACCGTGGACTATCCTGATCAGTACACAATGCCCGCATTCAGGATGCTTTGGACTGCCTAAACGGGAGCAAGTGGTTCTCTGTGCTGGATCTCCGCAGTGGGTACTACCAGATCCCGATGGCCCCAGAGGACCGTGAGAAGACGGCCTTTATCTGTCCGCTTGGCTTCTATGAATTCATGAGGATGCCTCAAGGATTTCAGGTGCCCCAGCCACTTTTCAACGATTGATGGAGCGTGCAGTGGGGACATGAACTTACTAGAGTGCCTGGTATACCTAGATGATGTTATTGTGTTTGGCAGCTCACTGGAGGAACATGAGAGCAGATTATTTAAGGTATTGGACCGACTGGAGGACTTTGGCCTTAAACTGTCCATTGATAAGTGTCAATTCTTTCAAACATCAGTAAAGTATGTGGACACATAGTATCCACCGAGGAATAGAGACCGACCCAAGTAAAGTTGAGGCCTTGACCACCTGGCCACAGCCTAAAAATCTAAAGAACTGCAAAGATTCCTGGGATTCTGTGGTTATTATGGCGCTTCATCAAGGACTATTCAAGAGTGATCCGCCTTTACTTAACCTTACAAGGGTATCCCCAACCCACAAAAATACCAAAAGTCAGCGTCCTCAAGACTGAAGAGTGTATTTTCATCCAAGTGAAGTATTTGGGGCCCGCTGGACTCCTGATTGTGAGACTGCTTTTCATGAGATCATATATCAACTTACCCATGCTCCAGTGCTGGCCTATGCCGATCCAAGAAAACCTTACGTCCTGCACACTGATGCTAGCTTGCAAGGGTTGGGGGCTGTGTTGTATCAAGAGCACGAGAATGGCCTGAGACCAGTGGCCTTTGCCAGTAGAAGCCTGACCCCATCCGAAAAGAACTATCCTGTACATAAGTTAGAGTTCCTAGCTTTGAAGTGGGCTATTGTTGACCAATTCCATGAGTACTTGTATGGGGCTAAAATACTAGTAAAAACTGACAATAATCCTTTGACCTATGTGCAGACCTCAGCTAAGTTGGATGCCACTGGCCATAGGTGGCTTTCTGCATTATCTACATATGACTATGCTCTCAAATACCGAGCAGGTCTGAACCACATAGATGCTGATGTCTCTCCCGGAGGCCTGTTCCCCAGAATGATTGGGTCCGATTGGCAGAACCTGACATTCGGGCACTCTGCGGAAGTTTGACAGGGAGGAACAAATGTCCACAGGACGCAGTGGACTGCATGGTGGATTGCTTGGGACCCTCTGAGAATTGCATACCTGCTGCTTATTGCCACTTTTCTGCAATAGACATTGGTGCACTGCCTCAGCTGGACAATGACAGTATTCAGTGGGCTCAATCCCGCGATCCCATGATCAAAGCAGCTTTAGAAGCCCTCTATGCAGGAAAAGATGTGTCCAAATTACGCTCCACTGATTTGAGAACTGCACTGTTATACAAAGAAGGTCCTAAGTTGAAACTGATCAATAAACTGTTATACAGAGAAACAGTAGACAGAGGGGACAAGTAGACAAGCAACAACTAGTGCTGCCCACTGCCTTCGAGACTCAGTACTGAGGTCCTTGCACAACCACATGGGGCACCTTGGTATAGACAGAACACTTGACTTGGTGAGATCCAGATTCTATTGGCCTAAGATGGGGGCTGATGTGGAGCAACACATTCGAACTTGTAGTCGCTGCTTACAGAGAAGCTTTGCCCCAGAGGGCTGCCCCCCTTGTTAACATCACCACCAGTGCACCCATGGAGCTGGTCTGTATTGATTTTCTGAGTTTGGAGTCAGATCAAAGAAATATCAGTAATGTGCTGGTGGTCACTGACCATTTCACGAGATATGCCCAAGCTTTCCCCACCAAAGACCAGAAAGCATCCACTGTGGCCAAAGTACTTGTAGAAAACTTTTTTGTTCACTATGGGGCTCCACAAAGAATCCATTCTGATCAAGGGAGAGACTTTGAGAGTCATCTGATCAAAGAGATGCTTTCTCTGTGGGGAGTGCGAAAGTCCAGAACCACTCCTTACCACCCCAGGGGACCCACAGCCTGAACGTTTCAACACGCACTTTGCTAGATATGCTAGGCACCCTGCACCCAAAGGACAAGCCTAGATGGAGCCAACAAATTAGCACCCTGGTACATGCTTATAACTGCACCAAAAGTGATGCCACTGGATTCTCCCCCTACCGCCTGATGTTTGGAAGAGAAGCTCGACTACCAGTAGATGTGTGTTTTGGGGTCTCTCCTGATGGGGTTCAAGCTGACAACTATTTACAGTATGTGCAAAAGTTAAAGGCCCAGCTAACTCATGCGTACCAACTGGCTCAAACCATGGCTGCCAAAAGAAATCTGGCCAACAAAGAAAGGTATGATAAAAGGTGAAAGCACAGGAACTCCAGGAGGAGATGGGTATTGCTAAGAAATCTGGGACTGCATGGCAAGCACAAGATTGCTGACAGATGGCACCATCTCCCTCACATTGTAGTGGGCAAACTAGATGATCTGCCAGTGTACAAAGTAAGGCCTGAGAATAATTCAAAGATGTAAAACAATGCATAGAAATCATTTACTGCCCATTGGACAAATCTTAATTGAGTCTGAGCCCTAGAAGATGCCCCTCTGGACCAGTGACTAGAGCTGCTGCTAAGAAAAGATCAAGAAAGTCGGCACCTACAGAAGCAAAGTTAAAGTGTTCCCTCCCAAGTCCCAGTTGAGCATGACTGTCAGTCCATATCGGAAGAAAGTGAGAATGACTTTGAATACTATCCTTCTTACGAACTGAGTCAATTATTTAGGGCAATCCCTAGTCAATACTGGAGATGAAGCTGGGCCTTCTGGACTGTCCAAGCCCCAGCTCGTCCCTGGAGCCAATGCTCCCAGAAAGTGAAGTGCAAAGCATCAGATCAGATGAAATGGAATCATTGTGCATGGTTGAAATGTTTGAGCTTTCAGGAGGAAAATGATGGATTGGGTCAGACTGGTGATACACCAGAACAAGAAAAGTATTTTGAGTGCCCTGACAGTCCACTGCCAGTGTCCAAGCTCTCCATGTGAGTCAAATGTTGTGGACTCAGAGACTGTAACTCCTGGAGCTGAAAGTGCCCCAAGTACTAGCCTCTCTACCCCCATGGAGACCCCCTGACAAGTGAGGACAATGCTGAAAATGAGGCTCAGAGTGCAGAGACTGTAACAGTTCCCCCTAGAAAGACTGGTCGAGCTGTAAAGCCTGTGGTGCACCTCAGTTATGATTTTCTTGGGAGGCCTGTGGACTTGCCTCTCAATGTTGTCCATAAAGGAGTGTATGTGTCCCCGAGCTTATTGCCCAAACTGAGCGTCAGTGCTAACTCCAAGTTACTTGTGTTGCCCTCTAAGTATGGTGCCCTTGCCCCGTCCAGCCCAAAGGTAACTGATAGGAAGGGCCCTCTCTTCAGGTTTCATGTACAAGAGGTAATAACTTGAGTTATGGTACAATGTGTATGTAATACTGTGTAAAGTGACGTACTGCAATGTTTCAGAAATGTGTTCTTGGTAAAATGATATGTTGACTGATGATTACATATGCGAGCCTAATGCAAATGTATATGGTTGCAGTTAAAACTTATGGGGTACTTGCTTGGCGCGGACGTCCAAGCTTTCCCACAGGAAGGGTGTAACCCCCTGCAAATGGGGGTTCCCAAAAGACTTCAGGAGCTTGCTTGAATGCTCCAAGCCTGAATGGTGTTTGCATTTAAGCCATTTATCAGTGAGTGTTTTTAGAACCTCTGGTACTGTCTCTTTAAGAGCTGTCCGCTTGCAGACATAATTAGTTTGTATGGGGACTGTGTGTTTCTTTGATTGAGTACCACTCAAGCTGCTGCCAATTCACTCCATTTTTGCAGTCACTAGGAGTGCAAAGGGAACCTATCTGAAAGATGTAACTGTTTGCCAGAAACCATTTAGAGTGATGATGAAATTACAGTTTATCTAACCTGCTTTCTTTGCAGTCAGAACTGTGTCTGCCTAGTTCCCCATTCTGGTTTTGAACTGCTGAACTGGACCAATCAGTGTGGGGTAAGCTAGCTCTAAAATGGTGCCTTGGACAAATCAGAACTTGGACTCATAATCTGAGCCAGCCACAAGAGGATTGTATGGGCAGTGACTCTGGGAGATGTAGTTTAGACTTCAGCACCTTTTTGGACCAACAGCAGCAGTCTATTGTGAGTGACAGCCAATCCAGTCAAGAACTGGGAGGAACTCAAAGGAAGTGCCCAGTTTTGTCGGTTGGAGTTTCAGTTGAGCTTTGGCAGTGAAGAAGGAAGGAGCCCTGTGCTTTTTCAGTGTGCAGTTTTAGTCAAAAACGTGTGTAAGGCCCAGAGTTCGGTCTGCAGCTTGTGTAACTGCTTGTTAGGACTGAATCCGTCCTGTGAAAAGAATCAAAGGATCTCTGAAGAATAGAAACCAGGCTCACCCTGTAGAAGACTGGAGAAATTTCGGAATTGCACTCGGTCTGTCAGGAACTGAATCTGCTGTGTGTTCTCCCGGGTATTGTGCAGTAATTGCGATCGGGATAGAGAAGCAGCCTGCCTGGTATAGTACTTTCTTTTTTTTTTTACCATGTAAATGTGTGAAGAGTCTCTTGGAGCGCAAGAGTAGCCCTGCTGATATTGAAGGACCCTATCTTATTTGGAGGTCGTGAGTACTAATTCAGGGTCGCTCCCTGTTGAATTGCCACATTAAATCCAAATGGAATTACTGTACTGCTGACTGTTTAATTTTCCTTTTCTCTGTGTGAAAGGGCCCCTACCAGCTGCCACGGTTTGGACTAGCCACTAGGGCTTGGGTACCCAGGGACAGTAACTGATAGGGATAGACCTGTGCACAGAGCCATAGGTAGATGATTAGAGTGATAAGCTAATTAACCTGATTTCCCCCTGTCCTTGTTATATCCCCCTAAATAAATCAGAGCTGCTTGTTTCAGCAAAGTTATACTGCCTGAGGTATTTGTCTATGTTAAAGTACTGTACTGTGATTGTTGCACTGTATCTCATTTCACAGGAGGTCCCAGTGCCGGAACCAGTCCTGGGGGTAAGTGTATACTGTGAAGGTAATTCTGATATATTGTGTGGGCCACTAGTGGGAAGAAAGGGGGGTTGCAGTGTCCCAGAGGGCTGTGACCAAGTTAGTTTAACTATTGCAAACCCTGACCTCTGGGTGGAGGCACCCGCCATTGGATCCAGGCCCCTCAACCTGTTAGTGGCAAATCAGGCAGGGGTAGTAGCCCCTGGGATAGCGCCATCTAGGGGTTACAATGTGATCATGCAAATGCAAGGCAAATGGTAGTCTTATTTCTGACGGTGTTAAGCTTACATTATAGAACAGGCAGGATAAAAGATCGGGCTAGATAAACTTAAGCATGCAGCTTTGTAAGGTTAATCAGAAAATCTTCCTTTAAAGGGATGGCTGAAAAAAAAAATAATTGTAGGATACAACTCTTAAAATTCTTTTCAAATTACAGCTTAAAGCAGTAGTGCAATGGAAACAAAGCCTACAAGATCTCACTGCAGTCTGACCCAAACACCCCCCACCACCACCACCACCACCACCTTGCACGGCTGCATTTCGCACTGTTCTTACCATTCTGGTTTATTTAAAAGGACAGGAAATTATTTCTAATTGTAGCTGTTTATAATGTTCCTAGTTTCAGAAAGAATATTCACGCCTCTAAATGATCTCTGTTTAACTGTACGTGAACAAAAAGTGATGTGAAAAACTGTAGTTTGCACTGTTTTGTTTTTATGGGCAGCATTCTGTTACAGCTGTCTTCGTGGAGCCAGTGATCAGGAGTTCTAACTATGTCACAGTTTGTGTACAGAATTTCAAATACTGTTCTTTTTTTTTAAACTTCAGGTCTATTGAATATCAGATGTGTTTTGCTGTTCAGATATACAGTTTATATGATACATTCATCTGATTAACACTTATTAATACAATGATATACGAGCATATCATTTTATACAAGTTTAGGTAAACTGTTACATGGAAATTGTGGTGAGCCTCAATGCTCATCCAGAATAATAACTCTTCTCGCTAACCTAGGCGTTAACAGAGACAAGAAAAAGTATATGCTTAATAAACTTAACGCACATTTAAAAAAGTAAATTAAAACAGGCATAAACTTAAATCCTCTGTAAATAATGTTCCAGATTGTATGGATCCATATACACATTTGGAACATTATATAGGGGTGTTAACCTTTCCTTGTAAGTGTGGGTGCCAAGGGGACCATATTTGTACAAAATATTCATTTTGTAGTCTCAAACTACTTGTGATCTGTTCCATGGCTTCCGGTTGAGCCATTCTGGTCCTCCAATCCTGCACCGTGTTGGGGGGGGGGGGGCGGAGACAGCCCTCTTGAGGTTATGCAGGTCAGTGCTGCAATCCTCATTATCTGGGCTAATTTGATTGTTCTTCTGTGACCGTAGAGCAAAGTTGGGAGGCCCAAGACCAAATCTACCCCCGTGAAGGGGATCTGTAGGTCTGTGATATTTTGTATTAGGGTGTGTGTATCTCCCTCCAGAATGGCAGAATTTTAGGGCATTCCCAGAACATGTGTATCTGTGTTCCTACATCTCCGCATCCCCTCCAACACAGCTCAGGTCAATGTTGACCAAAATGTTTCACTGTGGTGGGGGTAAGAAAATATCTCAGAACAATTTTCCAGTGCAACTCTTGCCAGGTTGGTGAGCTAGTTACTGGCCATCCTCTGTTCAGTCTTCTGTCCCAAATGGGCTGTGAAATAGTAGTGAATAGTTCTCTTTCCCAGCTTTGTTTTACCTTTCCTAGTCTTGAAGGGATGTTATTAAGTAATAATTTATACAATTGAGATAAAGGGTGGGTATTACCTTTGATAGTTACGCAAAAATAAAAAAAAATGTCAAGTTCTATTCTGTCCCTGCTCAATGTTTGTAACCTGTTGGAAGGTGATATATAGTGATGGACCTGCAAGTATCTAAAGCGGTCAGCCTTATTCAGATGGAATCTGTTAGACTGTGCGAAAGAGAGGCAGACTCCCTTATCAATACATTGTGCAAAGGTAGACAGGCGTCGAGTGGCCCAAATTTGGAAACCAGAGTCCAGACTGGGTAGGCTGAAAGAGGGTTCAAACCGGATTAGGGAAAGTGGGCCCAGACCTTCTGGGGTATGTGTAATCTTCTTGAGCTTTCCCAAAATTTTAAGAGAGTGGGACACCCAAGGGTTCATCTGCATACTCTGTATTCCTGGTGGTATGGTGTTGGCTGGCAGTGCCCAAAGTGACCACTCTTTAAGGGACTCTTCTTCTAAAAGGTACCAACCTGAGTCTACTCTGCATTTGGCCCAGGTACATTATTGCGCCCCTCTGGTGACTATAAAGTAAAAGTGTGGGAGGGCTACACCTCCTCTCTCTTTCTTGGGGCCTGTAATATGTTCTGAGCTAATCTCTGACGTTTTGTTATTCCAGAGAAACCTTTGTGTCACTTTCTGAAGGCTGATCCAGAAGTCTCTGGGGGCCTGTATTGGGAGGGTTTGGAAAAGAAAAAGAAAATACTGTTAGGATAGGTCAGTAGTGCATGCTTAGCATTCTGTATGCAAACCACGACATGGAAAAACTCCATATTACTGGTTCCATGCAAAGAGCTGTGCAGAATGTTGTCCATAAAAAGGCAAATCATGTAAAGCAGTTTTTCACATTCATGTTTATTCAGGTACAGCTACATAGGAATCCTTTGATGGTATGAATTTCATTTATGTAAATAGGAATATTAAATAACTGCTTCCAATTAACACACATTTCCTGCCTTCTTTAAAGTGCTTAAAGCCTTAGAATAATTTCCTTGTGTGCCCAAAACATAGGGTCAACGGGCCCCATATTCAGAAGTCCCAGGCTGCATCGCACAAGTGCCTGTGCTGCGCAACTGAGATGCGCCGGCACAACGTAATGGTATATTCAGAAGATGAGCCATAAGATGCGATCACGCACGTCTGCCTGAATATCCAGAACATGCGCAATCGCGCAGTGGGAGATGCATGGCATGGCAAGTGCCCTGAGACTCAAAGTGGACATAGGAAATGCATCGATAGGTATTACCTATGTATGTGCAAAATTGCAGTATTCAGCTAAGATATGCATATGGCCTCATTGCACATTCCGAGCCCATTCCCCACATGTGCAGCTTATTACTGGAATGTATTCAGGCCATTTGCATACCCAAGGCATGTGCAGTTCCAGCTTTGCAGGGCTGCCCCACTTTCCACAAAGGTGAACAGCAGGTACTGTAGTCTAGCAGGCAGGTGTGATGGAATGTTTGTGTGTGGGTGGGTGGGTTGCATTGGCCTGAGTACAGAGCTATTACCCATGGCCATGTACAGGGTTGGACTGAGGTACGGGGGGCCCACCTGGTCAAGTAACAGGATAGGGTACAGGATGACACACTTTGATCAGTATGCCACAGGAATGTGATACACTAGTTATGTTTGCAGCTTACAGTCACCTTCAGTGCCCCATGCACCCCCAGATGATATGAACATGGCGATACATGCAAGGAATGTCAGTGTTCAAAAGGTGACCGGGTACCTGAGTGTGTAGTTCCCATCTGGACCATTCCAGGTAACCCAGTGGGCCAATTTGACACTGGCCATGTATGTACCGATGGTGGCTGCACGCCCAACACCGGAGGGGTCGGGTGTCCGTGAGGCATGCCCGTCATCCCAGGCCACAGATTGTGCCACCCCTGCCCTGCTCACTGTTGTGCTATGTCCACCACAGGAACACCACACAGTTACACTGCAGTGTCCCTGTGGTGGTGTCACACTGCATGGCAGGCATCGGTGACATGTCTGTGGCTCCCTGTTGTGTGGGCCTGGCACAGATACACTGTGTGCATCTATGGTGTGTGCCACAGGTCAGTTCCTAGCCCATGCCATGCTGCCACTAGTACCACCAGGCTACCTGGGCACCACTGCCCCAGACATCACAATGGGCGTATGCTACCACCAGGTGGCACCCTGCAGGCCACATGGGTGCAGGCCATGGCCCCTAGTACATGTGGTGCATTGTGGCTGTCTGTTTCACAAGTGTGCTAAGGGGACACCTGACAGCACTGGCATGTGGCTCCTGGGAGTCTATGTCCTGGGTGCGGTGTGAGGGGTGGTTCTCTGGGCAGAGCTGGTAGTGACCAGGCATCTGTGGCTTTGGGTACTTCTGTCCTGCCATGACTGATGTGTGTGGGTGCCTGGGGCACAGCCTGGTGCACCTCCAAGGACTGTCTCAGGATGGCCTGCTTGCAGTTCCGTGGCCTGCCTGTGGGTGGCTGGCCAATTTAGACCATCCTTTTATCTTTCTAACTTTAAGCAGCACACTTCTGAGATGCACAGCAGATGCACCACACATTTTGGCTGAATATAAGGATGCGTGGTATATCCATGTATATGCCCCCTTTTTTTGCACCGCATACATTATTTCTGTACAATCACGCATTTGGAAATGTGCAACACATCTCTCCCTTTCAAATATTGTGTTTTCCACCCATTTTCTGAGATGCACTGCGCATCTCCATTTTGGGCCGTGCATTTTCTTTGAATATTGGGCCAATGACTTTAACCCCTACTTACAATATTGCTTCCCGGTTATGCATGCTAACAGTAGAAGTTATGGGACTGCATGAAAGTACTGCCCCATTTCCCCCTGTTGTCGAGGCACAGGTCAGGAAGCATAGGAAAACCAGGAACAGTTTCAAAATTCGCAAATAGCGTTTTATTATTAATAACAGCAAAATAAAAAAATAAAAATTGTTCAGTATAACTATTTACAATGGCAGTACAAACATAGAAAGCAGAGTCCTTCTGACTTTTTTCTTCTCAATTTCAAATCTCAGTCTCTATCTCTCTCTTGCACAAGCATTGCTGCTGTTTTTATAAGTCTGTGCCTGGGAATCTCGTTAAGAAAACAGAATGCTTATCACACAGTATTCTTGTAAGTTTCCAGTGTTCTTGCAGGTGCAGCAAAAAGAACATAATGACCCAGAACTGACCTCTTGTAGCCATCTCTACAGAGATTTTGCATCCAGCATTCTCAGGTTATAACCCCTTGAGTTCCAAATAGCTTTGCAATCATTTCAACATTATAATTATATACAGTTTTAAACAAAGGGATCCCAGTATCAGTTACATTTCTACATAAAGAGTCACATATAGTTTATACCTGCAGATATGCAAGGGGGAAGGAAAGACAGAAATAGCAAGAGAAGGTAGAGAGGTAGCGAGAGGTGGAGAATTGCGAAACCGTCAGAGTGATCAGTTCCTATGTCTCACAAAAAAATTTGGTTGCGCAACCAGACAGAGAAGAGACAGAAAAGGAGAGGATAGAAAAGATCCTTGTGCTTAAACTCTTTCTGCATAACAAATGGGACATGGCCTTATTCAACCCTGTCACCCCCACCCCCAACCCATGGCAGTGCAATGGCCACACACTCATAAACATCTTTACAAGTACACAGGGGCTGAAGTACAGCGCTCATCACACCTCTCAACCTTTCATCACCCAAATGTGTGACATGATGTTTGACAAACTGGAAAAATGTGTAACATATCATCAGACATTACGCTGCAAGTTCAGAATGCTGTGTATATCGATGCACTAATATTTATAATGCTTTCTGATAACTTGGCATAAAAAATTATTATGAATTTCTGGTTTAAGGTCTCAGTGAGCAATGTGGAATATTGCCATCTCCATGTGAAACAGAGGGTTTCTGAGAGGAAAAATGAATGGTGTACCTCAGGATGTGTGGCACTTGGGAGATATGGTGCTCACTAATGCCAACCAGTATCACATTAACAGATCCTATACAGTAAAATACTAATGCTGCACAGAAACAGTGTCACTGTCAAAGTTCATTGTCCTCCACTGATCTAGTGTGACAAATGTGTCCTGTGGTTGTCGTACAGTCAGGAATGAATCCCTTCTGAGTTGCAAGTCAAAGGTGAGTTCCATGTTACGTACTGCATCCATTTTCTTGAACCAAGTGGATATGCGTGGAGCAATGCCTGATAACCATCTCAGACTAATACATTTTAATGCTACCAGTATCAGAATTTGAAATAACTGCCTCAGATGCTTGTTATGGATTGGATTAGGGTGAATTCTCAGGACTAAGACCTGAAAGGTACATGGGAAGGTTTTGCCCATGATCTTTGGATGGAGTCATGCACTTCCAGCAAAAAAAGCTCTTATTCTGGGGCAGTCTCAAAATATACGATAGTGGGACCCTCTGTGTCCACAGAGTGTTCCGCAGTAGTCTGTGTTGGTTGATTTTATGTGTTTGGTGATGGTTGGTGTATTGAAAAACTGGATGGACGCCTTCCATCTAAATTATCTCCATGATGGAGAAGTAACCTTCCGCCCAGTCTGCAAGAATTTGTTCCATATTGCCCCTGTGAGGGCTGTGCCACCCTTCTGTTCCCATCTCTGCCTCACTGTGTCTGTGGTGTCAGGTGTACTTTCATATCTCAATCTGGTTTTTAAAGTAACTCCCCATTCAATAAGGCCCGTGGCACTGTAGCTAATAAAGAAACTTGGCAAACTGGGGTTGGGGAGGAGGTGGCAAGCTGGGTATGAAACTGGTTGAAGGATAGAAGGCAAAGGGTGGTGGTAAATGGTAGACACTCTGGGGATGGGAGAGGGACCAGCAGAGTGCCACAGGGGTCAGTACTGTGACTGGTCCTCTTCAATGTTTTCATAAGTGGCATTGCTGAGAAACTAGAGGGAAAGGTGTGTCTCTGTGGATGGCACAGAAACCTGTAACAGGGTGGATACTCAGAAAGGTTTGGAGAGAATGCAGAGGGATATTTGGAAACCACAGGAGTGGTCTAGGGTGTGGCATCTGGGTTTCAGTGCCAAAACGTGCAAAGTCATGCACCTGGGGTGGGGAAACCTGGAGGCTGTGTATATGATGGGAGCAGGGGGTGGGGGTACATAGGGACCTTGGGGAAATCATACCCGATGACCTCTAGGTGGCAGGACAGTGTAACATGGCAGTATGCAAGGCTGGTGGGATGCTGGAGTGCATAGGGAGGGGGATTTCTAGCAGAAGGGAGGTCGTGTTCCCACTGTATCACTCTCTAGTCAGACCCCACCTAGAGACTGTGTCCAGTTCTGGAGGCCATACCTCTACAAGGGCACTGACAGCATGGAAGCAGTACAGAGGAGGGCTACCAAAATGGTGCTGGGGTTGCACGAGAAACCATATGAGAAGAGGCTGCATGAGCTCAACATATACTCCCTGGAGGAGAGTGAGAGGGGACATGATTGATTCCTGTGAGTACCTCCTGGCAGTGGGTGAACAAAAGTGCAGGATAGGAGAGGAGGAGGAGGAGGAGCACCAGAACAGGGGGGCACGCAGTGAAGCTAGAGGGAGAAATTTAAAAGGGATGTGAGGAAATACTGTACTTTTTCACAGAAAGGCTGCTGGATGCTTGGAACAGCCAGCCAGAAGAGGCAATGGGGGCGAAGACAGTGGGGAGCCTCAAGCATGCGTGGGATGGTCACATGGATATAATAAGTAGTGGGAAGGGAGGAGGGAGGGACAGTGGCAACCAAATAGGGTCCAGGGTGTAGTAATAGGCAGAGAAACCTAAGGCAGACTAGATGGGCCTTTCACTCCTTTTCTTCTTACAAATTTTATGTCTCTACATTCAAGCCTTTCATATGTTTATCCATGTACTCCTTTGAATTATTGTATTTTGCTAAGGCATGATAATAATAAAATAAAACCCAAAGTACTATCTTTAATTAATAGCAATAAAATATTTTATGTCTAACCTAATTGTCCCTAGACGAGCATACTCCCCCAACAGTCAACCCCCATCAGCTCTTTTCCTGCAGCCCTGCTACCCACCTTCCCCAGGTAGTACCCATGCCCCAGAAGCCCCCATGGTTTATCACAAAGGGCAGGGCTGCCAAAAGTGAAGCATACACCCATTGGAGACTGACTCCATCATAGAGGCCTTCACCTAGTTGGCAGTGTGGAGCCTGCAAGGAGCAGGCTTCCTCCTGCTTTGACCATTTTCTCTCTCCCTAAGATGCCAGCAACAACTGTGATGCAGGCATGCATTGAGCATGGGCATCACGGAGCCCAGTGTCTCCTTTCCCTGGGGACCCCCAGGTGGCACCAGTGCAGCGGGGGATGGCAGACTTCCAGCAGGGTTGGGGGAGCATCCGATGGGCCAGAAAGGAACATACACAGATGTTTGAGCTGGTGAGCACAAACAGCCCTAGAAGACACATACTCAAATTTGGGGGAGGAGGCATGACAAGGGGAAACATTATAAAGCATTCCTTCACACATAGAGTGATTATCATGCGGCACAGCCTGCATGGTGAGGCTGTAGAAACTGGCACTGTGGTACTGCTCAGGCTTGTGAAGCAGGACCAGATATATTCCCAGAGGAGAAGGGCATTTAGGGTTACACAGCATGTTCAGGGGTTGCATTACAGTTGCTTAACATGGATACATGTGCATACTCAGGTTGAATATGGTCACTGCTTTGTGGCAGGTGTGCTGATGTTTTAAATAAAAGTCCACTTGAGGAATGCTTGAGGCAGAGTGGTTTGCTTTCAATGAGCCAAATGGCTATTAATATCACCCACCCACTAGATGGCATTCTTTGTTTAGCAATATTGTTTACTTTCAAGTTGTTCGTTTATTGTGCATGCCAGGGTACTCTTTAAATGTAATTTATAACACCAAAAATAGCAGGCAGAAAAATGTTATTAATTTTTAAAAGAAGCCAGTTACTACTATTTTTTTTTCTTTTTATTGAATTTTATAACATAATACAGCCAGTAGACCTGCAGTCGAGAACAAGTGTTACAGAAAGATTCAAGACTGACATCATTCATAATAGCAGGACATTTGGGGCACAGTTCTTAGTGATACCACATGAGAGGCAACCAGAAAGAAAAGATTCATTACTTAAACTCATTGAAGCTATTGGTGCAGCCGCTGCCTGAGATTATGTTCCACAGTGTGAACAGTATAACATTTTACCAAGCCTCCTGGCTTCTATTTATTTTTTTTTTATTTATAGAAATCTTGGATGACACCTGTGAGCAGATGCTTGTTGAGAGCATCATTAACGCAAGAAGACACAATATAGTTAACAGTAAATTATACATACAGAGTACAAAAAAATTCAACAGTACATGGGTTGCAATGACAGTTAAATTGTGCTAAGGCATAGTACATGGCATGCCAGCATCCTGCGGAAGAGAGAGAGGCAGAGGCAGACTGTTAGGGTGAAGTAGGGAGGGGCAGTGGGAGCTGGGATAGGAAGGGTAGAGGGAAAGAAAAGAGTCAAGGGGTAGGGGGTGGGAGGCAAGTGCTAGGGCAAAAAGGGGTGGGAGGCAAAGACAACTTGGCAGGTAAGGAGTTAGAAGTGCTGAGGCAGACTAAAGCTGCGGGTGCAGATTAGCAGGGGCACCTACAGGTACTATTGTCGGTGAGGTGCTGACAGAGTTTGCACTTAAAAGGGACCAAGGGTTGTGGCTCCGGCTATGTCAGGTGGTAGACCATAGAGGGGCCCGTTGAGCAAAGGATTACTGGGCCATAGTTGTGTGGCACCTGGGCACATGGAATACATGTGTAGTCGAGCTCCTGGTGTGCCTGGCATGTATAGATGGTGATAGAAGGCTCAGAACTCCTTGAGGAAGTAAGTTTAGTGAGACCTTTTTTGCGAGTAGGCAGGTTTGATAAAGTATTCTGTCCTTCAATTGAACCCAGCCCGATCGTGAATAAAGCTCACAGGTGTGGGTGAGTTTTGAGGCATTAGTGAGCAGGCGGCAGGCTTTGTTTAAGGCTGTTGAGAGGCATTGGAGCGCTGTGTCAGTAGTGGAGCCATAGACAGCTAGGCCATAGTCATTCAAGGTGATGAGTGAACTGTTAATTGCCAGGTTCAAAGCTTCGTAGGTCAGGCAATGTCTGTGCCTGTACAGGATACTGATCCTGGTGTTAAAGGCTTTGGCCGTGATGTCAATGTGCTGTGTGTAAGACAGGGCAGTGTCCAGTGTGATTCCCAGGTACTTGAAATAGGGGACTAGTTCCAGGGTGTTACCGGAGTCATTCTGAATTGCCAGGGGATAGCCTTTTAGCTTATTTTGGGCAGTGGCAAAGAACATGGTCTTGGTCTTTTTATAGTTCATGATCAGTTTTTGCTCTTTGAACCAGTTTTCAGCTGCTGCGAGGCCACTCTGGAGGTCGTATTCCAGCAATGCAGGGTCGAGGTTGCTAGTAAAGATCACCGCATCATCTGCATAGAGGAGCCTGCGGCTATTGCAAGCAGCTGGGAGGTTGTTTAGGAAGACACTGAAGAGTAACGGACTGAGTATGGATCCTTGTGGTACCCCCTGATCTGACCAGTTGACCTTCTGATAGGATGCCCCCGATCTTTACTTGCTGTGATCACAGGCTAAGGTAGCTACAAAACCATGCTACATTTTCTAGGGCTAGCCCGATGTCCGAGAGCTGTTCAAGGAGGAGGGCATGATGGACTGTGTCAAATGCCTTTCACAGGTCAACAAAGGCCGCCCCTACAATGTGCCCTTTGTCAAGAGCACTATGTATGAATCTGGTAAATTCCAGGAGAGCCGTGATGGTGATATGGCCGGCTCAGAAACCATGCTGTTCTGGGCATGGGACCTGCTGTAGATTGAAATACTCCACCAGATGGTCAGCCACAATCCTTTCAAAGGCCTTGGAGAGCAGGAGGAGCATAGAGATCAGACTGTAGTTGTTTTGAAGGGACCAGTAACCACCTTTGTGTACCGGGGTGGCCGTGGCAGCTTTCCAGATTTGGGGGAATTTAGAGTGGCAAAGGGATAGATTAATTATCTTTGTCAGTGGACCAAGTACTTCGTCTAGTGTTAGTCAAACAAATTTTAGGTCCAGAGAGTCCTCACTGTGCCTTGATTTGCTGAGGACTTTTTCGAGGTATTTTCCAGCAGTGGCTTCAGAGACCAGTTTGAAATGGAAGAGTGGCTGGTTTGGTCATGCTGAGGTCTTCTCACTGATCCCTGGAGCAGAGGTACTGACTCGCCTAAACAGAACATACCAGCTTTTTTTTAATTTTTGTGAACTTTATTTTATGCACCGGTACTCTCCGTGGCATCCTTCAGAGGTGCCCAACTCGATCCTGCCCCTTCTACTCCCTACCGTGGCCAGCCATCACTGGCTCACCCCCCCCCCAGAGAAACTTCCCAGCACTCCGGATCACCCCCTGGAACTGGACCCGCCCGCTGTGGCACTTTCTGAAATTAGAGGGTCCATCCCTCTGGGAGGTCGGCCGTGGATCCCTGGTGTGGCCTGGCCCAGCATTAGGGATGAGAGGGAGATCCCTGGGGCCCTCATCATCTCCTCGGTGAGCCGGGGATTTTCTACTTTTAGTTCCCCCTGTCCCTGCGGAGCCCGTCCAGCAAGGCAACAAATTGCCATGGCTCCGCCCCCATGGCATACGCCATGGCGATCCTCCAGCCACCGTCAGAGGTCGCTCCAAGAGCAAGTGCACCCTGTACCCACCCCTGGGAAGAGAGAGCAGCCCTCTGGATGCTCAATCTCTTCTCTCCCCTGTCGACCTCCAGCGGCCCTGGCTCGTTCCCGAACCCAGGTCGCCGGGCGTGGTGCGAGGCATCCAGCGCCTCAACCCTCAGCGCCACCAGGCCGCCTCATACCAGCTTTTAGGCTATTCTCTAAACTCTAGTTAGTATAGCACTTCTGGGGCAAGAAATCCATTTGTGAAAAGATTTAATATGAGGTGGATTATTTATAAAGAACAGTTTAACCCTTAGGCTGTGAACAGAATTAGAACACATAGTAATTCTGGACTGATAGATCACAGCAAGCACAGCAAGGGTTAACTTCAGAACCAACTAATGGCAAAATTATTCACTGCAGGTTAAGATCTTCCACGAAAGCCTTCTAGATCAGGCTGGTTCAAAAATCAGGGGATGACGATCAGGAAAGTCATGCTTGTCTAAGAAACAAAAGTAAATTTTATTTCTGATGTATTGGAAGGTTTACCATATGATAGTATCAGGTATGATATAATGAGCAGTACTTTACCTGGAAACTGACATAGCTAACTCTGTTCCTCTTCGTACATCATCAGTACGGTGACCTTGTTTACTGTGACATCACAAGTGACTTATTTGGCAACAGATAATTGGCTCTTCTTGGTCAGCTGTGATGTCACAGTCAGTGAGATCACAGAACAGATGAGGTATGAAGAGAATTAGAAATGGATATGTCAGCCTCCAGGAAAAGTGTTATTCCTTACATCACACCAAGTACTGTCAGGTAGACAATCTTCTAATTAAAAGGAGGAAATGTTGTCAGCTATAAGAAGTAATAGTAGACAACATTTAAAAGTTAATATTAATTTCAAGTAGTATATGAGCTCTTTAAAGGAAAACTACCACCCTCATATCTTGTACAGTTTATTTGATTCCATGTCAACAGCCATCTCTTTTTGTGTAGCTGTTGGGGCAGTATGTGATTTCTTTCATTGATTTTCACTGTTCATGCTAGTCCCTGTAACTAGCCTGGGGGTCTCCATTTTCTGGTTGTTGAAATCTCATTGTCCCTGAGAGCTTCATTAGTATATGAGGACATGATGCTTCAGCACCCTTTAGACTCCACAATATGCCTGTTTGCTTAATTACAGTTAAAAAAAAAAGTTATAGCAAGGTGTGAAATACCATATTTATCCTTGCGAACTGTCTGAGTTGTGATGTAGAGTTTTTTCCTTTAAATTGCATTCAGTTTGTATGTTTCCAGGGAGTTTTTTCAGTATATATGTACTTTTAGTATAGAGATACATGGTATAAATAGGTGCTGTGACCTCATGTTCTCATATGCTAATACAGCTCTCATGGACAATGAGATTTCAACAACCATAAAATGGAGACCCCCCAAGATAGTTACAGAGACTAGCATGAACAGTGAAAACAAACTAAACACGTATATCCCCAACAGTTACAGAGAAAGAGTTGTTTCTTGACATGGAAACAAAAAAAACAATACAAGCTATGACAGTGTAGCTTTCCTTTAATGGTAGAAAATTAGACTGATTCAGTACAGGTGAAATACATTTTTTTCATCTTCATGGTGTAGAGCTTTTCCTTCTGTTGATAAATTATGCTCTGGCCAGGCTGACTCACTAAATGTGTTGATGCGTGTGTTTTGTCACTGTGTTGAAAACTCAGTAAAACATTAATTTTAAAATATGACTTTTTAATTTAATCTAGAGGTTTTGTCCAAAGGAACACTGAGCCAAGGCTGCTTCATTTTAATATAATTTAATTTAAAATGTTATTGAGTGGGTAAGACCCCCAAGGGCGACAACTGCCCATTTCCAAGGGGTACCCAAAAACATAAACAACACAAACTCAAAACAAGGACAATTACATTTAACACAATGAAATACAAATGCGTGTACAGGCCGGCCCAGTGGCACTGAGGGTTGAGGTGCTGCTGGACGCCACACCTCACGCAACGCAGGCGACCTAGGTTCGGTAATGAGCCCGGGTTATCGGGGATCAGCAGGGGGAGGGCAAGAAGTGGGATTGAGCTGTGCCGCGAGGCAGCTCTCCTCTCCCGGAGAGGGATAAAGGGGTTTCCCCGCCCCTTGGTTGTCACCTGGTGGGAGATGGTTGGCAGTTCAGGTACCGGGGAGTCCAGCGATAGCCAGGGGTGGGGCGGAAGGCTGGCCACCAGAGTGCGTGTGCGCCCACGCACATGCACTGCTGTGTCTGCCGGGTCCTGGGATCTTCAGGAGAAAACTGGGGGTAAAGCACAAAAAGTACTAATTAACAAAGAAATAAAGAAATAAAAATGCTTGTACAATGTTTACAATGTTCAGAAACATCAATCTAGCATCAATCAGATGGAAGAGCATTCTGTAGCTGAATGGCTTTATAGCGAAATCATTTTTGATGAGACTGTATATGCAATCGTGGGGGGCGCATTTTATGAAATAATGTGAAAACCCTTCTGCCCCATTAGAGTAGTTAGTCATTATACTTTATCGGCTCAGAATCAAATGGCTGAAAGATAGCCAGAGATTTTTATAAACACGTTATCATTCAACATGCTGCAGTTCACATTTAATTTCACCTGAATGTACCAATGTAGTCTAGCACCTGCGGTAAACACCTGTGTTTTTATTGCAGCCAAACAAGCAAAGGGGTACCATCTTTAGCATCCAACAGATCTAACAAGGATCTCCGTACTTTCTGTAGGGTGGTCCTGGAGGCATCCTCTAGGGAGCAGTATAGTGTAGTTGTTAAGAGCATTGAGCAGCAAACCTAGAGAACTCTGTTTGACTCCCACAGCCACCACTTGCATACCATGTGACCATGAGCAAGTCACTTAACTTCCCTGTGCTCCCAGGACACCCTCAGAAACAAGCTTTGACTTGGTGTGTTTTTCCTGGACACAAATTATAAAATAAAATTCAAAAATCAAAATAATTCTCTTCTGGGGCAAAAAATAGATTTTGCATGTAAAATTGTGCATATCAGGGCCTTTTGATGACTGCATCTGTTGTTTAATTTAAAAATGACTGGTAGCAGTCTTGTACTTGCAACCAGCAGCAGACAAGAAAAACAGGCATATGTACAGTATTGGCCTGTCAGTGCAGCGGCAGTATTGCCTTAGAGTGACCCAGGGTCAGTTAGGGATGCAGGCTAATGGAGAGCTGGCCAGAGGAAGATTGAGCATCCCAGGTCAACAAATAAAAAAAATAAGAGGATATACTCCACCTCTGGAGGGTAGATCTACAAGCTTCCAAAACACTACTGTCATCAATGGTACCTGTGACATGAATGTGACCAGGTTATTTTAATCTCCTTTTTTTGTTAGTGTAAGAATTTTTTTTTTAAATTTATTCTCTCGTAAGTTCTTTCCTTCACATGTAAGTTCCTTACAGAGGGCAATCAAAATGGATCCCAGGTCACATGTCCCAGGAGCAAACCCTGGGAAATTGTAAGGAAAAAACAAGGCCAGATGAGAGAGTGCGAATTTTCCCAGAGAAGCATCCTGAGCAGGCAGGATGCAATAAGGTAATAAAACAGATGCAAGGAAATGCTAGGTGAGAAAAGACAATTTGGCCTGAAGATGTGAACACATACATGCACCATGCACTCACATGGGTGGGGAATGCTGGAGGGACTGTCACTCCAGGAGTGATCCCACCCTACAGCCCTGAGCACATAAATTGAGGAGTTGGACTCCAACTCATTCTCTCTGACTTTCTGCAGCCTTTGAAGAGGATCGGACTCTCTTGGTGAGTGTCCCAGAGAAGGGGGAGCCCTGCCTGATAGCTTATCTGTATCAGGGTCAAGTTAGCTAGCAAGTAAACTTAGACTCTATTGTGAGACTAGATTCTGAGATTATTCTAACAGCCATCTGTTTAACTGCATTATTTTTCCTTTCATGCAAATGTGTAACTATTTTTGGTTGCTGTATATATCTCCTGTTCGTAAATATCTGTAGTATTTATTAGTAAAGAATCTATTTTTTATAAAACCAATGGCTGTGTATCCTTATTGGAAAAGTAAATATAATATCTCTGCTGGCAAGCTGAGAATTCTCTGTTTAAAGTCTGCCATCCAAAGTGCACTCTACCATATTTCACTGAGTTTGACCTTCTAAATGCCTGAGCAGGACAGTGGTATTTCCTGATATAATCAGATGTTGATAGTAGAAGTGAATCAGACACCAAACTACCCTGTAAGCTAGTACAGCCCAAAGGGTAGTTTGTCACAAACTGGTGGCAAGCGGTGTGGATCAGTGCACAAATTGAAAGCTGGCATTTGTGTGCAGTGTGCTTTCCTGGTGGAACTAGGAACTCAGAGAGGTAAATGCCTTATCTGCAGATGCTCTATGGAGGTTGTAATAGGATCGGGAAGGGGGGCTGCCTAAATATACTTAGATTATCTTCCTGGCAGCTGTACATGTACGGGGCTAATATGTATCTCATATTGTAGCCCCATACACGTATACCTGCCAGCACAGATAATATAAGTACATTTAGGTGCCCCCTGATCCTGTTACAATCTCCATAGAGCACACTGTATGCAACAAAACCGCACTCATGGAAATGTAAGGAGAAGCACCAGTCCTCAGAGTTAGTGTGCAATGCAGCTTTTTATTATCACACTCTTCATCAGGGGGTGTGGCTACAGGAGGTACATGTCAGCTTAAACAACACAACTCATCAACCTTTGGAACGCACTGCAGTGTGGATGGTGTTAGCAACCACATGAGCAGGCTGCACCGCTGGCTCCAGTATGCACTGGGACACTCCCAGTATACTGCTGTGTCTCTCAGTAGTCTCAGTTCTTCTCCAGCATGTATTGCATTGGCACTGAGAGGGGCCATGTGAATTCAACTTGCTATTGCCTTCTAAGGTTGAGGCAGAGCAGACACGCAGCGCAGTAATACAGAAAGCAGCCATGTACACCTTCTGGGAACTCATTGTGCACTCAAGGCCTCTGTCAGAAAGTTATGTCGGAGAGCAAATCAAGAATAACCATGGTGCCATCTACATGACAGTCATCGGCACTCCATTTTAGCCCTAATCTGCAGTGGCCTCCACTGGGAGGATGGCGGGGGCAGCAGCTGATGGGGCTGGGTGGTCACTGGGAACCCCCCCAGCCTTTATTTATTTTATTCGCTCTCGGATTACAGTACTTTTGAGCACATAACAGCTCTTTTACAAAGGTTCCACATCAGTGGGAAGGGTGACAGACATACATTGGATGGTATTACATAACATTTTGACAAAGTATTTAAAATTACAATATGACATTAACATTGCAACTAAAATTAAAACTATAAATCAGTAGGAAATAAAAGGAGGCAGCCCAAGGTGCTTTGTCAAATAGGTATAGGTAGATTTGGGTGAACAAAGTTCAGGTAAGTGAAGATACACCGTGGAAAGAAGGTGGAGGGTGAGAGGGGTGAGGTGAAAGAAGGATAGGGGAAGGAGGCAGGAAACAGGGCAGAGCGGTTAGGGTGAAAGTGGTCATTCGCAGAGAAAGGGGAAGAAATAGGTACACAAGGATGTGTCAATACTGCTGAGGTAGTGCCATGTCAGTTGAAACAGTCACAGGAACTGTTAGCTGTAAGATGCTGACGAAGAGAGCCTTTAAATGGTCCCAATTTTGGTATGGAAGAGATATCTCTGGGCAGCACATTAAACCATAGTGGTGCTCTCTATATATAAATAATTGTTGCCCTTGTGTAGTCCGGCATCTTGGGACAGAGAAGAGTTGGTTGACTGAGCTATGCATGCGAAGGGAGCTGCAAGAAGGGTTGAGTAAGTTTGTAACACCAGAAGACAGGAGCCCGAGAAGTGCCTTTTTAGTTAGCAGGCAGGTTTGATAGTGAATCCTCCCATTTAGCTGAAGCCAACCTGTTTGCTTATACAGTTCACATGTGTGGGAAAGGTGTGCTGCTCCAATAAGAAGTCGGCATGCTTTATTGAGTGCCATTGATATTCTGTGGAGGTTGGTGGTGGAAGCTGAGCGGTAGATTACCAGACCATAGTCAACAATGGATGCTATGGAACTGTAGATAGCTAGTATAGGGCTTCAGGTGTTAGCTGAAGGCTAGCAGTATGACACCACTGGACAAAAATAATATGAAAAAAACCTAAATCCACTAGGCCCTGGAAAAAAAATCACTCAAAAGTACTGAACAAATTTATTGAAATGATAAAAGTGTATACCCTTTTAATAGCGTGACTAGAAAATAAGTTGGGATTCAGACTAGGATCTTTAGACACACAGCCACTCATTCTAAACCACACTGGCCTATTCAGGAGACAAACGGCTCAATATTCAAAGCACTTGCACTTGCAATACGAGTGCTCATGCAAATTAAAATACAAAAAAAGGCATTTAGACAGAAAAATGCCACGAGGAGCCCATTGGACTATTACTGGAATTTATAACCATGGTCACATCTGGTACATTCGCTAAAAATTCTGGCCAGACATTTTTCTGCTAAGTGCTAAATTTTCTGGCAAACACAAATTGCATGTTTGAAATATGTGGTCAATTCCTAAGGAAGGAAGACAGTGCGATTAAGAGCTTAGAACACAAAACTGTGATCTTGAGCAAGTCATTTCACCTCCCTGTGCTTCTGCACTCCTGGATGTAGCATTAGACAGAAGGACGACCCCACTGAAAATGACATGCTGCATTTTAGTTTATTTTGATTCTATAGTCAGGACAACCTAACAGACATATAACATCTCACATACAGTGGAGATTATGGGCCCAATTCCAAGTTGCGGTATACCTGGCACATGGCGATTTATGCCATATCCTATGGTGCAAATCACACCTTGCCCCATGTGATACGCAAGTTGGAATTCCAAGTTGCGGCTTGTGCCATGCTGCATGCGGCTTGCACCAAAGGTGGGCTACACCACCCAGTATGCCTGCAGCCTGCTGCAGCATGGCGCAAGGGTGGGTTACGGCAGCAACTGTACTCTATTCTAGAAGGGTGGCTGCCATAACCCACCTACGCGATTCTGAGACTTGCTATGGCGCTGTGGAGTTAGACCATCATAGAGGTGGTCTACAGGGCATCCGTCCTGGCAAAATGATGGATGCCTCCCCCCGCAGTCCCGTGGGAAGTACAGTGCCCTGCCCCACGCACTCCCCCAGCACAGTCATGCCCCCCACACCCCGAATGTCGGGGACCCCCGGGTCTGTTTTTTGCACTGCCCCCCCATGCACCTGTGACACCTGGCCAGCTCCCCACCCAAGGCCCCCAGGTGATTACAGCAGCATTTCAGGGTGAGGGGGCTCAGGGGGGCAGTTTAATGCGAGCCATGACTTGCAGCACCCAGGTCCATTGCGCCAGGTCTTGAACTCGACCGATCTCTATTCTCTCTCCTCTCTCCAAGGCCTTGGAAAAAGTGGTGGCCTCTCAAATCTCTGACTACCTCTCCACCTACAATGTCCTTTGTCCTGAGCAGTATGGCTTCCGAGCGGGCCACAGTACCAGCACAGCCCTCCTAGAGTTCTCCAACTTTCTCCACTCCTCCTTAGACACTGGTTCTCTGGCTGGTGCTGTCTTCATTGACTTCTCGAAAGCTTTCGACACTGTCTCCCACCCCCTCCTTCTTGATGCCCTTAGTCTCTCTGGTTTTGCTGCTGGGCCTATCTCCTGGTGCACCAGTTATTGTCTGACCGCTTACAGCGTGTAAAATTAATGGGACCTGCTCAGACATCTGTCCCATCTTTCTGGGTTCCCCAGGGCTCCATTCTGGGCCCCTTACTATTCTCCCTTTACCTTAACACCCTTCCACACTCTTGCTCGGGGAACATTCTATTGTACGCTGATGATGCAGTCGTCTTTGCCTCAAGTCGTAACCCTATTGCCCTCCAGGACTCGCTGCAGAAGTCCTTCACTGAAGCCGAGGGCTGGTTCAAGGAACATAGATTGGTGATAAATCTTAAAAAAACAAAAACTATGTTCTCTCATCCCCAAAACAAGTCCTGCAACTTCAAACTCCTCATTCACTCTGGGTCCTCATTCCCACTCGAACAAGTTTGCTCCTATAAATACCTAGGGATCCATTTTGACCCCTCCCTCTCCTTCCATGGACACATCGCTGCCCTAGCCACTGCCACTAATATCCGATTGGGCATCTTACATCGGTATAAACACTGCCTCCCCCCGGAGGCTCTTCGACTCGCAGTCACCTCCTCTATCCTGTCCCTAGTGGACTATGGACTGCCGGTGTATGGTGCTGCTGATCAGACCACACTCCGTAAAATTCGCATCTACTCTGAATAAGACCTGCAGGTTAATTACTGGAGCACCTAGGATGACACACACCTGTCTACTGTATGCTAAAAGCTGGTACTTGATCCTACAAGCGCCTCAAATATCTTACCTGTACCCTTACAAAAGACCCTCCTTGGGCTTTCCCACCAGGATTGACCACCACCATACGCCCGCTTCACCTCTAGTTCATACTCGGACCTCTGGGAAAACTCTCTTGTTATCCCTAGAGCTAGGACCTCTCACGGCCAAAGAGCCTTCAGCTTTAGGGCCCCTCCTGGTTCAACACACTGCCCCCTCCATCTCCTCAAGCTCCAACTATATCAGGCTTCAAAACTTCCTTACGTAACCACCTTATTAACACCGATGCTGTAACTGCCGCTAGTCAAAGCCGTACTAATACTTATGACAAAGCTTATTACTAAGCTGCTAAGGACAACATAACTCTGGTATTGTTTGCATCCATCCTACATGTACCAGCTTGTTTGTATCTATGTCTTAATTTACTGTTATACCTATGTGTTGTACTGCTATACTGTGTATTTTGGTTTGTCTTACTGTGACAAGGTATCTTTGTAAATGAGCCTATGGCTCAAAGGTTTTCCAAACTGCTGTTTAAATAAAATAAAATAAAAATAAAAAACTCATTTTCTTTACTGTAGGAACTTCTGTATCCTTCCAATGCCTCAAAACCAAATTTTTTGCCGTAATAAAAGCTCCAAGCAACCATAAGTTTTGAGGTTCTGAACAGTACGATAGTTCTGAGCAGATCCTTAATATTGCAAATTTAACAGAGCATGCACTCTGACATTTTGTTTCTTTCCCACAGATTGGTATTAGTCCCTTCTTCCTTTAAGATTGGTATTAGTCCCTTCTTCCCTTGAACAGGTGTTAAATACTTTTTTGTGGTGCCAGGCCTTCTCTGGCATAGTTTGAGTGGGATCTGTTAGTCTGTGTTTATTTATTATTATTCTGCACTGATTTTATTACTGTTGTCTGATGTTACTGTGAAGCGCCTTGATTTTTTGAAAGGCGTTAAATGAAATAAAGTTATTATTATTATTTTTAGAAAGATGATAAATGTGAGCACAACCATATTATGTGGAATAATATACCATTTGCAGTTAAACGTCTCCAACATGCTTCTTCTGTTGAAAGGCCCAATTCAACCATTTTGCAGGGGGTATACCACCTATGAACTATTTTTTTTTATATATAGCTATTTGGTCCCTGTCACCTCCTCCTGCCAACTGGCGATGGGGACATATAGGTATTTTACAGGATTTTCCCATCCTCCTCCCCCCCTGAGGCCCTGGCACATGGCCATACGAGTGTGTGGAGTCACACATGCAACATGTGGTGCCAGTTCAGCCCCTTCCAGCTCCCGCAACTGTTTGCTGCCCCCTCTCTGCCTACGCTACCCACTGGACCTCCACCCTTTGGGAGCGGAACTACAGGGGGATGCCAACCCCCCCTCACCACCCTTGGGGAAGGAGAGCTGCCCATCGGCATGCTCGATCTTGCTCCCCCCCATGCCGGCACCCCGATGACCCGAGGTCGTTCCCAAACCAGGGTTGCCGGCGTAGCACGAGGTAAGGTGTCCAGCGCCTCAACCCTCTGTGCCACCGGGCCGCCTTCTATGAACTATTTTATACTGAATGAGCCTGCCTTTGGCTTCTCTGCATGCTTTTAAAGAACTGACACCTTAAAAAAAAAACTTTGAAAAACATAGTAATTGGGTACAATTCAGCTTATGTTCCATATTCAGTATATTTTAAAGATTCCCCTTCTCCAGTATTTGTTACTAAGAACATTTTCAAGAATATATGATCTTTATCTTTCTGGGTTCATCTGCCTCTGTAGCTGATGCCCTACTTCAAGTCATAATCCTCTGTTGTAACATCACAGTCTGTTGCCATGGGAGTAACTGTGATGTCACAAGCAGTGCATTATGACCTCGAGTAGGGAGACAGCAACAGGAATAGATGAACTCTTCAGGAGCAAAGATTCTTTTTTCATGCAGATGACCTCAGTAATAAATAATAGGGAGGAGGAATACAGAACTAATGTGAAATGCAAGCTGGGCTGTGTCTAAATATTATGCTTTGGTAAAGTTCTCCTGAAAGCATCAGCTGCTCCTTAAGGTCCTACTCCATAAATCCCCCCATTATTAGCGAGATAGTGGAACTTGCAGTTCAAGCTGCCATTTATTTATTAGAGTTTCTACAGGATGTGTTTAGAATCCATAAGCATTTTATAAAAGCTTTTGTGTCCATTATTGGTTGTACATATATTGTCCAGAACATGAATTGGGGGGGTAACATATTTGTTTATTTGTTTTCTGAGAATATCTCAAAATTGGGGATATTTATGGAAATCAGTTCTAGGTAATTTAAAGTTAAGGGATAACTGAGGAAAAGACAGTAGGGAGGCTGAAGCGGGGTCTGTAATATCATTCAAGAATAAAAAGTCCTTCTGCTTTCCAGGTTGGCCAGTCTAAGCATTTACTATAAATTATGAAAAGGTGATTACCCCAAAGAGGGCAGTGAGAGGAAGTATATTTGGATCCCATTCTAAGGCCAAGGCAACTGTTTTCCAAGATTTATTCACTTGACACAGTGTAGGATTCACGTTGAAAGATCTAGTGGAGTCTGAATATAAAACTATTCTAGGGTGGTTCCCTTTCAGAATAGCTTTTTCCAGCTGTACACACCCTGGTAAATCTTGACTATTATTTAACCACAGTGCTATAACACACTGTGCAGCAATGAATCCGTCATGTCTGAGCTTGAAGTTAGGTAACCGTTGTTTCTTAATTGATGTAGCTTTCTCACGGAGATCCGTGGGGGTTTATTGTCCCGTAAGAATTGTTTAATTAGGGCATACATCTCGTTAAAATAGTATGGTGCAATGTGAGCTGGCAGATACTGCATAAGATAATACACTTTTGGTGCAAGCATCATATTGAAGGCCTGTCTTTTATCCCAGAATGAAAGGAGCATTTTATTCCATCTTGTAGTATCTTTATTCACCTTCTATATGAGTGCATTAAAACTTTGAATGATAAATTTGAGAGATGTTCGAGTTTAATGTAATGCCTAGACAGTTACTCCCCCTTGAAGCAATTCTGATGTTATTCTTAAGGAAAACTGACTTATCTACCTCTGTTGCTAACATAAGAGCCTCTGATTTCTCAAAATTAATTTTAAACCCTGAAAAACTCAAAAATTCCTTTGTAAGTGTTAATATTGGGGGTACAAACATCGATGGATTTGTGATCGAAAGCACCACATCATCTGTGCAGGCAGATATTTTTTGATCCTTCCCTACTTCTATGCCCGTTATTGACGTAGATGCCCTTATTCTAGTAAGAAGAGGTTCCATGGCTAGGGCGAATGAGAGGGGAGAAAGAGGGCACCCTTAGGGGGTAGGGATAGGGAACCTGTTCGAGGAGAATCAGTTAATTTTCACCCTAGCATATACTTCTGAGTATAAAACCTGGACCCAGTCACAAAATAGCTTCCTAGATTATATTTATTCAATATTTTAATTAAATACTCCCACTCTGTCCTATCAAAGACTTTGTTGGTGTCTAAAGAGAGCAGAACAGGCTGTGATTCATTTACTTTGGCAGCATGACTGACCTGAATAATTTTATGAAACAAGTCTGAATTGCAATGTCCAGCCACAAATCCAGCCTGGTCTGGGTGTACCAACTTCTGGCTAATTGTATTGTCTATTGGCCATAATTTTGGCAAGAATTTTGCAATCTACATTAATTAGTGAGATTGGTCTATAATTTTCACACAACATGGGATCGTTGTCTTTCTTAGGCAATACTGTTATTGTAGTTTCTCTCATAGTGGGGGGTAGAGACCCTATGTCGCACGCATTACTAAAAACTCTGTGAAGGATAGGAGCAAGGGTTTTGCTAGTAGTTTTATTAAACTCCATTGTTAACCCATCAGGTCCAGGTACCTTACCTGTGGAGAGAGAATAGATGGCTTTCGTTATTTCATTTTGCGAAATGGGTTTGTTCAGGGATTCCTTATCTTGCTCAGAAATAAAAGGTAGACGAAGATTGTGCAAAAATGTATCAACATTATCCTGGCTAAACTGCCCTTCAGATTTGTATAAAGTGGAGTAAAACTTACTAAATACATGCTTGATTTGATTATAAAATTGTCTTATCATTATTGTCTTTAATAGAAGCAATCTTAGTGGCTTCCGACAACCTCCTCAGTTTGTGTGCAAGCAATTTACCCTGCACCTCCCCAGCTTCCCAATAAGTTTGCTTGAAATGAAAAAGTGCATACTTAGCTTTTTGATTGTAAATAGCGTTAATATCATATTTAAGACTAATAATTTCTCTGTGCAGACTTAAGTTGTTAGCTCCTGTGGTCTTCAAAAGATCCTCTTTAATTTTTGAGTTTGTTGTGCGTGCAAGTGCAGACAAACTCGTTGAAATGAGAGTTGCTATACAGAGGTGTGAGGGGGTGCGTCCACTGGAGAGCTGTGTTCCAAGGGGCAGGTCTATGGCAGAATAATCACTAGGCAGGCTGCCGATGACTCACTTTCTGCTTTGGGGGCAGAGCTGGCAAAGTTTTCAAAGGACAGAGCCGAACCAATAGTGGCACGGCTTGGTCCTTTGATCTGTAAACAGCCCTGCATTGCATTAACTTCCTGGTTGCACAGTCACACTGCCATAGCACTTACAGTGATGGCAGCTGATGTGAATGCATTGAGTCTGTGTTAAGACTGTGTTAATCTGGGGCTCCCACCCCCGAAAAGCTTACCATCCAGTTTAGGTTTTCATCTGTGAAAGCACTTTTTTCTCATGCCTAAACTGACTTGATTTTATGTAGTAAATGTCCACGACCCAGAACTACAGCGGACACTATGAGGGCTCGACTAACTGTAAAGGTGCGGCACCGCACCTTTACAGTTAATGGAGCCCTCGTAGTGTCCGTCATAGTCAGGTCACGGGCATTTACTGCATAAAATTAAGTCAGTTGGGGCACGAGAAAAAAGCACTTTCATACATTCAGAAAGCACATCAATCCCTCCTGTTCACTCCCACTGCTCCTGTCCTCCCTCCATTACTGTTTGAGCCCTCCTCTCTGCCAGCAAATCACTCCCTCCTGCTCCCTCCCACTGCTGCTGCTATCCTCCCTGCTCCATCTGATCTTGTTTGAGCCCCCCACCAGCAAATCAATCCCTCCTGCTCACTCCCACACCCTCCGTTCTGTTTGAGCCCCCACACTTACACAGCAAATCCCTCCCGCTCCCTCCCACTGCTGCTGTCCTCTCCACACCCTCTGTTCTGTTTGAGGCCCCACACTTACACAGCAAACCTTCCACTGCTGCTGTCCTCTCCGCACCCTCCGTTCTGTTCGAGACCCCAACTTACACAGCAAATCCCTCCCGCTCCCTCCCACTGCTGCTGTCCTCTCCACACCCTCTGTTCTGTTTGAGCCCCCACACTTACACAGCAAATCCCTCCCGCTCCCTCCCACTGCTGCTGTCCTCTCCACACCCTCTGTTCTGTTTGAGCCCCCACACTTACACAGCAAATCCCTTCCACTGCTGCTGTCCTCTCCGCACCCTCCGTTCTGTTCGAGACCCCATACTTACACAGCAAATCCCTCCCTCTCCCTCCCACTGCTGCTGTCCTCTCCACACCCTCTGTTCTGTTTGAGCCCCCACACTTACACAGCAAATCCCTTCCACTGCTGCTGTCCTCTCCGCACCCTCCGTTCTGTTCGAGCCCCCATACTTACACAGCAAATCCCTCCCTCTCCCTCCCACTGCTGCTGTCCTCCT
The DNA here is from genome assembly GCA_016271365.2 of Neoceratodus forsteri. NCBI lineage: Eukaryota > Metazoa > Chordata > Ceratodontiformes > Ceratodontidae > Neoceratodus > Neoceratodus forsteri. The sequence continues at coordinate 106,601,415 of JADMNL010000028.1, forward strand.
CGCACTCTCCATTCCCTGTCTCCCCAGACACTGGGAAGCCCACTCCCAGTTCCCACACATGTACACATCCCGTTCTGTGTAAAAGAAGAAAACCGTCCTCAATGTCTATTTTTTTAAACCTGAAAAAAAAAACGGTCCATCGTTGTCTTCCCCATCCCCCTCCCCCTTCCCGACCCTCCCACTGTGCACCCACCTTCCTGCACCCCCCCTTACCCATACTTACCTCCAGAGGTCGGGACCAACGATCTTCTGTGGACCGGGACACGTCTGCACTCTTCAAAGCTGATCGGCAAAGTGAAGATTTCAAGGTAAGCTGAATAATAGGAATCGGAGGGGGGTCAACTTAGGTTGATATCTCGCTCATTTGTAGGACTTTTGGCCTCAGATTTTCAACACAGGGTTCTTGGGACCCCACCTCCTGAACACTGTCACTGTCATTTCGGTACTTGTTCCCAAAAGGTGATTTCACGGTCGCTATGCGGAATCACCTTTCGAGACCAATTAATGAAATGACAGTGCCACTGTTCATGAGGTGGGGTCCCAAAAAGCCCATATTGCAAATCTGGTGAAAAAATTCCTGCATTACGAGAGTGCGATGTGCAGTTTCTACGCATGCTTCTAACTTCGCCAGTTTTTAATATTTGCACTCCAGATTTTCAACATTGCCATTATTTCACACCTCCTTATGAACTGTATAGCTGTCATTTTTAATATCCTGCTTGAAACAGAGTGGCGTGGTGGCTCTGTGAAATCGCCTTTTGGGATGAGTGAACAAAATGACAGTGGCACTTTTCATGAGGTGGGGTCATAAGAATACTACATTGAAAATTGGTGTAAAAATATTAACAAAAAGCAAAGTTATGAGCATGCACTTAAATTAACAAACACAGGGTGGTACCTTTGGTACTTTTCAATATTTTGACCCCAAATTTTCATCATAGCCATCTTTTCACTGCATCTCATGAATGTGACAGCTGCCATTTTCCAGATCCTGGGCAAAATGTGTTTTTTTTGCATCCCGAAAGGTGATTTTGCAGCCACTGTGTGAAAGTACCTTTCAGACAGGAGTTGAAATTATACTTTCTTTTTTCATGAGGTGGCATCATAAGATGGCTATGTTGAAAATGTGGTGTAAAAATATAAACAAAAACATGAAGTTATGAACCTGTGTTGAAATTTGCCAACACTGGTTCGTAACCACCCCCCCCCCCAAATGGCAGCAGTGTGCACAATGAACTTTCAACACTAACAAATGCTTGTTAAATCGTTTTCCAGGTTATTTAATTCAGCCTCCGTAACTCTTTTTTTGTGGGCTGAAAAACAGATTATTTTGTCTCTTATGTAGGCCTTAAAAGAGTCCCATAAAGTTGACATAGATACCTCAGCATTATCATTCAGTTCAAAAAATCATTTTTTTTCAGCTCCTAGCCAAGTAGGAAATTCACTCTGGTTTAACAAGCTACTATTGAATTTCCAGTTTCTCTCGGAGAATGAAATGTGACCGAAGATGATGCTCATAAATACTGGGGCATGATCAGAAATTACTATATTGCCAACATTACTTGTAGTAAGGCCTGCAGGAAGCAGTTTGGTAAGAAACACATAGTCCAGTCTACTATAGGAGCCATGTCTGCCCGAATGGACTGCGTAATCCCTGCCTTTTGGGTACATTGTTCTCCATACGTCCACAACACCAAATTCCTTACACAATGTGTTTAAGACTTTGGAGGAAACAAAATGTTCTGCAGGATTTATATACAGTAAGTACTATCCACATATACATCTGCTGCAGTATTCATATAGAAACATAGACTTTGACGGCAGATAAGGACCACTTGGCCCACCCAGTCTGCCCATTTCCCTACCTATTGGATAAGCTGCAGATTCTAGTTAACCAACAGCCTACTTCCTGCAACCCCCCCACTATAATTGCCTTATGTCTGTCCCATGCATGTTTGAATTCCCCCACTGTTTTAGACCCCACAACCTCTCCAGGAAGGCGGTTCCATGCGTCCACCACTCTCTCTGTGAAAAGAATTTCTTCACATTACCCCTGAGCGTCTAACTTTAAATTGTGCCTTTGTTCTTACACATCTTTTTCTGAAAGATGCTACCCTCCTGGACTTTGTTGATTCCCTTGAGGTACTTAAAGTTTCTATCATGTCCCCCATCCCTCCTTTCATCAAGGGTATACATATTAAGCTCTCTCAGTCTCTCTTCATATGGTTTCTGATGTAGACCCTGCACCATTTTGTTGCCCACCTCTGGACTGCTTCCATCCTGTCTATGTCCTTGCGTAGATGAGGTCTCCAAACTGTACACAGTACTCTAGATGGGGTCTCACCAACTGTCTGTACTGAGGATAACCACTTCCTTTTCTACTTGTGATGCCCCTCCCTATGTATCCCAGTATCCCCTTGGCTCTCCTTACCAACTTCTCACATTGCTTACCCACCTTTAGGTCATCTGATATGACTACCCCCAGGTCCCTTTCCATTACTGTTGTTGTTAGTACCTCCCCTGCTATTGTGTACTCTTCTCCTGGATTTTTATTTCCCAGGTGCATTACTTTGCACTTCTTTGCATTGAATCTAAGTTGCCATATGTCTGACCTTTCCTCCAACCTTGCCAAGTCCCTTCTCATCCTTTCTACTCCCTCTTGTATATCAACTCTGTTACAGATCTTTGTGACATCTGCAAAGAGGCATACCTTTCCTTTCAGACCCTCTGCAATGTCACCTATAAAGACGTTAAAGAGGACTGGACCCAGTACTGAGCCCTGAGGTACTCCACTAGTAACCCCCCTTTCTTCAGAATGTGTTTCATTCACTATTACCTTCTGTGTCCTGTTGTGCAGCCAGTTTGCTACCCAGGCTACCACCCGTGGGACCCACTCCCAGGCTGGCTAACTTGATTATTAATCTTTTGTGCGGGACTGTGTCAAATACTTTGCTAAAGTCTAGGTAGGCCATATCCACAGCCCCTCCCTGGTCTAATACTTTGGTCACCCAGTCAAAGAAATTGATTAGATTCATCTGACATGACCTTCCTTCTGTGAATCCATGCTGCTTTGGGTCCTGTGCCCCGCTGGCCTCTAGGTACTCAACAATTCTTTCTTTCAGAAGTAATTCCATCATTTTCCCCACCACTGAGGTCAAACTAACAGGTCAGTAGTTTTCTGCTTCTGCCTTGCTCTCACTTTTGTGAAGGGGAATCACATCTGCCCTCCTCCAGTCCTCAGATACCACCCCATCCTCCCATGATTTGTTAAAAAGTGTGGTCATTGGTGTCACTAGGTCCTCCCTTAGTCCTTTTAGGATTCTAGGGTGAATCCTGTCAGGCCCCATAGCTTTGTTCACCTTGAGTTTTAGGAGTTCTTTTAGGACTCATTCTTCTGTAAATGGACTGGCGTCAACCCCACTACCCAGAGTGCTTCTATTGTTTGGTTTAGGTAACTTCTCCTCTTCTTCTTTTGTGAATACTGAGCAAAAGTATTAATTCAGTATCTCTGCCTTTTCACTGTCTCCCTCTGCCCATCTCCCCTCTCCTTTATTAATCTTCACTATGCCTCCCTTAACCTTTCTATGCTCCCTAATGTACCTATAAAAGGTTTATCCCCCTTCTTAACTGAGTTGGCTATTTTTTCCTCAGTTTGGCCTTTGCTTTTCTGACTGCCTTCCCCACTTCTTTCTGCTTTAATTGATACAGTTCCTGTCGTGCTCCTTCTGTGATTCCTTATACTTTTTGAATGCAGCCTTTTCTCCTTAACCTTCCTGACACCTCTTTTGAGAACCATAGTGTTTTTTTATTCCGCTTTGTTTTCTTTATTTGTTTCACACAAAGGCTTGTTGCCTCCATGATGGCAGTTTTGATTTTTCTCCATTGTTCTTCCACCCCTCCTTTCTGGCCATTTGCTAATGCATTCCTCAAGTATTCACCCATTATGCCAAAGTCAGCCCTTCTAAAGTCCAGTATCCTTGTCTTTGTATGGCTTGTCTCCATGGTTGTGTTTACTGTGAAGCACACTGTGCAGTGGTCGCTTGTTCCCAGATGTCTACTGACTTCTAAATTTGTGATCCTCTCTCCATTTGAGAGTACCAGGTCTAATATTGCTCCCTCCCGAGTGGGTTCCACCACTAGCTGTCTAAGGCATGCCCCCTGTAGGGCATCGAGAATGACCCTGCTCTTGGATGTGGCTGCAGTCCATGTCATCCAGTTAACATCTGGCATATTCAGGTCCCCCATCAATAGTATCTCCACTTTTTCAGCCATTTTGAGAATGCCCTCTATCATTTTCTTGTCCATTTCCTCCCCTTGAGACAGGGGTCTGTATACAACCCCTGTGTGGATTGTGATGCCATTCCCTGTCTCCAAGGTGACCCAGAGTGCCTCTTGTCCTCCCCCTTTACTTTTTAGTTCTATAGCTTTGATCCCTTCCCTTATGTAGAGAGCTAATCCATCTCCTCTTTTACCCTCCTTGTCCCTTCTGTAGATTGTGTTCCCTGGTATGTTGACATCCCAGTCATGGTTCTCTGTGTACCATGTTTCTGTGACTGCCACAATATCCAAGTGTTCCTCTTCCATCAGGGCTACTAGCTCTGGAAGCTTGTTTCCAAGACTACGGGCATTGGTACTCATTGCCCTCCATTTAATGTTGGTTTTATCCTTTTTACCCCATCCCTGCTCTTGTTGCCCTTGTCTATTTTCCATTTACCCCTGTCCTGCCCTCTGTCAAGCTCTGTACCTCAGTGTTTACCCTACTACCTGCCATGTTTTTGTGGGAGGCTTGAACTTTCCTGCTTCCTATCAGCACTTCCCCTTAGCTGGTTTAAAGCTTGCCAGGAAGCATTTAAACCTGTCACCTAGGAGCTTGTTTCCCTTCCTGGACAGATGCAGACTATCATGCCAGTATAGACCTTCATCTCTCCAGGTGGACCCCCAGTCCCCAATGAAGCCAAAGCCCTGTGCTCTGCAGCAGTTTTGCAACCATTCATTAAACTGCATGGTGTGCAGTACCCTAGCCTCACCCCTGCCATAGACTGGCAGCACCTCTGAGAAGGTTACCGTGCTTGCTACCTGTCTGAGTCCCTTCCCCAACTCCACAAATTCATCCTGCACTGCACTGATCTCATGCCTAGCTAGGTCATTTGTCCCAAGGTGGACAATGATATCTAGTTCCCTCTCCTGTGATGCTGCTTCTGCAATCCTGAGGATTTGCTTCCTGTCCCTCCAAGCCATGGCACCAGGCAGGCACCTTACTTCCCTCTCCTCTCCCTTCCCCAGGTCTACACCCCCTAACAACTGAGTCCCCTATCAGAAGCTGTTTCTTTCCCCTGTGGTGTCCCTTGCCACTCTTTTGTGAGTCTCCCTTGTGGATGTCCCCAGCATTCTTCTTGGTCTCCACTGAGGGTGTCATCATAGAGGAACCTTGATTTGCCAGACTGACATTTGATTTGTGTAGAGGTACAACTAGGGGGCTACGCCTCTGTTCCACCACCCTCACCCTCCCAGAACCCACTGCGAGTATCCTGTGAGAATCATTTCCCCATGTGTATTTTTTGTGATTATGTCAGCTAGCGTAGCAAAACAACTCAGACTGGTTACTATTTGGTGCATGTATGTTTACCAGTACAGTTTCCAGTCTTCTAGTCTAACATTAACAATAATAAATCTGCCTGTTGTATCAATGATCATAGAGTCCACAATGACAGTTAGTTGCTTATGATATAATATGCATACCCCCTTGCTTTTTGAATTAAATGAACTATCATGAACCATCCCCACCTATGATGTTTTTAATTTTGCTGTTTCTTCTGTAGTTAAATGTGTCTCCTGAAGAAAAGCTACACCAGTTTTCATTGATTTAAAGTATGTTAAAATTGTCATTCATTTCACTGGGTTATTATAACCTTTAATATTCCATGACACAACCTTAATGGTTTGTTGAACTGTAGACATTTCAGAACAGTGATGGCAATGCAGTTAGGTTTATATAGAATATGGCTAATTATACAGTCTGTTATAGGAAGCGATAACAAACAAGTGACTGCAATAAAATGGCTAACATGGCCCATCGGCACAGCGGTAGTGCTACTGCTTGTGATGCCGGTGATCCAGGTTCGGGAATGGACCTGGGTTGTCAGAGGGCCAGCCGGAGGGGCATCTGAGGGACTGCTCGTCTCCTCCAGGGGGTAGAGGGGGAAGACCTGACTCAGTGCATGCTTGGCCTCTGGCAGTGACAGCAGGCACAGTACACCCGAGTCCTGTTTGGGGGGGGGAGAGATGTGATAGATGTTGGCATATGCCTTGACATTATAGTACATATCACTGCTCCGAGGGGGGTACCAGGAAAAAAAAAGCTTAGCCCTGATGTGACACTGACGAGAGGGTCTGAATATTGGCCCTCACCCACCAGTGCCATGATGCAGGAAGACCCTGATGAGATTTAAGGTATAAGGGGCTCAAGGGGGGTGCACTTCATCCCCACCTGGGGGTACAGCCAAGGCTCCATGGGAAGGGGGTCCTCTGGGGCACAGTGTCCAGTCGGGGGGAGTCAGGTGACAGTGCCAGAGACTTGAGGGGGCATAAACAGAAATAGCAAAATAAATAAATAAAATGGCTAACACTCTTTACACTAAAGAACAGTGACAGTATAACCTCAAATTTTTATAACCGTACTATTAAGGCAGTATAACGACCTTGAACAATGGAAGCAATACACAATTATCTTTTATACAAAAGTTGATGTGATGTTATGCACATACTAATGACCAACTTTATGGTAACCTGAGGGTTCAAAGTGATCACCGTGAGCAAAAGAACCACTCTGCTGCAGCCTGCACCTATTTACACTTCTGTAAAATGGCACTACTGATTTAGCAATTTTTAACATCATGTTTCTTAAAGTAAATGTAAACACCATACATCTGGGGAACATTAGTACTGAGAGTCAGGATATGTGAATAAGTAAATGACACTGAAGAATTCTCCTGTAAGTGTGCTTGCAAAGTTATGGTATGCCATGTGACTCAGTTGACAGGAAGAGCTATAACTAAAGGCCAAAATCCATTCCACTTATTGCACATTATGAGACATTCCCCTCGGCTGTTTAAAATTTACACTTTGTAATGTTCGGGTATGAAAGAGAATGCGGTGCATATTTTTATCTGTTGTCAATGTCCTGTTGCTTGTTATGACAACAAGCCTCCACGAGGCAGCCAATTAAAGAAAGAAGACGGCATAAACTTCTTTTTGTTCTGCAGATCCATTTGCTAACAGACCCAGCAAGCCACCTCATGGCAGCCTACATGTTATGGAGAAGGAGTATACAAAATTTAGTATGCTGTGGAACTCCTTGGACCCCTGTTGACAGCCAGTCATCACGAGACATCCAAATAGGCCAGGCACAAGTGCCATAACAGTAAACATTAAAAAGGAAACTGTACAAGCCAGCTATTATGCATGTGGTTGTTTAGCACCTATGGCCAAGGGTGTTACTCCTATTCTCCAGTTCAATTCAATTAAATTTTTATTTTATCAGGAAAAACACCATTGAGCAAGCTCATTCACAAAGTGGTCCTGGAAGGACACAGTTCAAGCAAAGATCAATCAAAAACAGTTACATGACAAAAACTCATCAAATGACAGGCTACAAAGCAGTGACAATGTACTTTACACATGAAAGACAATATGTGGCTTACATTGGGAGTATCTAATAACATAGTTCAAGTCATATTCAAGTTTACTGCAGGAAATGTTCCATTGAGCAGGCTCATTCACAAGGAGGTCCTGATACATAAAAGGGACAATATACAAAATATATAGCAAACAGTAGATATTTAGACACAAATAGGTACACAAAATGTATACAGTGCAAGGCCTGAGATGGTTACATACAGTAAATACAGTGCAAGGATACAGAGAGGTAATTCTTAGGCTATGCCAGGCATGGTGTTTGGCAATTACAGTTTCAAAAGGAACCAATCTATGTTGACAGCGAGACACAGGTAACAGTAATGACAGTAAATAATTGACACAAATTTTGGTAAACTCCAGAATTGGGCTGAGAGAGCGGACAGAACTGAGGTAAGATGAAATACATTAATTCAGGTGAGTAAGAAGGCCGAACGCGGGGGGGGTAAGCTAAGTAAAGACGGCCATGGAGGTTGCAAGTGGGTATGGCAAGTGCTAAGATGTTTAAAGAGGACGAAAGAGCAACACGGGTGAGGGCTGGGCAGGGATGAAGGGTTCAGAGGGAATCCAAGGCATGGATGGCCTGGCTGGGAGGGTGGAAGATGGACTGGGAAAGACAGTAGACAGTGCAGTAGTTACATACCTATGACATTATTTAAATGAATGAGAGGGAGCCCAAATGCCTGAGGAAAATTGCAATTGCATGCAGCACATACTTCAGCTCTTTGAATCACATTTCTCCCATAGGAGAGCCTGCATTTGATGCAGCTACATATCACAGGTTACAATGCTTATACAAAATAGAAGTTAATTGAACTAGCAAATAGTAAAGACTGTGCAGTGCTTACAACAGCCTATTTGTGTATGGGAAACTAGATTTTAAAATGTGGTTAC